>JARQOD010000010.1:84687882-84730382 GCA_033576555.1 Oophaga sylvatica | reverse complement strand
GCCGTTCACACTTCACCACTACTGAGTGGGCCTCTATGAAGGACATCTGCGACGTTTTGCGTGCGTTTGATGTCTCAACGCGGATGGCGAGTGCAGATGATGCACTATTCAGCATGACTGTCCCCCTTATCTGCCTGCTTCAGAAATCACTGAAAGCACTAAAGGAAGAGGTTTTGGAAGAGGTGTAGGATGAGGAGTCACAAATTCAATTACCTTCAGGACAGTCAGCGCAACGTGGTTCCTCACAAAGGGCTGGGCAGGGCTCACTTTGTGAGGAGGATGAGGAGGAGGAGGAGTCAATGGAGGAGGAAGAAATCCCTACAGAGGGAGGTACACAACGCTCTAGTCAGTATGTAGAGCGAGGGTGGGGTGATGCAGAGGAGGCAGAGATGACGCCTCTTCCAGAGGACAGCCTTTGTTGGCCAGTTGGGAGTCTGCAGCACATGGTTGATTTCATGCTTCAGTGCCTGAGAAACGACCGCCGCATCGCCCACATTCTCACCACGTCAGATTATTGGGTGTACACCCTCCTAGACCCTCGCTACCGGGACAACTTACAAACCCTCATCACACCGGTGAACCGGGACTGTAAAATGCAGGAGTACCAAGACACACTGGTGCAATCCATACTGTTGTACATTCCAGCCGAGAGAGCTGCTGCTGCTACTGCTTTACAAAGCAGCTCTGTGCGTCGAGGCAGTGTAGACACCTCTACAACAAGAGGGAGCACAAGCAGCGCCTCTGCACAGGGCAAGAGCTGTATGTTACAAATGTGGCGAAGTTTTGTGACAGCGCCAGCAAGGTCTACACCATCCGAGACGGCTCCAGTCACCAGGAAGAAACGTTTCCGTAAGATGGTGACAGACTACTTGGCTTTCCCTCTAAGTGTACTCCCAGATGCCTCTTCCCCTTTCAAATTTTGGGTCTCTAAGTTGGATACATGGCCAGAGCTTAGCCAGTATGCTTGGAGGTGCTGGCTTGCCCTGCTGCCAGTGTATTATCTGAGCGCGTCTTTAGTGCTGCAGGTGGTGTAGTAACAGACCGTCGCATGCGACTATCCTCAGAGAATGTAGACCGGCTTACTTTTCTGAAAATGAACAAGGCATGGATCTCACCTGAATTTGCCTGTCCGTTTTCAGATTAAATAACTGTTTGGCAACGTTTTCCATGTCTCCTGTTATGTTCATCTTTCTACCACCTGAACTCTACTCCCTGGGCTACAACACCGCCATTTGTTGCTCGTAAGTAATTGGCAGGGGTACTGACTCCTGGCCAGCCTGGTTACAGCACGACAGCTGTTTCCTGGCAGTGTGAACGTCAATTATCCTCCAATAAGTTGTGCTGTCGTGTTGCATTCGGGTTAGCCGACTCTATGGTGCCTGCAGTTTAGGTGATTCCTATGTGTGCTGTGGGATATGTAAATAAAGGCTGTTTCCATTGTGACAATAGGACAAGCACCCACTGTAGGACTGTGTGATTCGGTAACTGCGGACGGCTTGCGTCCTGTCAACTTACATTTTCATGGCTGCGTTCTGCTACCCGTCCGGGGTCCAGTACCGTCAACTGGTTCTCCCCAGTGCCTTTGGCCTAGGTGCCTCCATCTCCGTATCCGAGTTCCAGCAACGTCTGCTGGTCCTTGGTAGTGCTTTGGAGCACAGGTACCTCCTGCTTAGTAACCGTGTCACAGTAACGTCAGCTGGTACTCGGTTGTGACATTGCCTCTTTTCCTTCTGCTACCCGTCCGGGGTCCAGTACCGTCAACTGGTTCTCCCCAGTGCCTTTGGCCTAGGTGCCTCCATCTCCGTATCCGAGTTCCACCAACGTCTGCTGGTCCTTGGTAGTGCTTTGGAGCACAGGTACCTCCTGCTTAGTAACCGTGTCACAGTAACGTCAGCTGGTACTCGGTTGTGACATTGCCTCTTTTCCTTCTGCTACCCGTCCGGGGTCCAGTACCGTCAACTGGTTCTCCCCAGTGCCTTTGGCCTAGGTGCCTCCATCTCCGTATCCGAGTTCCACTAACGTCTGCTGGTCCTTGGTAGTGCTTTGGAGCACAGGTACCTCCTGCTTAGTAACCGTGTCACAGTAACGTCAGCTGTTACTCGGTTGTGACATTGCCTCTTTTCCTTCTGCTACCCGTCCGGGGTCCAGTACCGTCAACTGGTTCTCCCCAGTGCCTTTGGCCTAGGTGCCTCCATCTCCGTATCCGAGTTCCAGCAACGTCTGCTGGTCCTTGGTAGTGCTTTGGAGCACAGGTACCTCCTGCTTAGTAACCGTGTCACAGTAACGTCAGCTGGTACTCGGTTGTGACATTGCCTCTTTTCCTTCTGCTACTCGTCCGGGGTCCAGTACGGTCAACTGGTTCTCCCCAGTGCCTTTGGCCTAGGTGCCTCCATCTCCGTATCCGAGTTCCACCAACGTCTGCTGGTCCTTGGTAGTGCTTTGGAGCACAGGTACCTCCTGCTTAGTAACCGTGTCACAGTAACGTCAGCTGGTACTCGGTTGTGACATTGCCTCTTTTCCTTCTGCTGCCCCTCCGGGTTCCAGCACAGTCAGCTGGTCCTCGTTACTTCCATTGTCTTTGCTCCATCTGATACCCGTCCGGGTTCCAGTAACGTCAGCTGGTTCTCGGAAATTAGACGACCTTAAAGACCACCCAGAAGAAGATGACGACAACAAGGACGACGAGCATGAAGCCAACCAGCCTGAACACCATCACAAAGAAAAAATAAAAGATTACCCAGAAGAAGATCACCAACAGGACAAAGAAGGTTAAGACAAACTACAAGATACAGAACAAGAGACAGAAGAACAATAAGCAGAAGATCAAAAAGCAGAAGAACATGAAGTATAAGACCAAAATGAAGAGCAAAATATATGCTCTAAATTCTAAGCAGAAGAAGACTAAGCAGTGTATGGGGGTGAGTCCGTTCCTCCTCGTGGTGCCCCTGGAAAATGCCTGCTGCTGCAGGCTAAACTGAACACGGACAAATACTGTTGTAATTTAAATCTTTTGTGACAGCAAGAACGGAAGAATGAAAAATTCATACTTTTACAGATTACAAGTACAGGAATCTCTGTCACAAATAAGAATATGATGAAGAAGATGAAGAGGAAGAAGATGAAGAATTTGAATATGAAGAAGATTAATAGTTTAATAATAACAATATGAGTAATGTAAACAAAAACATGAATAGCAAGAAGTTTAAGAAGAAGATTAAGAAGGTGAAGATGAAGAATAATTTGATGAGAAAGATGATGCTGCTGAAGATTATGAAGGAGAAAGTGTGTCAAAAGTTAAAAAGGTGAAGAGCATGGAAGTTGTGAAACATGCATATTTGCCAAAATAGAAAAAAGGTTAACAACATTGTCAATTTGTTCGTCAATCCAAACGTATTTCCCAAAAAAAATATATTAATGCTATTCCAATGCATTTTGTTAAACATGTATGCCTTTATTGTCTCCTCAACCTCCCCCAATACATTCTACATTACTCTTTGTTGTTTTCCTTCATGTACAATTAACCAACAAGGCAAGAATGGGTTTTTTTTAATGTCGATATTTGGTTCCCATAGACTTACATGGGACTTCTGGTATCGGTATCGGGTATCGCCGATATTTTAGTGATATCGGCGATACCATTCCGATCCGATATTTTTAGATATCGAGCAGTATCGCTCAACACTAGTGTAGACACAAAGTACAGGGGCTTATTTACAATGATGGTCCAGCCATCTTGAGGGAATGGGGACAGATAAAGGCTGCATGAGGTAGTCACCAGCCAGTTTTTGTAGTGCTGTTGGGTGTGGTGGAGTTTGATAGAGGGTTATTCTCAGATAGATAGTGAATGGACTACACACACACACACACACACAAAAGGACTTTGATTAGGGAACATGATAGGACGCTTTGAATACATGTGTTTTTATGGAGCGCCTAAAGCTGTGTAAGTTGTGGTTAGTCCTAATTTCTTGGGGTAGCGCATACCAGAGGAATGCGGGAGAAGTCTAGGAGCCGGGAGTAGGAGGTACAGATAAGTGCAGAGGTTAGTCGAAAGTCGTTTGCAGAGCGTAACGTAAGCCAATAAACAGAAATGAGGGAGAAGATGTAGAGGGGTGCCGCACTATGGAGATATTTGTGGGTGAGAACAAGCAGTTTAAATTGGATCCTATAATGAATGGGCAGCCAGTGCAATGACTGGCACCGAGTGGACGCGTCCGAGTACCGATTAGCCAGATAGAAGACCCTGGCTGCTGCATTAAGGATGGACTGGATAGGGGAAAGTCGAGTGAGGGGGGGCCAATTAATAGAGCATTACAGTAGTCAAGGCGGGAGTGGATCAGGGCAACAGTGAGGGTTTTTGTTGTTTCCATGGTGAGAAAAACAAAATTCTAGAGATGTTCTTTAGGTGTAAGTGGCAAGAACGGGCAAGAGATTGTAAATACAGTCATGGACAAAAGTTTTGAGAATGACACAAATATTAATTTTTACAAAGTCTACTGCTTCACTTTTTCTAATGGCAATTTGCATATACTCCAGAATGTTATAAAGAGTGATCAGCTTAACAGCAATTACTTGCAAAGTCAATATTTGGCTAGAAAATGAACTTTATCCCCCAAACAAACAAAAATCTAAAAATTCTGACAAAATGAAAGCATTGATTGTGCAAGAATGGACTGCTATCAGTCAGGATTTGGTCCAGAAGTTGATTGAGAGCATGCCAGGGAGAATTGCAGAGGTCCTGAAGAAGAAGGGTCAACACTGCAAATATTGACTTGCTGCATTAACTCATTCTAACTGTCAATATAAGCTTTTGTTACGCATATGTTTGCAATTATTATATTTCTGTCTGTGATAAAAACATCTGTCAAACACACTGTAACATTTCCAGGGGATATAGCTCTGGGATCGCCGTCTTGGAGAGACGGAGTGGCATAAAGAATCCATTCACAGACAGCAGTTCTGGTAAAAACTGGCCGCAACCAGTTTTATTAAAGTCCACAGCAAACAGAACATAATCAAAACCAAATCATAAACATAAATCCTGGGCTTCTCCAGCCACTCACTACACATAGATAATTTCCCTTTCTATCCGGGTCCAGACTCTAACAGCCTGGCCCTAAAACAACACATATAATCTGTAGTTACCAGCGTGGTTTTCCTAGAATCTCCTCTTTGTGTCTGAATGGCACACCTAGCATCCAGACTGAGAGAGTTTCCCTTATATTCAGTGATTACCAGCATGGAGTGTCGCAGAGACTCCTCTTGTGTCCGGGGCACCTCGAGTACCCAGACTGAGAGAGCTCACCTCCCGGAGTCTCCTTCTGTGCCCGGACTCCTGTCCAGACTAAGCGAGCTCTCTGACTGTGTTTACCAGACACCTACTTCTGGCTTCCTAATTATCACTTGAGTGATTTCAGGTTTGAGCTGCAAGTGTGTACTGAATGGAAGGTGTAGTGACCTTTCTCCACCACTAGTTTTACAAAGCCACACATTTCCCTTATACCATACAGCACAGTACCTAGGTGAAATGTACACCCCATTCAACACATATTCCTTCACTGTCTCACATATCCCCCCCCTCTTCTCCAGACCGGAGGGCTGGTAATCCAGACCGGAGGGCTGGTTAACAATCCAAAAGAGACAGTGAACTCTGGACCAGTCATGGCCCTCATCAGCTTCATCTTCACTATTGTCATTTGTATCTTCACCTGAGACATAGCCAACATCAGCTTTATCTTCATCTGAAGCATCCGCACTACCCTGTACCCTCCCAGGCCTATGCTCTCTGCGGGCCTCGGGTGTCCTGCACGGTTTCAGCTTGACCTTAGTGCCGGGCTCAGTTTCGGTATAGTGCCTCCTCAGAGAAGTACGACCAGGCACGTCAGAACACCTCTGCTGATTCTTCCTAAAAAATCCTCGTACCTCCTGTCCTTGGTGCACTGACCATGTGTCACCAACTATCACAGGAGGTATAGGGGGTTTTTTACTTTTCTCTAGTTCCCCTTGAACCTTCTTTAGCACATCTACTTTCTTAAATATCGGTTGACTCATAAAGTCTATTTCACAGACCTTAAGCTCCTCTGCTATGGTCTCTGACCATTTTAAGCTACACTGTTCAAATGATTGGCACTGTAGAAGGAGCTGATCGTTTTTCTTTGGCAGTACACATAAATCATCCTCTTCTTGTACTTCATTGACCTTCTCAAGAAGCTGCTCATGGCTCTCACCACGCTCCTTCATCACAGTTTGTAGATTTTTCTGAGAAGTAATCAATTCATCTTGTACTTGTGCAACCACTTTTTCTTGATCTTGCAAGGTACTATATACACTTTCCCTTTCACTTCGTGCTCTCTGGAGCAACTGCTGGAACCGCTCACGTTCCTGGCGAAGAGATACCACATCCAGTTCACACTGCTGAGGCCGCTCGCGTAATGCAACATTATCAGTCTTTATTTCTTTGATAGAGACCTCATGGAGACGCATCTTCTCCTGTAGCTGTTGGACGTCCTTTACGTCTTCGGCCCCTTCTTCAGGCTCTTCATTATGGTATCCAATATCTCCATTTATTCCCGCTTTCAAGTTCTCCTTGATATCTGCATCTGTATACTCAGTACCCGCCTGACTCTTCTCTTCCACCACGTTCTGCATCCCATCTGGGCTCCCGGGTGTCTGCAGCGGCAACGGAGTGATACCTCGCTTTTCCCATTCGTTGGGACGTGGCTCAGATGTAGACTCCATGAAAGTGCGCTTTAGCTCACCAATGCCAGCCTGATGTCTCAAAATCTCATCTTGTGATTTATCCAGATCCTTTGTGTCGCTCGGGAACACTGATGGATCACCTGGTGCCGAACTTCCAGCCTGAACTTCGCGAGTTGCAGCTACTGATCCGGACAGTAAACCGACCACGCCGCTGTCTCTGGCAGAAACAGATTCCTGGGCAGAGTCAGTCCCCATATCTTCAGTCTGGTTCCTCACAGCTTCACTTGAGACCTCAGCTTCTGATGAGGCATCTGGCTTGGTGACTACCATTTCTATGGCTTTTTCCACCTCTGCAGTATCTCCTTCAGAGTCCTTGGCATGATGCAGATCCACACCACACATTGACAACTTCTCATTTCCAACAGCTTCCACTTGTGCTGTGTTCAGTTTCAGAGTCCTGCCTTTAAAGCTCAGCTCTCCTCCTTTCACCTTAGTCTTCGCCAGGGAATTGGCCAACTGTAAAACATCTTCAGATGCCATCTTCTGTCCGGCTGTAAGGTCAGCATCAGCTTTCTTCTCAGGACTCTCAACCTCCTCTGCTACCATGCCTTCCTCATTTGCACTGTTTGCTTGATCGTCATCAGATGATTCACTATCACTACCACTATCCCTGTCTGACCCCTTTTTCTCAGCCACATCCGGCTCACTTTCAGGGTTATACAATTCATTCTCATTCGCATCCTGCTCACTTTCAGGGTTATACAATTCATTCTCATTCACATCCTGATCTGGAACCTTAGTTAACATGTCATCCACAACATTAACTTCACCATCTGGTCCCTGGTTTCCCTCAGGTGGTCCCTCAAGTATGTGACTATGTGACAACCCCAGCACTATACTTCTATATAGCTCAGGTACTAATAGCTGACTCACGACCTCACCCTGGACTTCAGTGTCCCTATACAATAGGTTATTGTCCATGGCAGCATGAGGAAACCTCTCCTCAGAGCCAGGCTCTTGGGAAACCTCATTTAGAACCCTTATATTTTCCTGTGCCGTTTTAAGAGTGGGGTCTCGCCACTGCTCACTCTCAAAATTGGCACAGGACACAGGCAGGTCAGGGACACTCGGCTCCCGAGAACCATCATCCTCGTCTCCCAACATCACCTGCAAAGGAATTTCATCTTTATCACGGTCATCATCATTATCAGCATTATCACTATTATGATTAGCATCATCATCATTATCATCATCATCATTATGATTATCATCATCATTATCATCATCATCATTATCATCATCATCATCATTATCATCATCATCATTATCATGATCATCACATAAGTTTAACGGCCCACTAGCATTGTGTTCCGCCCCTCGGGACTGCGCACCCTCAGTAGGAGTTCATCACACTGTCCAACAGAATCATTTTTCCCCCAGAGATCCTTAGATCGGGGAAAGTCATTACCCAATATGACTGGGTGCACCAGTTTCTTCACTACCCCTTCACATGAAACCTCCCCGAGTTTGGGGACCAAGTCCACGGCAGTCTCTGGGTAGACTTTGGTGTCTCCATGGATGCACACCACACTCAGGTGTTTATCAGGGATGAAGTCCCTATCAATCAGGCTGTCACATACGGAAGTCACTGGACTCTCTGAGTCCAAGAGGGCCTGTGCTGGGCAGTCATTTACAACCACCGGGAACACCTGTGGTCCAGTCTCTTCTACTGCGGTGGCCACACACACAGGTTCTGCGCAGAGAGAGAGGGACCTGCCAACATCACAGTACATAGGCTCCCTCTCTAATGGACAGTTGACTGCAATATGTCCCCTTTTACGGCATCTCCAACACTGTCTCTGGTCTGGGAGTTTAGACGGGAAGACCTTTCTAGGCCTGGGGACCCCCAACAGGGAAACATCACATTTTTCCTCCCATATGTCCCCTCGGGCCTGAACCCGTCTATCAGCATACCCCATGTCCCCAACAGCTGGAACGCTCTTACCGGAAGAGTTCGGCGTCCGGGAACTCTGAAGTGACGACCACTCAGACGGCTGGTCACGGAGGCAGTCTTTGGTAGCGAAGGCCCTCTCCATCAGGCTGACCAGACGAGTGGCGTCCTGGTGGCCTCCTTGTCCGACCTCTGGCTGTACCTCAGGAGGACATGCTCGGGTGTAGTGGTTCACTATCACCTCTTCAACCATGCCGACACGACGGCCGACGTCAGGCTCCAACCGCTTCTTTACTGCAGGCAACGCAGGTGCCTTCACATCATTACTCTGGGACGAGGTGCTGAGAGCTGCAATCTGCTCCAATAACAACCGGTTAGTCTCCTGCTGCTGCTGCTGCCAGCTCTGCTGGGCCTGCTGCATGCTCTGCAGGTGTTTTTTAACAAGCTCCTCCAAACTGTCATCCATGCTGTCAGACTTCTCTGTCTCAACAACGGCAGTCTTATGTTGCACATTAACTTGCGCCATTTGTTTAATCAGCTTCTCCAGGCTGTCATCCATACTGTCAGACTTCTCTGTCTTAACAACGGCAGTCTTCACACAAGACATACACACTCCACAGTCTTTTCCACAGAAAATTCAGCTTTGCTGTGCAGACACTTTTTTTTTTTTTCTCTGCAAACTCTATTAGGGCCACTGTCTCTTTAAGACTGCTCCAACAGACGTTTTTGCTGACACACTTTTTTTTTCTCTGCTGCTGCTTCAACAGACTTCTCCTTTATTGCTGTCTCTAGCCACTGTGTTGCCCGCATTCTCCACCAATTGTAACATTTCCAGGGGATATAGCTCTGGGATCGCCGTCTTGGAGAGACGGAGTGGCATAAAGAGTCCATTCACAGACAGCAGTTCTGGTAAAAACTGGCCGCAACCAGTTTTATTAAAGTCCACAGCAAACAGAACATAATCAAAACCAAATCATAAACATAAATCCTGGGCTTCTCCAGCCACTCACTACACATAGATAATTTCCCTTTCTATCCGGGTCCAGACTCTAACAGCCTGGCCCCAAAACAACACATATAATCTGTAGTTACCAGCATGGTTTTCCTAGAATCTCCTCTTTGTGTCTGAATGGCACACCTAGCATCCAGACTGAGAGAGTTCTCCTTATATTCAGTGATTACCAGCATGGAGTGTCGCAGAGACTCCTCTTGTGTCCGGGGCACCTCGAGTACCCAGACTGAGAGAGCTCACCTCCCGGAGTCTCCTTCTGTGCCCGGACTCCTGTCCAGACTAAGCGAGCTCTCTGACTGTGTTTTCCAGACACCTACTTCTGGCTTCCTAATTATCACTTGAGTGATTTCAGGTTTGAGCTGCAAGTGTGTACTGAATGGAAGGTGTAGTGACCTTTCTCCACCACTAGTTTTACAAAGCCACACATTTCCCTTATACCATACAGCACAGTACCTAGGTGAAATGTACACCCATTCAACACATATTCCTTCACTGTCTCACAACACATAAAAACCAGAGGGCAGCAGATCATGTGAAAATATAATATTTGTGTCATTCTCAAAACTTTTGGCCATGACTGTAGGAGGTGAAGGAAAGATTAGTGTGAAACATAACACCCAGACAGCGTGCCTGCTGCCGGGCGTTATTATGGTGCCACTCACAGAGAGGGAGATGTCAGCTTTAGTGAGGTTAGTAGTTGGCGGGAGCAGAAGAAGTTCAGTTTTGGACAGGTTGAGTTTCATTAAGCCCTCTCAGCACATAGCGTGCTGGAGCAAACTCACAGGTTTCAAATCACTGAAGCTAATAACCTCAGTGAAACATATCTCCCCGTCAGCACTTGGCCAGTGACTTTGTCACACAATGTATGTATCGTTTTAGTTGTGAATATGTACACTATGTTTTTGATTTTTCACTCACTTGTGGAGCAGATGTATCTGCCTATAGGAACCACACATCTGCCCTATAGGAACCAATCACAGCGTGATTTACTTTTTTCCACAGCAGCTTTAGAAATTAAAGCTTTATTGTGATTGATTGATATGAGCAACAAAGACTGTTAAACTGTTATGCAGTGTTGATAAATGTGCATTTTTTTACATCATACGGTACACCTGTAGTTGGGTAGATTTTACATCACTGATCTCAGCAACAGGAAACAAAAACAACTCAGCTCTGCACTGCCTATTAATTACAAGCCCTGTTATGGAGGATTGCAGGAGATTTGAGCTCTGCTAGAAACCAAACAATGATGTTAGTAGAGCGACAGCTATACTGATGTAGATGAGATGGCAGAAAAGAAAATCAGGCAGACAGAGAACTGTACAGAAACAGAGAGTGCACAGGGGCATAAGGTGAATTCTACACTTAGATTTGGTTGATGATAATTCAGAGAGGTGGGACTATTCAGTAGACGGTGAACAGGTCTTCATCATTGTGGAACAGCAAAGTGCTGCTAGGAAATGTAGTTTTAGCACTGCAAGAATAGGACCACCCATTCAGCTATGTGAAGCTGGATGCACTGAGGCTCAGACAGAGATGAAAAAAATCAGCCAAGCCCAAGGCCCGAGTGGGCACACGGATGTCAGATGTTGCTGCAGAAGGCAGGTGAAACAAGGACTAGAAGCTCAGGGAGACAGGACCAGAAAGAGGGGTGGGAGCAGGTACTAGGAGCACCAGAGGCCGCAGAGAGACATGACACAGGAAAACTAGGTGTGTGTTTTGGGTGGCCTTATACAGGCTTAGATAATTACATAGGAGCATACCACTAGCAAAACCTGGTGTGGAGCACAGCAGAGAGCAGCAGTCATAGAATCATAGAATGTTAGCGTTAGAAGGGACCTCTTGGATCATTGTGTCCAACCCCCTGCTCAAAGCAGGATTCACTAAATCATCCCAGACAAATGTCTGTCCAGCCTCTTTTAGAAGACTTCCATTGAAGGAGAACTCACCACCTCTCGTGGCAGCCTGTTCCATTCACTGATCACCCTAACTGTCAAAAAGTTTTTCCTAATATCTAATCTGTGTCTCCTCCCATTCAGTTTCATTCCATTGCTTCTAGTCTTTCCTTGTGCAAATGAGAATAAAGATGATCCTTCTACAATGTGACCCTATGGTGATGAATCCCTGCCTAGCTGAGGTAGATGCGTAACATCTCTATTGAGAGTCAACACAAAATAGTTGCATTTTCTGCTACTGCTTTTATACAAACTCAGATAGTCACTCCTGATTGGTTGTTCTATACCATGTGGTGTGATGTGATAGCTGCAAGGCATTATTGGGAAGCTCGCCTTCATGCACCCAAGGTCATGTCTTTTTACTCTGGCTGATGCATTTTTCTACAAATCTCAAATTGTTCAAAGTCACCAGATTTGGCGAATTGCTAAAATTTGATCACGATCCTAAATTCCAAAATTTTGCCCATTATCAGGAAATGTAGCATTTTGCACGCAGCAGATTTTTGCTGCGTCCAAAACGCTGTGTTCTACATTTCAAGCACAGTGGATGGGATTTATAGAAATCCCATGCCCACTGTACTTCTTTTTAAGGTTGCGTAAACTCATATGCAGTGCGGGTTTTCGAGCTGCAGCATGTCAATTTCTGTAGCTGAGACGCTCAATCTCCTGTGCATATTTTCCCCAATAAACTTTCATTAGATGCGGTAAATCTGCATATTTCCAAAAACACATGCATTTTATGTAGAATGCAGCAAAAGTATGCGGCGTCCAAAACGCTACTATTCCTGATCGTGTGCACGCAGCCCTACAGTCAAGAAGGCAACTGTAATCTTATACTAAGTAATGGCCAGCATGGTGGCTCAGTGGTTAACACTGTAATCTTGCAGTTCAGGGTTCAAATCCCATCAAGGAAACATCTGCTAGGAGTTTATATGCTCGTCCCGTGTTTGTGTGGATTTCTTTTCAAAGACATACTAATAAGGAATTTAGATTATGTGCCCCAATGGGGACAGTGATAATGTCTGGCACATGAGGACATTCTGTGATACTGCAAGGCTAAAGGAAGGCCACTTTTGGCACATATTATGGAAAGGTATTTTCGTATGATTCATAACACAGGGCATACCGTCATACGCATTTACCGGTTGGAGGTTCTGCTGTGATATTTAGGAATGCTTCCATGTAACTACATTGAAGTGATACTTTTTGTACAATGGGACATTTTTGGACATTGCTATGTTAGTGCGTAGCATACAAAGGCTTCATTGGAATAACACTCACATATTCCAGCACAAGAACAACTTTCTGTTTTACTGCTTCCTGTCATAAATAATTTAGAGCTGAGTGCCAGCCGGTGACAAGAGATACAATTCCTGAGAAATATAGATTAATGGTTTATTATTAACCCACCATATCTAGTTTTCATTCCTGCATCGCAAGAGCCATAACTTTTATTTTTGAATCAGCAAAGCTAAAGGAAGGCTTGTTTCAGCTGCAGTTCCCGATGCCTCTTTCACATTTACCATATAACTAGGGATGAGCGAACATGCTCGGTGATACTCATGCTTGGTGCTTGGATGTGCTCATTAGTTGGCGAGTACTGGGCGGTGCTCGAGTTGAAACTCGAATCCCCACCTGCATCTTTGTCGCTTGCTACACAGCCAATGAGCATGCGGGGAATGCCTGTGAGTCACTGTAATGCCGTAGCCATCTCGGTTGTGGCATTGGTGTGATTGGCTGACAACATGAGAGGGTATAAAAGGACAGGCACTGCCCAGCTTGGCACAGTGACCCCATTGCACAGCTCTGTGACACTTCGTATTGGATGGAGAAAGTGCTTGTCTAGGCCTGTGTGCACAATGTAATGAATCAGAGGCCTGTAGAGTGTTGATACTGGTGCTGAAGCTGAGCCATGATACTAACGACCCTTCTAAGGGATAATCGTTTGCAGCACATACAATCTGCATTTAGCCTAGGGAGGGAGAGAGAGTCGCAGGAGGAGGCAGAGCGAATACAGTCTGTAGACGAGGATTAGGCCTGGGCAGTCCATTGGAAACTATATAGCTCTAGCTGTGCTTTGAGGTCCTTTTTTGTGTTCTATAACACACTCAAAAATCACTGAAACATTTGGCAAAAATTTTCCAATTTTCAAACTTTTAATTTTTAAGCCCTTAAATCAGAGTTACCGTATTTTTCGGACTATAAGACGTACTGGACCTTAAAGACTCACCCCAACTTTTGGGGTGGAAAATAGCAAAAAAAGATTTTTATAAGAAGGGGGTTCATCTTATCGTCCAAATTTAAGGTATCATACTTGAGGGCAGGCGGTGGTAGAGTGAGGTCACAGGAGACATGGCTGCTTCCTCAGGAAGCCGGCGGCAGAAGTGGGGCAATACTGCAGTCCCAGAGTATCCCAGCTGTGTGATGCTGCTGGTCTGGTGAGGCAGAGCAGAGAGCGTTGCATGCAGCAGGGTCCCTTCCTCAGGATGCCAGCGGCAGAAATGTGGCGATGCAGCAGCCCGTTATCCACGGTGAGCAGAGCCAAGTGCATCATTGGTTTCTCAGCGGCCATTTTCCTGAAGCCGAGGGACGCCGTGATCTCAATCTGTGCATGCACGGCCTCCGGCTGCCATTTTCCTGAAGCCCACAGCCTCAGGAAAATGCAGCGTGAGAGACCCAGCCGAGATCTCAATCTGCGTACGTGCCGCCTCTGGCGGTCCACGGCTTCAGGAAGATGGCTGCAGGGAAACCAATAACATAGTAACATAATATTTAAGGTTGAATGGAGATTTTAAGTCCATCTAGTTCAACCAATAGCCTAACCTAACATGCCCTAACATGTTGATCCAGAGGAAGACAAAAAAACCAACGCGGCAAACAATAATGATGCACTCCGCACTGCTCACCGCCGACACTGACGTTCAGCATCGCCACACTTCTGCCGCTGCCGGTTCCCTGAGGAAGGGATGCTGCTACACCACTGCCGCAACCCCCCGTTAGCCTCTGACTATAAGACGCACCCCCCATTTTCCTCCCAAATTTTTTGGGGAAAAACTGCTTCTTATAGTCAGAAAAATACGATATGTTGCACAAAATAGTTGATAAATAACAGTTATGTCTACTTTATAACCGCACAATTTTTGAAACATAAAAATATAATTATGAAGTTATGAACTGCACCCATCATGGTGCTCAAAACCCCATTCAAAAAGTTTATTAACTCTTCAGGAGTATGGCAAGAATTTTTGCAGTGTGGAAGGAAAAAAAATTAAGATTCAACATTTTTTCACAAAAATTTTTAATTTCGACTCAAATTTTTCAATTTTGACAAGGACAACAGGAGAAACAATACCCCAAAATTTGTTCTGCAATTTCTCCTGACTAAGCCCCGATACCCGAAATGTGGGGAAAAATAACTGAGCGCACGGCAGGGTTCAGTAGGGAAGAAGCATCATATGACTTTTTGAATGTAAAATTAGTTGGAATCATTAGCGGACGCCATGTCGTGTTTGGAGAGCCCCTGATGTGCCTAAACAGTGGAAACCCCCCACAAGTGACTCCATTCTGGAAACTAGATACACAAGCAGAGGGAAGTCCAGTCACCAGCAAAATGGAGTATTAGATAGAGGAATATTAGGCTATGATATTATAAACCTTTATCCTTTATTGTAGTTTCATAAAAACATCTTGCTTACGCCGTTTCAGACCACACTGGGTCCTTAGTCATAGCAAATAACAATACATACAAAGGCAAAATTTATACAAAAAGGAAGGAGGTATAAGGTATAATATGTTATGAATGTGCTAGAGATGGTTTCTGAGCAGAGGCTCCCTCTGGTGGTTACAGACAGTACTGAACCTTCCAGCGAGGAATGGCAATCTGGGATCTCTGACTGGACTGATATAAGGGAGGTTCCCTCCCATGATGGTTGCCGGTGATCAATTGTTCTTGTCTCAATTGTGGTTCCTGGTTCATTTGGAAGTTTGCTGAGTCTTGCCTGCATCTTCTGCTTTCAGATAAGATATTTTCTGCTTTTATTTTTGAGCTTGCTTTTTGCATAGTTCTCTGCACTTTTGTGGAGGTCAGCTGGGTCCCCTCCTGGGGCCTGTGCTCCTCTCAGTTTATCTTTAGCCACTGTTATTTGTTCATTTGCTTTTTCCTGTTTTTTCAGTGACTGCGGCTTAGTTTTGTTACACCAGAAATCTGATTTAGGTGGTGGAGATCGTGTGATCTCAGGTGTTTTTGCAATCAGAAGAGTTGATATTTTTTAGGGTTTTTTTTTGGATTGCAGTAAGAAACCTTTCCTGTACTTTTCTGTCTAGACAGATTGGGCCCCAGCGTTTGCTCATTCTATTTTCTGTCTGTGTCCGTGCTTCTTCTTGTCTAACCGCCATTACATGTTTGGGGTTCAAATTGTCATCTCTCTCCTGCGCGGTGATCCTCAGGATTGGGCTTTTTCCCTGACACCTAGTGATGCCCTTTGGGCTCGCTAATGCTCCTTCCATCTTCCAATCCTTCATGAATGATATTTTCAGGGATTTTGTGGATAAATTCCTGATTGTTTATTTGGATGATATCTTCATTTTTTCCAATGACTGGGATTCTCATGTGAAACATGTTCGGACTGTGTTCTAGATTTTGAGAGAGAATGCACTGTATGTGAAGGGATCAAAGTGTCTTTTTGGCATACAGAAGGTCTCATTTCTGGGATTCATTTTGTCTCCGTCTGTTATTGAAATGGACCAGGTCAAGGTTCAGGCCATCTGTGATTGGGTCCAACTTACTTCATTAAAAAGGCTCTTCAGAGATTTTTGGGTTTTGCCAATTTTTATCGTAAATTTATTGGTAATTTCTCCGGTATTGTTAAACAATTGACTGATTTGACCAAAAAGGGTTCTGATGTGGTGAATTGGCTCCTGAGGCAGTTTCTGCGTTTCAGGAACTTAAGCAGAGATTCACTTCTGCTCCTGTTCTACGGCAGCCTGATGTTTCTCTACCGTTTCAGGTGGAGGTTGATGCCTCTGAAATTGGGGCAGGTGCCGTTTTGTCCCAAAGAGATCCAAAGACCTCTAAGAGTAACCCTTGTGCCTTTTTCTCTCGAAAATTTTCTCCTACTGAACGTAATTATGACGTGGGTAATCGGGAGTTATTGGCCATGAAGTGGGCCTTTGAAGAGTGGAGACATTGGCTGGAAGGAGCCAAACATCAGGTGGTGGTCCTCATGGACCATAAGAACATGGTTTATCTCGAATCAGCCAAGCGACTTAATCCTAGACAGGCCAGGTGGGCCTTGTTTTTCACACGTTTTAATTTTATGCTTTCTTTTCTTCCTGGCACTAAGAATGTTAAGGCGGATGCCCTCTCGAGGAGTTTCTTTGCGGACTCTCCTGAGTTATCTGATCCTACTGTTATTTTGAAAGAGGGTGTAGTACTTTCCGCTATCTCGCCCAATTTGAGACTGGCTCTGGAGGGGTGTCAGGAGGATAAACCTGAGCGCTGCCCTATTGGGAAATTGTTTGTCCCAGACCAGTGGAAGAAGAGTGTGATGTCTGAGATTCATTGTTCCACGTTGGCTGGTCATCCCGGGATTTTTGGTACCAGAGACTTGGTGAGTCGGTTTTTTTGGTGGCCTACTTTGTCTCGTGACGTCAGGGAATTTGTGCAGTCCTGTGGGACTTGCTCTCGCTATAAGCCTTGCTCTCGCTCTAGTGGTTTGTTGAGGCCATTGCCTGTGCCCAAGAGGCCATGGACCCATATCTCTATGGATTTTATTTCCGACCTCCCTCTTTCTCAGAGAATGGCCGTTATCTGGGTAATCTGTGATAGGTTTTCCAAGATGATACATCTTGTGCCATTACCTAAGTTGCCTTCCTCCTCCAAATTGGTGCCTTTGTTCCTTCAGCACGTGGTTCGGTTACATGGCATTCCAGAGAACATTGTGTCTGACAGAGGAGTCCAGTTTGTTTCCAGATTTTGGAGGACATTTTGTTTTAAACTTGGTGTTCAATTATCTTTCTCCTCTGCTTTTCATCCTCAGACCAATGGACAAACCGAGAGAACAAACCAGACCTTGGAGACTTATTTGAGATGTTTTGTGTCTGCTGATCAAGATGACTGGGTCTCTTTTTTGCCTTTGGCTGAGTTTGCTCTTAATAATAGGGCTAGCTCTGCCACCTTGATGTCTCCATTTTTCTGCAATTCTTGGTTTCACCCTCGATTTTCTTCAGTGCAGGCGGAGGCTTCTGTCTGTCCGGGTGTTGACAGGCGGTGTTGATAGTAGCATCCACAGAATCTATATTATCGCCGCTTTCAATTTTTCTTGAGAAAGTTCTAACACCGCTGACACGACAGGCTCCTTCCTACCTTCTTGATTCAGGACATTTCCTGCAGACAATTCACAACTTAGGCTCAATACCAGATGATGCCATCCTTGCTTCATTGGATGTAAAAGATTTATACACCTCTATTCCTTATCAAAAGGGCATCTCCTGCACTAGACACCTCCTCTCTCAATCCAACAAACCATCTGAGATAGTGGAATTTTGTACACAACTACTCACGATAGTTCTCACAAAGAACTTTTTCATGTCTGAGGACAAGTTCTATTTGCAGACGAAAGGGACCGCCATGGGCTCGAATGTAGCCCCACCGTATGCTAGTAGCTTTTTGGCTTTTTTTGAGGAAGAGATTGTCTATCCCAATACCCTGTTTAAGACACACTGTCTAGTTTGGAAAAGATTCATAGACAACGTTTTCTGTATTTGGACGGGTTCCGTGAATTCATTGACTAGCTTCTTTGATACACTCAACCTCGCTTGGCCTGAATTGTCATTTACAATTACCTACAGTTATGAAAAGGTTAATTTCCTGGACACTCTTGTTATAAAAAAATGCCAATGGGTCAATTTCCACAGACCTATATAGGAAACCTACTGACCGTAATAGCATTTTGCATTATGGCAGTCTCCATCCCCCGGCAACCAAAAGATCAATACCCCATTCACAGTTCCACAGGGTTCATAAAATTGTTTCAGATCCTATTCAGAGCAAGTTAAGATTTGACGAGATGCACCAAAAATTTAGAGAAAGGGGCTATCCTACTGTTTTATTAACAGAAGCTTTGAAACCAGTACAAGGCCCCCGCAGACCAGTGACTAACCGTATACCTCTAGTACATGTCTATCATCCGTATGTACAAATCTTACATCACACAATATGGAAACACTGGAATATCCTCAGAACTGCACATCCGAATATAGAGTTGTTTAATAACCCCTTTTTACCCTGTTACAAACGTCCACATAATATCCGTGATTCATTGGTAAGAGCAGACATGGGCACACAAAAACGGGTATCAACACAGAGATTCTTACACAAACCAAAATTGGGCACATACCCCTGCCTACACTGCAACCAGTGTAATAACGTACTCAAAGGGAACTCCTTTTATCACCCACATTCTGGTAAAAAAAATACCAGATTAAGGACTATTCCACTTGTGATTCGACTTATGCCATCTATCTAATCAAGTGCCCATGCGGCTTATTGTACATAGGTGAAACTACCCAACCGATTAAAGATCGGATCTCGAAGCACAAATCCACCATACGATGCAATAATACCCTCTTACCAATACCATTTCATTTCATTACTTAGGGACACCCCATAGCCCAACTTAAATTCCAAATTATAGAATTGATTACTCCTTCACGTCGAGGAGGGGATTGCATCCAATATATGAAAAAAAGAGAATCCTATTGGATCCATGAGCTATAGACCCTCACCCCCCGTGGTATGAACAGGGAGTATGATCTACACTCCTTTATATGAAAAGCCAAATGGGGAAGCTTTCAGTTGCCTTTATAATTTTTATTGCATAAGTCTTACCGCATATATGTTTCCATACGTTTCACTATGAGGTCATAAGTTTTTTCTTTGGATACATGATCCATATTGCTCTGAGATATATTGGCATTTGTCCCGGATTCTAATGTCTTTTCTCTTTTCACAGAGTCGTTTGTACTGATCTGGAAACATGATCCAATCTCCCACTTTGGATCCTCTCTCCTACTCGACTGCTGAATACACTCCCTTCACCCCATAAAAACTGGTATTTTGTGCTTATACATGATACTGTATGAACTATCGCTATCTCATATCAGTGTCCGCAACCTCACCGATCACATTTGTGATCAGGTATAGCAGACACCGCTCCATCCAGCCACAACATGGCGCCTGGAACGCAAGCTTTAGTCAGTGGAACGCATGGGTGCCTCACACTTCCTGTTACTAACTTCCGCCTTGTGCACAGATGCTAAGCCCACCCTCCATGCACATAATGGCGCTCACACTAGCAAAATGCTCACACCAACAAGCGATGGACACCGCGTTGGGAGCGTGGCTGCACCATCCACTACATCACCACCGGTAAGGAGCACTTTCTAGCCAGTTTTAACTTTACTTAAAACGGAGGACTTATACATTTGCCCTTATCCAGCAGCGGTTCTAATCATAGTCTTATTATTCTCAGGGCATCTCTGATTATCTCTTACACGTAAGTTATATTATGCACCTGGAGACTGATACCTTTATACAATCTCACAGTGACAGTATATTATTACCTGCACTTATTTTCTATGTTCTTATAATGTTCACTCATCTTATATACTTGTCTCTTATCATTAGGACATTTACCAAGGGGTCCCTACTACGGATCCATTGACCTACAGGGGCACTTGCACTTATTTTCAGTGGACACTGATTTAGGTATCTAACAATATCCTCTATAGATGGCTTTTTATTCACAATAGATGTTGTTTGCTCACAGGAGACTATTTCTACATCTTAATGTGATATCTAAAGGTACTGCCACACTAAACAATCCCGCTAGCGATAACGATAACGACGCATACTAATGCGATCGCTAGCGGATTGTTTCTATATCGCTGAGTGCGGCTTAACTTAGCGATATCGTTAAGGACGCTATCGCGGTTAGCGATCTCCTTAACGACTTTAGCGGTACAAAAGTACCGCTAAATCGCTAAGAAAAGGTGCCACACTCAGCGATATATACTTACCCAGCGGGAGCGCCGATGAGAAAATAGGGTCCGGAACGATTCCAGCGACGAGCGAGATCACAGCAGGATCTCAGCAGGGAGCTCGTCGCTGACAGATGCCGCACACAACAACATCGCTAACGGGATCGCTAAATAGTGACGTTTTTTAGCTATCCCGTTAGCGATGTTGTTTAGTGTGGCATACCCTTTACTCACAGGTATCAATCTCCCTGCTCCTCTTTAAATATCTGGTCCAACATTTGGCACCATATATTTATCTCTAGGTATGTTAAATCTTCACCTAGTTACATATATCACTTTCACTTAGCACCAATCTGTGTACCATCTTTTCTCACACTTTATTTTTCATTGTGCAGCTCATAATTTTACAGAGACTTACCGGTTAGCCCTAGTGAGACACATAGACTTTTGGATTTAGCTCTACAAAGCAGTCGGTAGGTTCTTACCACAAAATTATTTTCTTTTTTCTGTATTTTCTTTTATCTTTTTTCCTTTTCTTCCGTTTCTTTTTGTCTTATGGTTGTTCTCATAAGATTCTATTTCCTATAAATCTGGACATCGCTCACCTTGGATGTTTACTGTTTACCTGTTACTTTTATTTTACTTAAGGGTATGCCACACTAAACAACATCGCTAACGGGATCGCTAAAAAACGTCACTATTTAGCGATCCCGTTAGCGATGTTGTTGTGTGCGGCATCTACCAGCGACATGGCCCCTGCTGTGATCTCGTCCGTCGTCCTGATCATTTCGGACCCTATTTTCATCGCTGGCGTCCCGCTGGCAAGTATCTAATCGCTGAGTGTGGCACCTTTTTTAGCGATTTAGCGGTACTTTTGTACCGCTAAAGTCGTTAAGGAGATCGCTAACCGCGATAGCGTCCTTAACGATATCGCTAAATGTGGCCGACACTAGCGATATGTAAACAATCCCGCTAGCGATCTCATTAGTATGCGACGCTAACGAGATCGCTAGCGGGATTGTGTAGTGTGGCAGTACCTTTACTCTAATATGTTTGCTCATTCAGTGGTTGCACATAGTTTTGTTTTGACTTCATGTGTATTCATTGCAGTGCCTTGATAAAGGTCCATGTGGGACCGAAACGTATATTTGTGACTGTAATAAAATCTTCATATTTCACTAAGTTGAGTGTCAAGTTATTTTCTAATATATGTGGTTGGGTTCCTACTTGAGCACCTCTCACAGCTGTGCCATGCTATATTCATTATTAGTAAGGGAAATTGACATGTTGAAGATTTGAATCCCGCACCATAGATCAGTTTACGCTGCATAAAAAGAAGCCCAGTGGTCGTCAGATTTCTACAAATCCCATTCACTTTGCTAGAACTGTAAGACGCCACTTTTTTACAGCAAAAATATGGATAGTCAAAACCTTATCAACGATTCTCGTGTGAGTCTCTCGCATTAACACCCGACACTGCCGCCGGCACTCGGACCAGAGCATGCAGCTGCATAGAAATACAAATACAGGACGTATCAAAAACAAAGCAGCTTTATTTAAAACACGAGAAAGCAAAAAAAAAAACAGTGTCAAAAATGTGATAAAAATGCATATAAAAAAACTCAACTAACACAATTTACCTATTAAGTGCAGAAAATACTGAAGAAAGTCTGCAATATCAAAAATGTAACATACAACTGTTTGACTTGAAAATTGGGTTAGCGCTGAGGTACAAGTGGCCTGACAACTGTTAATGCTGAAATAGGAGGAGATACATATCAGTGTCCTGAGACTCTGGGAGTGTCCCCTGTGCATTTCTTTTCCTTCAGACACCTATGTCTCCTCCACCTACAGCCCCAGGCAGGCAGGGAGGAGAAACAATGATCACGGAAGTCAGCTCTGTCCAGAGAGAGTTTTCATACTCACCTGGGAAGGTGGACTGGGCTCTCATGGAATTGGGCGCAAATCTGACAATTAACTGAACTCAGGATTTGCAAATTCTTATTACAAGTGTCTGTAGGTCTCTAATCAATAATAGTGACCTGTCCCTTGGTGCCTGCCAAGGACTTCATATTCCTATGGACCCGAAAGAACAATCAGTATGGTGACATTTAATGAAGACACTTGGTAACTACAGACATGTACGAAGGGGATGACCGTTCACATATATAGTTCGGCAGGAGCTGGACTTCATTCTGATCCTCAGGAGTAGACAAAATTTCCTGAAGGAGTTCCAGGCACGTAGGACACCTGACACAGCAAGATGCAGGTAAGAACTGATGCAAAATTTACCTATTTTTCTTAGGCCTCATTCAGATGTCCCTTTTTTTGTGTGCAAGAAAAATAGACAGTTTTTTCATCCGACATGTTTCCTCTCATTTATTTTTTGGAGGACTATAATGGGCAGGTGTTATAGCCATGAAAAATACAGGACACGTACATCTGAATAAGACTTTACATAGGCTGTATTTGACAAGTTGATAGAGGGTAAAGCTTCTGCTAACCATATACTTTATAATTACTATAAATATACTTAGAATAGGACCTTGTTCTCGCACAGCACTTTCGATGCAGTCAAATTTCAGCCAAAGCAAGTGGGGGATTCAAAAACAGGAGAATTAAGGGAGGTTTCACATACAGCAGGGAAGATTTACTATTGTGAATGCAGCTGTAAGGCGTATTAGACCTATTTACTATATGTTTTAATCACTCTTTCATGACTCTGTGTGACACCTTTTTCTCGTACGAGAAAAAAAATGATAAAAAATACAAGCTACTACTAGCATTAGGTCTCAGCCAGACGTCTATTTTCACATACAGTACATATTACTTTAGTGTTTTTCACTGATGGGAGAAAAGGGGACACCAAGCACAATAGGGTCTTATCCTATGGAGGAAAATCTAGGTGAGGGAACCCACAACTGAGGAATCGAAGCATATCAGCTGCTGCAACACCCTGCCATCATGTAGAGCAGGGTTCCCCAACTCCAGTCCTCAAGGCCCACCAACAGGTCATGTTTTCAGGATTTCCTTAGTAATGCCCAGGTGATAATTCCATCACCTGTGCAATACAAAGAAAATCCTGAAAACATGACCTGTTGGTGGGCCTTGAGGACTGGAGTTGGGGAACCTTGACGTAGAGCACGGATGTCAAACTCAAACACACAGAGGGACAAAATTAAAAGCTTGGATAAAGTTGTGGGCGAAGCTTGATTTTTAATAAAACAATGTCTATAATTGAGGAAGTTTTCTCTTATCATCAAATATAATGATTAACTTTTTCATATCGAAACAAACTTTATGGGGTTGTCTCACAAACAAAGTCCATTTTAATTAATAGATCTTAGAATAAAATATTGGAATAATATAACATGTTATGTAAGAGCAGTATAAAGTGAATGACCCAATGGCCTAATTTAAAAATGTAATTACAAAGGTTAAAACCTTGAATAATACAAATAATAAAGTATGATGCAAACAAAAGCGCCCTAAAACACACTATGACACCCCCACAGTGAATTCCTCAACAGTACTGTACTGTCCACACACATGGTATGATGATCCTACTGTAATCCCCACAGTATATGCATGCCCACATAAAGAAGTGCTCCATACAGTATAATTTCCACAAAAAAGTGCTACACAAAATATAATGGACCCCGAATATTCCTCTATATAACAGTAGATTTGGGCCGCATGCTTCCATATAGACTACATGCCTTGCATATTTGGCATCCAAAACAGTATAATTAGGCCCTCACGTAGGTCTCCATCAACATATAAGTTGAGGCCCTCGGCAGCATATTCAAAGTAAGCCTCTCGTAGCTATAAAAAAAGATTATTAATAAGATTGGGCCCGCATATGTTCCATGCAGTATAATGCCCACTAGTGCTCCATACAGTATAATAGGCCCACACATAGGCTCCATACAGTATAATGGGCCCCCAATAGTGCTCTATACAGTATAATGGGCCCCACATAGTGTCCACACAGTATAATGGCCCCACATAGTGCTCCCATACAGTATAATGGGCCCCCACATTGGCTCCATACAGTATAATGGCCCCCACATAGTGTCAATACGTATAATGGGCCCCCACATTGTGCTCCATACAGTATAATGGGCCCCGAACACATAAGTTGCCAACAGTATAACCCCAATAGTGTATAACATATAAGTGGCCCACAGGTGTTGCATAACACTAAATTGCCCCCACATAGTCTTTCTATTACGGTAGTAATGCATATTGATTATACAGTATAATGGGCCCCCAATTGTGCTCCATATGGTATAATGACACCACATAGGGCTCCATACAGAATAATGCACCCCACATAGTGCTGCATACAGTATAAGGCTATGTTCGCAGTTGCGTTTTTTTCAGCGTTTTTTAATGCAAATTGTCAGCTGTGTTTTACAATACCAGCAAAGTCTGAGACTTCAGAAATCTCATGCACACAGTTTGATTTTTTTTGTCCTCAGTATTTTGTGTATGTTGGAAGCCAACATTATGGACAGTTAATAAGAGCAATGAACATTCCTTGAACTCTGCATAACAGCTAAAACCTACATCAAAGAGACTGACCATAAGAGGTAAGATGTGATTACACAGGAAGACAATTATAAAGAGAATCTACATTGTAGATGGACATTGTGTCTCCAACCTCTTGAAGGATGCATAACCCCTGTGGTGTTGGGAGTATAAGCTATTGCTCCTGAATTGAACATCTTATCTTTGACACACCTTCCATGTGGAGGTGAATAACAAGTCATTGTTCTTCAGATGGACATCTAGTACTTGGCTAAATGGAATGCCCTCAGGTCTTTTGACACCAGGACTTCATCCTAAATAAAAGGAGGCCATCCAGAGGAAGATGATTACCACTACAATCACAATTTCTCATATTGCCAGAAGATGATTGGACACTCTACTACAAAGGATACCGGAACAAGGGTGGAGTCATGGCTTGTATGTGGGTGTGGATGTGTATTGGTTTAATATACACTGCTCAAAAAAATAAAGGGAACACTTAAAGGACAGAATATAACTCCAAGTAAATCAAACTTCTGTGAAATCAAACTGTCCACTTAGGAAGCAACACTGATTGACAATCAAATTCACATGCTGTTGTGCAAATGGAATAGACAACAGATGGAAATTATTGGCAATCATCAAGACACACTCATTTAAGGAGTGGTTCTGCAGGTGGGGACCACAGACCACATCTCAGTACCAATGCTTTCTGGCTGATGTTTTGGTCACTTTTGAAAGTTGGTTGTGCTTTCACACTCGTGGTAGCATGAGACGGACTCTACAACCCACAAAGTGGCTCAGGTAGTGCAGCTCATCCAGGATGGCACATCAATGCGAGCTGTGGCAAGAAGGTTTGCTGTGTCTGTCAGCATAGTGTTCAGAGGCTGGAGGCGCTACCAGGAGACAGGCCAGTACACCAGGAAACATGGAGGGGGCCATAGGAGGGCAACAACCCAACAGCAGGACTGCTACCTCCGCCTTTGTGAAAGGAGGAACAGGAGGAGCACTGCCAGAGCCCTGCAAAATGACCTCCAGCAGGCCACAAATGTGCATGTGTCTGCACAAACGGTTAGAAACAGACTCCATGAGGATGGTCTGAGTGCCCGATGTCCACAGATGGGGTTGTGCTCACAGCCCGACACCGTGCAGGATGCTTGGCATTTGCCACGGAACACCAGGATTGGCAAATTCACCACTGGTGCCCTGTGCTCTTCACAGATGAAAACAGGTTCACACTGAGCACATGTGACAGAGTCTGGAGATGCCATGGAGAGCGATCTGATGCCTGCAACATCCTTCAGCATGACCGGTTTGGCAGTGGGTCAGTAATGGTATGGGGTGGCATTTCTTTGGAGGGCCGCACAGCCCTCCATGTGCTCGCCAGAGGTAGCCTGACTGCCATTAGATACCGAGATGAGATCCTCAGACCCCTTGTGAGACCATATGCTGGTGCGGTTGGCCCTGGGTTCTTCCTAATGCAGGACAATGAAAGACCTCATGTAGCTGGAGTGTGTCAGCAGTTCCTGCAAGATGAAGGCATTGAAGCTATGGACTGGCCCGCCGATCCCCTGACCTGAAACCGATTGAGCACATCTGGGACATCATGTCTCGCTCCATCCACCAACGTCACGTTGCACCACAGAGTGTTCAGGAGTTGGCGGATGCTTTAGTCCAGCTCTGGGAGGAGATCCCTCAGGAGACCATCTGCCACCTCATAAGGAGCATGCCCAGGCATTGTAGGGAGGTCATACAGGAACAGGGAGGTCATACAGGCACGTGGAGGCCACACTACTGAGCATCATTTTGACTTGTTTTAAGGACATTACATTCCACTTTAATTTTGTGTGTGACTCAAATTCCAGGCCTCCATTGGTTAATAAATTTGATTTTTGTGTGATTTTGTTGTCAGCACATGCAACTTTGTACAGAACAAAGTATTCAATGTGAATATTTCATTCATTCAGATCTAGGATGTGTTATTTGAGTGTTCCCTTTATTTTTTTGAGCAGTGTATATGTAAGGATCAGATATATATCTCTCTTCCCACATCCCAGCTTCTACTACCCTCTCCTCTTACCTCTTCCCTTTAATTGTACCCTTGTCCCTTAGTTAGACTTCCCTTATATATGTCATTGTAAATACCTTGTTTGTAATAAAACCCTTTTAAAGATCCAGTAGTTCTTGTTAATTATCATTAACTGGCACCCCAAAACTCAGCAGATTCTTCATTTGGCACCCCAGGTGGGACAGTTTATAATAATTAACAGTCAGTGCATAGCCTTGTTTTTTTTTTTTGCAGAATACAGCATGTCAATTCTTTCAGCGTTTTTTCAGCATTTTTCACCCAGTGAAATCAATGGATCATGCAAAAAATGTTGAAAAAAAGCTGCAAAAACACAAGAATCAGTTTTTGCTGCTTTTCAAAACCTGCTGAAGTAAAATCAGATTTTTTTTGTATGCACTAAATTTATCAGCGTGCACAAGAAACAAATGTACCATGACAAAAACGCAGTGTAAAAAAAGCAACAAAAACTAAGCAAAACCTGTTTTTCTGCAGCAAGTTTCTTACTGCCAAGAGAGCAGGTTTTGGCTGAGGACAAAAACGCAACATATGAACATAGCCTAATGAGTCCCACATAGTACTCCATATAGTACATTGGCAACACATAGTGCTCCATACAGTATAATAGGCCTCACATTAAAAAAAAATAAATTAATACCCACCTCTGTATGTTACCCTGCTACTCAGGTCTCTTCATGGTGTCTTCAGATCCTCTCCACATATCGGTACAGTGGGCGCATTGTAATGAAGTCATTGCACCCACGGCGCTGAGATGTCAGATGCAGACAGGGAATGAAGGGAGAGGGAACGTCAGCTGACACTTCTTCCATCATTACTATAAATTGCATGGGCATGTAGGATGCCGATACAGTTGAAAGTGCGATGCCAGGCCAGGTGACCCGCCTGGCGTCGCTATCCAAATATATTCACCCTGCAGGCCAGAGTTTGACATATGTGATGTACAGCAAGCAGTAGGAGAATAGGGGTAGTACTCTGCACTGCTTATGTTGGATTCAAGAAACCAAAGGACAATAACCCCGATGGTGGTTTGCAAGTTAATGACTGGGCCAATTTTTACAATTCTGACCACTGTCACTTTATGAGGTAATAACTCTGGAACGCTTCAACGGATCCTGGTGATTCTGAGAACTTTTTTCGTGACATATTGTACTTCATGATGGCAGTAAAATGTAATTGGCATGACTTGTGTTTATTCGTGAAAAAAAGGAAATTTGGCGAAAACTTGGAAAATTTTGCAATTTTCCAACTTTGAATTTTCATGCCCTTAAATCACAGATATACGTCACACAAAATAGTTAATAAATAACATTTCCCACATGTCTACTTTACATCAGCACAATTTTGGAACCAAGTTTTTTTGTTAGGAAGTTATAAGGGTTAAAAGTTGACCAGCGATTTTTCATTTTTCCATCAAAATTTACAAAACCATTTTTTAGGGATCACCTCACATTTGAAGTCACTTTGAGGGATATGATAGAAGGTGCTCAAAAATGACACCATTCTAAAAACTGCACCCCTCAAGGTACTCAAAACCACATTCAAGAAGTTTATAAACCCTTCAGGTGCTTCAAAGGAATTTTAACATGTAAAAAATGAACATTTAATCTTTTTCACAAAAAATTTACTTCAGATATAAAAATATTTTGACAATGGTAACAGGAAAAATTTGTTGTGTAATTTCTCCTGAGCATTCTGATACCCCATATGAGGGAGAAAAACACTGTTTGGGCGCACGACAGGGCTCAGAAGGGAAGGAGCGCCATTTGACTTTTTGAATGTAAAATTTCCTGGAATCATTAGCGGACGTCATATTCCATTTAGAGAGCCTCTGAGGTGCCTAAACAGTGGAAACCCCCCACAAATGACCCCTTTTTGGAAACTAGACCCCTTAAGGAATGCATTTAGATGTGTGGTGAGCAACGTGAACCCCCAGGTGCTTCACAGAAGTTTATAACATTGAGCCGTGAAAATAATAAAATCACATTTTCCCCACAAAAATGTTTTTAGCCCCAAATTTTGCATTTTCATAAGGGTAACAGGAAAAAATTGTACCATACATTTTGTTGTGCAATTTCTTGTGAGTATGCCAATACCCAATATGTGGGGGAATACTAATTTTGAGGCACAATGCAAAGCTCAGAAGGGAAGAGGCGCCATCTTGGAGTTCAGATTTTGCTGGAATGGCTCAGAAGGGAGGGGCATTTGGTTTTGAGAGCGGAAAATTTGCTGAATTTCTTTTGGTGGGTGAGGAGCCCTTTTGCTTTTCCAGAGCCTTTGTGTTACCAGTAACATGGAAGCCCCCTATATATTCGCTGACAGAAAAAGACCTGAGTGGGGATTTGCTTTTTTTTGTGAATTGAGTTGAAGCTTTTATTGGGAACATTTTACTTACTGTTAGGGATCTAATTATCCAGCGCTCTACGCTGAGCACTTACTTTGGGGTTTCCATCTAAATCTCTGAGTGTCATGATTCAGATGAAACCCCCAAGGGATCCATTCACTATATTGAGGCAGCAGTTACTCTGGACTCCGTCTGGCCTCTGTTCAGCGGTGTCCTTTTTCTTCAGAAGTGCACAAAACTGTGGCCGACGGCACTTTTATGCAATCCTAAAAAGACGGACACCACTGGATCACAGGTCAGATGGCATTCACAGTGCCTCAATCTGCCTCATTATAAGGAATATGCCGCCAGAGGTTCCATCTGATTCACGTATTTCAGAGATTTACACGGAAACCTCCGGTGTAAGTGCTCAGCGCAAAGCGCAGGATAAATGTGGCCAAGCCTTACTGTGATCTTTGGGAGGCAGAATGAAAAAATCAACAGCATGTGAAGAATTGGTTTTATTTTTTACTCTGTTCCTCATGCGGTATAAGTGAAAATGCAGCAAAATCGCAATAATCACAGAACATTTTTATTAAGTATTTTGGTGCAGACACCTGAAGAAAACATACGGATAAAACTCAGCAGAGAAAAAAAAGCAATATTTACATACAATCTAAGGACTTATTGAGACGTCAGTGATATTTCTCTTAGGCTACGTTCCTATGATGCACTTTTGGTGTCTTTTTGATGTTGCAGATTTTTTAAGCAAAATCAAGGCCTGAGTTTTATCAGAGTTTGGCCATTGTGGGTCAGTTTCGCAAGCTTCTCACAACAAACAGTCTGTGAAATTCGGACAGCACACTGATGGTATCATAGCACAATCCGATTATTTTTTTTTCACAGACCTGGACACACAGTCCATGTAAAAACACTGAAATATTGACAGGAGAATAGGTTATAATGGGTACGTGATGTATCCGTGAAAAAAAAAAAGTATACCATCTGTACTGGAAACACAAACTTTTGCAGCTGAAGTTTGTTAAAAACATGAAACTTTTGCAATCCATGCTAAAACAGGGTATACTGTTTCCCAGCGACACATGATCTGCTCTATTTTAGGAGAAAATTGTAGCATTCAAAAGGGGACTTACTAAGAAAACAATATGATAGTAAACCGAGTACTGTACACGGGCATGCACCTTTCTGTACATTCTTAGACAACTATAGCGAGTCTAAGACAAATTGTTAAATACGACACATTTAAAACAAACAATTGTAATTTTTAGGTGAAAAGTTATTGGCACAATGCAGCCATTTAGAATTGCCAATAATCAAGATTGAGTGTTTGCTAGAAAGCTTGTCCAACGATTATCGATTTGTGTAATTATGCCGACAGTCACCCAATAACAGAGTAAAACGCCAGTTCGTTGGGTGATTGGTTCGCCCATGCTGGCAATAAAATCATTACTCTTGGCAGCACATTGACCCATGTAGACAGGAGATGTGCTGCAGATAATAATATTTATGCACACAGAATGGTTGCACTAAGGATCGTTCTGTGCGCATAGCATTCTCGTTGGCCTCTGTAAACAGGACATTAAATGTCCATTTTAACATCTATAGGCGGCAAGTGCCAATGAGACTTTATGTGCTTTTATGTATTGCACCAAATGTATGATCCTATTTGGTGTAATTTGCACCATTTTGACCGGCATGAAAATTCAGGTGTCTTACAGCACATGTCCACATCAAGTCCAAGAAAAATAAATCTAGACAACTGGCATTGATGATGGCACCTTCCAGATTTACAGGCAGGAGTATACACAGAGTCAGTGTGGGACTGAAGATAAATAATGTCGTTCACTAAGAGAAACTTCTTGTTCTTGGCTAAAAAGTTTTGCACCATTTTTACAAAAATTTGAAAATAAACACATTAAACAACGATCCTCATTAATGTAGTGTCTATGGTGAGGTCTACAAAACTAACTTATTGCTGGTATTGAATTAGTTAATAACTGCAGGTCTCCATTTATGAAATACAGAATTCCCCTTGACTGCAATAAACAGTGGCCGTAATATACACACCCATGAAACATGGAGCAAAGTCAATAATTAGTGTACATGTGGCAGACGGGAGCTAAAGATGTTCTGCATTCTGCTTTACGGCACTAACACAAGGTTCATGTAAGGTGTTTGTTCGTGCTTTGTCGGGGGAGGTATTCTGTACATGTATCTGTAGAGCTCCTTTCAGCCTATGGATGTTGGAGTGTCCGGGTATGTGACACCATACTTAATGCTTCTGCATAAAATAAATAAAAATATATATATTGCTCAGTTTCCCTTTTTTCGAAAGGAAGTCAGTGGGTAACTTATGTAACAAATTGTTAGAAGGTTTATAGGGATTGTCCGTCCTTAGGCTACAAGTCTGCAGTTACTTTATGCGATTGCAGACTTGTGAATCCTCCCATTGCATGCACTGCGCGCTGTGAAGATTCTCTGTTGCCGGTTCCAGGAGCGGATGGTCTAGTTACCGCAAGTGTGAGATTTACATATTTCCGGACAAATTTTGACTAGACGTGTCTGGTCTATTCAGTATTGTTGCATCCAGTGAGGCCTCTCAGATGTAGTCAGCGCATGACTGCATTTTTGTAACTCACATGCACCCTCTGCTGTTAGTTCATCCTCACGGAGTGACTGCACACTTGTAGTCTACGGCTGACCATCCCTTTAAACGGTATGTGAACAGAGACTTATTGTGATCAGTGTAATAACTCAGTTCATGGTAAATCCTGCAAATACTCTCATTTAATATACATCAATTGATCTCAACTGAGGGGAAGAGTCAGCATACCGGTAAATAGTAGTGATGGGCGAACGTGCTCAGCACTGCGCTATACTCGATCGAACATCGGGGTGCTTGATAGGGTATCGAGCAGTGTTGAGTATCGCGTGGTGATTTAGTGCTCGGGTCTCTGTAATAAGCTTATTTGAATCATGTGAGCCGCGCACCACACTGAAGCCCGGAATTGCCCTGCTGGGAGCGCAGGGACTCCTCTGTCAGACGGACTCTGTGAGTTGAAGAACTCTGAGGACGTGTTTGATCTCTCTTGCCGTAAGAAGCTCATTTGAATCATCTGAGCCGTGCGCCGCATTGAAGCCGGGTCTGTCTATCTATCTCTCTCTTCCGTCTACCTGACCGTTGAGTGCAGGTCTCCCGGAAAAATGCTTGAGACCTTCATTGACTTACACTATGCAAGGTACTCGAAATAAGCAGATCCGAGCGTCCGACCTGCTTGATTCCAGCACCGAGCGCTTGAGCAGTTTATTGCTTGATCATCACTAGTAAATAGAGATCACAATCTTATATAAATTGAATGCTTGGACATGAGCGGCATTTGGAGCAATCTTGAGGGGCAAAAACGGATCCAATGTCCGAGGGGAAAATCAAAGACAAAAAACTTGGATCTTTATTATCATAATTAAAAGTCCATCTTATAGTATGACTAAAACATAATGCTGAAACGCGTAGGTTTGCTAATGTTTTGTGCCTTTGGTACAGTCCAAAGTATAAGAAGAACGTCTAATTGTGATAATAAAGATACAATATTTTAGTCTTCAATTTTCCTAGCTTGACATAAGATTCCTTTTAGAAAGATCGTTTAATCTCAGTTTTATAAAGGTTTTTGTTCACCAAGTATGCAAATATCTTAAGAAAGATGACAAGAACTCTAGCGCCACCTATTGGATGCAACAATCCTAAAAGTCAATATCGACCCTTTAACAAGCATTGCCACATGGCTTGGGATAAGAAGCCAAATCTGAAACTACATTTGCAGATACATGTTTTGGAGTAGCAGCAAGTTTATCCTGGACAACCCCTTCAAAAGAATGGAGAATGCTGCAGTTCTTTGCATAGTTGAGTGGCAGGGAAAAACAACTGGGACCAAGAAGTGGTCTTGAGAAAAAGACAGTTCAGTTTCAAAACACGTTGGAAAATAAACTGCAATATCTTTGGAGCTATTAGATTACTGCACTGCTGGGAATATATGTGATTTCCCTCTCCTTTACTCCAAAAGGTTCCAAGACTCATGATATTTGGGGGCCCTTATTGAGATTTTGCATTGAGGCCCACAAGTTATTTCAGTAGTTACAACCCTGGATCTACTTCATTTTCAGGAGACAGATCCCCATGAATCATAAAGCAATCAAATATCCTAGAGATATTTCATCACTTCATAAGATGGAAGTACTACTTTAGGAAAATGCTCAGTACTTATAAGGCAGAATTCACTATCTGCTTTTTGGGCTGGATATGCTGATACAACTCTGATCCAATTTTCTCAGATGTGGAGAATAAAAATAAAAATTCTCGATTTTCTCCATTCAGTCAGTCCTCAAAAATCAGACCGCACTCAGATGTCATCCGAGTGTTGTCCAATTTTTTTTCCATGGACATGGCCGATCCGATGCAACTTGTGCATGCTGTGATGTGTATGACCCCATAGAATAATATGGGGACAAAAGCTATCTGTCAAAACAACATATAGCACTCATCTGATTTTTTAGGTAATGTGCATAAGCTCGTAGGCTTATAGTCCATTTACAGGGAGTACCTAGTGGCATGATATGACCTATTGTCACGCTGGGTGAGGAGGGTGAGGAAGGAGTAAGTGCATAACAAAAGGGAGAGGGATGGGGGAGCCCAAACACTAGGGAAGTGGGGGGTGGAGACCTCTATGCACAAGTAAAATCACCCTGTCTGCCCTAAAGGTCCCTACATAGGTTCTGCATCTATCCAAGCAGGAACCTAACCCCTGCCTGACCTAGCGATAGGCCCTCGATAGGAAGAGGATGGGGTGTGCACTAGTCAGTCCTCACTACAAATAAAGACAGAAAGGGAGACGAACAATGGAACACTTAGCTTGAAGACCACCGAGATGTCACTTCAGCAATCCTCCAAGAGTCTTCTGAGAAGGTACAAACTGACTTACTAGTATTTCCAACTAGATTGAAACAACTAAGAGCTAACACCAGAAATATGCTGCAGACACGGAATGAATATAAACCTTCAGCAAAGGTGTCTAATTAGCATCAGAAGGTGGCGGTAACTGTTGGGTCCGAAAGGGAGAGGAATATCACTCCACAATAGACATACAAAAATCAAGAAGGTGCTTGAGCTAATTGCAAAGACCTTCTACAACCGGATCCAGGATGAGTGTCAGTCACCCCTGACACACCCGTGACAACTATAATCGGCAAACCTTAACTGATCAATGGTCATATAAGTACCTGTTTACACAGGCAGACCAAACTAAACAATGAATAATGCGCGCTGATAAACTCGGCAGTGCTCGCTCTGTTTACATAGAATGAAGCCCCGCCAAGAACGATGATTTTTTACATTTTTTTTGCACTGCACAAAAGATCTTTTGAAGGAGTGAATGAAGGAGTGTTTTGCTTGTTCATTTGGTGATCAAATAGCCTGCTAACATGGCAAAATAATCTTCAAATGAGCGCTTAAAAAATGGTTGGTCACGATTATCTTGCATTGTAAATGCAGCTTAAGTTTACACCAGCATTTAATTAAATAAAATGACCGATTATTCATCCTAAAAAAAAGATGATTTTTCATCTGTATTGTCTTCCGTATTTCATTCACTTTTCAGTAGAACTAAAACTTGAATAGGTGAATCTCTTCTGAAGTACGGAAAAACGAGTGCATGTTGGAAGTATTTCAAGAACAGAGATTGAAACCCGGACGGGGTAAGATGTCCCACACGCACTACCTGAATAGAAAACCAATACAAGAAAAATGTGACATGCTAGCCCTGCACCCCATCAACGCTGGCATCACTGTCCCCACCTTCAGATGTATAAGTAATCAACATGAACTGAGAGCTACTGCTGGCCGCTCACTCACTCTTGATTACTTATACATCCAAAGGCGGGGACAGTGTAAGGAAGTGGACCTCCACTCTGTGCTCAGGCCGGAACCAAGGGGGCTGTCACATAAGTTCCTAGGGAGAAGGTGCCCGGGGAAAGGAACGGCAGGACAACCCAGAGACTGTTTTGGAAGGAGCGGGGGCAGGGCCAATATAAAAGGAGCACAGGGGACCAGCAGGAGGGAGATGACGCAGAGACAGGCAGGAGGAAGGAAGGTGAGACCTGCTGGGGAGTGGAGAGGACGATCGGGCCAGCTGCCACGCGTGAGCAGACTAAGGGACTCACATGACTCAGGGAGAGGACGAACCCTGGCGGAGCGCAGACGTGGGAGAACTGTGAGGCCTTCACCCACCACTGCCCCACTCCAGTCCGCGGCTGCGGCCTACACTCTGCCAGTCGCGGCCTCCTCGGCCTTGCCCCAGCCCGCGGTTGCGGCCTGTCCTCCTCCAGCCGCGACCACCGCTGCCCCAATCCAGCCCGTGGTTGCGGCCTGTCCGCCCCATCTTATTTCCCTGAGGAAGCCACGTGTGGCGTGGCAATACGCGTGGGGTTCTTTCTGAATCACCCCTCTTTCCCTCTGCTTCTCTGCAGCAGCCATGGCTCCTCATGATTTTTTTCGCTGTGCTGGCATTTTTCATGCTATGATTTTGGCTTCTTGACTTCATGCCTTTTAGGAGCGCTCATTATCATCCATTGCATTTTAGATGAGTTTAAACATTTCTGGGTTTGTATTATTGCTTATATATTTGTATACATCAGACCAGTGCTATTTATATTGTTTTTTCATTTTCCATATGGTGCTGTGAATTGTCCAGGTACCCAGTTTACTTATCGTTGCATATCTTGTGTGTTTCCTTATTCATTTCACAGTGTACACTTCCCTCTTGGAGCCTGTTATCATATTTCTTATGCTGCTAGGTATCAGTTGTGTGGGGGTATTCATTGCCATCATTTTATGGCATGTTTTTGTATATGTTTTTAAATGTTTTAGCTTCCCAGCGAGGAGAATCTCTGTTGGCCAACCAGTATTTCCCTAATCAGCATATAAAGGCTCAGTTTAAGCTTGCTCTGTCACTACATCCCACGTACCTGCGAATATCACAACAGTGACACCAGCGCTGATGGGCTCACATGTCATAACAACCTCACGTGAGCCACGGGAATGCGAGTACCGCTGGGACAGCACCAGAGGTGAGTATAGGTGTTTTGATTTTAACGGGGTCAAACATTCAGATTGAGAAGGGGTTGTCCTAGTAGTAGACAGCCTCTTTAAGAAAATGGTCAATCCAAACATAAAAATGATGTCATTATGCAAATTGAGGTGCCAACAATAATAAAGTTCAAACGGTGCATATAGGAGTAAAGGCATAATGAGGCTCACCCACCAAACACTCGTTCTCCAATGCTTTATCAGGGGTCATTAGTTCAGCTCAAAGATATTTTCGCAAAGTGCTGAACGCAGGAAAGAGGAAAGCAGGTTGGCAGCAACCAAGCCAAGCCATTCTCTATCTGAGGTTAAGTTTCCATGATGAATTTTTGATGCTGCGTATTTTCGCTGTGTCAGAAACGGAGCAACTTGCATTTCGAGCAAAGTGGATGGCATTTATAAAAATCTCATGCTCAGTGCTCTTTTATTTTTTTTCTGTACGCTGCGTAAATTGACCCACGGTGCGAGTTTGAAATCCGCAACATGTCAATTTTAGGTATGAGCGAGCACTAAAATGCTTGTTACTCGAACTGATCAATATTTACTGCTTGGGTGCTCATTTCGAGTAATGAGTATAATAGGAGTAAATGGGAAATCTGGACTTTTTTCCGGGAAACCCTATAAGGCGGTCTGGGGTGCAGTGAAAATTGAAATTGAACTGGATGGAAAAAGTGCTGAATGGAAGAATAGCATGGGGAAGCATCTGTTGCTCCCAGATCGCTGATGAAAACAAAGGTGTCACACTTCTCCACTTTAAGGTCTGATAATAAAACATTCTCGTCGACGAGACGTTGGAGTTTACAGGAAAAAAATGCTAAACATTTTTTCCTGTATGACTTGTATATAAGGCAAAGTTTAAAGAAGATTGTAAAAAATATATTTTAGGTAAACCAAAATTTAATTTTTTATTTAAAAAATTGGAAATTTCAGAGTAATTTATGAAGGAAACAAGAAGTGCCAAAATGAGCGACTCGGATATACCCTGACATAAAGGAGGGCCTCATACATATTTTGTTCAAATTGCAAGGTAGTGGTACTTCTAGACTCTAAAATGCTATACACGAAGTGCAAAACCTGCCAAAAATAACAAACAGGGTCATCCATACACCCTTGAAGGCACCAACTGCAGTACATCTTTCAAATATTGTGAACAGAGAGTAGTTGTGCTACTCCTACAAATACACTAATAAAAGCTCTGCACATAAGTGCTAAGCTAAGCCTGCCAATATGGTTCCACCACAAGCAGTGATGATTGATGCGGGTAACAACAGTGATTTTAATGTATTATTGAAACAGTTGGAACATAAGATGTGTAAAGAAACGAAAATTTGGTGGGATGCAATCACACTTGAATCCAATCCTATATATCCAAGGATATGATCTCATGTGGTTTGAGAATCCATAAAAAATGTACCCACACATACTCAGATGATTTCCAGAAAGCATGGAACTTGATACTCTCCACTTGTTCCATTAAGTTGATGACGCTCATAGTGAAGTATGAGGAAAATGAAATGAGCAAACTGAGAACTGATATTAAGAACATTCAAACGTCGTTTTGTAGTCATGACAAACAAAGGGAGTTTACGGCTGCTAAAGATAAAATCCTATTCAAAGTTGATAAATTACAAAAAGACATAGCAGCAGTCAAGCAAAAAAAGTTTGCACGGGACCAAACTGATTATGCCAACAAGCAGGTTTTCACCTGGCTTGTCAATAAGTCCATTCTCAAACATAAAGGTGGTCAATCTTTTTCCCCTTTTACCAGGGATAATAGGAGAGTCAATTTCGCCAGTCCTAACTCTTCTGTGGGCTCATCAACTTATACTACAGAGGAAGACAGCATGGTATGATACCTATGAGGATTCCTCTTACAATAAAACTGGCCAAAAATGTTCCAATAAACCGCTTCAAAAAAACGGAGGAGGAGGAGGGCAGGGCGTAAACACAGGAGGAAGAAGGTTCTCGCCCGGCTTCAGGAATCCGCATTGATTTGCCCTTTCTGGAATCTCTTGAGTTACATCTTATCAGATTGGGTAAACCTGGATTTACTCTGCGCTGCTGAATAACTCAGGGTCCAACAGTCTCTATTTTATCAGATTCACTGACAGAACTACTTTCAAAAGGTTTGAGTTTTTCTCCTACCAATAAACTTGATGTGTTTCATATCATCCTTGATATAAACAAATTTGCAAGAAACGTAACCCTGAAGTGCCATTTTTCAGAAGAACCCATGGTTGCTCCTTTCCTCTGGTGTACATAGGCTTCGGATTCTCTATCATTTATGAATAATTCTTTCTCCAAATTTAAGCATTTTTTTTTTATCTTAGATCGCTACAAGCAGAATCGACAATTCATACGGGCTCCAGGAATGACTCATTTTCAATGACAAAACCCTATTTCTACCCTGTCCAGTCTAGACCATCAGTTTTGGACCATTTCCAAGAAGTAGTGGAGAAAGAACTCATGGAGTTACACAAACAATCGCAACCTCCACGGTTTAATCTAACTCCATGGGAACAAGAAGGTTTAGATACTCTAAAGAACAATATGGATCTGATAATCCGTCGGACAATGGGGGAAGCAGTGGTGCTTATGAACGCGGGTTTATATGAAACACTTTACTTAAACGAACTTGACATGACTAATATGTACAGTAAACTCCCATCAAATCTCACAGTACAATTACAGGATAAGTTTAAATAAACTTCTGATAGAGGATACTCATAAAAGAGCTATAGATAGAAAAAAATCTGTGAATAACTTAATTGTTGACAATCCGGTAACTCCGATCTTCCATTCTTTACCCAAAATTCACAAAAATGTTTTTCCTCCTCCACTTAAATCCATAATATCGGGTATTGGCTTATTCAGTGAAAGATTAGGAGCCTGGGTAGACCACCACTACTTACAGCCACTGGTTATTAAAATTCCGAGATTCATAAGAGACACGAAAGCTGTAGTATCTATCTTCTCTAAATTTATGTGGCTACCCAATTATCAATGGATGACTAGCGATGTAGTAGGTTTGTATTCCTCCATCTCTCACAATGTTGCCACTGAATGCCTCAAATACTTTTTGATGAAATACAATACATACTCCATGGCCGTTCAGGATTGTCAGTAGAATTTCTTCGAAAACAACTTTTTTCTCAATTTAGTAACCATTTTTTTTCTACAACAACAGGGGGTGAGTATGGGGGGATTCTTCCCATCCCTTGTTAACAATGTAATGGCTGTGTTGGAGGAGAAATTTATTTTCAATGAGCACAATCCATATAAGGAACATATATGGTTTGGACGCTATATTGATGATTTGCTGTTTGTATGGCCAGGTACTTCAGATGGCTTCATCAAATACATCAATAACAACCTATTCAATCTAAAATTTACACATGTACATCATAATGTACAGATTAATTTTTTGGATGTGTACCTAAAGGGTGACAATAGTGTCCAGGTTACTATTTCCTCATATTGGAAACCAACGGACTATCATTCCATTCTTCCACGCAGCATCTTATCACCCACCACATATCATCAAAAATATTCCCAAAGGAGAATTGATTAGGGAAAGCAGAACAGTACAAGTGGACGGGAATATAATGCGGAAAAAGCCAAGGTCTTTCATTGACTTAAACATAGAGGCTATAATCATGCCACTTTGAACAGAGTCATCAATCAAGTGTCCACAGTAAACAGAATGGATTGGACATAGTGACACTATACATATGCGGGATTCTTCATGGGATGTTAATCAAGAAACTAACAAGGTTGCCTTCTCTACACTGTTCAGTGCATAGAGTTAAGGGTATGCCACACTAAACAGCGTCGCTAACGAGATCGCTAAAATACGTCACTATTTAGCGATCTCGTTCGTGACGCTAACGTGTGTGGCATGTAGCAACGACGTGGCCCCTGCTGTGATCTCGCTGATCGTTCACTAGAGTTCCGGACCGTATTTAGATCGTTGGCGTCCCGCTGGTGAGCCTATATCGCTGTCTGGCACCTTTTGTGAGCGATGTGCGCTGTTTTTTACATCGCAATGACCGTTAAAGTCGTTAATGAGATCGCTAACCGCTTATGAGTCGTTAACGAGATCGCTAAGTGTGGCAGCTACTAGAGACATTAAAACGATCACAAAAACGATCTCATTAGCTTGCGTCGTTATTGAGATCGCTAACGAGATCACTAAAGGGTATGCCACACTAAACAATATCGCTAACGAGATCGCTAAAAAACGTCACTATTTAGCGATCCCGTTAGCGATATTGTTCAGTGCGGCAGCTTCCAGCGACGAGCTTCCTGCTGTGATCTCGCTCGTCGCTGGAATCGTTCCGGACCCTATTTCATCGCTGGCGCTCCCGCTGGGTAAGTATCTAATCGCTGTGTGGCACCTTTTCTTAGCGATTTAGCGGTACTTTTGTACCGCTAAAGTCGTTAAGAAGATCGCTAACGGCGATAGCGTCGTTAACTATATCGCTAAATGTGGCCGCATTTAGCGATATAGAAACAATCCCGCTAGCGATCGCATTAGTATGCGTCGTTATCGTGATCGCTAGCGGGATTGTTTAGTGTGGCAGTACCTTTAGGATGTGAGTCGCATTATCCAGAAATACAGTACAGACCAAAAGTTTGGACACACCTTCTCATTTAAAGATTTTTCTGTATTTTCATGACTATGAAAATTGTAAATTCACACTGAAGTCATCAAAACTATGAATTAACACATGTGGAATCATATACTTAACAAAAAAGTGTGTAACAACTGAAATTATGTCTTATATTCTAGGTTCTTCAAAGTAGCCAGCTTTTGCTTTGATGACTGCTTTGCACACTCTTGGCATTCTCTTGATGAGCTTCAAGAGGTAGTCACCGGAAATGGTCTTCCAACAATTTTGAAGGAGTATGGGTAATCCATACACCCTTGAAGGCACCAACTGTAGTGGCTAAAAAAAATTGAAGTGTAGTTGTGGTACTTCTGCACTCATGAAAGAGAAAATTATAAGTATGGTCATCCAGTCTCATAACTAGACCATAGAAGGCAACAACTGGCAGGCTTTATTCAAATATTGAACATTAAAATCACTTTATGTGCTGTTGTCATCTGTTGACAGGTGAAAGCTCCTGTCTGTTATGACCCGCCCCCCCAGCAGCACTAAAACCCATTCAGAGAAGACACTAGAGGCAGGGTAGCACAACAACTCCAGGGCATAGAAGGCCAGCTCATGCCATGCCAGGGGTCCAGCTTTGAGAACCAATAGCTGAAGGTCATAGAGGAATTGGGAAGTATGCTGATTTTGTCAGCCAGGTATTGCTTGACCATCTTTAAAAATATTTCCCTCCATGTCAAAAATACTCGGTCACCAGGGCATGGACATTGAGAGGGTGCCATGAAATTGACCCAGGCCTTTGACAGTGTATCCTTGCCTCTGCTGTACCTGTTGTGTGTCTCCCTCGCCTCTCCTCCTTGGCTGAGCAAGAAAGCGTGCCACTGCCGCTAGCATTGTCTAATGGAAAGTTTTTCAACACATTTTCAGGGGGGGACGAAGGAATTTATTTTCCGAAACGCACGTCGGGGCGCGTTCTGAGAGGTACACCCAGGCTGTTCAGGCTCCTAGGTATTTAGGCCATTGTTTTATTTGTATTGGTGCTGGTGTTCATATTCAATTTCTCGTGTGCTATATCTACATCACTTAGATCGCCACACTGCTGGTGATTCACTGCATTATATTTCACATTTTGTTATTTT
>JARQOD010000010.1:84547605-84687782 GCA_033576555.1 Oophaga sylvatica | reverse complement strand
CCAGCTGTTTTCCACCCTGGCGACCCCCCCCCCGGTCCCGGGCCGGGGGGGTTTTTCTCGGGGTTATCCCCCGCCTTTTCCCAGCGTAGGAGGGTTTCCGGGCCGGGTGCCAAACGGTGGCTCCGTGGCGATGGGGTCGTTTCCCATGGGGGGAGAGCTTTTTGACTCCTCCACCCCTTTCCCCATTCTGCTCACGCCCTTTTGCCATCTCAGAAAAGCCCCCATTTTTTTTTGCATAGGAGAGGGGGACATTTTTTGTGGGGGGGCGGGACTTCGCGTTCGTTTACCCCCACTGAGGAGGATGGGGAGGGGGAAAACTCCAGACTGTGGGGGCACGATCTTACTTTCCCATAACTTTTAAGTTTTTGCGGACATCTTTTTCGCCCCGGAGTGGTTTTACGCCCCGAGAGACCCCCTTTTTCTTCCCCTGGCCTCGGGGGCGCAGATATGAGGGAAAAATGGAAAATTTACAGTCTAGATGTTTTTTGCAATTTCAACAAAAAAACAGAAAAATTAAAGGGCCCAAAAAGGGGCCCCCGCTTATAGCGAGTTCTGAATCCTGTTCGTGGTGCGATGCAAAATCTCTGTGGCGACGGACCCTCGGGTTTTTTCTGTTTTTTCACAAATGCCGGTTTTCCCCGGAAATTGAATCAGGGGTTTTTTTAAATATGTAAAAAGTGAAAAAAACTAAAAATTATATGTATATATTTTTTCCCCACAATGACATGTATTTTATAATAAAAAAATTCTAATGTGTATATTTTGTTTTTTACAAAAAAAAGAAAGTGTTTTTTTAGTTGCAATATTTTTTTCCCCAAAAAAATTTACATGGGACTTCCGGTATCGGAATCGGATATCGCCGATAGTTAGTGATATCGGCGATACCATCCCGATCCGATATTTTTAGATATCGAGCAGTATCGCTCAACACTAGTGGTCTCATCTAGTCTTCTGGAGCACATAGCTCCACTAGTACCGGGCTTCCTGCATGCCAGGCAGTGATGTGCTACTGCTTGACTGACAGTTTGGACGAGTGGCATTATCGTGCCACAGACCTGAATTGTGTGCTCTCAGTTGCTGCAAGCAGAGGCAGCTTTGTATCTGCAGCATCGGAGGCATGCAGTTACATTGAAGCTAGCCAGATCGGGAACAAACAGTGTGCTGCGGCAGTTTCAGAGCGGCGCATACAAGCTCTATTAATAAGATCCCTACGTTCTTGAGGAATTTTTAATAACAATACATTTCAGAGTACCTTGTTCTTACAAACCCACTGCAATTTTAAACATTAAAGAAATGAGAACTATCCTTTAGTATAGGCAGCATTCCCTGCTGACTCCAATAGAGAGGTGGCTGCACATAGTTCTCTCCATTGATATTTATGAAAGTTAAGCAAAGAGACAAAAACAACGCACTTGTCTTTTTCAATTCAACCTCCTTTTCTTCTGCACATCACCTTTCATTGACATCCAGCTACGGACAATTTTTTTTTTTTTGTTTTGGCTGTTTTATTTTTCATTGCAGTTTCGACACAGTTGACCACTGCCTTATACTACAGATTCTCTTCTCCTTTGGCATCAAGGACCTCGCCCTATCCTGGATCTCCTCATACCTTTCCAACCGCACATTCAGCATCTCCCACTTCCACATTACCTCCTCGTCCCACCCTCTCTCTGATCTACCTCTCTGGCCCTGACGTCACCTCTCTGGTCTCCAGAATCCCAGAGTGTCTATCAGCCATATCCTCCTTCTTCTCCTCCCGCTTTCTTAAACTCAATGTGGACAAATCTGGACTCATCATCTTTCCCCCATCTCACAGATCTTCCTTACCCGACCTATTTATAACAATTGACGACATCACGCTTTCTCCCGTACGGGAGTAACCCTTGACTCTGCCCTGTCCTTCAAATCGCACATCCATGCTCTTTCCACCTCCTGTCACCTCTAGCTCAAAAATATTTCCAGAATCCATCCCTTCCTCAACCCTCAATCTACTATAATGCTTGTGCATGCCATCATCATCTCCCGCCTCGACTACTGCAACATCCTTTTCTCTGGCTGCCTGCTAACACCCTCGCACCTCTCCAGTCCATCCTTAACTCTGCTGCCCGACTAATTCATCTCTCTCCTCCCTACTCCTCCGCGTCTCCCCTCTGCAAATCTCTTCACTGGCTCCCATTTCCTCAGCGAATCCAATTCAAATTACTAATACTGACCTACAAGGCCATCTATGACCTGTCTCCTCCATATATCTCTGAACTAATCTCCCGATATCTTCCCTCACGTAATCTCCGGTCCTCCCAAGACCTCCTTCTCTCCTCCACACTTATTCGCTCCTCACCCAACCTCCTCCAAGACTTCTCCTGAATATCCCCCATCCTATGGAATTCTTTGCCCCAACACGTCCGACTATCAACCACTCTCGAATCCTTCAGACGTAACCTGAAAACCCATCTCTTCAGGAAAGCTTAGAGCCTGCAATGACCCTGCTACCGCCTCACCACTACCGGTGCTTCTGCAACCCCACAATCTACTGTCTCCTTCCCCACCATCCTGTAGAATGTAAGCCCAAAAGGGCAGGGTCCTCTCCCTTCTGTATCAGTCTGTGATTGTTGGTTTGCTTACTGTAAGTGATGTCTGTAATTTGTATGTAACCCCTTTGCATGTTCAGCACCATGGAATCAATGGTGCTATATAAATAAATAATAATAATAAATAATAAATTGCAGTAACTATGAAATGATTAAGGAATATCTGTCAACAGACAGACATTATTAAATGGATCTCCCAGACTGGATGTGGTTGGTTCACTGAAAATCTATGTGAAAATATCTGCATACTCCTTAGAGGCAAAGAAACTTTCACAAATATTAAAATAAGTTACTGATGAGTCTAGCTCTAACTGGATGATTTGGATTATACAGCCATACTGGCAAAGTATTTTATAAATAAATTCACCAGCCACCATAAGTCTAAGGGTATGTTTCCACGTTCAGTATTTGCTGCGGATTGGACGCTCCGTACAGCCGCAGCGTCCAATCCGCAGAGGCCAGATGTTACAGCATTGTGGATGGGATTTTATGAAATCCCATCTCCACTATGCGTGCACTGACACCTCCGACATCCCTGCGTATACGCACATGCGGCCCGTCTTTCTGGACCGGAGCATGTCTATTTATCTTGCGGAGACGCTCAGTCTCCACAAGATAAAGAGCACCGTCCAATGTATAGGATGCAGTGATTCCGCCTGTGTTCAATGAACACAGGCGGAATCACCGTGCGTACAAAAGCCGGCAGCGCTTTGGACGAAGCGGGTATCCGCTGTGTTCAAAGCGCTGCCAATACTGACCTTGGCAACATACCCTAAGGATGCAATTGTGCAGCCCCATCGTGGCCATTACACGCTTAGACAGGGTGACCGCACTAAGATGGGCACAGAACAATATTTCTGTGCACATTAAAAATCCTTGTTCTTGATAGCACATGTTCTGATTACACAGGATGATGTGCTGCTGAATTTGATCTTTAAGCAAGATTAAAAATCATTCCACCTAACAAGTTAGCATTTTGCAGGTGATAGGTGGTCTATATAGAGAGGCCGATAATCAAGAAGGCTCGTTCCGATTATCGGCCAGAGTAAATGCATCCTAAGAGTTGTTGAATAATGCTTACACTTTATATTGTGAAATCCGGTGACACGTCCACTGTAAAAGATTTTTCATTAACATTCTAGAAATGGATATGTTTCATCAGAAACTTAAATTTACTTTTATTTTAGGATAAATTTACATTTAGGTCAAGAAGATACATTTTTGTTAAATATAATTCAATGAAGGCAAAATCAAATCAATTTATTTTTTTCTTTACTGTGCAGGTTACACATTTATTTGACAACGAGGGCACAGTTTTCTTTGCTATGATAATGGCAGTGTGGGGTAAGAAAATCACTATAAATTGACTGTGAAAATTTTGCAAGGTGAACAGATAATGGGGCCAATATTGATACAGGCGTAAACGGATATCACACCTTCCAATAAGAAGCAAGTAAAGATAATTAAATGAACAAGTCGAGAGTGGATTGACAGTCCAAAATCGGACACGCTGGACTACTATCTCCTCTGACAATTATCTGTTGGGGTCCCACATACACCTTAGACTGTCCGCAGAACCCGTTTGTATCGGTGGGTTCGGCCAATGTTAGGCTAATGTGAATATCAGCCCTAGGTTTCAATGGACAGTGTAAAACGAGATCACTTCCGAATGTGTCACTCATTTAGATACAAAGAGAGACAATTCATCATTCAGCAGGTGGCTATCCTTCCTATATACATACCCTCTCTGCTCAGTCTAGTTTGTATGTGTTCTCAATGAGAAGAGAGGAATAAGTCACAGCCAAACAATATACCTTAATTCTCTTCTCTCCCATCATGGGAGATTTGGAAAACCCTTCTACACAATAAATGACTGCCTGGGCTGGCTCACCAAAATCTTGTTGGGTTCAGCCAACATTGATCGGTTGTATATGGACACCTTTATATGTATACATGCTTTCCAATGTACCTAAAGAAAAAAATGCTTGATTTTTTTAATGTAAAGATTTATTATGATCAATGTGTTTCCCTTCAGCTACTATATTCTTGGAGCTGTGGAAGAGGCAGAGAGCAAGAGATGTCTCATGGTGGAACCTGTATAGCTGGGATGAGGATGAGGTAGTATTATATTATAATACACTATATACATGATGGTTATACATATACAATGGTCAGATAAGCGTCTTGGACGCAGGTTCAGTTACTGCACTGGCAGAAGCCTGCTGCTGGGACCTGATGAGCAGAAGAGATGGGGCCAGACGCTCATCGGGCCCCATACGCCAGTGAGAGCAGTAATGAACTGATGGCGGCCTTGGACATTAACATAGGGAATAATGTTTTTATAGAAGGCATCCTTAAAAGCTTTGACCAACTTTGAATAGATTTAAACTTGGCACATAATAAATTTTATAAATATCTCCAATTTAAACAAGCTTACAGTATGCAAATGAAGACATAAAACATTTTTATTATTTATTAGTTATTTTTTATTGAGGCTGTCATCGAGGCAAATAGATCTAAAGGATATCCACTACTTAAAGGAACGGTATTTAATAACAGAATATTTGAAACACTTTCTTATGCACATCCAAAATAAATGGGCCTAAGACGTAGGAGAACTAGCTGATGGCCAATGGAGTACCATTATGGAACTCGCCCCACAATTATCACTACGTGAAGCTCAAAGGTTACCACATCTGTACCTTACACACGGGAAATACAGAATTCCCTACTTTCTGCATAAAATGGGACTAAGATAATAAATGTCCAAATTCTGGGGCAGACAATGCATGTTTACTGCATATGCTTTGGGAATGCCATATTTTGGGGAATTTTTGGAAAGGGTTCATTAATATAGTTCAAAGAATCTATAGCATAACCTTACCATTAAATCCTGTTATATGCAGATTGGTATATCTAGAATATTATTCCAGGCAAGAAAATATATTACCTCTAGATGGACTCAAAACTCGCCCCCTTCGATAACTGAATTCCAAAACAAAATTAACTGAGTTATCAGATTGCATCAAGGTTTGAAGTACGGTACCAAGAATATACCTAAATGCTGTAAAATAACTTTGACTCTGGATTGGAAGTGGATGGACAGTTAAAATGTTATGTATTTGGTATTCCGGTCAGGGGAGGGGTGAGTATGCTGGGGGCGATTTACAGAATAACTTGTATTTTCTTTTATATACAGTATGTCTATACAAATTGCTTAAATGTCTTTTTTGATGTTTCTGAAATTGAAAAATGTTCTTGGTGCTAAATAAAAATGATCCAATTAAAATAAATAAATGAAATAAACGTCATTTTTTTCATGCCCATGACGAGCATCCATTGATGACCCAACAAGTTTATTGGCGTTCATTTACTATCATTAAGGGGATTCTGTCAGCACAAAATGACTGTTCAAACCAAGCACTTACTTTCGGTGCAGCCATGGTATGGCAAAACAGCTCATTATTACACTTTTCCTCCTACTTGTTTTCCGTCACTCTCCACCCCTCTTCCTTGATTGACAGCTTTGGCTTTACAAGAGCTGGAAAAGGACAGTGACAGATGATGCTTGTTTTGAACAGTCATTTTGTGGTGACAGCCTACCTTTAACATGTTACAATAATCTATACTATTTCCAATGAGCGGTTGTCCAAACAATGGAATGAGAGCTCACATGCTTACTAATAAGACTTGCCTATTTGCCAGCAATTGCTTTATCGCAATGTTATTACAGATAATTCTCTAATCCTACTAATTGCGTAGAAATGTTTTCTGTAATAAGCCTTTTGTAGTTCCTTTAGAACATACTGTGCATAGTAAGCACAACTTGTTTTTGTGCAGGAGGAGCTGGCTTTGGAGCTGATCAATGATCCAGACTGCAGTATTCAGAAACATCAGCATTCTTATCTGCGCTCTACTCTAGTTCTATTGGGAGTGGCTGCTGTGGTATGGATTTCACATTACTATTTCTGAAATATATTACTAAAGACATTGTAGGCATTGAGTGGTGCCGGTAACTTTGGTCTAACTTGAGCTTTTTTCATCTCTCTCCTCCAGATAGGAATTCTGATTGGAATCGCACAAGCCCTAGTGGTATACCGAGTTTTAGCGACTGTGTTCTTTATGCGTTCATCTTGGCAATTGCTAAGTGATCATGCCAACACGGCTTCTGTCATGTCTGGAGCTGTCCTTCATTACCTCACTATTGTCATCATGACTAAGGTACTTTGTTCAGAAGTATAATGTAGATCTTGCAAGGGTTGGGCTACTGCTTAGTTGATCTTTGCCATGCAAAAGTCACGGCAATGTGTAGAGTTCAATGTACTTGAGATGTGTCAGTTATGAAAAATTACTTTTTGCTATATCACAGATATGAGAGGTTGTCACCCTTTGAGGTGGGCTCCGGCACTTGTCAGCTGTTTTGAACAGCTGACATGTGCCTCTAACAGCCGTGGGTGGAATTGCGATCCACCAGCGGCTGTTAACTCTGACAGCAGCATTTAACATGCGCTTCCGGCAAAGACGCCGGGAATCCCACCCATCAGTGACCCCGTCACGTGATCGCGGGTCACCTATGAGTCGGCATGACAACCAGAGGTCCCCAGCAAACCTCTATGGTTGTTTCTGCCAGATTGCTGTAAGCGCTGCCCGGTGGTTTGGTGCTCATAGCAAGTCAGCAATTCAGCTACATACAGGAGATCTGATCATCGCCTGTATGTAGCAGAGCTGATCGGGTTATGGCAGCTTCTAGTCTCCCATGGAGACTATTGAAGCATGCAAAAAGTAAAAAAAATGTTTTTAAAAATATGAAAAATATAAATAATATATTAATATATAAAAGTTCAAATCATCCCCCTTTCACCCCATTCAAAATAAAACAATAAAAAAAAATCAAACACGCACATATTTGGTATCGTCATGTTTAGAATCGCACGATCTATCAATCTTTATAAAAGCCATAAAAAGAATTAATCCAATCGGTAAACAGCATAGCAAAAAAATGTCAAAAAGCGAGAATAACTTTTTTTGGTCGCCGCAACATTTCAGCAATAATAGGAGATCAAAAGATCATATCCACACCAAAATGGTATAATTAAAAATGTCAACTCGGCACACAAAAATATAAGCCCTCACCCAACCTGAGATCACAAAAAATGGAGACGCTATGGGTCTCAGAAAATGACACAATTTTTATTTTTTTTCAACAAAATTTGGATTTTTTTTCACCACTTAAATAAAAACAAATCTATACGTTTGGTGTCTATGAACTCGTAATGACCCAGAAAATCATAATAGGTTAGTTTTAGTACTTGGTGAACATGGTAAAAAAAAAAACAGTTGTGGGATTGCACTTTTTTACAATTTCACTGCACTTGGAATTTTTTTCCCATTTTTGAGTGCACGATATGGTAAAACCAATGGTGTCATTCAAAAGTACAACTTGTCCTTCACATGGCCATATTGACGTAAAAATAAAAAAGTTATGGCTCTGGGAAGAAGGGGAGTGAAAAACAGAAACGCAAAAACGAAAAATGGCTCCGACATGAAGGGGTTAAAATGTTGTGATTGGGGTGACTAGCTGGTATCTCCATGTACCACACATACAACCCCAGCAAAACGCACATTTTCCTAAGGAACGTCAGGGCCAGCCAGGCATCCTTCTGCTTTGGGTAATGAAGTAATACATGGAGCCTAATCAGATGAATACCCATCCATAAAATACAAAGACTACTTGAGCCTACCAGAATGGGACTCACTTGTACGGAATGGCTTCCTGTTCTGGCTCAGGGGTGGGTCTAAAGCAAAGAACTTATTTTTGTAATGTCTCCATAAAGAACTTGGACGGGAGTTGTCTTTTAATGGGTCCACTTTTTATTAACTTCCATGGCAAGGAAAAAACATTGCATGTCATCAAGTGTGGCATTCTCTTGAATTATGCAAGTCATCGTACAGCTAAAACTGTTGTTGAATAACAACACAAAGTTTATTTAAGTATATATAAAGGTTTTACAACCAAAATCTTAAAGTCCATTTACATGGGATGATAATTGGTAATAAGTGTCCTTATGAACACTTGTTCCCCAACCAATGATCCAATTGGATGGGTATTAAGATTCTGGTAGGAATGGTTGTTCCCGATTCTCGGTCCATCTAAACTGATTGACGATTACCCAACAAATTAGCTAAATGCCCGCTTGTCTGGTGCAATCATTTTTTAAATTCATCATTCTCGGTAACATGATATTCTATGTGCACACAAAATGATTGTATTGACGATACAAGCCGATCAGTGGTCACTTCTTGTTTGGAGAAGCAAACGAACATTATACAGACACAGAACAATTGTTAGTACAATCGTTGTGTACGCCTGATATATCATGTTATCAGCAGAACAGGATAATGTGTTGCCAATAATGATGATTATAATGCATGCACCCAATGAATGGGTGTTTTGCTCATTCTTAGGGTGATTGCCGACCTGTTTGAATGGAACGATAGTCGGGAACCAGCGTTCAAACGCTTTGGATAATTATTGGCTCATCTAAATGGGCTTTGTCCTAGTCTTCAGTGGTACAAGGCCAAAAAGACATCTTAGATCAGTGTCCAAGGAACTCGGGACATTTTAATTTTGAGGGAGATTACTGTAGAGATTTTAAGCAAAAGTTGAATTATGGTAGCACTTTTTACCTGAGGTCCATTTTATCTTTTGCAGGTGAATCGTGTAGTCTCCACTCATTTGTGCAACTTGGGTGAGTTGCTTGAATTTACTCTAACTTAGAGTTAATACAAAATAGACAATATAACAACGCAACTCATAAATGTGAGAGATATAAGAGGAATACCATATTTCTGTGTCCACCAAATGGTGAATGGCAACAAATCATAAGCCTAATATGGATCTAAAACCAAAAATAAATGAGCAATTAATGCATGTCATAAAAAATATATTTGTTAATTAGTATAAATATAAAAAAGGCAACATTAAAAAGTTTGTCACATGATAGACAAAAACATCACCAAAGAGGAGAGCAGAATCATAATCGCAAAAGGAATATATGATGACTTTGTAAAAAAAGAATCAATACCAGAAAATGTACAAATGAATAAGGTTTTCAAAAATGTATGATCGAAAGGAATAATCAGTAAAGTGCAAGTGCAAAAACTGAACTGATCATGTCTGCAATCCAGAAATCACGATTTGTTTGGTGGGCTTTGAGGGCTAGAGTTGAGGAACATACACCACATACACCAGGCACTGGCATGTGTTGCATCATGCCACAATTTATTGCTCACTAGTTCTCACAGCATTGGTAAGGAAATAAACCATGGTGTGGCTCTGTGTAAAATCCTAAGCATAGTATGAGAATACATTTTCTGTAGACACAATATTCAGGAATTGTTTGACACAGATCCAAAATCCAGTCTTAGGCATGGATCTAGAATTCCACTATTGAAGAGCTATTTTCGGTTCTCTTTTTCTGTAGCCGAAAACCGAAAGTCATCTGTTGCTCTAGTGGATTTTAAATTACCTAACAGAATAAATATTTAGTACCCATGGCCAGGTCGTTCATGTCAATGCTCTACCTACTGACAAGAAAAACGAGCAATATGTCGAGAGTCTAGACTGCTTGTAAGAGGAATAGAAAGTTTTTGGGATGGCTATGAAATACTGTAAATATCAGTATTAGCACTGATGATGTTGACGCTGTAAAAAGTGATGCTATACAGATCACATGTGCAAGATAACATTCCTTTTCTATCTCAGAGAAACCTCGGACTTTTACTGAACGAGAAAACAGCTTCACATCTAAAGTGTTTACATTTCAATTTGTCACCCACTTCTCGTCCCTCTTCTACGTGGCGTTCTTCCTGGGAAGGTAACTGACCATTATTACCACCATGTGATGGGTAATATTGTCTTTGAAGGATGCTTCTTCTACACTAACTGCCCTCTGCTATAAATTATAGGTACCTTTTTGAATTTAGAAAGAAATTCTCTGATATATTGTGATCTGTTATGAATGTGCTAGAGATGGTTTCTGAGCAGAGGCTCCCTCTGGTGGTTACAGACAGTACTGAACCTTTCAGCGAGGAATGGCAATCTGGGTTCACTGACTGGTCTGATATAAGGGAGGTTCCCTCCCATGATGGTTGCCGGTGATCAATTGTTCTTGTCTCAATTGTGGTTCCTGGTTCATTTGGAAGTTTGCTGTGTCTTGCCTGCATCTTCTGCTATCAGATAAGATATTTTCTTCTTTTATTTTTGTGCTTGCTTTTTGCATTGTTCCCTGCACTTCTGTGGAGGTCAGCCAGGTCCCCTCCTGGAGGTCCCTTCTGTGGAGGTCAGCTTGTGCTCCTCTCAGTTTATCTGAAGCCACTGTTATTTGTTCATTTTCTTTTTCCTGTTTTTTCAGTGGCTGCGGCTTGGTTTTTGTTCACACTGAGATCTGATTTAGTGGGTGGCGAGATCGTGTGATCTCAGTATTTTTGTAATCAGAATTGTTGGATTTTTGTAGGGTTTTCTGGGTTGCAGAAAGTAATCTCTTCTGTCCTATCCTATTTAGTCAGCTTGTGGCCCCAGCGTTTGCTCATTCTATTTTCTGTCTGTGTTCGTGCTTTCTTCTTGTCTAACCGCCATTATATGTTTGGGGGCTTCCTATTTTCTTTGGGGATCTGCTCCGGGGCAGATAGCTTTCATCTTTCTGCCTTTAGGTGTAGTTATCTCTCAGGCTGTGACGAGGCGTCTAGGATCAACGTAGGAACGCTCCACGGCTACCTCTAGTTGTGTGGTTAGTTTAGGAATCTGCAACCCATTAGTTACCAACATCTCAGGTGTTCGGCTGCCCGGCTGTTGTTCCTGTCCTCCTCAGCTACCTAACATAACAGTAATCTTTTGTTGGTCACCTCCTATAATATGACTGTAATAGTGCCCATAGATGTGAACCATAGCAATTAATGTAAACAGAAATTGAGTAGGTTGGGTATTTTTTACATCTGTTCGTTAAATACCATTCTCTGTTTCTTAGATTAGAGGTTGAGGCGGTAATTATTGGTCATGAAGCTGTAATTTACACATGTGTTAATCACATGGTGATTATGCTGGTATAACTATGTCTTCAGTAGATGATATGTCTCTTGAATATTAATAATAGTTTCAGATTGTTTCATAATCTAATCCTTGCTGGAATTTCTGGAAAGTGGAAATTTGATAAAACGCCTTATGTTTACTGCTAGAAGTATAATCGAAGAGCCCAAGTATAAAGGGTATGCCACACTAAACAATATCGCTAACGGGATCGCTAAAAAACGTCACTATTTAGCGATCCCGTTAGCGATATTGTTCAGTGCGGCAGCTTCCAGCGACGAGCTTCCTGCTGTGATCTCGCTCGTCGCTGGAATCGCTCCGGACCCTATTTCATCGCTGGAGCTCCCGCTGGGTAAGTATCTTATCGCTGTGTGGCACCTTTTCTTAGCGATTTAGCGGTACTTTTGTACCGCTAAAGTCGTTAAGAAGATCGCTAACGGCGATAGCGTCGTTAACTATATCGCTAAATGCGGCAGCATTTAGCGATATAGAAACAATCCCGCTAGCGATCTCATTAGTATGCAACGCTAACGAGATCGCTAGCGGGATTGCTTAGTGTGGCAGTACCTTTAGTCCAGACTCATACCTCCCAACTGTCCCGGATTTAGCGGGACAGTCCCGATTCTGACCCACCCCGTCCCGCTGAGGACACTATGTGTCCCGCAGTGATGAGCCGCCACGCCCCCCATGCACCCTTTCCTTGCCCTCCGTCTCTACAGCCTTAGAGACGGAGCCTCATAGCAGCTAGCAATGACGCTGCTATTGCTAGTCTTCTGTGCCCACAGGACCTGTGATGAGGTCACAGGAGGGGAGGAGTCAGGGGTCACATGATCAGTGTCCTGGTTGTGTGCAGGACTTTGCTGTGATGTTGTCATGGTGCTGGATGAGGGTAAGTTTGTGTGTGTGTGGGGGTCGGGACTCGGGTTTACAGTGTGGATGTAGCAGAGAAGTGTGTGTACGAGGTGTACGGAGCGGAGCAGTGTGTGTACGAGGTGTACGGTGCAGAGCCGTGTGTGTACGAGGTGTGCGGAGCCGTGTACAGAGCAGAGCCGTGTGTGTACGGAGCGGAGCCGTGTGTGTACGAGGTGTACGGAGCGGAGCCGTGTGTACAAGGTGTACGGAGCGGAGCCGTGTGTGTACGAGATGTACGGAGCGGAGCCGTGTGTGTACGAGGTGTACGGAGCAGAGCCGTGTGTGTACGAGGTGTACGGAGCGGAGCCGTGTGTGTACGGAGCGGAGCCGTGTGTACAAGGTGTACGGAGCGGAGCCGTGTGTGTACGAGGTGTATGGAGCGGAGCCATGTGTGTACGAGGTGTACGTACGGAGCGGAGCCGTGTGTACGAGGTGTACGGAGCGGAGCCGTGTGTGTTACGAGGTATACGGAGTGAAGCCGTTTTGTACGAGGTGTACGGAGCGGAGCTGTGTGTGTACGAGGTGTACGGAGCGGAGCCGTGTGTGTACGAGGTGTACGGAGTGGAGCCGTGTGTGTACGAGGTGTACAGAGTGGAGCCGTTTGTGTACGAGGTGGTTGTAGCAGTGATGTAGTGTACGAGGTGTATAGAGCAGAGCCGTGTGTGTATGAGGTGGATGTAGCAGTGCTGTCGTGTGTACGAGGTGTACGGAGCAGAGCCGTGTGTGTACGAGGTGGATGTAGCAGTGCTGTAGTGTGTACGAGATGTACGGAGCAGAGCCGTGTGTGTACGAGTTGGATGTACCGGAGCAGTGCGTGTACGAGTTGGATGGAGCGGAGTCGCGCGTGTACGAGGTGCACGGAGCCAAGGCTACTTTCACACTTGCGTTTTTTTGCGCAGCGCATCGTGCACACATGAAACGCATTAAAAAACGCATGCAAACGCTTATAAACGCTGCGATATTTAGTCGCATCAGCATGCGCATTACGACCAAAAAATGCAGCGTTTGTATGCGATTTCAAGCGTTTTTGCATGGGTTTGCGTTTTTTCGGCGCATGGGTTGTCTACATGTCACATTTCTATCAACTCTGTCTCTATCATCTGTATCAACTCTGTCTCTATCATCTGTATCAACTCTGTCTCTATCATCTGTCTCTATCATCTGTCTCTATCATCTCTGTCTCTATCATCTCTGTCTCTATCATCTGTCTCTATCATCTGTCTCTATCATCTCTGTCTCTATCATCTGTATCAACTCTGTCTCTATCATCTATCAACTCTGTCTCTATCATCTGTCTCTATCATCTGTCTCTATCATCTCTGTCTCTATCATCTGTATCAACTCTGTCTCTATCATCTATCAACTCTGTCTCTATCATCTGTCTCTATCATCTCTGTCTCTATCACCTCTGTCTCTATCATCTCTGTCTCTATCATCTCTGTCTCTATCATCTGTCTCTTATCATCTCTGTCTCTATCATCTGTCTCTTATAATCTCTGTCTCTTATCATTTCTGTCTCTTATCATCTCTGTCTCTTATCTCTGTCTCTATCATATCTGTCTCTATCATCTCTGTCTCTATCATCTCTGTCTCTATCACCTTTTTATCTACACTCCTCACAATGTTGCTAGTGTAGGGGGTTGTTTAAACAAGTGTTTAGACATTATTTACTCCAAAATCGCGTGCGCGCAAAAGCGCTGACGAGCGCAAATCCATGCGCACGCCAGCGCACCCATAGACTGCAATGTTATATTTTGCGCATAGCATGCGCACACGGGCGCACGCGTTTTTTTAAAGCGGTTGGGCAGAGAAAAAAAATGCAACATATAGCGTCTAGCGCGTATGGGCGCACACCTGGAAAATGCGCAGCGCAGCCAAACGCAAATGAACGCGTGCAAGCGCTAGACCCTGTGCCCGCCATGTTAAAGATAGGGGAACATTGCGCATGCGTCCGATAGCGATGGGCTGCGCAAAAAAACGCAAGTGTGAAAGTAGCCTAAGCCGCACATGTACGAGGTGCACAGAGCGGATCCGCGCGTGTACGAGGTGCACGGAGCGGAGCCGCGCGTTTACGAGGTGCACGGAGCGGAGCCGCGTGTGTACGAGGTGCACGGAGCGGAGCATGTACGAGGTGCACGGAGCGGAGCCGCGCGTGTACGAGGTGGATGTTGCAGTGCTGTAGTGTGTACGAGGTGCACGGAGCGGAGCCGCACGTGTACGAGGTGGATGTAGCAGTGCTGTAGTGTGTACGAGGTTTACGGAGCTGAGCCGCGCCGTGCGTGTACGAGGTTTACGGAGTGGAGCCGTGTGAACGAGGTGGATGTAGCAGTGCTGTGTGTGTACGAAATGGAGCCCTGTGTGTGTGAAGTGTACGGAGCTGAGCCGCTCAGCTCCGTTCACACAGGGCTGAGCCGCTCAGCTCCGTACACACAGGGCTCCGTGCTTGAGCCGTGTGTGTACAGAGCGGAGCAGAGCCGTGTGTGTATGGAGTGGAGCCTTGTGTGTATGTAGTGGAACCGCGTGTGTACGACATGTACGGAGCAGAACTGCGTGTGTACGAGGTGTATGTTACAAAGCCGCATGTGTACAAGGTTTACGGAGTGGAGTCGTATGTGTACAAGGTGTACAAAGCGTGGCTGCGTGTGTACAAGGTGTACGGAGTGGAGCCTTGTGTATACTGAGTGGAGCCTTGTGTGTGCGAGGTGGACGGAGCTAAGCCGTGTGTGTACGAGGCATACAAAGCGGAACCGTGTGTGTATGAGGTGTGCAGAGCCGTGCGTGTACACGGTGTATGGTGGGGAGCATTCATACCTCCCAACCGTCCTGAATTCAGCGAGACACTCCCGATTTTGGGAGTCTGCCCCGCTGTCCCGGCCGGGAGCTTTTCCCGTGGACACAGGAGTACATGCCGGAGCCCCTAGGAGCACTTTAAAATTTGCACGTGATGTTCCACCAGAAGTGACGTGCTGGAAGATGACCGGAAATGAGGTAATTTCGGGAGGAGATTGTGATGGAACCATGGAGGCACTTCAGGGAATGCTTCAGATCCATCACCGTGTCCTCGCCTTGGAATCGGGGATGTCGGCCATGTGAGCGGATCATGATATGTCCTGCACCGGGAGGCTCAGGTGGGCACTACAATGGGAGCCGGGCTGCTATAGTATCTTTATAGAATCTTTATTTCTTTCTCTCTCTGTTTCTTTCTCTCTCTCTGTTCTTTCTTTCTTTCTTTCTCTCTGTTCTTTCTTTCCCATCTTTCTTTCTCTTTGTTCTTTTTCTTTCTTTCTATCTGTTCTTTCTTTCTATCTCTGTTCTTTCTTTCCTTTCTTTCTTTCTCTCTCTCTGTTTCTTTCTTTTTCTCTATCTCTCTTTCTTTCTTTTTCTCTATCTCTCTGTTCTTTCTTTCCCCTCTTTCTTTTTCTCGCTCTCTGTTCTTTCCCCTCTTTCTTTCTTTCTTTCTTTCTTTCTTTCTTTCTTTCTTTTCTTTCTTTCTTTCTTTCTTCTTCTTTCTTTCTTCCTTTCTCTCTGTTCTTTTTTCTCTCTCTCTCTCTTTCCCCTCTTTCTTTCTCTCTCTGTTCTTTCTTTCTCTCTCTCTGTTTTCTCTTTCCCATCTTTCTTTCTCTCTGTTCTTTCTTTCCCCTCTTTCTTTTTCTCTCTGTTATTTTTCTTTCTTTCTCTCAGTTCTTTCTCTCTCTGTTCTTTCTCTTTCTTTCCCCTCTTTCTCTTTCTTTCTGTTCTTTCTCTCTGTTCTTTCTTTCTCTTTCTTCCTCTCTCTCTGTTCTTTCTATACCATCTTTCTCTCTCTCTGTTCTTTCTTTCTCTCTTTGTTCTTTCTTTCCCTTCTTTCTCTCTCTCCCTCTGTTGTTTCTTTACCCTCTTTCTTTTTTTCTCTCTGTTCTTTTTTCTGTCCCCTCTTTCTTTCTCTGTTTCTTTTTCTCTATCTCTCTGTTCTTTCTTTCTCTCTCTCTCTCTCTGTTCTTTCCCCTCTTTCTTTCTTTGTTCTTTTTTGCTTTCTCTCTCTCTGTTCTTTCTCTTTCTTTCTCTTTCTGTTCTTTCTTTCTTTCCCCTCTTTCTCTCTCTATTCTTTCTTTCTTTTTCTCTGTTCTTTCTTTCTCTGTTCTTTCTTTCCCCTCTTTCTCTCTCCCTCTCTGTTCTTTCTTTCTCTCTCTGTTCTGTCTTTCCTCTTTCTTTCTTTCTCTGTTCTTTCTTTCCCATCTGTCTTTCTCTCTGTTCTTTCTTTCCCCTCTTCCTCTCTGTTCTTTCTTTCCCCTCTTTCTTTTTCCTCTCTGTTCTTTTTTTCTGTCCCCTCTTTCTCTGTTCTTTCTTTCTTTCTTCTTTCCTGTCTTTCTTTCTTTCTCTCTCTGTTCTTTCTTTCCCGTCTTTCTTTCTTTCTCTCTCTGTTCTTTTCCCCTCTTTCTTTCTCCCTCCCTCTCTGTTCTTTCTTTCCCCTCTTTCTTTCTCCATCTCTGTTCTTTCTTTCCCCTTTCTTTGTTTATTTCTTTCTCTCTCTACTTTCTCTCTGTTCTTTCTTGCTTTCCCCTCTTTCTTTCTCTCTCCTTTCTCTCTGTTTTCTTTTTCTCTCTCTGTTCTTTCTTTTACTCAGTACCAGTCACTGTGCCCACAGTACCAGTCAGTGTGATCACCAGTGCTGAATGGGTGTGGTTGGGGCGTGGACATGGGTGTGACTAGTTGGGAAATGGGTGTGGTCGGGGCGTGGCCTAAAATATGCCGCAGCTCGCTGCCCGCGCCACAACCTTTGTCCCTCTTTCCCATCTTCAAAAGTTGGGAGGTATGAAGACTACATACAAATTATGCTGTTAAACAGGCCAACAAGTCAGCATCCAAATCTGCACGGTACATGTGGATATTGGTGCTGCAATAGTCGCAAATCTAATCTTGTAGTGCAAAGAATTTCATTGATGAAAATCCACTGTTATTCCACAACAAATAAGTAATCACAGCATGCCTACAATCTGCTCAAGATTTTTTTACACTGTGAATCAATGTAGTTTAAATCTTTGTTAATGATTCTGGAGATCTGCAATAAATTCACAATGTGTAAACCCACCGTTAAAGAAGTTGTTTGGTTTAGAAAGACCATTTTAAATCCCTAGAACCGGATTCAAACATCTGGGTTACACAGATCGATCACAGATCTCATGACCCAAACTCGACAGCCTTATGGGGCATATGTGAGGTTGTCTAGTTTAGGTCAGGAGACCCATGGGCCAGTTAATGCATCGCTGTCTGTACTTGGACTTAGAATCACAGATGTCTGAAACTAGCCTAATCATTATAGGTGAGTTTTGAGTCTTGATCTAAATGTGTCCAGGGACGATATCTTTCTCATTCATCCCAGTAATAAGTTTCAGAGAGTGGGCACTTCATAACAGAAGGTTTTGCCTCAATGCTTTACGCTGGATCTTGGGTATGGACAGGTTATTCATGCCTGCTGATCTGAAAGACTGGTATGGAGCGTGGGGTTTCACTAGATAATTCAAGTAGACAACACCTAAGTTATTTATGGTTTTAAAGGCCATCAGGCAAAATGTAGAAGTTGTCTTCAATTTTACAGACATGCAGTGCAGTCACTGCAGGATTGGCGATATGGAAGCATATCAATATTCATCTGCTATTAAACTAGCTGCAGCATTTTGGACTTACTGAAAGTGATGTATTACTTTATCTGGGAGGCCTAGGTGGCATTATAGTAGTCCAGCGGGTAGGTTATGAATGCATGTACCAGAGTTGATAGGTCTTCTGATTAAATTTTCACATCTTCTAGAGCAATCAAGACTTACGAGTGGTTGATAATTACTTTCAAAGATACTTACCCACCAATAACTACACTCAAATTGCATGCCTGATCTAAGCTTTGAAGGGTTATTAGACTTTGATCTCCAACAAAAATATCTTCAGCTTTGTCCTTGTAAAGTTGTAGTCAGCTGTCATTCATCAATTCATGTAATTAAGCTAAGCAGGACTGTTCTTCTGGCAATGAGTCATTGATTTCTTGCTACAGTGTCAGGTGTAATTGGTACACATCAGCAGAGCAGTTATATGTCAGACCCGTGGCTCTAGGATATTTTGCCTAATGGAAGCATGTAAATCACAAACCTCATTGAGGACAGAATCAAGCCCTGTGGTACTCTGAATTTTTTAAGACACCTAGTGAAGAGGATGAGGTGCCAATAAACACTCTTTGTGGTCTTCCAGCCAAGAAGAAATTGAACCCAATGAAGAACTGTGTAATCAATTCAGCAGACTACCTTAAAGCACCTATCTAGCTTTTTTTTTTATTGCAGCGCTGGAGTGGTGCTACCTAACGAAGTTGCCTGTTCCCAGTCTTGTACTTACCAGCCACCATCTTCAGCTGTTATCGGCACCGCTGCTGAGCACTCCCGTGTTTGCTGGATGATGCAGAAATCATAACTCAATGTAAGTCTATGAGAGCTGGGAGGAGGTTTTCATAGACTTGCATTGAGAGCTTGTGATCGTTACCTCTGACTTCCAGTCAGTCAAAAGTTGCAGAAGCAAAATAGCGGCGAAGACCAAAGGGTCACCAGGAAGAACTGAATACGATGGCTGATGAGTATAATAGTAGGCTCAGGGAACTTTCACACGTGGTCAAAATTGTTGGTACCCCTTGTTTAATGACAGAAAAACCCACAATGGTCACAGAAATAACTTGAATCTGACAAAAGTAATAATAAATAAAAAATCTATGAAAATGAACAAATTAAAGTCAGACATTGCTTTTCAGCCATTCTCCCACAGAATTTAAAAAAAAATAAAACTCATGAAATAGGCCTGGACAAAATGATGGTACCCCTGAAAATAATGTGACAAAAGGGACATGTTAAATCAAGGTGTGTCCACTAATTAGCATCACAGGTGTCTACAATCTTGGTGTCAGTGAGTGGGCCTGTATAGAGGGCTACAGATACTCACTGTGACATGGTATGTATCACACTCAACATGGACAAGAGGTAGCGAAGGAAAGCGTTGTCTCAGGAAATTAGAAAGAAAATTATAGACAAACATGTTAAAGGTAAAAGTTATAAGACCATCTCCAAGCAGCTTGATGTTCCTGTGACTACAGTTGCACATATTATTCAGACATTTAAGATCCATGGGACTGTAGCCAACTTCCCTGGACGTGGCTACAAGAGGAAAATTGATGACAAATCAAAGAGACGGACAATACGAATGGTAACAAAAGAGCCCAGAAAAACTTCTAAACAGATTAAAGGTGAACTTCAAGCTCAAGGAACATCAATGTCAGATCGCACTATCCGTCGTTCTGTGAGCCAAAGTGGACTTCATGGGAGACAACCAAGGAGGACACCATTGTTGAAAAATAAAACATAAAAAAGCCAGACTGGAATTTGCCAAACTACATGTTGACAAGCCACCAAGTTTCTTGGAGAATGTCTCATGGACAGATAAGGCAAAAATGGAACTTTTTGGCAAGGCACATCAGCTCTATGTTCACAGATGGAAAAATGAAGCATATCAAGAAAAGAATACTGTCCCTACTGTGGAACATGGAGGAGCCTCTGTTATGTTCTGGGGCCACTTTGCTGCATCTGGCACAGGGTGTCTAGAATCTGTACAGGGTATAATGAAATCTCAAAACAATCAAGGGATTCAAGAGAGAAATGTGTTGCCCAGTGTCAGAAAGCTTGGTCTCAGTCGCAAGTCATGGGTCTTGCAACAGGATAATGACCCAAAACACACAGCTAAAAACACCCAAGAATGGCTAAGAGGAAAACATTGGACTATTCTAAAGTGGCCTTCTATGAGCCCTGACCTAAATCCTATTGAGCACTGTAACAACCCTGCTGGCTTCACTGCATGGCCTCCCATCCCTCACACACCTACTTGCTCACTGCTCCAGGTTATGCTGTAATTTCTGTCTGCTGCTAGCTCCAGTCTCTGTACCTCTTGCTTTCTATCTGCTCTCTGCATGTCTCTTGGCTGTATACATAGGGGGGCGGCGCCAGAACTCTCTGGTTCTTATGGAGTCAGGGTGCACCTGACTGACCAATTACCATTAGTCCTCTGGTATTTAAGGCAGCTCCACCCTGTGGATCTTGCCTGTGCAATGTGATAACTCAGTTAGTATCTTGCTGCTGAGCTGCCAGGTCTTGCTTTGTGTTCCCTCATCTTGGAGGCTTCACTCCTAGCTTTGCCTTGTACCTGTTTGTCTGCCCTCCAGGAGGCAGAATATCCTGGTATCTGTGCTATTGCTCCTGACCTTATTTTGTACTTGTCCTTTCCGCCCTCCAGGAGGCAGAATATCCTGGTCCCAGTGTCTTTGTCCCTGTACCTTGTCTTGTGTCATTACTTTGTCTGAACTCTGTCCTACCTGTTTCTTAAGGCACTGTCACACTTAGCGATCGCACTAGCGATCACGACAACGGCACGACCTGGCGAGATCGCTAGTGTGATCGCTATGTGATCGCTAGTTAGATTCCAAACACAACTCATCAGCGATCTGTATAACGACTTCTGCGGTCGTTGGGAAAACCTAGTCCCATCTGCGACGCTGGTGAAGTCGTTCATAAAGGGTGTCACACTCAGGGATTCAGGCTCACCAGCGGGACACCAATGACCAAAAAACGGCTCAGAACGTTCATAAGCGATCAACGACAACTCAGCAGGGGCCACATCGCTGCTACATGTCACACACAGCTAAGTCGCTAACGAGATCGCTACTGCGTCATAAAATCGGTGACTCTTTAGCAATCTCGTTAGCGATCTCGTTTAGTGTGCAGTACCTTTAGTCTCCTTGTCTGTGGTTTCTTCCCTGCTGTGTCTTGCCTTGTGGTCTCTCTGTATCTCTCTCTGCCTCTTGTCCGCACTCCTGCGGTTCTGCTCTGCTTTGCTCCTGCTGCTGCGGTGATCACTTGCTGCAGCTCCTCTCGGCATATCTTGTGGTTCCGCTCTGCTTCACTCCTGCAGCTGCAGCAATCTCTCGCTGCAGCTCCTCTCCGCATATCTTGCGGTTCCGCTCTGCCTCGCTCCTGCCGCTGCAAAAATCTTTTGCTTCAGCTTCTCTCGGCATATCTTGTGGTTCCGCTCTGCTTCACCCCTGCCCGAGCTCCTCTCGGCATATCTTGCAGTTCTGCTTTGATTTGTTCCTGCCGCTGCAGAACCTCTTGCTGCTCTGCAGTCCTTCTCCACAGCCTTGCAGTTCTCCTCCTGTGTGAACAGGTCTCACCTGTTCCTCCATACTTCATTCCTTTCTGTCTGTACCAGTACCGGTACCTGCTGTGTGAACAGGTCTCTACCGGTTCCTTCATACACCATTCCTTCCAGTCAGTTCCAGTATCTGCATTTGCTGTGTGAACAGGGCCTACCAGCCCTGTGTCTCCTCCGTGCCTGCCAGCCCTGTGTCTCCTCCGTGCCTGCGAGCCCTGTGTCTCCTCCGTGCCACCGTCTCCACAAGTGGGATCAGCAGCCACAGCCAGACACCACCCTGGAGTGGCACGTGGCAGCTGCCTGCCGCACAAGCCTGACCTCACAATCAGATGCTCCAGTGAAGACCGAGGCAGCTGTCCTAGTCAATCACCTTCCATGGTAGTCTGGTTTGTGGCACAGTGGGGCCACAACCCCCCTTGGCTCACGCCAATCAGCCAGGGCGTGAGCGTGACAAGCATCTTTGGAAAGAGCTGAAACATGTCGTCTGGAAAAGGCAACCTTCAAACACGAGACAACTGGAGCAGTTTGCTCTTGAGGATTGGGCCAAAATACCTGTCAAGAGGTGCAGAAGTCTAATTGACAGTTACAGGAATCGTTTGATTGCAGTGATTGCCTCAAAAGGTTGTGCAGCAAAATATTAATTTAAGGGTACCATCATTTCTGTCCATGCCTATTTCATGAGTTTTATTTTTTTTAAATTCTGTGGAAGCATGGTTGAAAAGCAATGTCTGACTTTCATTTGTTCATTTTCATAGATTTTTGATTTATTATTACCTTTGTCAGATTCAAGTTATTTCTGTCACCACTGTGGGTTTTTCTGTCACTAAACGAGGGGTACCAACAATTTTGACCACGTGTGTAGATTAGTAGCACTACTCCAGTGCTAAAATAAAAAGAATCAAAGGCTGCAGAGAGATCTAAGATTATCATGATGGTGATCTCACTCCTGTCTCTTGCCATCAGCAGATCTTTTATTACTCTTGTGAGTGCTGATTCAGGGCTGTTTTTTTCCTTATGCCAGATCGGAAAGGGCTATAAATGAAATTGCCTACTAATCTGGTATCTAGTAGAACAGTAAGATTTTTGCTAGAACTTTCCATAGGGAGGGCAGGTTAGAAACGGGTCTGTAGCTGCTAACAGTTTAACTTTGATGGACCCCTCAAGCAGAATTGGGTTGTCCTAATTATGCAACCCCTTTAAAGTTAATCCTTTAGGCCAATGTGCCTTTATAGTTCCCTAAATAGATATGAAAATGTAACTAAAACCTTTCTCTTATTAACAGAATTAACGGATACCCAGGGAACTATATTCGTATTGCTGGAGAGTGGAGGCTGGAAGAAGTGAGTGAACTTATGTTTAGGATTTGCGGTGTCAGAGAATCTGTGTAGTTTCTAACATCCATCTCTCATGACTCTCTCAGTGTCACCCAAGTGGATGCATCACAGACTTGTTTATACAGATGTGTATTATCATGATCCTTAAACAGACACTCAGTAACTGCATGGAATTTCTGTCCCCGTGAGTATGAGCCATCACTTTTGCAAGATGTAGTGTGAAAATGGTTACGGTAGTTTATCTTATTCTCCAACACCAAACCTTTTTTTGTTGTTGGAGCCCCTGATATGTAGAGCTCTCTGGATTCCTTTTGGCCTGTTGTATGACATTTCCAGTACCTTAGCACCTTCACTATAAATAAATACCCCTCTCCCCCTTCGAGGACACATAATACATAATAGATCAGTCTGGTGTATCAGTAGTTAGCAGTATGAATCAGGGACAGTCTTTCACCTTGCAAACATATATATTTTCCATTGATCCTATGTGGTGTTTCAGAGAAAAAAACATAATTTAAACAGGGGCCTGGAACAATAAGACAAGTCACTGGGGCATATCCCCACTGACCTATCCCCATCAGTTTCTTCTAGATTGACAGGTCTCTATTTGGGTATAGGGAAAGACATCAATCTAGTTGAGTGTTGTAGAATCAGCGGGTGAGAACTAAGGACTGGTCTTGGTGCCACATCAGTCTTCTTGTTGGGACCCACCCCAATGACTATTCTTCTTGGTCTCCTTGTTTTTGTTTGAACCGTTTTCTCTGAAATGCCTTAGTGTTTTAGTGTAAAACATTTATATTTGCAATCAGGGCACCTCCCACCGTTTCATGCAACCCATGGTTCAGGCAGCATAAATGACCTGATGGGTTCACTTTAAATGCTCAAGTTGTCATATTTTGGAGTATAGGAGAAACCCAAGATCAATTTATGTCAGAAAACCAGGAATGTAAAATTGTGGGAGATACAGTACATAATTATCCATAAACTAGAATTTTTATACTCAGCTGTGTTATTCCGCATGGATAATTCATCTCATCAATCATCTAACAACTAACTTTTCTCTGTAGATTCCTAAAATATAAGTTTCGCAAATGGAAAGATAGGCGTAGTCGGGTGCACAGTGAGCAGGGATCAGAAGACCATGTAACTGAAGCATGGAGAACAAATTACAGACTTGGTGAAGTTCATATCTTCAGTTTGTTTGATGAATTTCTGGAAATGGGTGAGTCTTGAATATGTATTGCAAAAGTAAGTGTTGTCTGCCCTATCTTTTGCATTTTAACATGTGATCAATCTCTTGTGTCACAATAGTCATCCAATACAGTTTCACAACCATCTTTGTGGCTGCCTTCCCTCTTGCCCCACTCCTTGCCTTCATCAACAATGTGCTGGAAATCCGTCTTGATGCCATTAAAATGACTCGCTTACAGCGCCGCATGGTGCCAAGAAAAGCAAATGACATTGGTGAGATGTTTAAAGGGCTGGGCTTACAATGGCTTTTATTATATACAGTACTTTTATATATTTGCATGAGTTTTTACTGAAAGATCATCTAGTCTGACCTGTTTGCTTTTCCATTCCCCCTGATGTGGCTCCTTTTCATCCTTCCTGATTGGTGGGTGGGAATTGAACCTGCCCGATGAGCGTACTTGCCATTTTTAGCCATGTGGCTTCATGGAGATGAGTATCTTTCAGAAACTGTAGAAAGACCCCTTTTAGAAGTTATGCCCATTCTCCACTCTTTCCATTCCTTGGTACAAAAAATCATCTCGAAGTAGGAGATATCTCTTCTTTTTCCAGGAACTTTCCAGATGTTCTAGGAGAGCTGCCATGTATACCATGTGACTACCAGGCTGAGGGAAGCGTTGGGTCCAAATGAGTCATCAGTTTCTGTCTTTCCAACTCTTGCAATCTACACTTGCGTTTTTACTTCCAAGTTAGCTACAGCATCTGCAGTGGAATTCTCACTCCTTGGAATGTTGGTCCCCAATAATCAGGCAGTGTAGCCAGGCAACCGATAAATCGATAAATGATCAAAACATTTGTTCATCTGGTGAAATTATTTTTAAGCTTAAACATCATCGTTCTTGGTGGCACTTCATCCTGTGTAAACACAACATGTGATGCCAAGTATAATGACAGTCAATGAGCAAAGAATAATCATATAACGGTACATTCTGCGTGTGTGGTAGTGCAGGCAGCCTATTTAAACAGGCTATCAAATGACTGCTGAGTGGCAGTCGTTCAACGCCATGGGTGAGTTTGTCTAAATGCACACTTAGGCTCTTGGAGGAGGATATAGTAGTAGATTAAGAAAAGATCATAAAGGAATATCTTTGAAAAGTCATGTTTAAAAAAAAAAAACACAATCCCCCTGTCCAGCTTAAATTTGTTGATATCAGTGTAGGATATATTGAATTAACTGCAGATAAAACTTAAAATGGACAATAAACCTAATCTAGTATAGTAAAGTATTGTGACAATAGTTGTTTGCTTGTTTTTCAGGTATCTGGTTGCAAGTTTTAGAAGCAGTGGGTGTTTTAGCGGTCATCACTAATGGTCTGGTCATTGCAATTACGTCTGACTTCATCCCCAGGCTTATATATAAATATGCATATGGACCTTGTGCACAGGGGCAAAAGGACATAGAGTAAGAAATAGTACAGTGATGAATTCTCTAAATATAATATTTACAGTATTACACTTTCCCTCTAGTCACACTCATGTATACACATTTGCATTTCAATGCTTAGGAGGTTTTCACAATTTTGCCATTACTCAAATGCATGTTAGCAAGAAGATAGATGAATGGAAATATGGAGGCTGAATCAGACCACACGTGGTTTCTCTGTAGTGTGAAATTATGTAATCAAGACTTTTTGCCTATCTGTCACAGACATGCAAAGAGATGATATACATTGCCTTGAAAAAAGTATTCATACGTGAACTTTTCCACACTTTTTTACATTACACTGACAAACCTAAATGTATTTTATTGGGATTTTATGTGGTATACCAACACAAAGTAGTATTTGTGACGTATAAAGGAAATAATGGTTTTCTAAATATTAAAAAAAATATCTGTAAATTGTGACATGCATTTGAATTCAGCCTCCTGTACTCTGACATTTTGTAGGACCACCTTTCGCTGAAATTACTGCTACAAGTCTTTTGGGGTCTGTCTCTACCAGCTTTGCACATCTAGAAGTGACTTTTTTTTTAATTCTTCTTTGAACACTCTCTCTGGTTCAGTGAGATTGGATGGAGATGTCTGTGAACAGCAATTTTCATGTCTTGTCACTGATTCTCAATGGGATTTTGGTCTGGACTGTGACTGGGTCATTCACACACATGACTATGCTTTGATCTAAACCATCTATTGTAGCTCCGGCAGTATGTTGAGGGTCGTTGTCCTGCTGGATAGTGAATCTATGCCCCATATAGGGGATAGAACTAGCATGTGGAAGAAGGTGCTCTGGTCAGATAAAACCAAGATAGAACTTTTTGAGCTAAATGCAGAACACTGTGTGGCAGAAAACTAACACTGCACATCACCCTGAAAACACCATCCCCACTGTCAAACATGGTGGGGGCAGCATTATGATGGGGGATGCTTTTCTTTAGCAGGGACAGGGAAGACCATCAGTTAATGTGAAGATGAATGGAACAAAATACAGGACAAATCTGCCTGAAAACCTGTTAGAGGCTGGGAAAGACATGAGTGCGTAGGTTCACCTTCCAGCAGGACACTGACCCTAAACATACTGCCAAAACTATAATGGATGGTTTAGATCAAATAATATTTACAGTGAAGAGCAAAAGGGTAACAATGTTTTGAACTTTTGATTTTCAGGCTCCATATCTCACCATCCACTACTGCTTTGAACACGAGACTACCATCATTTTATAGACAATCATCTTGGCTATCGCATACATAAATATCACTTGCAACTATTTAGTATATGATTAGTTATGCAGTTTTTTGTGATGTCACTGCATTGTTACTGTTTTTCTCCTAAAAATCATGGTGTACAATAATAAATTATATTGTGGTACTGTGTTATCAACAAGAAAAAGAAACTGGACAGACTCAGGAAAAAAGCAGGTCTCAATGTCGCTGAAGGTAAGCCCTGTTTACAGAATCATTTGCATACATTGTCCTCTGTTGCGAACCTCTCACAATACAAGCTAAGCACAGGAGAAATGCATGTTTTATCGAAGGGACTAACATCTGTCCTACAAAACAGCTTGATACGGCTCAGTTCTGTGACATCGAGGAATTCTTCCGCAGATTGCGACTTAAAGAATTCTTTCATAACCATGCAGATATCACTTCACAAGACAATGCGAACGACACAGCAAAAAAGAAAAAGAGGACAAACTGGACCCCACAACCTGGGCACAACCAAACTCTGGATCATTACATAGACTGTTTCCGCAAAAAAGTTAAATCTGACATTTTGGACAGACACCATAAAGTGCCAAACAATATCAGTATGGAGGAAAGAAAGGCTATACAATCCTTAAAATCCAACAACAATATCATCATCAAACCAGCAGACAAAGGAGGAGCTGTAGTCATCATGAACACGACAGATTACATCCAGGAAGCAAACAGACAACTCTTGGACACAAAATACTACACTCAACTTCAGGAAGATCCCACCAAACAATACACTGAGGAACTAACACGTATCATCAATGGACTTGATTCTACTTCATCCTCACTGCTGGAACTAATACCAGGCAATCCCAAAACAGGTACCTTCTACATGTTGCCTAAAATACATAAAGAAGGTAATCCTGGGAGGCCTATCATCTCTGGTTTTGGGACTTTAACTGAGAATATCTCTGGCTGGGTGGAGAACATTCTGAAACCGTTGGTGAGGAGCACACCCAGCTATATCCAGGACACCACGGATATTCTTTGCAAATTGTCAGCGCTGGGCCCACTTCTGGAGGACACGATACTAGCCTCCATGGATGTAGAGTCTCTCTATTCCAACATTCATCATGAGGATGGAATCACAGCATGCAAATATTTCCTTCAAAAGAACAATCTAGCCACAGAACCGACACTGCAATTCATCAGGTTTTTGCTCCATCACAACTATTTTTCTTTTGGGAACAATTTATACCAACAGTGTATGGGCAGTGCCATGGGAAGCAAAATGTCCCCACAATATGCTAACCTATTTATGGTGAAACTGGAGGAGGAGTTTTTGTCATCTTGCTCTATTAAACCTCTTGCATACTTCCGCTACATTGATGATCTGCTAATAATCTGGACAGGCTCAAAAGATGATCTACTCACCTTCCACAATACAAGTCTCAAATACATTTTATGTACTTGACCAATATACATCAAGTACAACGCCATACAAACATCAATTTACCATAAGCCAACAGGACGTTCAGCATATCTTAGATGGAACAGCTTTCATCCAAGACACACAAAAAAATCCATCATCTACAGTCAAGCTCTGAGATATATTCGGATCTGTTCAGACAGTAAAGACAGGGAACTACAGCTGCTATCACTTAGAAATACACTGGTAATAGATGAACAGATCCACAGGGCTACAAGAATCCCAAGAAGCAACCTCCTGGATTACAAACTGAGAGCGGACAACAACAGCGTACCTCTTGTGGTCACATACAACCCCCACATGAGCATCCTAAGGAAAATTGGTGCTGATCTCCAACCCATATTCCACAGAGACCACAAATTGAAAGACATATTCCAAGAACTACCACTTCTCTCCTACAAACAGCCCCCTAACTTAAGGAATCTCCTTGTCAGAAGTGTCCTCTCATCACCATCAGTGACTGGCACATTCCCATGTAACAACAAAAAATGCAAAACTTGTACCCACATACTACCAACAAATACAGTCCGCGTACCAAACACAAATCAGGACTATAAGGTCATGAGTTCCTTTTCATGTACATCCTCCAATGTGGTGTACATGATACAATGTAAGAGGTGCCCTGGAGCTATCTATATTGGGGAAACCATGCAAAAACTACAAACAAGGATGAATCTACACAGACATACAATCAGGAATGAAATGGACACGTCTGTGGGAAAACATTTCTCTGGAACTGGACATTGTATGACAGACTTAAAAGTCTTAATACTAAAAGGTCATTTTAAGGACGTCAGGGAGAGAAAAATTTGGTAATTCAAACTTATAAGGATGTTCAATACTTTGACACTAGAGGGTATGCCACACTAAACAATATCGCTAACGGGATCGCTAAAAAACGTCACTATTTAGCGATCCCGTTAGCGATATTGTTCAGTGCGGCAGCTTCCAGCGACGAGCTTCCTGCTGTGATCTCGCTCGTCGCTGGAATCGTTCCGGACCCTATTTTCTCGTCGGCGCTCCCGCTGGGTAAGTATCTAATCGCTGTGTGGCACCTTTTCTTAGCGATTTAGCGGTACTTTTGTACCGCTAAAGTCGTTAAGAAGATCGCTAACGGCGATAGCGTCGTTAACTATATCGCTAAATGTGGCCGCATTTAGCGATATAGAAACAATCCCGCTAGCGATCTCATTAGTATGCAACGCTAACGAGATCGCTAGCGGGATAGCTTAGTGTGGCAGTACCTTAAGACTCAATTTAACACCTTGATTTATGACTCACTACATGGACACAGTTCACACTTCCAGGAGAAGGATTGCAGACAACTAAGAACATCCCCACTGCCTCTCAATTTGTAAGAAAATGCTAATTCGATTTCCTTGGCTTATCTTTATGAGGCATCACACCTCCCACCTAATAAACAAATGTGCTACTGTAGTATCTCTTGAATGTGCTTTTTTCTTTATTAATATATTTGTAATCTTGCCTGAAGAAGGAGCCACTGTGCTCTGAAAGCTTGCCAACATATAATTTTCTGGTTAGCCAATAAAGGTATCACACTAAGAATACTCTTGTCATAATTGGACGGAAAAGCTCCTAAAAATCAAAATTTTAATTTCAGCATTTTGTAAATCCCCTTTGGCTTTCCACATGTCTGAATCCTTACGAGAATGTTCTCGATCAGATTAAAAAATGTCTTCACCGAAATCTTATCCCATGTCTCTTCTACATTTTCCAAAATTGTTGCATACTGGTCGACTTACTTGAGTATGTACACAGTTTTTCTTCAACTCTACCACAAGTGTCCCATTGGGTTGAGGTCTGGGGACTATAGGGGCCTATCCAGCACCTCTACTTCATTGTCACTGAATCCATTTGTTTGCCAATCTCAACGTTTGCTTTGGATCGCTCTCCTGCTCGAACACTATGTCGTCTTTTTCATACCAATAGTACTCTCTAATGTACGAAGTAACTCGTCTTGTAGGATATTCACATATAGCTCAGCATTGAGACTACCATTGATCCTGGTCAAGTATCCAATGCCTTTGATTGTGAAACAACCCCATATGATCAGGCTGCCTCCACTGAACTTGGCAGTGCCTTCAATTTCTTGATCCATTAGCTTCTTTCTTCCTTGTTTCTTCCAGACTCATATGTACCAATCAGATCCAAGTCTATTGACTTTCGTCTCATAACTCCAAATCCGGTTTCCAATCTTCGACTGTCCACTTTTCTGCAAAATCAAGCCAATGCTTCTTATGATAACATTGAAGTCAAAGCTTCTAAACCTTTTTTCGGCTCACCATTCCAGACTTATGTAACGTGAGTTACACGGTGCTTGCATGGACATCTTTGATCTCACTATTACAAAGCATACGAGCCACCTCCACTGCCATGTTTGTCGGACCAGAACTGATAGACCTTTGTAATGAGCCAACTTGTTGACTCCGATATTTTGCCTTGACATCCTGTCATGTATAGTGTACAGTTCCTATAGCGTCTTGTGCTTGGGTGCGAGGAAAACACAGGAGACATAGGTTGAAATGAAATGACTTGTATTACTTCATACAAGCATGCAGAAAAGTTCACACAGTTTGCAGGAACAGCGACAGGAGACACAGCAGGCCAGAGTAACTTCAAGCACTACAATAAATCTCCAAAGCAGGTTCAGGATCTCTTCTCTGTACCGTAATTCCTCTGCAAACATGGATTCACCAAACAGCAGGTTTCCAGAGTCCAAAAGTGTTCCAAGGTTCCTCAGTAGGGAATAGCTGGAGTACAAGTCCAAGGCTTCCAGGAGTCAGGTCACAGACTGACTGAGGCTTGATTCAGGAGCACTGATTGTTCAGCTGAGGCTGCTTAAGAAGCAAGAGGAAAGAATCAGGGCGGGAACATGAAAACTGGAAACTCCATATTAACTGAGGGCAAGAGCTGCAGAAAGACAGAAAGCAAAATGGCCGATGGAAAACTGAGTTTCAAGGAACATGTCAACAGAGACAAAGAACCTTACATTACTCCCCCCTTAGGGACAACCTCCGGATGACCTCAGACCAGGCTTGTCAGGGTACCTCTGATGAAACTGGCGGAGCAGGCGAGGAGCATTTACATTATTGACTGGTTCCCATGAGTTGTCCTCCACTGGGTAGCCCTGCCATTTAATCAAATATTGCAACTGATTTCTGTACAACCTGGAATCTAGAATCCTTTCCACCATAAATTCTTCCTGACCATCGACCAGCACTGGGTCAGGGCAAGGAGAAGAACGTCCAGGAAACGTATTGGGTGTTGCAGCCTTTAGTAGGGATACATGAAAGACAGGGTGGATTCTCATAGTTCTGGGCAGTTGAAGACGACAAGCAACAGCACTTATAATCTTATTGATCTTATAAGGTCCAATGTACTTATGTCCCAATTTAGACGATGGAATCTTTAATTTAAGATTTCTGGTTGACAGCCAGACCAAATCTCCTACCTTGAAAGCTGGTGCAGGTTTACGAAATTTATCTGCTGCTTTCTTGTACCTTTCCTGAGCCAATTCTAGATTTTCCTTTAGAAGATCCATATTCTTTTGTAAAGAAGTGATTCTTTCAGCCACTGCCGGCAAGGGCGTATCTATGGGAAATCGAGGAAGAATGTTAGGATGATAACCTAGATTGGAGTAAAAAGGAGACTGCTTAGTGGAGGTGCTCTGAGAGTTGTTATAAGAGAACTCAGCCAGTGGAAGTAGATCCACCCAATCATCCTGTAGGTGGCAGATAAAACAGCGGAGATACTGCTCCAGGGTCTGATTGGTTCGTTCTGTCTGTCCATTAGTCTGGGGATGAAAAGCAGAAGAAAGGTTTACTTTAATGTCCAATGCTGCACAGAAATTTTGGCAAAACCTTGAAGTGAATTGCACCCCTCGATCCGAAATGACCTCATCCGGTACTCCATGTAAGCGAAACACATTCTTAATCATCAAGTCTGATGTCTGTTTTGCAGTGGGTAAGCCGACACAAGGGATAAAATGAGCTGCCTTTGTTAGACGGTCAACCACCACTAGAATGGTGTTCTTCCCTTGAGAGGTTGGTAACTCCACAATGAAGTCCATAGAAATGGATCCCCACGGGCGGGACGGGGTGAGAAGAGGTTGCAACAGACCAGTTGGTGAGGAGCGAGGTGTTTTGCATCTTGCACAGACTTCACATGAAGTGACATAGTTTAAGACATCTTTCCTGTAAGTGGGCCACCAAAAGAAACGAGAAAGAAATTCTTGTGTCTTTAGAATTCCCCTATGCCCGGCTATCTTGGAATCGTGGATGAGTTGCAATACTCTCAATCTGACTGTTTCAGGTATATACAGACGTTGTCCCTGAATCCACACACCATTCTTAAAGACAAGACTTACGTCCCTTGGGGGTTGAGCCAACAAAGAATCCACATGGTATGCTTCCTTGATGTCCTTAAGTAGGTCTTGATTATGAATCACTCCCAGGAATCTAGAGTCAGGAAGAATAGTCTTAGGAGGAGTAAGTGGACGTGTCTCTGCTGAATGAATCCTAGAGAGTGCATCAGCCTTTCCATTGCGCGATCCTGGTCTATAAGAAATGACAAAATTAAATTGGTTTAGGAAAAGATTCCAGCGAGCCTGGCGAGGAGTCAGGCACTTAGCCGACCTGATAAATTCAAGGTTACGATGGTCTGTCAGGATGACTATTTGCTGTGCAGCTCCCTGAAGAAGGTGTCTCCATTCCTTGAAGGCGGCAATAATGGCCAACAATTCTCTATTGCCCACATCATAGTTCCTCTCAGCCGAAGACAACTGCTGGGAAAAGAAGGCACAGGGATGCAAGACATTCTTCTCACCTGTTCTCTGAGAGAGTATAGCTCCAACGGCACAGTCTGAAGCATCCACCTCTATTATGAAGGCAAGCTCGGGGTTGGGATGTACTAAGATAGGTGCGGTGGTAAATTTATCCTTTAAACAGGAAAATGCTTCCTGAGCTTGCGGGGTCCAGGAGAACCTAGACTGTTTCCGGGTAAGTTGGGTGATAGGTGACACTACCTCAGAAAAATTCTTAATGAAACGTCTATAGAAGTTGGCAAACCCGATGAAACGCTGCACCTCCTTCACATTTCTAGGAATTGGCCAATCCTTGATGGCTTGGGTCTTGCTTCCATCCATACTAATCCCTTGCGTAGATAGTACATACCCCAGAAATTGAATTTCGGTCCTATGGAATTCACATTTTTCAAGTTTGATGTAGAGATGATTTTGTCTTAGGCGTTCTAAGACCATTCTCACATGTCCATGATGTTCCTCTGTGGAGTTAGAAAAAATTAGAATATCATCCAGATAAATCACCACAAATGTATCTAGGAGATCCCTGAAGATATCATTCACGAAGTGTTGGAAAGTGGCTGGGGCGGTACTCAGACCAAAAGGCATAACTAGATATTCAAAGTGTCCATAGCGTGACCTGAAAGCAGTCTTCCATTCATCCCCAGGTCTGATACGGACCAAGTTATAGGCCCCACGGAGATCCAATTTAGAGAAAATTTTGGCATGCCGCACTCTCTCCAACAACTCAGGGATTAAAGGCAATGGATAACGGTTTCTAATAGTAACCTTATTGAGTTCCCTATAGTCTATGCAGGGTCTCAGAGATCCATCTTTCTTCTTCACAAAGAAGATGGGTGCACCTGCGGGAGATGAAGAGGGGCGTATGAAGCCCTTGGCTAAATTTTCGTCTATATAATCCTTCAAAGTTTTTAGCTCGGGCCCCGCTAGGGGGTAGATCTTACCAAAAGGTATCTCGGCTCCAGGCAATAATTCAATTGGACAATCATATGGACGGTGAGGAGGAAGCTGATCAGCGTTCTTCTTGTCACATAAATCCACATAGTCCTGGTATACAGCTGGTAGTTCAGGGACTGACATGGTTCCTTTAGGAACAGAGCAAGCTGAAACTCCTTGACTCATCTGTTTCTCTCGGAAAGTGTAATTCCTTGGTCTCCCAGTTAATCGTAGGATTCTGCGCCTGCAGCCATGGTAGCCCTAGAATGATGGGAAAGTGGGGAGAAGAGATAAGCAAAAAAGACATTTTCTCCTGATGATCTTTACCCATAAGGACCCTCAAAGGCTCTGTTTCTTGATCCACTGGTCCAGAAGTCAGTAGAGAGCCATCCACAGTCTCCATCTGTACTGGAGTAGCCTTCTTCACTGAACGTATCCCCTGTTTCAGAGCAAAGGAGATATCCATAAAATTTCCACTTGCTCCTGAGTCGATCATAGCAGAGCTAGACACCCAGACTGAGTCAACCCAGAGTTTGATGGAAAGGAAGCAATGAGAATTGTTTCTTTTACAACTCAGCTGGGACACCGCTGAGGAAACTTGAAAAATTGCAGCGTTTATACCGTCATCGTCCCCAGAACTAACAGAGTTTAAGTCCGAGAAATCAAGATCTCTTGCAGCAGATCTCTCTGGAGCCTGAGGCTCGGACATGACAGAGCTCCTCTCGCAACACTCACAGTGAATGACTGCTGCAGTAGTCTTACGAGAACGGCTGGGGCAGTTTATAATGAAGTGCCCTGACTTACCACAGTAGAAACATAGATTTTCCTTTATACGATGTTCTTTGCGTGCATCACTAACCCGTCTTTGTAAAGAGTCCACCTGCATGGGTTCAGGTTCTGGTTCCCTTGTGATCCTACTCAAAGGTTCCTTAGCTGAGGAGGGAGGTAGTAAAAGGTTAGTGCGATTATTTTCGAACCATCTCTCTTGTCTGCGTTCAGTCAGACGAGCATCAATACGGATACAATAGTTAATAAAGTCACCTAACGCAGTGGGAGGGTCGGCACGAGCAAGTTCATCCTTAATCAGTGGAGACAATCCTTTCCGAAAAATAGATTTTTTAGCGGAAGTGTCCCAAGTGGTATCAAGAGCCCATCTCCTGAAATCCAGGGCATATTCGGCTACTGAACGCTTACCTTGGCGCAAAGTTAACATGGCTGCTTCAGCTGTTGCACCTCGATTGGGGTCATCAAACACCTGCCCCATGGCTGAAATAAAAGCATCAAGGTGATTCAAACAATCATCCTCAGTCTCAATCAGAGGGTTTGCCCACATCAAAGCCTTATTGGTAAGCAACATGATTATAGTAAGCACTTTGGATCGTTCAGTGGGAAATTGTGAAGCATGTGCAGAGAAAAATAAATTGCATTGATTAATAAATCCCCTGAATTTCTCACGTTCACCGCCAAAACGAAAAGGAGGTAATTTGGGGATCCCAGAACTCGGGGTTATGGCAGGAGCCTGGGCTCATTCCTCTAGAGCCTCAATCCTGGCTCGCAATTCCTGGGTAGTCTGTCCAAACACTTGCAAATTATGATTAGTGAGGTCCTGTAGGCTTGCAAAACGGGTTTTTAAAATCTGTACATCTGAAAGGATTGTATCAGTCACTAAGCAAAGTTCCTTTATGCGGGCCTCCATCTTCCAGATCTTTTAAGGCAGAAGTGCTGGAAGAGGAAAGGAAAAAAAAAAAAACAATAGTGTTTACCTGTGGTAACACTCCAGAGTAAAATTTTAAGGGAATGCGCTCACCTGGATTGGTTGTGAGAAGTCACAACCACTGTCATCACAGAAGGTATTAAACGGACATCTGATATCCACAGTCACAGCAGACACGGCTTTCCCAGACCCAGCAGACACTAAACATTGGCTCCTGAATCTTGTCATGTATAGTGTACAGTTCCTATAGCGTCTTGTGCTTGGGTGCGAGGAAAACACAGGAGACATAGGTTGAAATGAAATGACTTGTATTACTTCATACAAGCATGCAGAAAAGTTCACACAGTTTGCAGGAACAGCGACAGGAGACACAGCAGGCCAGAGTAACTTCAAGCACTACAATAAATCTCCAAAGTAGGTTCAGGATCTCTTCTCTGTACCGTAATTCCTCTGCAAACATGGATTCACCAAACAGCAGGTTTCCAGAGTCCAAAAGTGTTCCAAGGTTCCTCAGTAGGGAATAGCTGGAGTACAAGTCCAAGGCTTCCAGGAGTCAGGTCACAGACTGACTGAGGCTTGATTCAGGAGCACTGATTGTTCAGCTGAGGCTGCTTAAGAAGCAAGAGGAAAGAATCAGGGCGGGAACATGAAAACTGGAAACTCCATATTAACTGAGGGCAAGAGCTGCAGAAAGACAGAAAGCAAAATGGCCAACGGAAAACTGAGTTTCAAGGAACATGTCAACAGAGACAAAGAACCTTACACATCCACTTCTTTGCTTTTGAATGATGTAGTTTGGCAATTTTCTTGGCCAAAAGGATGCTATTGACAAGCTGGATGATGCTGTTTCTCTTTTCTTGGGAAATCTTCTTCATGGCTGCTCCTTGATTCGAACCAGCAACATTTAATTTGAGAATAACCTAATGATACACAAAGCTATCAGGGAATGTGAGAACAGGTTGTAATTTGCAATATACAGGAATAAAAAGATGTTTCCACCACTAGGAGCAAAACAGTAATAATGCAGTGACATGACAAAAATCTGCATAACTAATCATATGCTAAATAATTGCAAATTAAATTTATGTATAAGAAGGCCAAGATGATTGTCTAAAAAATGATGGTAGTCTCATATTCACAGCAGTAGAGGATGGTGAGATATGAGACTGAAAGTCAAGGGTTAAAAATATTGTTACCCTTTTGCTCTTGACTGTATGTGTGTGAATGGCCAAGTCACAGTCCATACCTAAATCCCCTTGAGAATCTGTGGCAAGACTTGAAAATTTCTGGTAACAGGCGCTCTTCATCCAATTTCACTGAGCTAGAGATACTTTGCAAAAAAGAAACATCTAGATGTGCAAAGCTGGTAGAGACATACTCTGTAATGCCCATAAATAACCAGCACAAATAAACTCTCATAGCTTTTTAAATACATGGAGGCTGTACAGTGGTGCATGAAAGTTTGTGAACTCTTCAGAATTTTCCATGTTTCTGCACACAAGTCCTAAAATTTAGATAAGATCCAACAAATAAGTAAAAAAATAGACTTTTTAGTATTTTTATTGAGGAAACTGATTAAATATCCCATGTCTGAGTTTATCAAAAGTATGTGAACCTTTAGAATTACGGTAGATATTATTTTGAAGGCAAACTTAGAGTCTGGTGTTTTCAATTAATGAGATTAAAATCAGGACTGAGTTTATTTAAACAGGTATCTAATCGAGATGAGCAAATGTGCTTGGATAACGTGTTATCCGAGCATGCTGGTGGAGTGTTATCCGAGAATCCTGGGCGTGCTCGAATAATATGTTTGAGTCCCTGCAGCTGCATGTTTTCCAGTTCCCTGTTTGTTAGGCAATCCCCACATGTGTTGTGGCTGTCTAACAGCCACAAAACATGCAGCCGCAGGGACTTGAACATATTATCTAAACACGCCCAAGATACTCGGATAACAACCGAGCGAGCTCGGATAACACCCAAGCATGCTTGGATAACATGTTATCTGAGTACGTTCGCTCAGTGGCGTAGCGTGGGGGGGGTGGGGGGGGCGGTCCGCCCCAGGCGGCACGTGTGTGTGGGGGCGGCGCAGCAGCAATTCCATATGCACCCCTTCATTGCCCTCCCAACTTCGCACAGCCAGCATTTACCATTGCTGTGCTGTGCTTTGTAAAGGTGGTAGCAGGACCTGTGATGAGGTCACAGGAGGGGAGGAGTTAGGTGTCACATGATCTTCAGGCCCCTGTGTGCAGGAAACTGCTGTTTTGGTCGTCATGGTGCTGGATGATGGTAAGTTTATATGTGGGATCATAAGGGGTTTACAGTGTGGATGTAGCTTAGCTGTGTGTGCATGAGGTGTACAGAGCGGAGCCGTGTGTACGAGGTGTACGGAGCGGAGCCGTGTGTGTGTACGAGGTGTACGGAGCGGAGGTGTACGGAGCGGAGGTGTACGGAGCGGAGCCGTGTGTGTACGAGGTGTATGGAGCGGAGCCATGTGTGTACGAGGTGTACGGAGCGGAGCCGTGTGTGTACGAGGTGTACGGAGCGGAGGTGTACGTACGAGGTGTACGGAGCAAAGCAGTGTGTGTACGAGGTGTACGGAGCGAAACCGTGTGTGTACGAGGTGTACGGAGCAAAGCCGTGTGTGTACGAGGTGTACGGAGCGAAGCCGTGTGTGTACGAGGTGTACGGAGCGGAGCCGTGTGTGTACGAGGTGTACGGAGCGAAGCCGTGTGTGTACGAGGTGTACGGAGCGGAGCCTTGTGCGTGTGAGGTGTGTGGAGCGGACCCGTGTGTGTACAGGGCCACAAAGAGCGGAGCCGGGCATGTACAAGGGTCCTGTTACTTACGGGATCTGTGTGCTTGGGGGCTGCAGGGGGGAAGGAGGGGTGCCATTATGTGCATGGGTCTGCGTGGGGACGGAGCGAATGCTGTTATCTGTGTAGGGCTGGGTCCCTGTCCCGCTGTCCTGGCTGGGAGGTTTACTTTCCCGCATTAGAATCGTACATGCGGAAACCCGGGGACCTCCCACACGTTCTGGCAGCCACATGTCACGTTCCACCGGAGGTGACGTGCTGTAAGTCAGCTGAACGCTGGAAATGACCGTTGACCTCATTTCCGGCGGTCAGCTTACAGCAGCAGGTACTGTAACTCGTTCTCGGGAGAGTCTTCAGAACGGCGACGCATCAAGCCGCTGGATCTGTTGGAGTGAGAGCCGGGTATTGTACGGACCGCTGCATACAATACCCGACTCTCACTGAGCGAGACAAGCAGCATGTGGGGATCTCAACATGGGATCTGTTCAACAGATGAAGAGATCCCCAGATCCTGCCTGTCTCGCTCAGTGAGAGCCGGGTATTGAATGGAGCGCCTCATAGCTGGTGAGATCCCCACATCCTGGGGAAATGAGGTCAGCGATGGAACGTGACTTGTGGCTGCCAGAATGTGTGGGAGGTCCCCGGGACGATTCTAATGCGGAAAGTAAACCGCCTGGCCGGGACAGCGGACAGGGTCCCGAAATCGGGACTGTCCCGCTGAAACCGGGACGGTTGAGAGGTATGTGTTTATAATTATTGTTTATGAAACAGTGTGATCAGCAGTGCTAAGTGGGTGTGGTCAGGGCGTGGATATGGTGTGACCAGTGAAATGGGTGTGGCTAGGGGTGTGGTCTAAAATTTGCCGCCCCGGGCGCCACAAACAGTTGCTACGCCACTGCGTTCGCTCATCACTAGTATCTAACAAAGTCTGATCTTGACAACACATTTGTGGAAGTGTATCATGGGTTGAACAAAGGAGATTTCTGAAGACCTCAGAAGAAGAATTGATGATGCTCTTCATGCTGGAGAAGGTTACAAAACCATCTGTAGAGGTTGGACTCCAGCAATCCAAAGTAAGACAAATTGTGGACAAATGGAGGAAAATCGAGAATATTATTACCCAAATGATTCCAAGTCAATGTGCAGGACTAATCAACAAATATCAGAACTATTTAGGTGTAATTATTGCTGCAACCTGAACCTGATACTTTATAAAGGCAAAGGTGCACATACTTTTATCACACACACAGACATGTGATATTGGATCATTTTCCTCAATAAAAAAAGAACAAAGTCTAATATTTTTTGACTCACTTGTTTGATTTGGTTCCCTTTGTTAACTTTTAGGACTTGTAAGAAAATCTGGTGTAGTTTTAGGTCAAAATTGTGCAGAAATATGGAAAATGGTGAATGGCTCACAAACTTTCAAGCAACCACAGTAAGTATCATGCTATAAGCCATAACATATCCATACATTTACAACAGTTGCAGAGTAACATCAATAGAACATGATGCCAGTTTGTTTAGTAATGGTCTCTCCTTCTCATTCTTTTCAGCTGTCTGACCGGATATATTAACCAGAGCCTATCAGTATTTCGTACACAAGACTTTGACAAGCGGACAAAAGTGTCAGAAGTCATGTACCCAAACACCACAGAGTGCAGGTACATTATAACTCCCCCATACACTTTATCCAGCTGTCGGCTGAACGATGGTTTAGCTGATTGTCTGGATGGCAGCTTTCTCATCAGACTCTCCCATACACAAGAGCACTTGCTCTGCTGAGAAAGAGACGTTGCCAGACAAGTCTGGCGACTTATTTCTTGTAGTAAGGATTGGCAGTCCAAAATTTGCCCTGCCGGATTCTTATCTTCCCTGGCATCATCTGTCAGAGGCCCCATACACATTAACATTGTGTTAGTCTAATGTGTATGGAATACACAGCGATGGTTTAGTGCTGTGTATACAGCAATCGGGAAGGCACAGACGGTAATAAACGTCTCATTTGCATACAAATTAAAATGATTTTCTCACTGTTCCAGTAATTGGTACAGTGCTAGCAAGGTTGTTATAGGGGCTAATTCACCTGCAACACTGTATTGACCATTTACAATTCATTTTGGGAGTGAAGGACTCCCTTTAAAAAGGGTTTGCAATTTTACAGACCCCTTCATTTTTCTAGTCTAAAATTTCACACTAAACACTGTGACAATTTCCCCTTTTTCATAACCGAAATTATTGTAATACAATTGTCGTATTAGACTGGAGTAATATTCACACATCTATTTCTTTACTGGTATAGTATTGTCGTCTCATCTACCCAATTTGCTCTTTTTTTTCTTTAGGTATCGTGATTACCGTAATACTGACTATGCCTTTTCTGTGCAGTTCTGGCATATCTTTGCTGCTCGTCTCGCATTTGTCATCATATTTGAGGTGAGCAGTGTAATATGTGGTTTGTATTTATGCTTTGTATTTTTGGAAGTTGTTTTCTGGGAGTCATGTTGTAACCTAAATATAATCCTTCAGTGTTTATCTCTCAGACAATCATTTTAAGATATTCTATATCTTACATTGTTATTATGTTATAGCATTTGCCTTTGTTCAATCTCGTGCCGTTTTGTTTCATGTCACAATTTCAGCACGTGGCGGTATGCATAAAGTTTGTTGCTGCCTGGTTTGTACCAGATATCCCTCAATCGGTGAAGAATACTAGCCTAGAGAAGAAACATCAAGATCTTTTGAACGAGCTTGGGTAATTTTCCATAAGTCCTCACGATTGTACAATAATGCATATTATAACAAATAGATATCATGTTTATCAGAATGTCCCAAGCCAAAATTACATGCCTGTCCTACAATGCCTCATTAATAATGGACTTCTTTATTGTGACCTACAATAAGCTTCATATCTTTTAGCAAACTGAGACTTTCACCAGCTGGGCCTAGATATGGTTCCTGAAGGCCCATAGCCGACATATACATCCAGCACAGTCTTCGCATTTTAAAGAAGGGGTTGTCCAAACAGAAACTTTTAAACTGTTTAAAAGAATATCAAATAACCAAATAAGTCCTACTCATCTTACGGTTTCCCAACAAAACCCAGTCTCCCAGACTCTGTACTCCCTGCTCCAGCGACTCAACTGCAGTTAATCACTACAATGGAGTTAGTTAATGGCAGAGTCTCTCTAAGCCTTTAAAAAAGGAGTAGCCTCAGCAGCTTTTCTCTGTTGGATAAGATCAATGAATGTTCATTAGAGCCACGTTGGCATACTGTCCCCAAGGTGGTGGTCCCCAAGGTCATAAGCCAAGAGCAGCTTCTGCAGACTCTAGATAGCACTATCGTCCCTTTCTTTTAGGCCCTGGCCTTAGTCTGAGCTCACATCTCATTCATATATTAAAAATTAAATGTTGCATTCTTTGCAACAAAGAAGACGCTTTATAGCCCTTGCAAGGGCAACTAACTCTCCCCTCATCCATCCTACAGAGAGATGCCAGAGGAGGCTGATGAGTTATCCCATGACAGCTCTCCCTTCCCCTACAGAAACCTACTAGCGGACCTCAGGTAATTTTCCATGACAGTAATGCCCCCACGTACAGAGAGCTTTAAATGACCCCCAAATACATGTTTTGCTAATTTATTTCACAATGGCATTACTAACAAAAGTTATTAAATATACTGGCATTTTAAACTTGCTTTTGCTCTTTTTTTTCAGTATGATTGAACGTTCAACAGAAGTTTAAAACCAACCTGGACAATGAAGTAACAACCTGAAGATGTCAAGATCGGGTGTAATATGGTGAAAAACCTGGTGTATTATATTTACTCAGCTGTAAATATTGTTTTTTTTTTAAATAAAATTATTTTTGAGATATCAAAAAAAGCAATATTCTTATCAATTATTTTTATTGAGAACAAACAAGAAGTACAAGAGTCTGATTTGGGTCCTCCATTTAAACTGCTTGATGATCACCCGGTCAAAACCAGTGATCCCTGTCACGTCAATATCTATTTAACGCCAAAGGCCTATGCAACATAATGTGCGTCACTGAATCCTATATATTTATATCAGTAGTTTGAACATACAGTGCGGAAAATAAGTATTTGATACACTGCTGATTTTGCAAGTTTTCCCACCTACAAAGAATGGAGAGGTCTGTAATTTTTATCATAGGTACACTTCAACTGTGAGAGACAGAATCTAAAAATAAAAATAAGAACCCAAAAATCATTGTTTGGATTTTAAATAAATAAATTAAATTTTATTGCACGAAATAAGCATTTGATCACCTACCAACCAGCAAGAATTCTGGCTCTCACAGACTTGTCAGTTTTTTTTTATGAAGCCCTCCTACTCTGCACTCATTACCTGTATTAATTGCACCTGATTGAACTTGTTACCTGTATAAAGACACCTGTCCACACAATCAATCACACTCCAACTTCTCCACCATGGCCAAGACCAAAGAGCTGTCTAAGGACTCCTGGGACAAAATTGTAGACCTGCACAAGGTTGTGATTGGCTGCAGGACAATAGGCAAGCAGCTTGGTGAGAAGGCAACAACTGTTAACACGATTATAAGAAAATAGAAGAAACACAAGATGACTGTCAATCTTCCTTGGTCTGGTGCGCCATGAAAGATCTCGCCTCCTGGAATAAGAATGATTCTGAGAAAGGTCAGGAATCAGCCCAGAACTACACAGGAGGACCTGGTCAATGACCTGAAGAGAGCTGGGACCAAAGTCTCATACATTACCATTAGTAACACACTATGCTGTCATGGATTAAAATCCTGCAGAGCACGCAAGGTCCCCTGCTCATGCCAGCACATGTCCAGGCCCATTTGAAGTTCACGAATGATCATCTGGATGAGGCATGGGAGAAGGTCATGTTGTAAGATGAGATCAAAATAGCAGTTTTCTCAGGTCTCCTTCCACGACAGCATAGGAGGTTGCCTCTACGCCCTGATGGGGGACAGGAAACACAGAGAGGTTAAAAGGCCCACCCACCTCCCACATGCCAGTGTCTTTCCTGTCCTCAATGGGGCAGGGAGAGGTTTTTTCCTTATGCTGCGGAGGCCAGCGATTACAGTTACCATTTTTGCAGGCAGCGCCTGTTCAGCCGGCAGCGGTGATCGCATCTCGCCTCCTCCGTGCTGCTCCTGTTGTCCCCACTTGCGGCAAACTCAGGACTCTCCTGGCCTTCCTGCGCCCCCCAGGAGGGTAAAGCTGGCCAGTGATCCCGACCGGGTGCCTCCTGCAGCTCCCCTGTCTTTCTCCCCCTCCTTGTGCGTGTTGCTCGGTGTCCCGGAAGTGACGTCATTGGAATGCACGCGTCACTTCCGGGACACAGACAAAGAGACCCTGCCTGCACATGGACCTAGGGAGAGGGAGGGGAGCCTAATCACGCTGAGGGCAGTGGGTTTTTTGCCTGAAGTCGCCGAAAGGTAAGACTGATTCACTACCAGTATGGAAGGCACTTCATGTCCTGCATCTGCAGAGCCCAGCGCTACCCCTGCTACAGTAAGTGTGTGCGGGGTGGGTCCTAGGTAGGAGTAGCCATTAGGGATTCCTACTGATACTACTCTCCATCTCTTTTAGGGAGACAAGTCTACCCCCAGAGCCACTAACTAGTGTTGAGCGAACGCGCTTGCCACTACTCGTTACTCGCCTGAGTATCAGGGTACTCGGCGAGCAGCGAGCATTTCCGGGATTATTCGGCGGGAACAGGGTCTCCACCCAGCATTTTTGGCGGACTTTAGAGATCTAATCACGCTGCAGGGAATGTCTTCCAGGCCATGAAATGCCGCAGCCATCTTTGTTGTGGTCGTGCAGTGATTGGCTTGGCCGCACAGCATCATCACGAGTATAAGAGACCGGACGCCGCCCTGCTCGGCGCATTCAGCTCCGGATTCAGACAGTGTTGGGAGAGCGGTTGCCGAGATAGGGTCAGATTTGGTGTATATAGGTTCCGGTGTTAGGCAGGCAGGGGAGTGAGCGTCGCTCTATACACATAAGTGCAAGGCCTGCAGGCACTGTATGTGCGTATATGTTGGCCATATATAGCTAGCCCCAGGTGTAATTGGAATACAGGCCACATATTTTTCGGTGTGGTATTGCTGTGCCAGCTCATATCTGTGCGTGCTCAATGTGTGGCCAGTGTACGGCAATATTTTTTTGGAGACCTGTGTGTCTTTTCTCGTAAAAACACCTGCACTTCTTATTAAAAAAAAAGGTGCACAAATTAGTGGTACTGTTATCTCCGTGCCATTTCATATCTGTGCGTGCTCAACATGTGGCCAGTGTACAGTACAGCAATATTTTTTTGGAGCCCTGTGTGTCCTTTCACATAAAAACACCAGTACTTTTTATTGTAAAAAAAAAGGTGCACAAATTTGTGGCACTGTTATCTCCGTGGCATCTCATATCCGTGCGTTCTCAACGTGTGGCCAGTGTACTTTTTTTTTATTTAGCCCTGGGTGTGAGTGCACTTAAAGACAGCACCATGTTGCATTATTTATAAAAACAGGCTACATTTTATTGTGTGGTCTATCTGTGACATGCCTCATACATCCGTGTGGCAAAATTTGAGCCATTTTAGGCCTAACTTCCCTTTTTTGGCCATTCTCTCATTGTCATTATATCCAACAGTCTTTTTAATCCACACAATCATAAAAAATTATTCCACTCTGTTATCTCAGGCTGAGTCCTGGTGTATCTGTGGTGGAAAAATCTTTTCTTGGCAGGCATATGTTGCATCGTTCTGTCTGCTAGCCTTCTTGTACGCCTTTTTTATTGTGTTCAAACAGTAACAAAAAACCTAACCAAAAAAATTAATCCAGTCTGTAATTTCAGGCTAAGGCCTGGTGTATCAGTGGTGTCAAAATTTTCGCTTTGCAGGTATACTGATCACATATAATTTTTCTCCAAATAAATCCATTTGTATTGAGCTTTTCAAATATTTCAGTAGTCCATTTAAAATGGGCAAGGCAAGGGGCAAGGGACGGGGAAGTGGACATGATGCTGATGGTGCATGCAGAGGCCGAGGCCGTGGCCAAGCTGAAAGTGGGCCGCAGCAAAGACCCACATGTCCTCGCTCAACCTTCCTGTCCCAGTTTCTAGGGGACCGCATCACACCACTATTGAAGCCTGAGCAGTGTGAAACGGTAGTTGGTTGGATAGCGAAAAATGCTTCAAGTCACTTAGCCACCACCACCACCACTACCATGTCTTCCACACGGTCAAGTCTGAGTAGCCGTGAGTGTTGACTGGCTATTACTCACCCTGATCCTTCTTCCTCCTACCATGCCGAGCCCCCTGAGACACCAGATCCCACACTCGGACACTCCGAAGAGATGTTCAGTTTTCCACTTGGAGATTCGTGCCTCTCGGCCGCTCCACTTGAAGCGGGGAAAGATAATATTCCATGTAGCGATGCACAAATCTTTGAGCAGTCACGGTCACTAGAGGTGGACGATGATGAGACACAATTGCCAGAAAGTCAGGAGGAGGAGCATGGTGCGGATGTGGAAGACGAGGTGGTGGATGACATAGTGACTGACCCAACCTGGCAGGAGGATATGCAAAGTGAGGACAGCAGCATACATGGGGAAGGAGACATATCACTCCAACAGGCAAGAAGAAGCAGTGTTTTGGCCGCAGACAGAAGGTGTGCATCCGTTCCCCGTCCAACTGTTAGATCTTCCCGAGTCTGGTTATTTTTTAAAGACTCTGCCGAGAACCCCAAACAGGCCATTTGCAGTACTTGCCATGCCCGCATCAGCAGGAGTAGCAAAACTACCAGCCTGACCACAACCAGCATGATTAGGCACGTGGCAGCAAAGCACCCCACTTTGTGGGTTGAAACCCAGGCTTCAGGAACACTGTCTGCAGGTGACAACACTGCTTCTTCCACTGTTTTGCGTAAAAGCCAATCCCCAGTTCAGTTTGCCTGTGAAGATGGCTCGGGCCATGTACCTGTTGTTGCCCACAGTTAACCAGCACCATCATCAAGCCCGTCCATGTCCTTGTCCCAGCACAGCCTTCAGTTGTCTATACCCCAGTCATTGGAACGCAAGCGGAAATACCCAGCCAATGCCCCACAGGCCACAGTACTGAATTCGCACATTTCTCGACTGCTTGCGCTCGAAATGTTGCCTTTTCGGCTCGTTGAGACGGAAGCTTTCTGCAACCTGATGGCGACGGCCGTCCAAAGGTACTTGGTCCACAGTCGCCACTATTTCTCCCTTTGTGCCGTACCGGCATTACACCAGCATGTGTCCCACAACATTACCTGTGCCCTCAACAATGCTGTTACTGGGAAAGTTCACCTAACCACGGACACGTGGACAAGTGCCTGTGGGCAGGGACGGTATATCTCACTGACGGCACACTGGGTTAACATAGTGGAAGCTGGGACCCAGTCGGACCCTGGGATGGAACACATCCTCCCCACGCAGAGGATTGCGGGGCCTACGTCAACCAGGGTTGCCCCCACAGTCTACAGCTCCAGCACCTCTTCCTACTCTTCTTCAGCCTCCATCTCTGAAATGAACACATCAGTCAGAACCTGAAAGCACTGCAGCACTGCCTCAGCCAAGCGTCAATTGGCTGTGCTAAAGCTAATCTGCATAGGTGACAAACTGCACAATGCAGAAGAGTTGTGGACAGCGCTGAAGGAGCAGTCAGATATTTGGCTGACACCGCTGAACCTACAGCCAGGCATGGTCGTGTGTGACAATGGCCGGAACCTGGTGGCGGCCCTGAGGCAAGGTCAGCTCACACACGTACCTTGCTTGGCCCATGTGCTTAACCTCGTGGTTCAACGTTTTATCAAAAGCTACCCGGAGCTGCAGGATCTGCTGTTGAAAGTACACCGTATGTCTGCCCATTTTCAAAACTCAGCGACAGCTTCAGTCGCCCTTGCTGGGCTTCTGCAGCGTTTACAGCTTCCGGTTCACCGACTGGTGTGTGATGTCCCCACGCATTGGAACTCTACACTGCATATGTTGCAAAGGATTTGTGAGCAGAAGAGAGCAGTTGTTGAGTACCAGCTTCAACAAGGTTGTCGATATTCTAGTCAGACTCCACATATAAGACCTCAGGAGTGGACATGGATGTCAGACATATGTACCATCCTGCAGAACTTTGAGGAGTGCACCAAAAAGGTAAGCGGCGATGATGCCATAAATAGCGTCACCATCCCGCTTCTCAGCATTCTGAAAAACTCTCTGCTCACAATAAAAGAGAATGCATTGCAGAAAGAGCACAAGGACATTGAACCAGGAAACATACCGGGTGATTACACTCAGCCCAGCCTCATGTCGTCGCAAGGTGCATTGGTAGACAATGAAGAGGAGGAAGAACAGGAGCTACTTTCATGTGCTGTAGATGGTACTACAAGCACAGGTGTCATACCGTCTGTTCAACGGGGATGGCCTGAGGACAGGGAGGAGGAGTATGATGATAAGAAGGAGGAGGACACCATAGTCAGTCGTACTGGTGGTGAGGACATGGAAGGCATGCCTGTTAGTAGTCTGGCACGCATGGCTGACTTTATGTCGAGCTGCGTTTCCTGTGACCCTCGCATTAGAACTAGGATAACACACAGCAAAAACAGTTGAATGGGGCCTTCAAATGCCACAATTTGTAGACCACAGATACATAAGGATTGTCACGGAGATACCACACTGTCAAATACGTGGCCTGAATTTATATTTTTTACAGAAAAATAAGGTAACACACAGCAAAAAAAAGTTTAATGGAAATGCCACAATTTGTAGCCCACAGATAGATCAGGTGTCTCACGGAGATACCACACTGTTCAATAAGTGGCCTGTATTTTTTCATTTTTTTCCCCAAAAATAGTGTATTGAACTAGAGAAACAGACAGCAAATACAGTAGAATGCAGCACTGAAATGCCACAATTTGTAGCCCATTTGACCATATCGAGGAAGACGCGGAGGGGGAGACGGCATCAGCATGAATCAATACAAGATGACAACTCGTTCACAGGTATGGAACCCACCAACATTGTCTACAACATTTTGTCGCAGTGCCTTTCCCCATCCGAAATGACTTTGTTGCAGAAGGGGTTAACCTTTTGCCCCGTGCCTAGTTTTAACACGTTTCTCCTCGATCAAGAATTACATCGGTTCTTCAGGACTTTAAGATTAAGAGCCTATTTTTCTAATCAATCACCAGATGTCAGTATTAGGGAACCTTCATTGAATCATTTCTCTTTGAGAGCTCTGGATCTAAGGATTCCGAGCTTTTTTCAACCACCACGCACATATCACCCTATAGAGACATATATTGATTTGGTTCAAAGGGATGTTAAAGTTATTTTAGATACTATAGAGAGGGGTCAATTGCGAATCAAACATAACCTCACTATTAATGAACACAGATCTTTACTATCTCTTAAGTCCAATAAGAATCTTGTAATAAAACCAGCAGACAAAGGAGGTTCAATTGTGGTATTAGATCGAGTGTACTATATGGAAGAAATTAGATCGCAACTGAGCGATTCTAATACATATTTACCCATAGCATGTAATCCCACATTTGAGATAGCTAGAGAAATCAAGAATCTCGTAACTCACTATAAACAATTGGGAACAATTAATGAGAAACTGGGGGAATTTTTTGATTAATTTACATCATGTAATTCCAGTATTTTATACCCTCCCAAAGATTCATAAGAATTTATCAAAACCTCCAGGTAGACCTATCGTCGCCTCGACCAATTCGATACTGTCCCCATTAGCAATTACACTCGAAAAAATTCTGTCTCCTCTAGTGCCACGTATTCGATTGTACCTCAAAGATACAACGGATTTCTTAACATCCCTTAAGCTTATTAGTCACAATGGAAGATAATAGTCTATACACGAGTATTGGACACCAAGAAGGGTTAGAATCGGTCATCAAGTTTCTTTCAAACCATGCCAATTTTTCTGATGACCAAATAAATTTTTGTAAAGATATTTTGACACTTATTCTTTCTGTTTGAGGACCAGTTTTTCTTGCAAAGGAGAGGTTCTGCCATGGGTTCTAATGTGGCACCCCCTTATGCCAACATATTTATGGGGAATTTGAAACCTCATACGTCTATCCACATCCACGCTTTAGATCACATATCATCTAATGGAAATGTTTTGCACAGGGGACGAAGAAACTCTACTTCTTTTTCACAATGACTTAAACTCATGTCTTGGGACTTACATTCTCTATTCAGTATAATTGTCAATCCATTAGTTTTTTGGACACTAAGATTATGATTCAAGAAGGTGGCCATATAGAGACAGACTTATATGTTAAATCCACGGACAAAAATAGTTTATCATATTCTAGTTGCCATCCACTACATATCAAAAAAGCGCTGCCAATGTACCAATATTACAGGATTGATAGAATAGTCTCTAACCCTGACACTCGCTATACTAGACATCAGGAAATGGATACCAAGTTTAGAAATAGGGGTTATCCTACACGTACATTGGACAAACAAACTCAGGAACACGAAACATCCATCAAATCTTCAAACACATCTCATCTGTCATTTGTCAGAACCTATCATCCTTTTAATTATCGAATCAACCATTGTATATTGAGACACTGGGGCATTCTTCAAAGTGTATACCCTCATGTTTCAGAGTTTAGTAAGAGACCTATGATTTGCAATAAGAGAAGTCCCAATGTTAAAAATTATCTGGCCAGAGCCGATGTAGGGCCATGTAACAAAGGTTCTAGTCAAAGATTTCTTTCGACTCCCCGAAATGGCACTTTCCCTTGTTTAAGATGTTTACAGTGTTCCAATGTGAGTAAGGGAGATTCATTTACCCATCCTCGCTCAGGTCGTAGGGTTATTTTACGTACGATTCCACTTACCGTATATACTCGTGTATAAGCCGAGATTTTCAGCACCTTTTTTTGTGCTGAAAATGCCCCCTCGGCTTATACACGAGTCATAGGGCAGAAACCAGCGGGGGAGGGGATGCGGCGGAAGGAGCCGGTGGCTGGGACATCATACTCACCCTCCCCGTGCCATCGCTGAACGTCCCTGCAATCCTGAGTTCTCCCCGGCTTCCTGCAGCTCTCCAGCGCTGAGCGGTGACGTAATACCGGCTCATTAAGGTCATGTAATATGGACGCGACGCCACTCCCATGGGCGTGGCCTCCATATTCATGGCCTTAATGAGCGGTATTACGTCACCGCTCAGCGCTGGAGAGCTGCAGGAAGCCGGGGAGAACGCAGGATTGCCGGACGGGACGTTAAGCGATGGCACGGGGAGGGTGAGTATGATGGAGGAGGATGGGGGGAGCATGGAGGAGGACAAGGAGCACGGAGCAGGACGGGGGGAGGACAGAGAGCACGGAGCAGGACGGGGGTGGGCACAGAGGAGAATGGGGGAGTGCAGAGCTGGATGGGGGAGCACGGAGCAGGACGGGGAGGATGGAAAGCACGGAGCAGGACAGGATAATGGAGCAGGAGGAGGGGAGCACAGAGGAGAATGGGGGCGCACAGAGCTGGATGGGGGAGAACAGAGCAGGACGGCAACTTATACACCCGGCTTATACATGAGTCAATAAGTTTTCCAAGTTTTTTGTGGCAAAATTAGGGGGTCGGCTTATACACGGGTCGGCTTATACACAAGTATATACGGTATGTTGTATATTTAATCAAGTGTCCTTGCCGTCTCGGTTATGTGGGTGAAACCACCCAACACATACGAGACCGCATCTCCCAACATAAGTCTACGATTAGATGTGGACGTACATTTCTTCCTATTCCGGCACATTTTCAACAGAAAAGTCACAATATTGCTCAATTAAAATATCAAATTATTGATCATATCCCGGCATCAAGAAGAGGGGGTGATAGAGTCAAGAAGTTGAAAGAACGCGAGGCGTTCTGGATCCACACGCTCCAGACTCTCACCCCTTTAGGTCTTAATAGGGAATATGAACTGTCCCATTAAATTTAAGTCCCCTATTTTATTTTCCTCTAGGAGACCCCTCTCTATAACACACTATATATTTATTTCCTCTATTATACATATATTATACTTATATGATATTGATTATTAACATGTATCATTATCAACATGTATTATCATTACTATAAGATACGCCAGATAGAACACTGTACAGTACTGGGGTTTATACAATTTTTTTAAAAAATTTTTCCCCTTTTTTCCCCCTTTTTGGGGTTTTTTTTAATTTTTTTTTTTTAAAAAAAAGGGGCCCGAAAAAACTTTTTTTTCCCCTTTTTAAAAAACCATTTTTCCCTTCCTTTTTTTCCCCCTTTTTTTTCCCCCCCCCCTTAAAAGGGGAAAAAAAAACCCCCCCCCCAAAAAAATTTTTTTCCAAAAAGGCCCCAAAAAAGGGGAAAAAAAAAAAAACCCCCCCCCCCCCCAAAAAAAAGGGGGGGGGGCCCCGGGTTTTTTCCCCCCCCAAAACCCCCCCTTTTTTTTTTTTTTGGGCCCCAAACCCCCAAAAAAAAAATTTAAATTTTTTTTTTTTTTTTTTTTTTTTTGGGGGGGAAAAAATTTTTTAAAAACCCCGGGGGGAATTTTTTTTTTAAAAATTTTTTTTTTTTTTTTTAATTTTTTTTTAAAAAAAAAATTTTTTTCCCCTTTTTTAAATTTTTTTAAAAAAAAAAAATTTTTTTTTTTTTTTTTAAAAAAATTTAAAATTTTTTTTTTTTTTTTAAAAAAAAATTTTTTCCCTTTTCCCCCAATTGGGCCCCCCTTTTTAAAAAAAATTTTTTTTTTTTTTTAAAAAACCGGGTTTTAAAAAATTTTTTCCCCCTTTTTTTTTTGGGGAAAAAAAAATTTCCCCTAAAAAAACCCCCAAAAAAGGGGAAAAAGGGGGTTTTTTTTTTTTTTTAAAAAAAAATTTTTCAAAAAAAAAAAAAAAAAGGGGGGGGGGGGGGGGTTTTTTTTTAAAAAAAGGGGGGGGGGGCGGGGGGAAAACCCCCCCCTAAGGGGCCCCCGGGGGTTTTTTGGGGGGAAAAAGGGGGAAAAGGGCCCCCCTTTTTTAAATTTTTAAAATTTTAAAAATGGCCCCCGGGGCCGGGGTTTGGGAAAAACCCTTTTTTTTTTGGGGTTTTTTCCCGGGGGGGCCCGGGGGGAAAAATTTTTTTTTTTTAAAAAAAAGGGGTTTTAACGGTAAAAACCCCCGGGAAAACCCCCCTTTTACCCCTTTTTGGGGGGGGGGAAAGGGGTTTTTGGAAAAAATTTTTTTTCCCCCCTTTTTTAAAAAGGGAAACCGGGAAAACCGTAAGACCCCGGGGTTCCCCCGGGGAAAAAACAAAAAAGGGGGTTTTTTTTTTTTTTTGGGGGGCCCCTTTGAAAAAAAACCCGTTAAAAAAAACCCCAAAAAAAAAATTTTTTACCCCGGGGGGGAAAGGGGGGGGGGTTTTAAAAAAATTTTTTTTTTTTTTTTTTTTAAAAAATTTTTGGAAAAATTTTTTTGGGGGGGGGGAAAAAAAAAGGGGGGGGGTTCCCCCCTTTTTTTCCAGGGAAAAACCCCCTTTAAAAATTTTTTTGGGAAAAAGTTTTTTTTTTTCCCCACCGGTTTAAAGGGGGGGTTTTTTTGGGGGGTTAAAAAAAAGGGGCCCCCCGGGAAAAAAAAAGGGGGCCCCCCTTTTTCCCCTTTCCCCCAAAATTGAACCCCAAAATTTTTTTTTAAAAAAAAAAAATTTTGGGGGGGTTTTAAATTTAAAACCACCCCCAAAAATTTTTTAAAAAAAGGGCCCCCAAAAAAAAACCCCCCCCCTTTTTTCCCCCAAAAAAACCCCCCTTTTTTTTTAAAAAACCCCGGGTTTTTCCTTAAATTTTTTTTCCCCCGGAAAATTTGGGTTTTTTTTTTTCCCCCTTTCCCTTTTTAAAAAAAAAAAACCGGGGGAAAAAATTTTTTTCCTTTTAAAGGGGGGAAAAAAACCCCCCTTTTGGGGGGGCCCCCATTTTTCCCAAAAAAAGGGGGAAAAAAAAAAAAAAAAATTTTTTTAAAAAAAAGGGGGCCCCCCTTTTAAAATTTTTTTTTTTTTAAAAAAAACCCCCCCCCAAAAAAAGGGGGAAAAAAAACCCCCCCCCCCCCCCCAAAACCAAAAATCCCTTTTTTTTCCCCCGGAAGGGTTCCGGGGGAAGGGAAAATTTAAAATTTGTTTCCCGGTTGGGCCCCTTTTTGGGTTGCTTTGGGAAAAAAAATCCCCCTTTTCCCAAAATTTGCAAAAAAAATTTCCCCCGGGAAATCCCCCCCCAACCCTTTTTGGGGGGGGGCCCCGCCAAAAACCCAAAAAAAAAACCCCCCCCCCTTCCGGGGGGGGGAAAAAACCAATTAAAAAATTTTTCCTTTTTTTTTTTTTTTTTTTTGGGGGGGGGTTTTTTTTTCCCTTTTTAAAAAAAAAAGGGGTTTTTTTTTAAAACCCTGGAAAAAAGGGGGGGCCCCTTTTTGGGGGGGGTTTTGGTTTTAAAAAGGGGGGCCCCAAAATTGGGGGGGGGGTCCCCTTTTTTTTAAAAAAAGGGGCCCCCGCCCCCCCCCCCAAAAAAACCCCCCCCCCCCCCGGGGGGCGGCCCCCCCGGGGGGGTTTTTTTCCCCCAAAATTTAAAAAAAAATTTTTTTTAATTTTGGGTTTGGGTGAAAAAAAACCCAAAAAATTTTTTAACCCCAAAAAAAAAAGGGTTTTTTCTTTTTGGTTTCAAAAACCCCGGGTTTTTTGGGGGCCCCGGAAAAGGGGGGTTCCCCAAAAGGGGTTGGGGGGGGGTTTCCCAAAAAAATTTTTTTTGGGGGGAAAACCCCGGGGGGGGGGGTTTTTGGGGAAAAACCCCCCCCTTTTTTTGGGGTTTGGGAAAACCCCTTTTTTCCCGGGCCCCCCCCCCCCAAAAAAACCCCCCGGGGGGGGGAAAAAAGGGGGGGTTTTTTTTAAAATTTTTTGGGGAAAAAAAATTTTTTTTTTTCCCCCCCTTTTGGGGCCCCCCCGGGGTTTTTGGGGGGTTTTTTTTTTTTTCCCGGGCCCAAATTTTAAATTTTTTTAAAAAGGGGCCTTTTTTTTTTTTTTCCCCCCCTTTTTTTTTTTTTAAAATTTTAAAAAAAAGGGGGGGGTTTTTTCCCCCTTTTCCTTTTTTGGGGAAAGTAAAAAAACCTCCATTTTTTTTTTCCCCCCTTTTTCCCCCCCGGGGGAAAAAAACCAAAAAAATTTTTTTCCCCGGGGGAAAAAAAAAAGGGGAAAAAATTTTTAAAAGGAAAATCCCCCAAAAATTTTTTGGGGGCCCCCGGGGGGGGGTTTTTTTTTTTTTTTTGGGGGGTTTCCCCCCCTTTTTTTTTTTTTTTTTTGGGGGGGAAAAAAAAAGGAAACTCGTTTTTTTTGGGGGGGGGTTTTTTTTTTTAAATTTTTTTAACCCCGGAAAAACCCCCAAAGCCCCCCTTGGCGGGGAAAAAAAGGGGCCCCCCCTTTTTTTGGGGGGGGAAAAAATTTTTTTTTAAAATTTAACCCCCCCCCGGGAATTTTTGGGGAAAAAAACCCCCGGGGGGTTTTTTTTTAAAAAAAAACCCCCCCCTTTTTTTTTTTTAAAAATTTTTTTTTTTTTCCCCCTTTAAATTTGGGGGTTTCCTTAATTAAAAAAAAAATTTTTTTTTCCCCCCCCCCTTCCAAACTTTTTTTTTTTTTTTGGAAAGGGGAAATTTTAATTTTTTTTTTTTAAAAAAAAACCCCCCCAAAATTTTCCCGGGAAAATTTCGGGCCCTTTTTTTTTTTTTCCCCCGGGGGGGAAAATTTTTTTGGGGGGCCCCTTTTTTCCCCCCAAAAAAAAAAAAGGGGGGGCCCTTTAAAATTTTTTTTGGGGGGCCCCCCCCCCTTTTTTTTTTTCCCCCCCCCGGGGGGGGCCCCAAAACCCGGGTTAGGGGGGAAAAAAGGGGGGCCCCCCCCAAAAAGCCCCCCCAAAAAAAAAAAAAAAAGGGTTTTTCCCCAAAAAAACCCCGGGGGGCGGGCCCCCCTTTTTTTTTAAAAATTTTTGGGGGGAAAAAAACCCCCAAATTTAAAACCCGGATCCCCCCCCAAATTTTGGGGGCCAAAAAGGGTTTTTTCCCCCCCCCCCCGGGGGGGTTTTTTTAACCCCCCCAAAAAAAAAAAATTTTTTTTTTTGGGGGGGGTTTTTTTTTAAAAACCCCTTAAAAAAAATTTACCGGGGGGGGGGGGGGGTTTTTCCGGGGTTTAAAAAAAATAAAATTTAAAAAAAAAAAATAAAAAAAAAATTTTTTTTTAAAAAATTTTAATTTGTTTTTAAAATTTTGGGGTTTAAAAAAAGGAAAAAAAAATTTTAAAAAAAAAAACCCCGGGGTTTTTTTTTTAAAAAAAAGGGTTTTTTGAAAAAAACCGGGGGGGAAAAAAGGGGGAAAAAACCCCGGGTTTTTTTAAAATTTTTAAAAACCCCCCCAAAAAAGGGAAAGGGGGGTTTTTTTAAAAATTTTTTTCCCAAGGGGGAAAAAAAATTTTTCCCGGGGGGTTTTTGGGGGGTTTTTTTGGGGGGGGGAAAAAGTTTTTTTAAAAAAAAAAAATTTTTTTTAAAAAAGGTTTTTGGGGGTTTTTTAAAAAAAAAATTTTTTTGGGGTTTTAAAAAAAATTTTTTTGGGTTTTTTTTGGGTTTCCCATTTTAAGGGGAAAAAAAAGGGTTAAAATTTTGGAAAAAAAGGGGAAAAAAAAAAAAAAAAATTTTTAAATTTTTTTGGCAAAAAAAAAAAAAAAAAATTTTTAAAAGGTAAACCAAAATTAAAAAATTTTTTTAAAAAAATTTTTTTAAAAAAAGGGGGGTTTTTCCCCAAATTTCCTTTTTAAATTGGGTTTTTTGTAGGGGAAAAAGGGAAAAATTTTAAAACCCCAAAAATTTGGGAAAAAAAAAAAAAAATTTTTTTTTTTTGGGGGGCCCCGGGAAAAATTTTAATTAAAAAAACCCCCCCTTTTTGGCCAAGGGGGGGGTTAAAAAGGGGGGGGGGTTTTTTTCCCTTTTTTCCTTTTGCCTTTTTTCCCCCCCCTTTTAAAAAGGGTTTTTTCCCCAATTTGGGTTTTTTAAAAAAAAAAAGGGGGGCCCAAAAAAATTAAATTTTTGGGGGGGGGTTTTTTTTTTGGGGGCCCCACTTTTTGGCCCAAACCCCCTTTTTTTCCCCCCTTTTTTTTTTAAAATTTTTGAAAGGGCCCCCAAAAACCCCCGGGGTTTAAAAAAAAAAAAAAAAAGGGTTTTTTTTTCCCCCCTTTTTTTTTTCCCCCTTTCCCCCGGGGGCCCCCCCCCGGCCCTTTCCCCCCCTGTCCCCCCCCCTTTTCCCCCCCCCTTTTCCCCCCCCCCCTTTTCCCCCTTTTTTTTCCCCCCCCCCCGGGGGGGGGGGCCCCCCCCCCCCCTTTTTTTTTGGGCCCCCCTTCCCCCTTTTTCCCCCCGGGGAAAGGCCCCCCCGGTTTTTTTTTTGGGTTCCTTTTTTTTTGGGGGAAAAAAAGGGAAAAAAAACCTTTTTTAAAAAATTTAAAAAAAACCCAAAAAAAATTTGGGGGTTTGGTTTTTTTTTTTTTTTCCCTTTTTCCCAGGGGGGGGGGGTTTTTTTGCGGGGGGGGTTTTTTTTGGGGGTTTTTTTTAGGGGGGGGGGGTTCCCCCCCTTTTTTTTTTTTTCCCCCCCCCCCCGGGTTTCCCTTTTTTTTCCCCCGGGGGCCTTTCAAACCCCCCAAAAGGGGTTTCCCCCCCTTTTTTAAAGGGCCAAAAGGGGGGCCGGGGGGGTTTTTTAAAAACCTTTCCCCCTTTTTTTTAAAAGGGGGGCCCCCCCCCCAAAAATTTTTTTTTTTTTAACCCCCCCCCCAAAAATTTTAAAAAAATTTTTTTTTGGCCCTTTCCCCAAAAAAAAATTTTTAAAATTTTGGAAATTTTTTTAAAAAATTTTGGAAAAAAAAATTCAAAAAATTTTGGGGGTTTTTTAAAATTTTTTTTTCCCCTTGATTTTTTTCCCTTTTTTTTTGGGAAAAAAAATTTTTTTAAACCTTTTTTTTTTTTGGGGGGGGGGCCCCCCCCTTTTTTTCCAAAAAAAGGGGGGGAAAAGGGGGTTTTTTTTTTTTTTTTCCCCCCCGGGTTTTAAAAAACCCCCCCAAAACCCCCCCAAACCCCAAAGTTTTAAAAAAGGGGAAAAACGTAAAAAAGGGGGAAAAAGGTTTTTAAGTCTTTTAAAAAAATTTTTTTTTCCCCCCCAAAATTTTTGGATTTTTTTTTTTTTAAAAAAGGGGGTTTTTTTTAAAAATTTTTCCCCCCGGGGCCCGGGAAAAGGGGCCCCCCCCCAAAAAACCCTTTTTCCCAATTTTGGGCCCCCTTTTTTTTAAAAATTTTTTTCGGGAAAAGGGGGGGTTTTTTTTTTTTCCCCCCCCAAAAATTTTTTTAAAAATTTTTTTTTTTTAAGGGGGGAAGGGGTGGGGGGGGGTTTTTTTTTTTGGGGGGGGAAAGGGTTGGGTTTAAATAAAAAGGGGGCCCCCCGGGGGGGGGGGAAAAGGGGGGGGTTTTTGGGGTTTTGGGAAGGGGGGGGGGGGTTTGGGGGGGGAAAATTTAAGGGGGGGAAAAAATTTTTCCCCCCCGGGGCCGGGGGGGGGGGGTTTTTTTTAAAAATTTTGGGGGGTTTTTTTTATTAAAAAAAAAGGGGGTTTTTTTTTAAAAATTTTTTTTTTGGGGTTTTTGGGGGGAAAAAAAAAATTTTTTTGGGGGTTTTTTTTTTTTTTGGGGGGGTTTTTTTTTTTTTTTAAAAAGGGGGCCCGGGGGGGGGGCCCGGGAAAAAAATTAAAAAATTTTTTCCCCCAAAACCCCAAGGGGGGTTTTTCCCCCCCCCCCCCCCTTTTTTTGGGGTTTGGGTGGGGGGAAAAAATTTTAAAAATTTTGGGGGGGAAAAACCCAAATTGGGGGGGGGGCCCTTTTTAATTTTGGGGTTTTTTCCCGGGGGGTTTTTTTTTTTTTGGGGGCCCAAAGGGGGGGGCCCGGGGGGTTTTTCCCTTTTTTGGGGTTTCCCCCCCTTTTTTGGGGAAAACCGTTTCCCCGGGTTCCCCTTTGGGGCCAAAAAAAAAAAGGGGGGGGTTTTTTTTGGTTTTGGATGGGGGGGGGGAAATTTTAAAAAAATTTTTTTGGGGGGAAAAAAAAACCCCAAAAAAAAAAAATTTTTTTAAAACCCCAAAAATTTGACAAAAGGGGGGAAAATTTGGAAAAACCCCCCTTTTTTTTTAAAAAAAAGGAACCCCCCCAAAACCAAAAAAAAGGGGGGGAAAAGGGCCCGGGGGGGGGTTTCCCAAAAACCCCCCCTTTTTGGGGGGAAAAATTTTTAAAAGGGGAAAATTTAAGGGGAGGGGGGAAAAAAAAAGGGGGGGGGAAAAAGGGGGGGGGACCCCTTGTTTGGGGGGGGGCGGGGGGGGTTTTTTTTTAAAATTTTTTTTAAAAAAGGGACCAAAAAAGGAAAAAAAAGGGGGGGGAAAAAACCCCTTTTTTGGGGGGGGAAAAATTTTTTTGGGGGGGGTTAAAGGGCCCCCCCCTTTTTTTAAAAAAGGGGAAAAAGGGGTTTAAAGGGGGGGTTTCCAAGGGTTCCCCCCCAAAAAATTTTTAAAAAAAAAATTTTGGGGTTTTTAAAAAATTTTTTAAAGCCCTTTTTCCCCCCCCTTTTTTGGCCCCCGGGGGGGAAAAAAAGGGAAAAAAATTTTTTTTTATTTTTTTAAAAAAAAGGGGGGTTTTAAAAAAGGGGGGGGTTTTTTTTTTTAAAAAAATTTTTTCCCCCCAAAAAAAAGGGGGGCCCAAATTAAAAAAAAAAGGGGGGTTTTTGGGGGGTTTTTTTTTTTTTAAAAAAAAAAAAACCCCCTTTTTTCCCCTTTTTTTAATTTTTTTTAAAAAAAAGGGGGGCCCCTTTTTTTTTTTTTTTCCCCCAAAAGGGGGGAAATCCCCAAAAATTTTTTCCTTTTGGGGGAAAAAAGCCCCCTTTCCCGGGGGCCCCGGGGTAAAACCCCCCCCCTTTTTTTTTTTTCCCAATTTTAAAATTTTTTTGGGGTTTTTTTAAAAATTGGGGGGGGGGGAACCGGGCCCCCCCCAAAAAAACCCCATTTTTCCCGGGGGGGGGGGAAAAAAAAAACCCGGGGCCCCCCAAAAAAAACCCCCCAAAAAAAAATTTCTTTTTTTTCCCCAAAAGGGGGGGGGGGTTTTTTTTTTTTTAAATTGGTTTTGGGGTTTCCCCGTTCTTGCCCCCCAAAAAAAACCCCTTTTTTTCCCCTTTTTTTTTTTGGGGGGGCCCCTTTTATTCAAAAAAGGGGTTTTTAAAATTTTTTTTTTAAAATTGGGGAAAAAAATTTTTTTTGGGTTTTTGGGGTTTTTAAAAGGGGGTTTTTTTTTCCCCCCCCCCCAAAAAAACCCCCCAAGGGGTTTTTAAAAAAAAAAAAAGGGGGAAAAAAAGGGTTTTTTTTCCCCCCCCCCCGGGGGGGCCCCCCTTTTCCCTTTAAAACCCCCCCCTTTTTGGGGTTTTTAAAAAAAAAAGGGGGGGGAAAAAAAAAGGGAAAACCCCCAATTTTAAAAACCCCCTTTTTTCCCCCCCCCCCTTTTTCCCTTTGGGGGGAAAAAAAACCCCTTTTTTTTCCCCGGGTGGTTTTGCCAAAAAACCCCCCCCCCAAAAAAAAATTTGGGGTTTTTTTTAAAAGGGGGGGGGGGGTTTTTAAAAAATTGGTAAGGGGGGAAAAAATTTAAACCCCCCCCCCCATTTTAAAAAAAAATTTAAACCTTTTTTTTTTTTAAAAAAACCCCAAAAAAAACCCCCCCCCCCCCCTTTTTTAAACCCTTTTTCCCCCCCCCTTTTTTAAAAAAAACCCCCCCCCTTTTCCTCCCCCCCCCCCCCAAAAAAACCCCTTCCCCCAATTTTTCCCCCCCCAAGAAAAACCCCCCCCCCCCCCCAAAAAAAACCCCCTTTCCTTTTAAAAAAAACCCCCCAAAAACCAAAAAAAAAAAAAAAAACCCCTTTCTCAAACAAAAAAAAAAAAACCCCCCCTTTTTTTTTGGGGGCCCCCCCGGAAAAACCCCCCCCCCCAAAAAAATTTTTTTTTTTTTCCCCCCCCTTTTGGGGTTAAAAACCCCCCCCCCCTTAACCCTTTTCCCCCCCCCCCGGGGAAACCCCCCCCCAAAAAAGGAAAAAAAGGGGTTTAAAAAAATTATTTTTCCCCCCTTTTTTTTTTTTTTCCCCCCCCCCCCCTTTAAAAAAAAAATTTTTTTTTGGGGGGGGTTTTTAAAAAAAAAAACCCCCAAAACCCCCCCCTTTTCCCCCTTTTAAACCCTTTTTTTTTCCCCCCCTTTTCCAAAAAAAAAGGGGAAAGGGGCCCCCCCGCCCCCCCCCCCCCCCCCTTTTCCAACCCCCCCCCCTTTTTTTCCCCCAAAAAAAATGGAAAGGGGGTTTTTTTTGGCCCCCGGGTTTCCCCCCCCCTTTTTAAAAAAAAAATTTTTTGGGGTTTTTTTAAATTTTCCCCCTTTTCCAAAAAAACCCTTTTCCTTTATTTTGGAAAATTTTTTTGGGCTTTCCCCCAAAAAAATTTTCTTTTAAAAAAAAAAAAAACCCCAAAATTAAACCCCCCCCCCCCCCAAAAAAGGGCCAAAATTAAACAAAAAAAAAAGGGGGAAAGGGCCCAAAATTCTTTTTCCCTTAAAAAAAAAAAACCCTTTAAAAAACCCTTTTAAAAAAAATTTTTTTTTTTACAAAATTTTTTTCCCCCCCTTTAATGGTTTTTAAAATTTTTCCCCAACCCCTTTTTATTTCACCCCCAAAAGGGGAAAGGTTTCCTTTAAAAAAAAAACCCCTTTTTTTCCCCAACCCCCATAAAAAAAAACCCCCCCCGGGGGGAATTTTTGGGGGTTTCCCCCCCGGGAAAAGCCCCCAAACCCCCGGGGGGGTTTTATTTTGGGCCCCCCCTTTTTTTTCCCCCCCGGGGGGGGGGAAAATCCTTTTTTAAATTTCCCCCCCCAACCCCCCCCCCCCCCCCAAAAAATTTTAAAAAGGGGCCCCCCCCCTTTATGGTTTTAAAAGGGGCCCTTTTAACCCGGGCCCCCCCCAAAAATTTTTTTTCCTTTTGGGGGGGGGGGCCCCAAAAAAAAAAAACCACCCCCCCCCCCCCCCCCCCCCCCCCCCCCCCCCCCCCCCCCCCCGGTTTTGGGGCCCCCAAAATTGTCCCTTGGGGGGGGCCCCCCAAAAAAAAACCCCAAAGGGAAATTTTTTTTTCCCCCCAAAGGGGGTTTTGGGAAAAAAAACCCCCCCCCGGGTGAATTTAAAAAAAAAGGGGTTTTTTTTTTTGGGGGGGGCCCGGGAAAAAACCCCCCGGGGGGGCCCCTTTTCCCCCCCTTTTTCCGGGGGGGGTTTTTTTTTTTCCCGGGGGGGTTTTTCCCCCCCCCCCAAAAAAAACCCCCCCCCCCAAAAAAAAAATTACCCCAAAAACCCCCAACCCCTTTTGTTTTTAATTCCTTCCTATTCCCTTTTTTAAAAAAACCCTAAAAAAGGGGGGGCCCCCAAAAAAAAGGGGGGGGAAAAGAAAAAAAAAGGGGGTTTTTAAAAAAATTTTTTTTGGGGTTTTTTAAAAAAAAATTTTTGGGTTTTTTGGGTTTCCCTTTCCAATTTTTTTTTTTTAAAAGGGGAAATTTTTTAAATAAATTTTTCCCCCCCCCTTTTTTTCCAAATTTTTTCCCTTTTGGGTTTTAAATTTTTTTAAAACCCCCTTTTTTTAAATTGGGGGGGTTTAAATTTTTTTTTTCCTTAAAATTTTTTTTAAAAAAAAATAAAAAAGGGTTTAAAAAAAAAAAAAAATTTTTTTTAATTTTTTTAAAAAAAAAAATTTTGGAAAAAAAAAAAATTTTAAAATTTTTTTTTTTTTTTTTTAAAAAACCCCCAAAAACCAATTTTTTTTAAAAAAAAAAAATTTTTTTTTAAAAAAATTTTTTTAAAAAGGGGGCCCCCAAACCCCCTCCCCCCAAAAAAAAAAATTTTTTTTTTAAAAAAAATTTAAATTTTTTTTAAAAAAAAAAATTTTTAAAAATTTTTTTAAAATTTTTTTTTTAAAATTAAATAAAAAAATTTTTTTTTAAAAAAAATTTTTAAAAAAACCCCATCAACTTTTTTTTTTTAAAAAAACCCCCCCCAAACCCAAAAACCCCTTTTTTCCCCCCCCCCCCCCCCCCCCCCCCCCCCCCCAAAAAAAAAAAACCCCCCCCCCCTTTTTTTTTTTCCCCCCCCCCCCTTTTTAAATTCCCCCTTCCCCCCCCCCCCCAAAAAAAATTCCCCCCCCCCAAAAAGGGAAAAAAAATTTTTTTCCAAAATCCCCAAACCCCCAATTTTTTTCCCCCCAAAAAACCCCCCCCCCCCCCCAAAAAAAAACCCCCCCCCCCCCCCCCCCCCAAAACCCCCCCCCCCCCCAAAAAAACCCCCCCCCCCCCCCAAAACCCCCCCCCCCCTTTTTTTAAAAAATTTTTTGCTTTTTTTAAAAAAATTTTTTTAAAAAAAAATTCCCCCTTTTTTTTTTTTGGCTTTTTTCCCCCGGGGAAACCCCCAAAAAAAAAAACCCCCAAAAACCCCTTCCCAAATTTAACCCAAAAAATTTTTTTTAAAAAAAAACCCCCCTTTTTTTCCCTAAAAATTTTAAATTTGGGGGGCCCCCCCTTTAATTTTTTAAAAATTTTTCCCCCCCGGGGGGGGGCCCAAAATTTTGTTTTTTCCCCAAAAAAAAGGGGGGGTTTTTTTGGGAAAAAAATTTTTTAAAATTTTTTTTTAAAAAATTAAAAAACCCCCCCCGGGGCCTTTTTTTTCGGGAAAAATTTTTGGGGGAATAAAAACCCCCCTTTTTTTTTGGGAAAAAATTTTTTTTTTTTAAAAAAGGGGGGGAAAAATTTTCCCAAAAAATTTCCTTTTAAAAAGGGGGGGCCCCCAAAAAAAAATTTAAAAAAACCCTTTCCCAAAAAAAAAAAAACCCCCAAAAAATTTTTTTTTTTTAAAAACCCCCCCCAAAAAAAAAAAACCCCCCCCTTAAACCCCGGTTTTAAAAACCCGATTAAAAAAAAGGGGCCCCCCAAAAAAATTTTTTGGGTTTTTTTTGGGGGGGTTTTTTTTTTTTTTTAAAACCCCAAATTGGGGGGAAAAAAAAAATTTCCCCCCCTTTTTTTCCCCCGGGGTTTTTTTCCCCCCAACCCCCCCCCCAAAAAAAGGGGGAAAAAACCCCCAATTTTTTAAAAACCCCCTTTTCACGGGTTTTAAACAAAACCCAAAAAAGGGGGGGAAAAAAAACCCGGGGGGGCCCCCCCCAAAAAACCCCCCCCCAAAAAATTTTTTTTTTTTTTTTGGGGGTTTTTGGGGGGTTTTTTTCCCCCTTTTCCAAGGAAAAAAAAAAAAATTTAAATTAAATTTTAAAGGGCCCTCCCCCCTTTTTTTTTTTTTTTAAAAACCCCCTTTTTTTTTTTTTTTTAAAAAAAAATTGGGTTAATTAAAAAAAAAACCCCGGGAAATTTTAAAAAATTTCCCCCTGACAAACCCCCCCCCAAAACCCCCCCCCTTTTTTTCCCCCCCCCCAAAAACCCCCAAAAATTAATTTCCCTTAAAAAAAAAACCCCCCCCCCCCCCCCCCCCCCCCCCAAAAACCCCCAAAAAAAATTTTTAAGGGGGAAAAAAAAAAAAAAAAAAACCCCCCCCCCCCCCCCCCCCCCCCCCCCCCCCCCCCCCCCCAAAAAAACCCCCCAAAAAAAAAAAATTTTTTCCCCCCCCAAAAAACCCCCCCCCCCCCCCCCCTTTTTAACCCCCCTTAAAAAACCCAAAAAAAAAGGGAAAAAAATTTTGAAAAAAAAACCCCGGGGGGGGGGGGCCCCCCCCAAAAAGGGGAAAATTTAAAACCCCAAAAAAAAAAAGGGCCCCTTTTTTTAAAAACCCCCCAAAAAAAAAACCCACAAAAAAAAGGAAAAAAGGGGGAAAAAACCCCCCCCCCCCTTTTTTTTTACCCCTTAAAAAAACCTTCCCCAAAAAAACCCCCAAACCTTAAAAAAAACCCAAACCCGGGGGGGGGTTTTGGGGTTTTTTAAAACCCCCAGAAAAATTTTTGGGGCCCCCCAAAAAAAATTTTTTTTTAAAAGGGGGGGAAAAAAAAAAAAAAAAACCCCCAAAAAAACCCTTTTTTTTTGGGAAAAAACCCCCCTTTCCCCCCCCCCCCTTTTTCCCTTTTTTTTTCCAAAAATTTAAAAATTTTTTTTTTTGGGGGAAAAAAAATTTTTAAAAATTTTTTTTTTTGGAAAAAAAAAAGGGGGGGGAATTTTTTTTTTTTGGAAAATTTTTTGGGGGGAAAAGGGGGGCAAAAACTTTTTTGGGGAAAAAAAAAAAATTCCCAAAAACCAAAAAAAAGGGGGGGGGGAAAAAAAGGGGGGGAAAAAAATGGGGGAAAACCCTTTTAATTTGGGGGTTTTTCCCCCTTGGGGGAAGGGGGCCCTTTGTTTTTTTTTTTTTTAAAATAAAAAATTTAAAAAAAAAAAATTTTTTTTTTAAAAATTTTAAAAATTAAAAAGGGGAAAAAATTTTTGTTTTCCCCCTTTTTTTTTTGGGGGGTTCGGGTTTTTTTTTTTTTGGCCCCCTTTTTTTGGGGGTTTTTGGGTTTTTTAAAGGGGGCCGGAAAAAGGGGGCCCAAAAAACCTTTTCCCTTTACTTTTAAAAAACCCCGGGGGAAATTTGGGGGCCCAAAATTTTTTAAAAAAAGGGGGGGGAAAACCCCCGGGGGGGAAAAAAATTTTAAAATTTTTAAAAAAGGGGGGGGGGAAAAGGGCCGGGGACTTTTTTGGGGGGGGAAAACCCGGGGGAAAGGGTGAAAAAAAAAATTTAAAAAAAAAAGGGTGGGGGAGGGAAAAATTTTTTGGGGCCAAAAAACCCCCGGGGGGGAAGGGGGAAAAAAAAGGGCCTTTTTTTTTAAAAAAAAAAAAAAGGGTTTTTGGGGCCTGAAAATTCCCCAATTTCCCCAATTTTAAAAAAAATTAAATTTTCCCCTTTTAAAACCCCCCCCCCCCCAAAAAAAAAAAAAGGCCCCAAAACCCCCCCCGGGGAAACCCCCCCCCTTTTTTTTTCCCCCCCTTTTTTTTTGGGGGGGCCCCGGGGGGTTTTTTGGGGGGGGGGGTTTTTTTTTTTCCCCCCCCCCAAAAAGGGAAAAAAGTTTTTTAAAAAAAAACCCGGGGAAAAACCCAAAAAAAAAGGGGAAATTTTTTTGGGGGGGGTTTTTTTTCCCCCCCTTTAAAAGGGGAAAAAACCCCCCAAAAAGCCTTTTTTTGGGGTTTTTAAAAAGGGGGGGGGGGTTTTTTTTTAAAAAAGGGGGGGGGTTCCTTTTTCCGGGTTTTTGGGGGGGGGGGGGGGCCCCCCCTTTTGGGGGGCCCCGGGGGTTTTTAAAAAAAAATTTTTAAAAGGGGGGTTTCCCCCCCCCCCCAAAAAAAATTTTTTTTGGGGGGCCCCTTTTTCCCTTTTTCCCCCTTTTTTCGTTTTTGGGGCCCAAAGGCCAAAAGGAATTTTTTTTTTCCCCCCAAAAAAAACCCCCCCCCCCGGGGGGGGGGGTTTTCCCCCCCCGGGGGGGGCCCCCCAATTCCCTTTTTAAAAAGGTTTAAAAAATTTGGGGTTTTTTAAAAAAACCCCCTTTTTTTTGGGGGGGGGGGAAAAAAGGGGGGGTTTTTTTGGGGAATTTCTTTTTTTTTTTTTTTGGGGCCTTTTCCCCCGGGGGGTTAAATTTTTAAACCCCTTTTCCAAACCCCCCTTTTTTAATTTCCCCGGGAAAAAAAATTTTTTTTCCTTTTCTTTTTTAAAATTTTAAAAATTTTTGGGGGAAATTTGGGGGAAAAGGGGGGGGGGGGCCCCCAAAAACCCCGGGTTTTTTGTTTTTCCTTTTTTTTTTTTTTTCCCCCCAAAATTTTAAAAAAACCCCCCTTTTTTTAAAATTCCCCAAATTTTTAACCCCCCAAAAAATTTTTTTCCTTTTTTTTTTTCCCCCCAAAATTTTTTTGGTTGGGTTTCCTGGGGGGGTTTTTTTAAAAAAAACCCCCCCTTTGTTTTTTGGGTTTTTTTTTTAAAAAAAAAAATTTTTTTTTTGGGGGTTTTTTTTTTTGGGGGGGTTTTTTTTTTTTTCCCTTGTTTTTTTTTTTTAAAACCCCCCCCGGGGGGAAAAGGGGCCCTTAAAAAAAAAAAATTAAAAAGGTTTGAATTTTTTCCCAAAATTTTTTTTTTTTTTTTTTTCCCCCCCCTTTTTAATTTTTTTTAAAAAATTTTTTTTTTAAAAGGGGGCAAGGGCAAGGGGGGGGGTATAGGGGTTTTCAAATTTTTTTTTAAAAATTTGGGGGGGAACCCGGGCCTTTTTTTCCGGGGGGGGCCCCCCCCCAATTTGGGCCCAAAAACCCGGGGTTTTTTTTTTTAAAAAAAATTTCCCCCCCTTCCCCAAAAGGGCCCCGGGAATTGGGGGGGTTTAAATTTTTTTAAAAAAATTTTTTCCCGGGGCCCCCCCCTTTGGGAAAAAAAAGGGGGGGGGTTTTTTTTAAAAGGGGTTTTTTCCCCGGCCCCCCAAAGGGGAAAGGGGAAAAAAAAAAAAAAAAAAAAAAAAAAATTTTTAAAAAAAAAAAAAAAAAAAAAAAAAAAAAAAAAAAAAAAAAAAAAAAAAAAAAAAAAAAAAAAAAAAAAAAAAAAAATTTTTTTTTTAAAGGGGGAAAAAAAAAAAACCCCCTTGGAAAAAAAACCCCAAAAAAAAGGGGGGGGGGGAAAAAAGGGATGGGGGGGGGTTTTTTTCCCAAAAAAGGGGAAAAAATTTTTTTTTTGGGGTTAAAGGGGGTTTTTTTTTTTCCAGGGGGAAAAAAATTTTGGGCCCCAAAAAGGGGGTTTCCCGCCCTGTTTTTCCCCCCGGGAAAAAAAAAGCCCCAAAAAAAAAAGGTTTTTTTTTCCCCCCAAAAAAAAAAAATTTTTTTCCCCCCCCAAAAAGAAAAAAAAAAAAAAAAACCCCCCCGGGGGGGGAAAACCCCGGAAAAAAAAAAAAATTTTTAAAAAAAATTTTTGGGGAAAAAGAAATTCCCCAAATTTTTTGGGTTTTTTTTTAAATTTTTTTTTTAAAAAAAAATTTCCCAAACAAAAAAAAAAAACCCCCCCAAAAAACCCCCAAATTTTTTTAAAATTTAAATTTTGGGAAAAACCCCCCCCCAAAATTTGTTTAAATTTTTTTTTTTTAAAAAAATTTTTTTTTTCCCCGGGTTTTTAATTTTTTGGGGGCCCCCCCTTTTTTTTTCCCCGGAATTTTCTTTTTTTTGGGGGTTTTTTCCCCCTTTTTAAAACCTTTTTGGTTTAAAAATTTTTTTTAAATTTTCCCAAACCCCCAAAAATTTTTTTTTTAAAAAAAAAATTTTTTTTTTTTTTTTGGGGGGGGGCCGGCCCCTTTGGGGAAAAAACCCCCCCAAGGGGGGGCCCTCAAAAAAAGGGCCCCCCCAAAAAAAAACCCCTTTTTTCCCCCCCAATTTTAAAAAAAAAAAAAATTTTTTTTGGGAAAAAAAAACCCCCAAAAAACCCCTTTTGCCCCAAAAAAACCCCCCCAAAAAAGGGGTTTTGGGTTTTTTTTTTAAACCCCCTTTTGGTTTAAAAAAAAAAACCCAAGGGGGTTTTCCCCCCTTTGGAAAAAAGGGGGGCCCCCAATTTTTAAAAGGGTTTTTTTCCCGGGGGGGGAAAATTTTTTTTCCCCCCGGGAAAAAAACACCTTTTTTTTTTTAAAAAAAAAACCCCTTTGGGGGTTTTCCCCAGTTTTTTTCCCAAAATTTTTTTTGGGAAAAAAAAATTTTCCAAAAAAAAGGGGGGAAAAGGGGGGAAAAACCCCCCCCCGGGGGAAAAAAGGGGGGGGAAAAAAAAAAAAAAAAATTTTTTCCCCCGGGGCCCCCAAAAATTTTGGGGAAAAAAAAAGGGGGGGGGAAACCTTAAATTTTTCCCCCCCCCCCAAAAAATTTGAAAATTTTTAAAAAAAAAAAAATTTTGGGGAAAGGGAAAAAAAAAGGGCCGGAAAAACCCCGGGGGGGCCCCCCTTTTAAACCCCCCGGGGGGGTTTTTTTTTTTAACAAAAAAACCCCCGGGGCGGATTTTTTGAAACCTTAATTTTTTTTTTTTTTTCCCAACATTTCAGCCCCTTCCTTTCTGCGGCCCAGCCCCCCCGGGGTTTTTGGGGGAAATTTTTCCCCCCCCCCCAAAAAAACCCCCCCCCCAAAAAAATTTTTTTGCAAGGGGGGAAAAGCAAAGGGGCTTTGGGTTTTAAAAAGGGGGGGAATTTTAGTCAGATAATTTTGATCGGAGGGAAGGGTTTCGGGGTTTTCCCAAAAAAGGGAGGGGGAAATTTGGGGGTTTTTTTAAAAGTTTAAAATCCCCGGGGGTTTTTAAAAAAATTTGTCCAAAAAAAAAAATTTTAAAAACCTTTGCAAAAAAGGAATTTTTAAAATTTTAAAGCCCTGTTTTCCCAGGGATTTTTAAAATAAGGGGGGAAAAAGGGTTTCTTTTCTTTGGTTTTACTCCGGTTAACTTTTAAAAGGGGGTTTGGGGGAAGAAGATGATAAGGGGAGGGGGGCCCATAGTCACCTGGTGGGAAAAGATTTTGTTTGTCCCCCCAATGGTAAAACCAGCAGACAAAGGAGGTTCAATTGTGGTATTAGATCGAGTGTACTATATGGAAGAAATTAGATCGCAACTGAGCGATTCTAATACATATTTACCCATAGCATGTAATCCCACATTTGAGATAGCTAGAGAAATCAAGAATCTCGTAACTCACTATAAACAATTGGGAACAATTAATGAGAAACTGGGGGAATTTTTTGATTAATTTACATCATGTAATTCCAGTATTTTATACCCTCCCAAAGATTCATAAGAATTTATCAAAACCTCCAGGTAGACCTATCGTCGCCTCGACCAATTCGATACTGTCCCCATTAGCAATTACACTCGAAAAAATTCTGTCTCCTCTAGTGCCACGTATTCGATTGTACCTCAAAGATACAACGGATTTCTTAACATCCCTTAAGCTTATTAGTCACAATGGAAGATAATAGTCTATACACGAGTATTGGACACCAAGAAGGGTTAGAATCGGTCATCAAGTTTCTTTCAAACCATGCCAATTTTTCTGATGACCAAATAAATTTTTGTAAAGATATTTTGACACTTATTCTTTCTGTTTGAGGACCAGTTTTTCTTGCAAAGGAGAGGTTCTGCCATGGGTTCTAATGTGGCACCCCCTTATGCCAACATATTTATGGGGGAATTTGAAACCTCATACGTCTATCCACATCCACGCTTTAGATCACATATCATCTAATGGAAATGTTTTGCACAGGGGACGAAGAAACTCTACTTCTTTTTCACAATGACTTAAACTCATGTCTTGGGACTTACATTCTCTATTCAGTATAATTGTCAATCCATTAGTTTTTTGGACACTAAGATTATGATTCAAGAAGGTGGCCATATAGAGACAGACTTATATGTTAAATCCACGGACAAAAATAGTTTATCATATTCTAGTTGCCATCCACTACATATCAAAAAAGCGCTGCCAATGTACCAATATTACAGGATTGATAGAAAGTCTCTAACCCTGACACTCGCTATACTAGACATCAGGAAATGGATACCAAGTTTAGAAATAGGGGTTATCCTACACGTACATTGGACAAACAAACTCAGGAACACGAAACATCCATCAAATCTTCAAACACATCTCATCTGTCATTTGTCAGAACCTATCATCCTTTTAATTATCGAATCAACCATTGTATATTGAGACACTGGGGCATTCTTCAAAGTGTATACCCTCATGTTTCAGAGTTTAGTAAGAGACCTATGATTTGCAATAAGAGAAGTCCCAATGTTAAAAATTATCTGGCCAGAGCCGATGTAGGGCCATGTAACAAAGGTTCTAGTCAAAGATTTCTTTCGACTCCCCGAAATGGCACTTTCCCTTGTTTAAGATGTTTACAGTGTTCCAATGTGAGTAAGGGAGATTCATTTACCCATCCTCGCTCAGGTCGTAGGGTTATTTTACGTACGATTCCACTTACCGTATATACTCGTGTATAAGCCGAGATTTTCAGCACCTTTTTTTGTGCTGAAAATGCCCCCTCGGCTTATACACGAGTCATAGGGCAGAAACCAGCGGGGGAGGGGATGCGGCGGAAGGAGCCGGTGGCTGGGACATCATACTCACCCTCCCCGTGCCATCGCTGAACGTCCCTGCAATCCTGAGTTCTCCCCGGCTTCCTGCAGCTCTCCAGCGCTGAGCGGTGACGTAATACCGGCTCATTAAGGTCATGTAATATGGACGCGACGCCACTCCCATGGGCGTGGCCTCCATATTCATGGCCTTAATGAGCGGTATTACGTCACCGCTCAGCGCTGGAGAGCTGCAGGAAGCCGGGGAGAACGCAGGATTGCCGGACGGGACGTTAAGCGATGGCACGGGGAGGGTGAGTATGATGGAGGAGGATGGGGGGAGCATGGAGGAGGACAAGGAGCACGGAGCAGGACGGGGGGAGGACAGAGAGCACGGAGCAGGACGGGGGTGGGCACAGAGGAGAATGGGGGAGTGCAGAGCTGGATGGGGGAGCACGGAGCAGGACGGGGAGGATGGAAAGCACGGAGCAGGACAGGATAATGGAGCAGGAGGAGGGGAGCACAGAGGAGAATGGGGGCGCACAGAGCTGGATGGGGGAGAACAGAGCAGGACGGCAACTTATACACCCGGCTTATACATGAGTCAATAAGTTTTCCAAGTTTTTTGTGGCAAAATTAGGGGGTCGGCTTATACACGGGTCGGCTTATACACAAGTATATACGGTATGTTGTATATTTAATCAAGTGTCCTTGCCGTCTCGGTTATGTGGGTGAAACCACCCAACACATACGAGACCGCATCTCCCAACATAAGTCTACGATTAGATGTGGACGTACATTTCTTCCTATTCCGGCACATTTTCAACAGAAAAGTCACAATATTGCTCAATTAAAATATCAAATTATTGATCATATCCCGGCATCAAGAAGAGGGGGTGATAGAGTCAAGAAGTTGAAAGAACGCGAGGCGTTCTGGATCCACACGCTCCAGACTCTCACCCCTTTAGGTCTTAATAGGGAATATGAACTGTCCCATTAAATTTAAGTCCCCTATTTTATTTTCCTCTAGGAGACCCCTCTCTATAACACACTATATATTTATTTCCTCTATTATACATATATTATACTTATATGATATTGATTATTAACATGTATCATTATCAACATGTATTATCATTACTATAAGATACGCCAGATAGAACACTGTACAGTACTGGGGTTTATACAATTGTCTAGTTACTACATTAAATATTATTTTAACCTCTATGGAACTATCATTATATATGTCCTGGCATGACACTCATATGTTAATTTGTTTTTCGTTTTTATTTTTTTCGCCAGTTTGAGAACATAATACATATATTTACATATATAGTAACTCTCTAATATTTATGTTCTCACATATCTTTGTATAACATTTTTATACCATCCGGTTATTTTGTGTATTCATATAATGATAACCCTTATTGTTTTGCCATGCGTCTATGTGTCATATATTTCCTCCCTAATTTTCTTTTGTTCTATATTAGCAAGCAAGCGCGGACCAGAGATAATCTGTGCCTTTTCATCACTGCCTAGAACGCACGGTCACTACCATCTCCTTGTAATAAGCTCTCATCGGCCTCTTTCGTCTTTCTCCGTCCCGTGCATGCGCACCACAATCTCACCCTCAACAGCAGCAACCCAGAAGTTTTCATTAGACGCTACACATTGGACGCATAAAAAGCCGGTATATCCGACTCGTCTCACATCGACCACTCTTCCTAATTACCGGACGGCCTCACCAGGATTTCCCCACCTGAGGGATACACACCCGGCGTTTTTTACCCGGACCTTTTCTCCTACCCAGTTCTTTCTATACATGTATTTTGTTGCTACATTTACCATCAGGTTTATTGTATAGCACATTTAACCCTTCTCTGTACTTGTATCACATGGTATATCATGTTCCCTTTCTCATTTTTCAGTGGGACACATACTACTTATTCCTAAGAAGACACAGCATATCAGTAATGTATAAAAAGAATTTTCACCCTTTTTTTCCTTTTCATTTTGTTACTTTTGTCATAGTTCTTAATGCCTACATAGAGGATTTTGTTTTTCTATATCCATCTATTGGTACATGTATAATATTATAATGCTGATTACTGGTTTCTGCTCAGCACAAGGTGTATTGTCCACTGTTATTTATTTTTATGGATGCTCCCTTAATGCATCACAAGTTGTTCACTGGTCTGATGTGTGTCACACACTATTATATAAAGAAAAACTTTCTTTTCTTTTTTTCATTTTTATAAGAACCAGACTAGTTTGATGTATATTTGTTTATTTCATTTTTGTTTATTTGTTCTGAAATCAACTTTATTATATTTCACAGAGACAAACATCTCTTGAAAAACGGCTTGTCAGCCAAAACGTTGAGAATTTAAGTGTCTGCTATTTGAGAATTTATGTATCTACTATTTTCATCTATCTAAAAGAGAAATAAAACTTTATTATTATATTTTTGGAGTGCCGGAGTTACTATTTTTTATTGACATTTCTTTCTCCTAAGCACAGACATTTTGACAGTGAGCACCCCTTATCCACTGAATTGTAGCCCACAGATAGATCTGGTGTTTGAGGGAGATACCAGACTGTTCAATATGTGCACAGTATTTTTTAAATTTTTACCCCAAAATAGTGTATAGAAATAGGGTAACAGACAGCAAATACAGTGGAATTTAGTCCTGAAATGCCACAATTTTTAGCGCACAGATAGATCAGGTGTTTGATGGAGCTATCAGGCTGTTAAATATGTGGTCTGTATTTTTACATTTTTTACCCCAAAATAGTCTATTGAACTAGGGTAAGACACAGCAGAAAAAGGGGAATGTAGCCCTGAAATGCCGCAATTTGTAGCCCATAGATAGATCAGGCATCTGACAGAGATACCAGTTCAATATGTGGCCTGAATTATTTTATTTTTTCCCGCAAAATAGTGTATAGAAATAGGGAAACTGACAGCAAATACAGTGGAATGTAGCCCTGAAATGCCACAATTTGTAGCCCACAGATAGATCAGGTGTCTGATGGAGATAGCACACTGTTAAATATGTGGACTGGATTTTTTTTTTTTTGGCCATCAAAATTGGATCAATAAGTAGGCTATGACCGTTCAAAAAAATTCTTTGGAGGACTAAAATTGTAAAATATTTAGCGCAATGATCTGCCATGTGTGTGGGGGGACAAAACACAGTGTTAAATATATGAACTGTAGCTATTTTTTGGCAGCTGACATATTTTTACCAGCTAAATATTTTTTGGCAACAAAATGGTGTTGTAAGGAAAGGGACGTCGCCATTTTGTATAGGGCCTATACCAGCCTCCATTTTGTCAGTTCACAGAGCCACAGACTATTAACTACACAGGGCCTATTAGCATATCCAGTACGACCGGTTTTGATGTCCACTAGGAATCAAAGGGGCTTTAGCATGCTAATTAGTTTAGGCCAGTGTCTGAATAAGATGGTCAGTCGTATGGTAAATAGCTCAAGCTCAAGCCATGGTTTCCTGCTCCATATGAATTGCAGGCCAGTTAATATGCGTGCTTCAAAGCAAATGGGAAGGGCCTAGCAGACTTAAGAACTGTAGCATGGGCAGGCTGAATTCATTCCATTTTACACACAGAAGCCAAGAAGATGGTCTAGGAAGGACCAAGGGACTATCCAGCAACTGAAGACTGTACCTGGGAACGGCCGAGCCCCTGCCTTCCCATGACTATACTACCCGGTAATATTGATCTATAGCTTATACCTTTAAGCCTTGTACATTATCGTTGTATTTTTTCTCTGACTGCAAATCCATTGTAATTACGTTGTATAGCTCTACTGTATATTTCTGTAATTATCTAGTGCGCTCTTAAGGCGATTAACCATAAAATTAATCTTGGGCTGATGCTTTTACTCTGATCACGAATCTTAGAATACCCAGTGGGTAACAGGACACCCTCCCCGGCGGCCATTTGCTCTAGGTGCAGTTCCCTTACTGACCTGGGAGACAAAGGGGGCGCCGGAGAGCTGTACCTGTGGAGTTACGTCCCATTGGTGACGTGGGAGGAAAGGGGATCGTCCGTCACATTTGGTAGCGGCGGTAGTATCAGAAGCTGTGATACCCAGGCTACCGTGTGGCGGTCGGCTTAGTTCCTCACAGGTGTGAAAATTTTTATAAGGCACTCCAAAAATTCTACAGTACCACAAAAAATGCCAGAATTTTCTGTGCACTCAGATGTGATCGCTGGGACGGGCAAAGCCATTTAAAATTGCTGACAGTAATGGACCCTTTTGATGTATGCAGTGAGATCTATATACGGTACTCACATACAGTGCCTGCATGCCTTGCACTGATGTGTATACACGCACATACACTCCCTGCCTACCTAACACTGCAATCTGTACACCCCGTAATTAGTCCTGGGCCGGGACCACACAGGCGCACGATTCCCGATATTTCTACGCAGCCGCACGCTCCGGTCCGAGTGCCGGCGTCAGTGCCGGGTGTTCATGTGAGAGACTCAATCGAGAATTGTGCGAGTTTCTCACATGTGTGAGCCCGGCCTTACAAGGACTGTTGGTTTAGCGGGATATGTAGATTCAACCATGGTATACCCACACTAAGGCCGGCGTCACACTGGCGAGTTTGATGCGAGTTAGTCGCACGACTAACTCGCATCAACACCCGGCACGGCCGCCCGCTCTCGGACCAGAGTGCGCGTCGGCATAGAAATACATGCAGCTGCGCACTCTGGTCCGAGAGCGGGCGGCCGTGCCGGGTGTTGATGCGAGTTAGTCGTGCGACTAACTCGCATCAAACTCGCTAGTGTGACACCGGCCTAACTAATAAAAGCACAATTCTCTCCCTATCTCAGCAGCAGCTCTCCCTACACTGTCTGATTCCTGACGTGACTGACTGTGAATAGCAACTAATCAGATCTCCAGTTTAATTTTTTGCCTGAGGTAAAGTGAAACTGAACATCATACTAGTAGGGTTGAGCATTCCGATACTGCAAATATCGGGTATCGGCCGATATTAGCTGTATCGGAATTCCGATTCCGAGTACCGATATTTTCGTCTTATCGGATACCGGAATCGGGATTGTCACTGTCACTGTCTGTGTCCGTCGGTCGGGTCTGTCAGGAGTCAGCGGCACTTACCTGGCAGAAGATCTCCGGCGGTCACGGGCTGGACTGCTTCATGGCCGCAATCTTCTTTCCCCGGCGGTCACATGCAGTTTCTCGCGATAACTGCAGTGACTGCTGGGTAATCGCGGCCGTAAAGCAGTCCGATGACGTCACCGCCGGGGAAGCAGGTAATCAGCTGTGCTGCGTTGCAATGACAGGCTCTGCCTGTCATTGCGATGTAGCAGAGCTGGATCGTCGTGGGACACTCGTTACTATGGACTGCGTCGGACAGGTGGTATACTGTTGGTTTGTTTTTTTTTCTTTTTTTACAGGAGATCGATGGCGTCGCAGGAATGAGAGAGTAATAAAATTAATGAAAACTGTGTTGTCTCTTTTATTTCATTAAAATACTTTTTTCTTGCTTTGTCTTTTTTTTATACATTTAATAACTTTAGGATTAATAATGGATCGGTGTCTTATTGACACCTCTCCATTATTAACCGGGCTTATTGTCACCGTGCAATCAACGGTGACATTAACCCCTTATTACCCCGCTTGCCACCGCTACAGGGCAAGTGGGAAGAGCCGGGTAAAGTGCCACAATTGGCACATCTTTTGATGCGCCAAATGTGGGGCTGCTGTAGCCTGGTATTATCAGGCTGTTGAGGGCCAAAATCCATGGGCCTTGACAGTCTTTTAATACCAGGCCACAGCAGTCTGCATTTTACTTGGCTGGTTAACAAAAATAGGGGGGATCCCCACGCCGTTTTTTTTTCGAGGGGATCCCCTATTTTTGTTAATCAGCCAAGCTAAGCAGACTGCTGTGGCCTGGTATTATCAGGCTGGCAAGGTCCATGGATATTGGATCCTTACCAGCCTGAAAAACCAGGCCTCAGCGGTCTGCTTCATCTGGCTGGTTAACAAAAATAGGGGGGACCCCACGCCAATTTTTTTCGAGGGGATCCCCTATTTTTGTTAATCAGCCAAGATATGCAGACTGCTGTGGCCTGGTATTATCAGGCTGGCAAGGTCCATGGATCTTGGCTCCTTAACAGCCTGAAAATCCAGGCCTCAGCGGTCTGCTTCATCTGGCTGGTTAACAAAAATAGGGGGGACCCCACGCCATTTTTTTTTCGCAGGGAACCCCTATTTTTGTTAATCAGTTCCCTCTGACGTCACTGATTGTGTCCCTGGCTGACCTGAAGTGAAAGTGGAAAGCAATCAATTAAGCTTTCCACTTAAGGGCCCGTCTCACATAACGATATCGCTACCGAGATCGCTGCTGAGTCACTAGTTTTGTGACGCAGCAGCGAGCTCACCAGCGATATCGCTGTGTGTGACATTCAGCGACGATCAGCCCCCCTGCCGGGTATCGCTGATCGTCGCTGAAATGTCAGGACCTTTTTTTGATCGCTGGTTTCCCGCTGACAGGCACACATCGCTGCGTGTGACAGGCGGGAGACCAGCGATCCGCTGGTAACCAAGGTACACAGCGGGTTTCCAGGCGCGGGGCTGTGCCTAGAAACCCGCTGTGTACCTTGGATACCAGCGCCCTGATGCAGGGAGCTGGTATCCAAGGTACACAGCGGGTTTCCAAGCGCTGCGCGGTGCCTGGAAACCCGCTGTGTACCTTGGTTACCAGCGGATCGCTGGTCTCCCGCCTGTCACACGCAGCGATGCGTGCCTGTCAGAGGGAAACCAGCGAACAAAAAAAGGTCCTGACATTTCTGCGACGATCAGCGATACCCGGCAGGGGGGCTGATCGTCGCTGAATGTCACACACAGCGATATCGCTGGTGAGCTCGCTGCTGCGTCACAAAACTTGTGACTCAGCAGCGATCTCGGTAGCGATATCGCTATGTGAGACGGGCCCTTAAGCGATGTTACCCGCAGTGTCGCTGTCCCAGATCGCTGCCTGAGCTGCCTGTTTGGCAGCTCAGCAGCGATCATGTAGCGATACACCAGCGATCCTGACAAGTGCATATTGTTGTCGGGATCGCTGGTGTATCGTTATGTGACACCCAGCCTTTACTCTCCTGTCAGGCAGGAGAGGAACTCATTCATTTGGGGTTTACTGTGAGGCTGCAGCATTAGCTGCGGTCCCTGCAGTAAACATTAACCCTTTCTGAAGGATTACACCGTGGGACCTGACTGTGCATGGGATAGGTAAGAATAATTTTGCTTTTTTATTTTATTTTTATTACAGGAAATGGTTTTTGCAATAAAATAAAAGATGGTCAAAAACATGTGTCTTTATTTCATTAAAATGATTTTTAATTAAAGTGTGTGTGTTTTATTTTTATTTCATGCAATAGGATTAATAATTGATAGTTGTCTAATTGACAGCTCTCAATTATTAACCTGGCTTAAGGTCACCTTTCAATAGCAAGGTGGCTTTAACCCCATATTAACCCATTCGCCACCGCTACAGGGCAATGGGAATAGACGGGCAAAGTGCCAGAAAGGGCGAATCTAATTATAGATTTGTCTTTCCTGGGGTGTCTGGGGGCAGATATTAGTAGCCGGGGGGGGGCAAAAATAATGGTCCCTCTCTGGGCTATTATTATCTGCCCCCACTCACTGGCTTTGTCTGTCTGGTTGCGAAAATAGGGCGGGAGCCCACGCATTTTTTTTCAGCAATTTTACACCTCATATATATATACATGTCATTGAATTTGTGACACATATATATATATATATATTTATATTTGTAGTTCATACACTTCTACATAGTATAATAGCTGCTAATTCAATTGCCGGCTTTTGTGAAAATGCAGAACCCGACATGAAATGACACTTGGTGTACATAGGGTTAACCATGTCTTTTCATGTCCTTTGCTATCTAATTTGCACAAACAATTACATCAGTCTATGTGTGCAAAATTTCACACCTGTAGGGGTTAATTAAAGGTGTAAATTCGTAGCAAAAAAGTCCGTTTTTTTTACAACGAATTTACACCTTTAATTAACCCCTACAGGTGTGAAATTTTGCACACATAGTCTGATTTAATTGTTTGTGCAAATCAGATAGCAAACGACATGAAAAGACATGGTTAACCCTATGTACACCAAGTGTCATTTCATGTCGGGTGCTTCTGTCTTTTCACTGAAGCGGGCTTTACCCGGCAATTGAATCAGAGGATATTTTACTATGTAGAAGTGTATAAACTATACATATATGTATATATATATGTCACAATGACATGTATATATATATATATGTATTCTATGTGTGTATATTTAGTGTTTACAAGGAAAGAATGGGTTTTTTTTTAGTTGCGATATTTTGTTCCCATAGACTTACATGGGACTTCCGGTATCGGTATCAGGTATCGCCGATATTTTAGTGATATCGGCGATACCATTCCGATTCCGATACTTTAGGATATCGGAAAGTATCGCTCAACTCTACATACTAGGCTTTCACACCTGTACGTCAATCAAACATTAGGTGCAGTTACAATCATTCTCCCAGCAGGTGGCGCTCGCTATAAAGCAGAGCGGATGTGACGCGTCACCGCACTGCACTTCGGGAAATGTAGTTTTCCTGTAGGTGTCCTGAACCCCGGGAATCGATGACCTTTCACCTCGCGGCATGGAGGCTGAGCAAAGAGAAGCAATTATCGCTGAGCTGAGAGCGATCCAGACCAGCACGGACAGTCTGTAAGGTTTCATCTTCGCCTAAGTACGAGTAAATCCCGTGAAGCCGCCATTTCATTTCGGTTCAAGTCCCAGCCGTGCACCCGCAGGGCATGCTGGGGATTGTAGTTCTGCGATGTTTTCCTGGTGCCTGAGGTAAATACACCCCAGAGCACATCGTATAAGGTGATACATGGCCGCTACCTGTCGCCATCTAGGGCCTGTGGCACCAGAACTCCCAGCAAGCCAGAAGGGGGTAGCAGATGTACAGTAGTGCACGATTATTCCAGGGCCCAGGATATAGCAGAGACTCATTTTGCACAATTTCACATTTTTGCACCCTTCATTTTTCCTCGCCTTCTTCCATGTGCCATCATATTTGTATTTCTCTGACAATTATTTTTTGCAGGACGGCTTATTCTTATGAAAGACGCCGTTTATTTTACCGTGTGGTGGAAAAAATTCCAAGCGCATTAAAAAATAAAAAAAAAGCGCTTGTTCCCATGTTGCATTTTTGCAGCTTTTCCCGTTACCCGCAAAGTGAGTGAGATTTCTGGCACCTTCTGCCCCCGCCGCTTATCTTTCCCGTGCAGATTTGAACCCTCGGAGCATTTTTTTCACTTCTGCATCTCGTCGACTCTTTCAGCTCTTTTTTTTTGCCCGTTCAAATGAATGGAGAGAAAAAAAGCGTAAATTGAAAACACGGCGAAAATTGCAGGTGTTTTACTGAGCGGTTATCCTGTCCTGCAGTAAATACTCCAGATGGGCACAGAGCCTTCATCTTCCATGGGTTTTGTTCACTTTGTGGTAACTTCGTTCGGTTTTGGTGATAACAGATTTATATGAGGCTATTTTAATAATTTAAAAAAAAAATCCTACAAAATAACTCTGCTTCAGTTTCCGTATCCTGCCAGCCATTCGTTTTCTTCTTCTGCACATTGCTGTATGATGACTTGTGTTTGTGCAGAGGGAGCTGTAGTTTTTGTTGGTGCCATCTTTTGTTTTTTGGAGGGGTGAGACAACCAGCGGGTCTTCAAATTATTTTTTTTCTTGTTTTGTCGTTCACCCTACAGGATACAATCCTTTTCTGTTCGCCCCGGGTCACTTTCACACACTGTTCTCAGCACATATGACGCATGTATCCTTAGCCCCTCATTTGCAGCAGCGGACATAAGGCTGCCCCTGCCGGGCCGTTATTCCCCAGTATATGTACACTTGGTGAGCACATGTGTCCTGAATATGGAGAGTAGGCTGAGCTGCTGCTGACTCCTCCAGTGGCCATCTGTTGAATTGTGTTGCTTCCCCAATCTGCAATAAGACCACCCTTTGTAATACAGTATAAGGGCTCTTGTAGACGTCTGTGCAGATTGGTCCCATCACGGACAAGCCACAGGTTTTCCAACCTGAGAGTGATGGTCTCATATAATCCTATGAGGCTGTAACGCTCAGATTAGGAGACCCGCGGCCAGACCATGCTGGGACCAATCTGCACAGACGTCTACACGAGCCCTAAATGCTTTAGAGACACACCTTGATCTTGTGCACCTTTGCTTTATTAAAACTTACCATCATACTTTGCTCTTTTCTTTTGCTGTAGAGTCAAGTCTCTCCAACAACTGGTGGAATTCACAGACCCCAAAGAAGGCGAGCTGGTAAAAGCCCACAACCAGGTAAGCTTGTCATATGTGAATTGAGGACCCCCCATGCACATTAGATAATAGCCAGCCCATCCCGGCAACTGGAATCCACCAAACTCCTAATGTCTCTTGGGACCTTCGGACTGTCCCCCAACAGATTGTCGTAGAACATAAGGATTGGGCAGATAAAGTGAGTCTAGTCATCCCTACCCCCCCAAACTCCATTTAAACCATTCACACAGTCACCTGATCTGTAGATTTTATGTAATTGCATTTTTATCCATAAAAACAGTGTTATTACATATGTAAATAAGGGGTCCTGGAGGCACCTTTGGAGTGGCCAAGGGATATTTGCACTGTCTCGCCCCCTCAATGCTGCCTGAATTGAATCCTCAGCACTGCACACACTGACACTGCCAGGAGCCGAGATTACACCGTGTCAGTGCAGATGCGATCGGATCTCTCTCCTGTCTGGAGCAGCAGCAACGCAAAGGACAGCTTCTAACACGGGGACTTTTCTTCATGTTGTCACTAGTGATGAGTGAACGTGCTGGGATAAGTTGTTATCTGAGCATGCTCGGGTGCTAACCGAGTGTCTTCGGCCTGCTCAAATAATATGTCCGAGTCCCCGCAGCTGCATGTCTCGCGACTGTTCGATAGGTGCAACACATGCAGGGATTACCTGTTTGTTGGGCAATCCCTGTGTGTGTTGTGGCTGTTGAACAGCCGTGAGACATGCAGCCGCAGGGACTTGAACATATGTTTCGAGCACGCCGAAGGCACTCGATTAGCACTTGAGCATGCTCAGATAACACCTTATCTGGGCATGTCTTCTCATCACTAATATTTAACAAAATGGTACACTTTGATGCATAATTTATTATGAAGATTTAGGCTTTTACTTCCAGAAAATATATATGGTATAGCAGAATAATGTTTTTTTGTTTTTTGTTTTTTTTTTTAGATTTTATTGGAGTCTAAATTGCACTGTCAGCAAAAGTTTTACAGCATTATCGTTCTTAAGACGTTTAACGTAATTATATATTTCCTTCCAGGCATCCGAATCTTTATCTGTGTGGAAGAGACTGTTTTCTGCTGCCGGACCACCACTGCCCCCCACTTCTTGAGTTATGTCGGAGTCAGAAGAAAAAGACAGTCCACCAAAACCTTTCAGTGCTTTTGCCTACGAATCCCAAAATGATCCTGACGCGCTCTCGCTTAGTGATTCTGACCCTGCCTTGTCAGATGAGGCAGATGTTACGTCTCTAAGTCCTGGAGAAGAAGAGGATGATGATGAAGATGCTAGACAGGAAGGAGAGCAAAAACCTTCAGTGCTTCCATTTACCCTGAAGGGAACCAATGCAGGTTTCTCCCAGCGCAGCCATGGTATCTTTGGAGGTCTACTCGACTTACAGAAGGATTCACCTCTTGGCCAGCAAAGTAGAAAATTCGAGATGGCAGATAAGTCACTGGATGACATCAAAGGGGGGAAATCGGTGCAGGATAGTACTGGTGTTGAAGAGGAATCTAAAAAGCCAACCAGCAAGAGAACGACCAGTGCAAAACCCTTAGTTCCTAGTGGACGACTTCCAGATTATTTAGCACATCCAGAACGCTGGACTAAATACAGCTTGGAGAACGTACCAGACACCAGTGATCGCACAAATCGCAATACAGCTCTAACCTTCCTGACGGAGCTAAAGCAGCAAAAGGAATCTAAAGCGGGCCCCAGAGAAGTGAGCAAACGCTCTTACAACCAAGACTCCTCCAGTTCTGGAGAGGGCAGAATTCTCTTTTCAAAGCCCAGCAAAAAGGTGCAGCAGAGCAGTGAAAAAAGTGGTTCGCTCTCAGGATCTCTGAACAGGTCCGAGGCGTTGATTGAGGAAGGTCAGGATGAGACTGAGGGGCCAGAGGATCAAACAGAGGGCGAAACCTTGGGGTTCCACGGAGTTAAAAAACGAGTCAGAAAAAATATCAGGCCTAAAACTGTTCATGAAGACGAAGCGGACGCTTCTTAAAGAGGTTGAAGATGATGTGTTGGACTGGTGGGGTTCCAAGAGAGAACCTCATCAAAGATCAATCTCTCCTGTAGTCATGTAATGATGAAGTTAGTAACGTTGTTCATGTTGCTGTAGTTCCAACTCGATGCCATCAGCTCAACAAACCTTTTTTACAGAAAGAGATGAGGTGAACCTGACTTGCTTATAAATGTCTCCTGCCAAGAACGTAATTTGTCTCACACCCCAGATCTGAGAACCTCCTAATGCAGTCTCATCCATACATGTGAATAAAACCAGCAGCTCTTTATATAAGTCTTCCTTGTATAAGAGGGGGCTTTTTAGATTAGGTGTGGTCCTTTTTCAATGTTTTTAACTACAGTATGTGCTTCATTCCCTACGTAATGACGTTTGTGTGTCTACATCGTACACGTCCATGGAAGAAGAATGCATGTGAAGGCTTCTGCTCCTGAGGACTGGATTGCTTTGTAAAAGATTCAAATGGATTACCATAGAACCCCTTCACATCCATCATAGTGTCAGTCTGTACAGTCTTCTTAAGGAAGACCTGTTGGGGGGCCCTCTTTATGTTGTTGGGTTGCGACACCTTATTGCTTCTCTCTTCTTCCTTTAAGGCCGATCCCCATCTTGTTTGCTAGCAATGCAGTTCTTCTGATATAAGGAGTACTGCACAAAGTCTCCCCATTAGTAAACACTAGGGTTGAGCATTCCGATACCGAAACCCGAGTCCGATACCTGAAATCCAATGTAAGTCTATGGGAACAAAATATCGGAATTTAAAATATTCCGATATTTTGTTCCCATATACTTACATTGGATTTCAGGTATCGGACTCGGGTTTCGGTATTGGAATGCTCAACCCTAGTAAACACCAAACCTCTCTCTTTCCCGGGGCCTCACAGCGCCATGATTTCCCTCTATGGTACATATACCAGTGGCCAAAGCTGCGGTGTATCCCAACCCCTAGGTAAGGAAGAGGCTGGAATAATCTAGCACACTCATAATGTGTACGTGTATTCCCTTTCAGGATGTCTTTTTGTACAATCCCAGAATTGGTGTAATCCCCCGATAGCTGCCTGCCCAGGAAAACCCCAATATGCCCAAATACAATTTCTTTCCTGGACCATACTAGTAAATTTAGGAAGGACAAGATGCCCCCTTTTAGTACAAATAGGATTGGCGTGTTTGGTAAAGTAACTTGTGAAAATCTGTATATGTGAAGAGTTAGAACTTGCATCGAGGCTCTTTGTCATTTTTGTTAAGTGTTTCTTGAAAACTACTATTAAAGGGCAACCTTGACAAAATCTTTAAGCCGTTATTGAGTAAGTCAGTATGAATGCAGCTTTACATTGATAGAGCAATGAAAATAAAAAAAGCATTACATACAGATGATCCTATTTTGTGCCTCTTCCTGTGGTAAGAGGTCATTATTTTCCAGTAATGTAGTGCATCTTTCAGGACCAGCGTTTTGGGAAAAATTGGACTGTATTATGCGCAAAGGATGGATGATGTCCAGAGCAGAAATAGAAAACGATAATACTTCTGTAATTGTTTTCCAAACACAACGCGTTTGAGAACTCAAAGGGCCAATTTCTCATTTGATCAGAGATAGAGAGGAATAAGACAAACCACTGCGATTTGTATACCGGAGTAGTTGATGCAAAAAAAAACCGCCTCTGCCACTGCAGCAAACATTTTCTCAAAAATCCTTAATGACCATTAATGTGCATTTTCAAAGCGGCCATCAAGGGGCCTTATGTCTCAGTGCCACTGTTTTACAGTGCTGAGGAATAAGTGTAAACTCCCCCTCCCCCACACCTCCAACAGGCAAAAATGCAGGGCGGTGTCAGATGTTTATGACAGCTGACACCCTGCGGTATCGATTTTGGAACCGATCGCGACCTATCGCCCCTTTCAGATGCCGCTGTCAATTACGACCGCTGCATCTAAATGGTGAAATGAGGGAGAGGACTCCCTCTTCGACACTATCGGCTCCCCGCGATCGATAGTTGCTATCGCCACCTGAGGTCTTATGACCTCGGTGGTCTGTCAGATCCTGCACTGTGCGCTAAGACTGCAGACTTTAGTAATAAACCTGGACATCCTCCTTTAAATCAGAAGACTGACAAAGAGAACATGGAAAACTTCATGATGTAAACAAAGACCTAAATGTAAATCCTTTCTCAAATACATTAAATGTAAGTATGAAAAAACTCATGTCTACTTTAGGGATAATGGCGCTTGTCCTACAAGGAAGGGAAACTGAAGTCAGGCTCTCACTATTTTGATTTCCTGCATTTAAGCTGATGGATACCACTGTGTGGGAGGTTACAGAGTGTGCAGCATGCAGGGCATTACTGTCATTACTGGTGTATGGGGCCTGGTGAGCAGAAGCACAGAGGAGGGACCCAGACTGGGTTAGACGTAGCACAGCTGAGCAACTGTATTAACAGCCTGGCTGACTGCGTGGTACGCCGGGGCCTGGGGTATTTACTTTGGTTTATTAAGCCACGGGACCCCAATCACTCAACAGCAGCTAACATTTTATGGCCACAGCAGAGGGGGACAGGCTGTGTGTGACATCGGTGACCTCAGACGCGGCCGGCCCGCTCTTTGTTCCTTAGCTGCCGGTGCAACCTGGGCCCTTGTGGCACATTATATGCAGGAGTTGAGGGTCCAAAAGAGATGAGGGGCACGCGTCCGTCCAATCTCCCTTTCCCCCATCCAAACTTCCACTCGTTGGGCCACCCACCTGCTTTCTTATGTAGTTCTGAAACTCAAGGAAATATTAGTAAGTGCCTTATCATCATCTCAAACACATTGGTCAACAATAAGCAGAAAATGGTCAATCCTTTAAATCATAGTTTAAAGTTTTGGAAGAATTTACTTAAAAGTTTGTCACCCCTTATATCCTAAAATAATAAACTGCTTTTCTGATAGCTTGACAGGTCCAGAAGAGATCCCTTTTCAGCAGTGACCTCATCACAACAAGCAGGAATACAATGAGAGATAAAGGAATCCACCATTCACAGTAAGGAGTGACACAGCTCACTTCTTCCACCCCTTCCTACTGCATGTCACTAAACTTAGAACATGTATAGCAAAATGTCCTAGGGATATAGAGTCACCTATAATGTCTTGTGATATACACTGCTCAAAAAATAAAGGGAACACTCGAATAACACATCCTAGATCTGAATGAATGAAATATTCTCATTGAATACTTTGTTCTGTACAAAGTTAAATGTGCTGACAACAAAATCAATGGAAATCAAATTTATTAACCAATGGAGGCCTGGGTTTGGAGTCATCCACAAAATTAAAGTGGAATGTAATGTCCTTTAAACAAGTCAAAATGATGCTCAGTAGTGTGTGTGTCCTCCACGTGCCTGTATGACCTCCCAACAATGCCTGGGCATGCTCCTGATGAGGCGGCGGATGGTCTCCTGAGGGATCTCCTCCCAGACCTGGACTAAAGCATCCGCCAACTCCTGTACAGTGTGGTGCAACGTGACGGTGGATGGAGCGAGACATGATGTCCCAGATGTGCTCAATTGGATTCAGGTCTGGGGAATGGGTGGGACAATCCATAGCTTCAATGCCTTCATCTTGCAGGAACTGCTGACACACTCCAGCCACATGAGGTCTGGCATTGTCCTGAATTAGGAGGAACCCAGGGCCAACCGCACCACCTTATGGTCTCACAAGGGGTCTGAGGATCTCATCCCGGTACCTAATTGCAGTCAGGCTACCTCTGATGAGCACATGGAGGGCTGTGCGGCACGCCAAAGAAATGCCACCCCACACCATTACTGACCCACTGCCAAACTGGTCATGCTGAAGGATGTTGCAGGCAGCAGATCGCTCTCCACGGCGTCTCCAGACTGTCACGTCTGTCACATGTGCTCAGTGTGAACCTGCTTTCATCTGTGAAGAGCACGGGCGCCAGTGATGAATTTGCCAATCCTGGTGTTCTGTGGCAAATGCCAAGCATCCTGCACGGTGTTGGGCTGTGAGCACAACCCCCATCTGTGCACGTCAGACACTCAGACCATCCACATGGAGTCGGTTTCTAACCGTTTGTGCAGACACATGCACATTTGTGGCCTGCTGGAGGTCATTTTGTAGGGCTCTGGCAGTGCACCTCCTGTTCCTCCTTGCACAAAGGCAGAGGTAGCGGTTCTGCTGCTGGGCTGTTGCCCTTCTATGGCCCCCTCAACGTCTCCTGGTGTACTGGCCTATCTCCTGGTAGCACCTCCAGCCTCTGGACACTACGCTGACAGACACAGCAAACCTTCTTGCCACAGCTCGCATTGATGTGCCATCCTGGATGAGCTGCACTACCTGAGTCCCTTGTGTGGGTTGTAGAGTCCGTCTCATGCTACCACGAGTGTGAAAGCACAACCAACATTCAAAAGTGACCAAAACATCAGCCAGAAAGCATTGGTACTGAGCTGCGGTCTGTGGTCCCCACCTGCAGAACCACTCCTTTATTGATTGTGTCTTGATAATTGCCAATAATTTCCATCTGTTGTCTATTTCATTTGCACTACAGCATGTGAAATTGATTGTCAATCAGTGTTGCTTCCTAAGTGGACAGTTTGATTTCACAGACATTTGATCTACTTGGAGTTATATTCTGTTGTTTAAGTGTTCCCTTTATTTTTTTGAGCAGTGTATATGCACAGGTCCAACGTCCATATCTCCAAGAGGGAAGCTTCCATAAATGTACAGAAAACAATACAATAATCTGCAATCAGAAATACATATTAAAAAAAATATATCACAATCTGGTTTCAATTAGTTTAAAAAATGTATGTGACACATTCCCTTAAGTAAAAATATACCTAAACAGAGTGTTGGATTTTTTAAAGAAATTTTTAATTATTTAGAGTAGAGTAGGGCCCGGCCACAAGAGGCTACCTTGTCGTGGTGGTGGCGGCTTCAAAAATCTGATAGCTGTGTATGTGATATGGGGTTATTCCAAGAGTGAGTGGCGGGACTGTGGAAGGTTCGCGGGGAGAAGGCGGAGCTGGGGTGGAGCTCTCCATCTTACATCTGATTTTTAGAGGTCTGGCTTTCATTGATTCCAAAGATCCCAGATGGTTTTCTTTTTTTTTTAAGCTCTTCTGTTTTTGATTTCTTGCATATGGTGCTCAACTAGTACTGTATATAGAATACAGGCAGTAAAGAGCTTCTTTCCTAAAAACTGCCTTTTAGCAGCAGCGCTAGCATCGAACAAATTGTATGTGTATAATGGGAATATGCTACTTTAGGATTTGCTAAAAAGACGCCATTTATTTAGCACTAGCTGTAGTACCCGGCTTCACCCGGGTTAATGCCCTCATCAGGATAGCAACATAGAAGGACAAAGCTGTGGCTGCTACTATATATATATCCTCCCACATACAGGTGATGTGACTTACATCAGTCATTACACCAACATTGGCCAAGCATAGTAACTGAAATCCTATTACCTCACACAAGCTTTCTTATACTGACAATGTCCTCTGTTGCCTATAGTAACCAAACAGAGCTCATATTAATGACCTATGGCAAAATAGAAGCTGAGCTGTGATTGGTTGCTATAGGCAGCCTGATAATTCTCCAGCCAACAGAAAACATTCCCCTCTGGCAGTATATATTACCTCACACATACAAATAATATACAGCTCATGTGACTGACATCTGTCTTATTTCCCTATATGGCAAATTTATAACAAATTGGTCTTGTAGTTTGGCTGGTTATTAATCAGATATTTATTTTTAAAAGATAAAAATACCAGACTGTGTGTGTTTTTAATGCGCGCAATTTTGAACACGTGGGGTTAAAATGTCGACTCAAAACACAGCCTATGATGCTCCCGGGGTCGAGACGTGCGGGTGTGCAAAATTTCATGCCCGTAAATGCAGATTCCTATGCCGGACATACACACAAGCATTCAGCTTTCTCCCCATTATGTAGATAGGGCCAAAATTGTTTGGCGATTTGGAACGTGCGGGGGTTAAAATTTCCATTCAACACATAGCCTATGATGCTCCTGGGGTTGAGATGTGCGGGCATGCAAAATTTCATGCCCGTAAGTACAACGGTGCAGATTCCTATCCCGGGCCAAAATTATTTGCCGATTTGGAATGCGCGGGGTTAAAATTTCGACTCAAAACCTAGCCTATGACGCTCCGGGGTCGAGACGTGCGGGTGTGCAAAATTTCATGCCCGTAAATGCAGATTCCTATGCCGGACATACACACAAGCATTCAGCTTTCTCCCCATTATGTAGATAGGGCCAAAATTGTTTGGCGATTTGGAACGCGCGGGATTAAAATTTCGATTCAAAGCATAGCCTAGGACGCTTTCGGGGTCGAGACGTGCGGGCGTGCAAAATTTCATGCCCGTAAGTACAACGGTGCAGATTCCTATCCCGGACAAACATACCCACATACATACACACATACATACATTTAGCTTTATATATTAGATTAAGCATAGAGACCAAACAAAAGATTGCCATATAACATGCCTTGAGCCTTATGTTGAGGTCTTCAGTATGTACAGTGACAGAAGAGCTGCTGGGTCATGAGGATATAAGATTTATGCTTGGGTCTCATCACATTCTCCAGTACTTTGAGGTGGCGGTAATCTGGTGGGAACGGCTTTGTAGAATAATCTTACATATGACTCCCATGTGAACTGATGAATATTATCTTACTGTATAATATATGATACTCTTCCATTACTCTTTGCACATGAAAAGTCGTATATAACTCCCCATAGATCTTGTCTTGTAGACACGTAACGATAAAATGAAATGCTCTGAGGAATTCGGGCACCTTCAGGCATTTGTCAGGAAACTTGAGAACTTTCTCACTGAATCACTGGTCAACAGAAACTCGTAATAACTATAGAGAAGAGACAAACAGGTGTGCAGACATACTACTGCCCTCACTACTGCCCTCTCGTACATTTCATCTTTTTTTTTTTTTTTTTTAACTTTGAGGTTTTTTTGTCAGGAGATTTTTTTTCCAATTTCTCATTTGCTAGGAAGCCAAACAGACAAGAATATTAGTGCTGAAATGATTTAGGGGTCAAGACCTCCCACGAATGTCCTGGCACTGATTGTAAAGATCTGAGCATGTTTGGAGTTCTGTTGATTTGGTAACTGAGGAGTGCAGGTAAAAAAGGCAATACACCAGAGCAGTTGGAATCTATGAGATTGCAGTACCCTGACTAACACCACCACAACTAGAGGCAGCCGTGGAGCGTTCCTACGTTGGTCCTAGACGCCTCGTCACAGCCTGAGAAACTAACTATACCTAAAGATAGAAAGAGGAAAGCTATCTGCCCCGGAGCAGATCCCCAAAGAACATAGAAAGTCCCCAAACATGTAATGGCGGTTAGACAAGAAGAAATACTGACACAGACAGAAAATAGTAAGAGCAAACGTTGGGGCCCAAACTATCTAAATAGAAAAGGATAGGAAGGGCACTTACTGCAATCCCAAAAAACCCTGAAAAGCACCAACTCTACTAATTTCAAAAACACCTGAGATCACACGACCTCTACCACCTAAATTAGTTCTCTGGTGTAACAAAATCAAAACAGCAGCCACTGAAAAAACTGGAAAAAGCAAATGTACAAAACATCAGTGGCTGAACTAAACTGAGAGGGCAAAAGCCCCCGGAGGGGACCCTGAAGGCCCCCACAGAAGTGCAGGACAAAATGCAAAAATCAAGCACAAAAACAAAAAGAAGAAAATGTCTTATCTGTGAGCAGGAGACGCAGACACGACACAGCAGGCCACAAAGGAAACAGGAACCAAGGATTGAGACCAGAACAATCGATCACCGGCAACCCTGATGGGAAGGTGACTCCCTTAAATAAGACCAGTCAGTAACACCTGATTCCCAATCCTCACAATCTTCACTGGACAGTCCAGTACCGTTTGTAACCACCAGAGGGAGCCTCTGCTCAGAACTCATTTCAAGTCCATTCACAACAGAGTTCCTTACGAACCATTACAGGCCCCCGACAGTACAGATTTTGGCCAACTCTAGTGACGGGGGGATTGGGCAAAAAAAACCAGGGTATCTGACGCATTTCAAAACCTATACTGGTGGTTGTAACTTTGAGATATGAAAGCATGTATAAGATAAAGCTTTGCTCCTCAGCCACTTTCCCTGTGTTATAAAGCAGTTTAATTACTGTGCTGTATTTCATACAGGGCCTGAAAAAAGCTAGAGGAAGATTAATCAGATGTCGTATTATGGAGGCATTCTTCCTTAGAAGATGCGGGGGGATGTTTTGTGATCCTTTGACCTTTGAAGGACCCATTGCTTCAAAGTGTGGAGCCAAAGGGATTATGTGGCATTATACAGACTCTAGGAGAGCACTGAGGACTGGGTATAGAATCAATTGCAATGGGAACACATTTTATAGGCTATGGGAGCATGTACCAAAGATGTGGCATGGCAGCTAGGGAGAAGCCAATATTTACATCTAGTAAATACCGGGGCTGTGGAGTCAGAGCTCAGCATCCATTTTGGTGGAGTCGGTATAAAATGGACCGACTCCTAAAATATATAATAAATTGGATACAGTCGTTCAGTGTAGGATGTGCTGTTAAATGTTTTCATAAGAATTTAGGAAAGTTATGAAATGTTCTATAAATGTCTGTTCTGTTCCTGATCTAATGATCTTGCCTTTTAGTTGAGACAAATCTGTGCTGCACTTTATGTACATGCTCAATAGTGACCAGTGGTGTGGAGTCGTAGAGGAGATAAATCTGTGCTGCACTTTATGTACATGCTCAGTAGTGACCAGTGCTGTGGAGTCGTAGAGGAGATGAATCTGTGCTGCACTTTATGTACATGCTCAGTAGTGACCAGTGCTGTGGAGTCGTAGATGAGATGAATCTGTGCTGCACTTTATGTACATGCTCAGTAGTGACCAGTGCTGTGGAGTCGTAGATGAGATGAATCTGTGCTGCACTTTATGTACATGCTCAGTAGTGACCAGTGCTGTGGAGTCGTAGATGAGATGAATCTGTGCTGCACTCTATGTACATGCTCAGTAGTGACCAGTGCTGTGGAGTCGTAGATGAGATGAATCTGTGCTGCACTTTATGTACATGCTCAGTAGTGACCAGTGCTGTGGAGTCGTAGATGAGATGAATCTGTGCTGCACTCTATGTACATGCTCAGTAGTGACCAGTGCTGTGGAGTCGTAGATGAGATGAATCTGTGCTGCACTTTATGTACATGCTCAGTAGTGACCAGTGCTGTGGGGTCGTAGATGAGATGAATTTGTGCTGCACTTTATGTACATGCTCAGTAGTGACCAGTGCTGTGGGGTCGTAGATGAGATGAATCTGTGCTGCACTTTATGTACATGCTCAGTAGTGACCAGTGCTGTGGAGTCATAGATGAGATGAATCTGTGCTGCACTTTATGTACATGCTCAGTAGTGACCAGTGCTGTGGAGTCGTAGATGAGATGAATCTGTGCTGCACTTTATGTACATGCTCAGTAGTGACCAGTGCTGTGGAGTCGGAAAGTTGGGAGTCAGAGTTGGAGTAGGAGATTTGGCTTACTGACTCCACAGCCCTGGTAAATACTACGGACTATGTAAGAAGTTAAAGAAAATTGAATCCAGGTCATAGGACAGAGTGAAGACCAAAGTAATCTTAAAAAGATCGTCTGGTGAAAAGAAGTTGTCACCTGTTCGCCGGATAGTTGATAACTTACTGATTGTTAGCGTTCCGACCGATGGGACTCGCACGAATTGGCAGAACTGGAATTTTTTTAGTGCTGACGGGGCACTTTTAGTTACAAAATGAAACGGCAGGTTGGATACTTGGCCGATGTTCCATTCCTTCTCTATGGGGATGCCAGAAAAAGCCGAGTGCAACGCTTTGCAGCCCGAATGGATTGGCGGTCGAGCATGTGCGCTTTCAGAAATAAAAGTGCCCAGTTCTGTCGATCAGTGCAGGTCCTAGCCATCAGCCCCCACCAACAAATAAATTATTGAGTCTTGTGGATAGGTAATAACTTGTTTTCACTGGATAAACCCTTTAAGCTCTTCGTGTCCTGAAGTCATTCACTCCTGAAAGCAGTTATTCTGTGTCTACTCCCATGTAATCATTGAGCAATGCAGCGTCCGTCCTCTGCGTGCTTCATCCAGGTAGTCGCACACTTCCTGCTTCTCCGCCGCCCGCCTCCTGATCCTCCTCACACAGGTGTTGTAGGTGCCAGGCTAGGAGCATAGTACAGAAGAGCGCTCGGGCTCTAGGTAATGCAAGTGTCTCTTTGTAGTGGCTAGGAAAGGCTGAAATCCTGTAAAGTTGCATGTTTTGTGGCTCCGTTACCTTCTCGCTGGATGCTGAGCTTTCTTCCTGATCATGGGTCTTCTTGCAGCTCTGGGTTGACATGTCAGGAGGTAATCATTAGCTGCTCACTCCGTCGTCCAGGTTTGTACACTCCTGCCTTGTCTTCTTTCATTATTTTTTGCTTTTGGTTACAGTTTCTATCTATAATTTATGTATCCATTGTGAAATATCTGCGTGAAGGGAAGTGGCGGTGATAGCGGGTTCCTGGCACCAGTACCTGGGATATTTCCGTGACCTTGAGACTGTCACGTTTTATTCTAGACATTTTTAGATTGTGTTTTATATTGCCTACGTTGTTACTGTCACAGTATTTCATTTATACGTCATGGCACCTGGTGTCACATGTTCTTCTCTGTCTTCTCGCAGCTCGGACACACACTCATCTCATCGATAAGCCAGTGACGTTCTAAGAAATGGCTGGTGAGGATTGCCACTTACTTACATTTTGACCTACCTAACATGTGCCATAATCGTTGCAAGTGACACGTCTTCCATGGTCATTCTGTTATTACCAGTAATTGAAATTTTGGAGGTTTTCTTTATGAAGTTCTAGCCCAAACTTCTAGTTAGAAATTGTACACCATTTCTGGAGTGAGATCCATAAAGTTTTTACTCCAGAACATTGTTGTAAAATGACCCAAATGGTTCACCATCGTTGTGTCGCACTCCATGTCTAGATCGTAGAGCCTTGATTCACGGTGTATGGTTCTAGATGCCACCAAAGTTGGCTTTTGATGACGTATCCCAGACAGAATTACTTAAAAAGAATCTGTCATGTTGAAAAATGGTATCTGATGTGCAGGCAGGATGTCATAGACAAGGAGGAGTTGATCAGATATACATTTTTTTGGGAAAAGTTTAGGTAAATCTTGCATTTTATTCATTGAAAGCCCTGGTGTTGGCTTCTGAGTCCAGTGGGTGGTCCTATTCAGTGACTGACAGTCTTCCATGTATGAGCGGGCATGCAGATATGGCTGTCGGTCATTAGTACACCCGCCCACTACATGCAGACATAGATTTAAATGAATATTGAATACTGAATATTTCCAAATGTATATCATTCTGGTCAGCTTCTCTTCTCTACGCCATGCTGTCCGAGAGTGGAGTACATGTTCAACGTGACAGGTTCCCTTTATGTCCATCCAGAGTGGGTGACTATCTGGCAGAGTGGCGCCACCTCTGCGGCTCATCATGCCCATTTTCTTGATTGGCTACATTTAGTTCATGCATGGTAGGAGACATGTTCTTCTGCAGACCTGGGCATGGAGAGGTTGGGTACCAGAAGAAATGGAAGATCTGGTGCCACCTGCCTCCCACTAGGAGTCTGGTACGAACACATGGGGATCCCAGTGGCACTTTTCTAATTGTTTATTAAAAAGTATTCCCAATTCTCATTGTTATTGGGCACTCGGTTTTGCAGGATTGAGTTATATACTCCTGGGGGGCTAATGCAGCTGATTTTCCATATGGAAAATCTGCTGCACTTGGTGGTTCCAGACTTTTGAAATCTGATTCGAAAACTGCGGAGAATATCCACAGCATTAATTGATTACATGCTTGTTTTTCCAGAGACAGCACCACTATTGTTCACAGGCTGTGAGTGGTATTGCATTTCAGTCCTATTCAAGCAACGCCTTCATTACTGTAATATTCACTTCCCGCCCTAGCGCTAGTTATAATGCCCATTTGACCACAACATTGAGGACTGTTCTGTTCCTTAGGACCAAAGGGCTGATAATTGCCAACTTCGGAATGCAGTTTTTTTTTTTACTAGCTGAACGGGAAGCAAAGACAAAAAAAATTCAGCAAAGATCGTACAGCGTCATATTAGGGTGTTGTCTCCTGGGCTGCAGGGAATTGGCATTGTGTGGCTGGAAATATGTAGTGTGTTTATCAAGGGCCAAAATTTCTTCATAGATTATAATGAGAGATTAGGACAGGTATGTTCCTTGTCTTGCTCTTTCCTAAGGTTACACTCACCTGTCGTGGGTTTATTTATGCAGCTGTGTCCTACACAAGTATGGCCAGATGAAATCTCCTGTGGATTGTATAGCGCATTCTTCTGTGGATTTAACCACCCACTGACTATACAATAATTGAGATCTAAAAAACAAATGAATTGGAATACAATGTATTATGGAAACATAGAAATATGGTATAAATAATAACTATTGTAACTAATTCCACAACTAACAATTGGATCCCAAAACAAAACGGTGGATGGCAAAACCATCCAGTGTAAGAAAGCAAAGTACCTTAGCGCAAAAGGAATGGGGGAGAACACAAGAAGAAGAAACTTCACCCAGGCAGTGGGAGTAAAATGGATTTTTATTAATTACATATATATAAAAAAAATATTTGCACAAGCATCAATAAGCATAAAAAGGAACCTGGTCCCATATAATCTAATACCTTGGTATTTAGTAAATCAGGTAATTTATTCCAGCAAAAAAATATGTAAAAAGGAAAATGTGATGATACAAATGTGTATATGATAATGCCTGACAACACTGGAATAGATAGTGATCGATGAAAAAAAGTATAATAGAGTGCAACCAAGCACAATAATGCCCCCAATGTGCAAAAAATTATTACACAATCAAGCAAGAGTGATTACCCTATATGATATATAATATCCATAATAAACAAAGTGCCAAAAGCCATATAATACTAAAAAATATATATGATATGTGATAAAAAATAATAAATAATAACATCCAGTGTTGCCAGCACAAATATACACCGCTATGATATAATGAATACTACCACCACTTCATACAATGACTATCAAATATCCATAATAAACAAAGTGCCAAAAGCCATATAATACTGAAAAATATATATGATATGTGATAAAAAATAACATCCAGTGTTGCCAGCACAAATATACACCGCTATGATATAATGAATACTACCACCACTTCATACAATGACTATCAAACATCCATAAAAGTACTACCTGAAAATACCGTGGGAGATAATGGAGACCAGGCTGCCTAGAACGCGCCCCGACGCGCGTTTCGGAAAAGGTTATTCCTTCGTCACGGTATAACCTTTTCCGAAACGCGCGTCGGGGCGCGTTCTAGGCAGCCTGGTCTCCATTATCTCCCACGGTATTTTCAGGTAGTACTTTTATGGATGTTTGATAGTCATTGTATGAAGTGGTGGTAGTATTCATTATATCATAGCGGTGTATATTTGTGCTGGCAACACTGGATGTTATTTTTTATCACATATCATATATATTTTTCAGTATTATATGGCTTTTGGCACTTTGTTTATTATGGATATTTGATAGTCATTGTATGAAGTGGTGGTAGTATTCATTATATCATAGCGGTGTATATTTGTGCTGGCAACACTGGATGTTATTATTTATTATTTTTTATCACATATCATATATATTTTTTAGTATTATATGGCTTTTGGCACTTTGTTTATTATGGATATTATATATCATATAGGGTAATCACTCTTGCTTGATTGTGTAATAATTTTTTGCACATTGGGGGCATTATTGTGCTTGGTTGCACTCTATTATACTTTTTTTCATCGATCACTATCTATTCCAGTGTTGTCAGGCATTATCATATACACATTTGTATCATCACATTTTCCTTTTTACATATTTTTTTGCTGGAATAAATTACCTGATTTACTAAATACCAAGGTATTAGAATATATGGGACCAGGTTCCTTTTTATGCTTATTGATGCTTGTGCAAATATTTTTTTATATATATGTAATTAATAATAATTGAGATCTGCAGATCTGGGACAGATGGGCCATACTGTACATTTAATTTTTCACACTATGCAATCAATTCTTCATGAATCTTTTTGCAAAATTTGTCAGGGTTTTCAAAAATCCAGTCCAGTTGCATTGCATAACACATTATTGTAGATTTTTTTTTATGCAGACTGAATATTGGCCTGAGGGTATTTGTGCATAGTTATGATACAAAGCAGATTTTTAGGGACTCTCCAATAATTTCTGGTCAGTTGGCTACTTTGGTTCTCGACAGGAAACCTATGTGGTTATTTTCACTTGGGTTTGGAGTGGGACTACTCTGATAACACCCTAAAAAAAGTGCCCAGAGTCTTCTCCAAAAAATTTTCCTATTCACTTCTGGTAAGAGAATTTGCACATGTAGTCCTTTCTGCAGAGTTTTCAGAGCAAAACCGCCAAATTTTTGATGATTTAATTTTTTCCGGAGGATTTGAAGGGTTTCCGCTCCGTTTCTGCTCCAAAACCTCCGCAACAAACTTTGTGTGTACATATCTAAAAAATGACTTAGGCTAGTTTCACACTAGCGTTGCACTGACATGCGTCTGTCAGCACACGGCCGCCGCTAAACTCCACCCCGGCCGCGCCTCCTCCCGATCGCTCCACCTATGGGCGCATGACGCTGCATGCGACCTGCGTACCCTATCTTTAGCATTGGGTACGCAGGCCGTGCGCAGGTATGCGTTTGCCGGCGCAAGCGTCCTTTTGACGGTGCGCACCAAAATGCAACACGGTGCGTTGGGCGCAGGTCAGCGCACCGTCAAAAGGATGCATGCGCTGGCAAACGCATACCTGTGCACAGCCTGCGAACCCAATGCTAAAGATAGGGTGCACAGGTCGCATGCAGCATCATGCGCCCATTTATTTCACCGCTGGAGTGGTGCTTTAAATGTAATTCCCATGCCCCGTTTGATACTCACCTTCAGAAGTTTTCATTTGTTTTTGCCGCCACTCCCGTCAGTCTCCAGCGAAAAGTGACCTGCCTGCAACTCCAGTGTTTCATGGAACAGCGCAGAGGTCACTTTTCAATACATCTCTATGGAAGTCTTGTTCTGGCTCTCATAGCCTTGTATTGAGAGTGTGTGACTTAATGTCTGACTTCCAGACAGTCAGAAGCTACTGTCACAAGATGGTGCCGTGGGACTGAAGTGGCGCCGAAAATGTTAAAGACTCCGGAGGGTGAGTATAGGACCGGGGGCAGTGGGCTAAGATTTCAAGAGCCACTCCATCAGTGAAAGCAAAAATTCTGGAGTGGTGCTTTAAAAAAAATGAGTGAACCATTCTTCAGGCATTTTCCTGCGTAGAGGATGCTTTATAGTTTGCAAAAAAGTGAATGGGAAGGCAATAAAATGAGCAGAACATGTCCGGGTGTCTTGGAACGGTTTGTGAAAAAATGCTCCTGTTTTACTCATTGCTTAATAGGCTTAATAAAACACCCGCAAATCCCCCCAAAAATTCTACAAAAGTCACTTAAAGAAACCCTCCAATGAAGTTTTTCTCAATAAACGTGTATGTAGTGTAGTGTCGTGTAAATATACTCCCCTACCGCTGTCTACTCCGGCATCCAGGGCCGTTCTGCTCCTCTTCGCAGTCACGTCACCTCTCTTCTCACTGGGGTCTATGTGTGACCATGTGCGTCTATGGATTGTCAGAGCAAGGCCCCATAGGATTACACTGTGTAAGAGACTTCCAGCTCGTGCATAGAGTGCAAGTCGGAATAGTCGTCACCGGACGCAGAAGAGGAGCGGTGTTAGAAACAGCAGAAGATAGTGGTAGGTGAGTATGTGAGCACACCGACAGTACAGTACATGCACATATACACAGGATTACGGGGAAGTAAAGAAAATGCCAACAATAATATTTACAAAACTTTTAAAAAATCGAACAAAAAAGACGTTTTTAAGGGAAACAAATGTTGTGGTTTCCATTTGAAGACCTGGTTGTGTGAAGATACTCTGGGGTGCTCGCAGCACTTATGATTGTACCGTGGCTGTTTCTTCCAGCCTTGATCTGCCTCATCAGCTTTCCCAACATGTTTGTTGCAGTGGATACTTTTATTCCTCATGAAGTGGCTATTCTGGACAATCCTTTGTTTCACAGCTCTGCTCCTTGATGTTCCTCTCTATTTCCTAGCAATGGAAGAATAAACTGACCCCTGGCATTTCTCTTAGGACTGATCTAATAGATTCGGCTGGACAATATGCAATGCTTAGTTTTTTCCCTTTGGTGGCGCTGGTGAGTTATTGACACTTACTATTATTTGCTTGGAGTCCCAGTGACTCTATATGATTAGTTTTTTGTCAAGGGACTTTTCTATCAATTATGGGTAAGAAGACAGCAGTTCAGGGGGGATCAAAGTATCACGGACTGTTTTATGACCACTTGTATCTGCTGTACCATAGGTAGGATACCAGCTGCTATTCACTCTGGCCGGTATCGTGCTCATATAGTCATCAATCGGAGGAATGGATATGTATGGTACAAATATGGAGATGTTGTAAGCCAGTCCTCCTTCTATGAAGGTGAATCGGTGACTTTCTGAGTTTCGGTCACAGCAGAACAATGCTCCTCATTGTTGGCTGTTTTTGGCCAGTTGCTGGGTGGAGGAGTGGTCATGTCAATTATAAGTTAAATTAGTCACTAAGTATGTTTCCAAAGTCTTACCTTATAATTTATTTCCATCCCAGCCTTATATGACTTGCAGTCACAGATGGGATGATACTTTACTATGTCATGGGTCAATGGACATTGCCTTCTGACCTGAGATTACAGTATACAACTCATCCTCCTTCCAAAGTGCGTCCACTCTACCCTGTCCGTAATGCTGATGGTCACAGATTAATTTATTAAAGTCATTCTATGTTACTGTGATTCAAGTAGCTCATGATTTGAGATGAGTGAATATCTTTGGCTCCCTCCTTATTGGACAAGCTATAGCACTTACCGCAGAAGCTGCATCGGGAACCCCGGATACCTGGAGGGCTCCCGATGATCAGGTGTCCGGCGCCGCAGCTGCATGTGTCACGGCTGTGTGACAGTCACAACACATGCGTGAGGAGCCTGTGTGTTGTGACTATCACACAGCCGCGACACATGCAGCTGCGGCGCGGGACACCTGATCATCGGGAGCGCTCCAGGTATCCGGGTTCCAGATGCAGCTTCTTCGGTAAGCGCTATAGCTATTCGGATAAGGAGGGAGCCGAAGAAATTCACTCATCTCTACTCACGATGAACAAAAATCTGCTTCATAGCCAAAATGCTTTGAGTCTAGTACCAGCTTAAAGGGTTAGGTGATCACTTACTGATGGGTGGTGATTAGTGATGAGCGAGCATGCTCGTGTGCTAATAGAGGGTCTTCTGCATGCTCGAATGCTATGTTCGAGTCCCCGCGGCTGCATGTCATGATAGCTGCAACACATGCAGGGTTTGCCTGTTTGTTAGACAATCCCTGTGTTGCGGCTGTCGAACAACAGCGAGACATGCAGCCGCGGGGACTCGAACATAGTATTCGAGCACGCAGAAGACCCTCTATTAGCACACGAGCATGCTCGCTCATCACTAGTGGTGATCTGACTGCTGGGACCCGCACCGGTCAGCAGAACAGAGAGTGTTTATCCCCAGTGGTTCACTTTTACAAAATGGCCCGACCATCACTCCATTAATTTTCTATATGGCTGCCAGAAAAAGCCAAGCACATGGCTTAACAGCACCATAGAGAATGAATGGAGCAACTACCGATCCATTCTAACAGGGGTAAAAGGTCCATGATCGGTGCAGGTCCCAGTGGTCAGATCCCCACCGATCAACAAGTTATCACTGATCCCGCTAATAGGGGATAACTTGTTTTTTACTGATGACTCCTTTAAAGAGGTATTCCAATTTCAGCAAATGTACAAAAACAACAATGGAAAGTTACATTATTTGACAATATACTTTCTGTATAAATTCTTGCAGATATTTTAGATCGTCCAGCGCATAATGACCTATCAAGGTCATGAGATCACTATGCTGTACGTGTGACCATCACGTGACCCGTACAGACTTGTATACACTAGACATAAGCAATGAATGCTGTAAGTAAATTACAGCAAGCTGAGATCTTGATGGTGAGGGATTGATACAAAATGTGTGGTTGTCAGCCATGTATCTTTCCCATGGTTCTGTGCACCATTCCAGAAGCTGCGGTTGTACAGTATGACCACGTAACTTGGAAAATAATTAAAAAGTAACTAAACTTTTGTAAATTGTTAAAATGCTCACTAGTTTAGTTACTCTTTAATTTTGGAGGTCATCTACCTAAAGATACTATATGAATAAGTAAAATCTCATCTGCTATCCAGTCCCGATAATCCACACCCAAGGACTGAATGCTACACTGCAGTTGAGTCTAAGGGGTAACGTTTCTCCTTGTGGAGAGTGACAAGCCAAACCAGGCATGTCAGAGTGAGGAGACTTGTAAGCCATGCATGCTCCTCTGGGAAATTAAATGTGCAAATTGTCTCTTCAGAAGAGGACTAGAACTCTAGTGCCACCTATTAGAAGCAGAGATCCTAAAAGTCAATATTGACTCTTTAATTCCATTAATTCCAGCCTTTTTGAATATTTTTGCTGATGTTAATAATAATAGTAGCACATGTGGATGTCCACCTCTTCAGTATAGATGGAGTATGGGCTCTCTGGCCGCATGTGACATTCCCACTGTATGTTGGTCCCCCACCAGTCTAGGTATACGGGTGATCCATGAAAAAAACTTCTGGGAGGTTGTGACCATGGAGGTAATTCTTCTGCATCATTTTTCTGTAGAAGCGTCCAGGCATTGATCAGTGGAATGGAAACCATTGTTTTTAGTCCACAAATACCATATTATCCTGAATGCAGACCGTGCCGGCCGGATCCCACCAATATTTATATGTGAAACACAAGTGGAAGCCATGAAGGAGGAATGAAAGGACAGAAGGCTAAAGTCACGTCTGCAAATCTATTCCAAATAATAAACAGTGGCATTCTCGCCTTCCAGTATGGCCAGGGATCCAGCGCAGGCCAGTTCCAAGGTCTCCACCATCTCTTGACGTAGTGTCTGCCCCGTTGGACAATCACAGAACAGCTGCAACCTATAGAGGTCAGGTGAAAAATCATCAGAGAAACATCAGACGAATCGCTCTTCTAATCACGTGAAAGCTACAGACCCCTGGCAATCAGTTGTCATCTGTTATAAGTATTCCGTTTACCTGCAGCGCCACCACTGGTTATATGAGGCATTACACAGTATTTAATCAATAGGTTTCATGTAATGTGTGGACACACCAGGCCTCGATAGCAAGCACCAACTATTGTAGCTTCCCTCTAGTCTGGCTGATAGATCCTGTAACCTCTGATTTTATTTCCTAATGTGTTTGCGTTTAATGAAAAATCTAGTATTCATATTATTGATATCCCCCAATTCTTTTCTAGAAGGTGGAGAATGTGGGTTTCCGCTTTCATTCATTTCACCCCCGACTCTGGAGGAGGAGCTGTGGCCGCACCTGGGCACCACCGTGTCCCTGAATTGTACGCTGCAGGTACTAGGCTCATGTAATGGCAGTGTCATGTGGCAGAAGGACGGGAAGGCGGTGGAGCAATCATACACCGGGCACGACACTGTGTGGTAAGAGAGCCTTCTGTGACCGATCAGATCTGTGTTATTTACAAGCTATGATTTGTAGGGTGTAAGTAGGTAATTAATCCAGTAATATAAGTTCACTAACAGGTTAGGAACTCCCATAAAATTTATTGTAGAATGAGAACTGGTTAATTAAACACCGCTGACTGGAATATCTAGTACGGTAATACTTCCCTAGTTTCTCTGAAAGTCACTAGGCCTAGGATTAGGAACCCCGCAGCCTAACTAAACCCCCATGGATGTATAATAACATATCCTATATATCCCTGTGGGCATTTTCCACATAACAGTAGTTGGGATGCTTCTAGCCTTCATTCTACATAAGGCAAAAGTAAAAAATTACCCACCCCAGTCCATGATTGGACCCCCCAGCGATCCTGATAATGGAGCTCTAAAAAGCCACATCTGAACGGAGCGAAGGTCAAACATGCGCTCCTCCAATCCATTCATTGTCTATGGTACTGCCGGAATATAGGGAGTGCTCTACTTGGCTACCTTGGGCAGTCCATAGGCAATGAATGGAGTGGAGGTGCGCATGTTTTACCCTTACTTCAGAGCAGAACCCTGTTCTTAGGATCAATGGAGGTTACAGTGGTTGGACCCCTAACAATCAGTAAGTTATCCCTATCCAATCGAGAGTGGATAATTTACTGTCTTGGGAAAACCCCTTTAAAAAAATAAAGACCCTCTCAGCTGCCTTAAAAATAGCTCATGGGAGCAATGGAAGTGCAAGAACTGAGGAAGGTGAGTATATGTGGGCAACTGGGAGATTCGCACCACCTAATCCATTAGTAATGTCAGTAATCTGAGTGCGCTGGACAGGAGCCGTGCGAACCGCCTCTTACCTAGTGGCATCCGTGGTTCTACTATTGGTAAGACTGCCTGGCACGACGTCACATGTGCATCACACCACAAAAAGTGACAAGGCTGGCTAATCAAAAGAAGAGCTGTGGATGGTAGGAGGTGGTCCTCACAGCTTCTGTCCAGTGGACTCGGATTACTTTCGTGGCTAATGGACCGGGTGGTGTAAATCGATTCACACCAACTCTACGGGTGACCATTGGTTGCACTGATGTAGCCATGCACATCTTAGTACATATTGGTTCTTGCAGTCTTTCAATCTGGCCGTACATGTTCAAGGAAAGATTATTTTGTGGATTATCAATTATTGAATAAAGACGTTAAACTGAGCTGACTTTCCATACGATGACTGTCTTTCATTGGTTGCCTAAATTGACTGTTCACTGTTAAATTTCAACAAACAATCGACTAAGTGGAAATTGTCCATTTTGAGCTACCTTAGACTAACATGATCATGATCATAATGAATGAGCGCATCTTACAACAGTGATGCTCCTCTACCAGAAATGTTACTCCAGTCACTAAAGTGTTGTAAATTTTGAGGAATTTTCAGGGCGGGCTTCACCATGCCTTGTCCTACTGCAGCTCCGACAAATGTTGCACCATTTTTGCACAACTTCAAATTGTGCAAAAATTTTGCAACATTTCAAAGGTTTTACATCAGAAAACTGCCGAAAAGATCTTGATGAAGTGGACCCTATATGTCAATCTACTCCGTTTCTCCTGATTTATAACATGAAGCCAGAATATTGGACACCATTGTCATGGTGTCAGGTTCACCTTAACTTTGGGATCGCCGTCTTGTCTACTTGGATCAGACCGAGCACCTCCGAAATGGGCTTAGTTAGTGTAAAACTTGGTGAGGGAAATCTTCAGACAAAACTTGTTAAATTCTTTATTTATAATCATCAGCCTAACGCCAGAGACACCTCGGATGTAGCTTAGATAAGGACCTTCATAGAAAGACTGATAATGTTGTTATTAATAATAATAATAATAAACTACCTATGTTCTAAGAAGATTGCTTGCAATTCCTTCTTGAAGCCTCACATAAAGGGATAGTTGTATGGGGTTTCAGTTGGGGAGAGGGATATTCCAAAAAGTTATAGGACAATCTCAATGATATGATACAAGTAATTATCAATATAGTCCAGTTAATATAAGTATCCAGCAGTAATCAGTGTAATTTATGTTACTCTCATAATTGCTTACTGCTAAAACCATTCTAATCATCATCTAAGATACAAAGTAATACACCTTGGCAATTCATCTTAGTTTCCAGTGAATTTGAGTCTTCATTGCCTTTAGAAACATGTTTCTATGGTAACAGACTACAAACAAACCCTCTGTAGTCAGACCTGGCAGTCAGACTTTGTTCTATCTGTCCCCTACGTCTTATTAGCCAAGCAAATGTATGTAAGTCAGAAGTATGGGTAGGGTAAGTGACAGCAATTCACCAGGGCATTTTGTCAGTGCTATTTATAACTATAATTTATAAGATTTAAGGTGCGGTTTGATCTAAGTTACGCTTAATGAAAGGTTCAGTGTCTTACAAGAAGAGAAATGGGATTTGTCTATTATTATGGAAACATAATTATCATGTAATTTAGTTCTAATTATAATATTATATTTTTCTTGCATAGGAATGGTCTCAATAGTTCGGTAAAGTTCCTCTCCAGCATCTTAGGTGTTAATCTTACGACTGAAGAAGATTATGGAAGGTTCACCTGTCAACTGCAGAATGTCTCTGCCTCATTTACACTTCACAAAACAGGTACCGACTATAACTACTAGATGAAATCAAAACCTCAGTGCGGCCCCCTGTGAATCCTCAGTGCGGCCCCCTGTGAATCCTCGGTGCGGCCCCCTGTGAATCCTCAGTGCGGCCCCCTCTGAATCCTCGGTGCGGCCCCTATGAATCCTCGGTGCGGCCCCTATGAATCCTCGGTGCGGCCCCCTATGAATCCTCGGTGCGGCCCCCTATGAATCCTCGGAGCGGCCCCCTATGAATCCTCGGAGCGGCCCCCTATGAATCCTCGGTGCGGCCCCTATGAATCCTCGGTGCGGCCCCCTATGAATCCTCGGAGCAGCCCCCTATGAATCCTCGGTGCGGCCCCCTGTGAATCCTCAGTATGGGCCCCTATGAATCCTCGGTGCGGCCCCCTGTGAATCCTCGGTGCGGCCCCATGTGAATCCTCAGTGCTGCCCCCTGTGAATCCTCAGTATGGGCCCCTATGAATCCTCGGTGCGGCCCTCTATGAATCCTCGGTGCGGCCCCCTGTGAATCCTCAGTATGGGCCCCTATGAATCCTCGGTGCGGCCCCCTATGAATCCTCTGTGTGGGCTCCTATGAATCCTCGGTGCGGCCCCCTGTGAATCCTCAGTATGGGCCCCTATGAATCCTCGGTGCGGCCCCCTGTGAATCCTCGGTGCGGCCCCCTGTGAATCCTCAGTGTGGGCCCCTATGAATCCTCAGTGCGGCCCCCTGTGAATCCTCAGTGTGGGCCCAAGGAATCCTCAGTGTGGCCCCCTGTGAATCCTCAGTGTGGCCCCCAATAATTCCTAGGGTGCTACATTATGAATTAATAGTTTCTTACTATTACAGTATGGTAAACTCCAATGTATGCTCAGGTTAGCGCTAATGATGACGTAGATGAAGGGGATCTAGTTTCGGGGAAATGCAGGGGTGGAGATGCCATTGGTGCAACCTGGGCAGCTGCGCAGTGCACCAAGAGTTAAGGGGAACTACCGCCTCCAAAGCAGGTGGAGTTGTGCATTTTGATCATTATTGGACTGCCTGTGGCCCATATACTGTCCTTGCACAGGGGCCTTTTCTTTCTGTGTCCACTCCTGGGGCAATAATCATTACACTGTGTTCCAAATTATTATGCAAATAATATTTTCTCAGATTTTCCCAAATTACCTATATGAATTGCAGTCATTGTAATTTTCCAGTCAAATAACTATTAGAGTACAATTGAAAGGTTTTTGTACAAACTGCCTATGATAACAGTATATATTTTTTAAAAAATAAAACACTCAAACTGCACTTAAAATGCATGTTCCAAATTATTATGCACAGCAGAGTTTTCAACCTTTTCATTTTAATAAAGAACAAAAAAATGGTCATTTTTGAAATTATAAGCATTAGCAGGTTCTTACAAACTGAAATCAAACAGTTTTCAACTCAAAACTTTATTCTAGGTGATGTTACATTTGCACATAGGACCCCTTGTTCTAAAGGAGCTTCTGAACTCTCTCGGCCATTAAATTTGTCAGGTTTTGGATGGTTTCTGCTTCAATTGTTTTGCATGAGGACAGAATACCCTCCCAGAGCTGTTGCTTAGATGTGAACTACCTCCCGCCATCGTAGACACTCCTTTTGATGATGCTCCAGAGGTTCTCAATGAGGTTGAGGTCAGGGGAGCATGGGGGCCACACCATAAGTTTGTCCCCTTTTATGCCCATAGCAGCCAGAGATGCAGATGTGTTATGTGCAGCATGAGACGGTGCATTATCATGTATGAAAATGATCTTGCTGCGGAATGCACGGTTCTTCTTCTTGAACCATGGCAGGAAGTGCTGTTTGAGAAACTCAACATACACTATGGAGTTCATCTTTACCCCTTCAGGGATCCTAAAGGGGCCGACAATCTCTCTCCCCATGATTCCAGCCCAAAACATTACTCCACCCCCTCCTTGTTGGCGCCGTAGCCGTGTTTGCATGGGGTGTCCATCAACCAGTCATCCTCCACTCCATCCATCTGGACCATCGAGCGTTGCACGGCACTCATCGGTGAACAAAACAGTTTTGAAGTCAGTCTTCATGTATTGTTTGGCCCACTGGAGCCGTTTCTGCTTGTGTGCAGTGGATAGAGGAGATCGACAGGATGGCTTACGCACAGCTGCAAACCTCTGAAGGACCCTGCATCTTGCTGTTCGGGGGACGTTGGAGGCACCAGCAGCTTCAAAAACTTGTCTGCTGCTATGACAAGGCTTTTTTGCCGCTGCTCTTTTAACCTGACATAATTGCCTGTAGGAAAGAGTCCTCAATTTTCCCTTATCAGCACGCACACGTGTGTACTGTGAATCAGCTACATTCTTCTTGATTGTGCGATGATCACGATGAAGTGTCTTGGCAATGTTGATTGTAGTCACGCCTTGACCTAAACACTCCACAATTTGTTGCTTCTCAGCAGCCGACACATCCTTTTTCTTTCCCATTTTGGCAGAAAATGTAGGCTGCTTAATAATGTGGGACTGCCTTCTTAAGTAGTCTTGCCTTTCATTGGACACATCTGCCAAACTAATTAGCACAGGTGTCTGCAATTGCTTACAGTGATATAAAGAGCCCTGACACACATCACCATCAATGAGTTTAACTGACAAACAAAAAAATTCTTACCTTATCACTCCTAAACAATTTTTGCATAATAATTTGGAACACAGTGTATATACCACTCTAAAAATTCAACATAAAAAAAAACAAAAGTGAAAACAGCATAAAATGTAATAAAGATCTCTCACTGATATAATCACACATACTGTATGTCCTGTCTGAATGGCAGATGGGTAGAAAACGAAGGCTTGCTCTAACGGGACAACCCCTCTCCTCCTCACAGACCCCAGGACCATGATCTCAGTAGGTGTGGGCTGTGTTTTACTGCTGGGAAACCTTTATTTCCAGAAGAAAAAGGCACGACTCTGTGCCCATTAAAATCATTTGGCTGCTGATGTAATGTGGCCTCCTCCGTAGGTTGGGATGGTCTTTGGCCGGGAGGTCTCTGACTACTTAGGGTGGGGTCCATGTAGATGGGGATGTAGGAATGGTATTCACTGTCTATGTTCTGCTCTCTGTGTCTGCAGATAGGGCCGGACACATCGCCGCGGTGGCCTTTGCTCTGTGTGTGTTTGCAGTTTTGGTAATCGGTATCGTTCTTTACATCAAGTGTCGTCTGAACGTCACACTGTGGTACAGAGACAAATACGGAGACCCGGAAATAAACGGTACGTGTCAAATAGTGACGGAAATTAACCCTGGATGTAATAATGGTCTGCTGGAGTGAATGACTGAACACTGGTAACAGGACTGTTTTTGGTGACATTTTGGGGATTTCTTCTGTATCATGTGGTGCTACTGCCTAAAGTGCCTGGATGGACATGTTCCCCAAAACTAAAAGACACAGTTTTATTCTACAAAAGTAGTAAAGCTTACAAAACCGATAACAAATGCTGCTCCACAGAATAGTTATCGTGAACTCTGCCCCATGGTAAAAAGCCTTAACTGAATAATGAAAACAATTCCAGATTTTTTTATGCTGCCTCAAAAAAAAATAGAATAAAAGTAGGTATGTAGAACAAATTAAAGTGGTATTTCCATCTCCAAGATCCTATCCCAATATGTAGTAGGTGTAATAATAATAATATTAGCAAATCCCTCCAATTAGTAAGGTAGTGTAGTTCTTCTGATTCTCTATGTCTCTTTCCTCATGTGCAGGTATTGCAGGAGCTTAAAGGACCTTAGGTATCCATGGTTATGACCACTGACATAGTGACAGTTAGCTGTAATGCCTGCACGTGAGGAAAAGACAAAGCAAATCAGAAGAACTATACTACATTACAAATTGGAGGTATTTGCTAATATTATTATTATTATTACACCTATTACATATTGGGATAGGATCTTGGAGATGGGAATGCCCCTTTAATTTGAATGAAAACTTTGGTTAAAAAAAAGTTAAAGGGTTAATCTGATCTTCGGGTTTCAGGAGTACACTTTTCTTCAGCCCGATTCCCAAATTACTTGGGGATGGGCATTGCTGATTGATCGACAGTTTCGGTTAGCGGCATCATCACGCTGCTGGTCTGAACGATGCTCTTCTGTTTCTACTATATGAGGCAGTTTTGCCCCTGAAGCATTGGAAACACAGTGGATCTAGGATTGGGAACTAACTGGTGATGAACGAATGTGCTCGGATAAGGTGGTATCTACGCATGCTCAGGTGCTAACAAATGGGCCATCCCTGCATGCGTTGCGGCTGTCAAACAGCCGTGAGACAAGCAGCCGCTGGGACTGGAACGTGTTTTTCAAGCACGCCGAAGTGGCTTGGTTAGCACCTGAGCATTCTGGGATAACACCTTATCCGAGAACGTTCACTCATCACTAGAACTAATATTATTCTTCAGCGATCCCCGACAGCCTCAGAGCAGTGCTTGCAAGCTCACTGTAAAAAAGCTTGTAAGCGCTGCTCATGTTTAGACACTGATGCTAGGCCAAATATGAGCAGCGCTTACAAGCTTTTTCATAGCTCTTTTGCCAATGATCAATAAACAATAAAATAAAGTAATAAATATTTGGGGAGAACGAGACAAAATTTTATATGCAATTTGCAAATGTACCCATATTAGAAGAGAATTCCTTTAGTTAAAAAGTTCTTTGTTATTCAAAATGGTGCCATTGAAAAATACAACAGAGCAAACAGGACAAGCCCTGATGTGGCTACTTCGGAGGAAAATGAAAAGTTTATAGCTTTCAGAAAGCAAAAAAAATCTCACAAGGCCCAAAAATCTGCTCTGGTTACCTGCTATGACAAAGATTGTAGAGCGAGACACAGCAGCCAGGATTCCCAATAATGCATATTCAGCACGTGTAATTCCCAGTGTTCTCCACAGATGGCCGCCTATTTGATGGATACGTCTCGTTTTGTCCTTCAAACATTGACACAAAGTTCACGAATTTCATCCTGAAGCCACAATTGGAGAACAGGTACGGCTACAAGCTGCACCTGGACGAGCAGAGCCTCCTGCCCAACACAGGTACGGTCATTACAGAACGGGCAGGACGGGGAGTGCGGAGTCAGCCAGAGTCAAAAACCAAAACAAAGACAATCTACATAAAGTGGAATCACCAGACAAAGTAAGATCAAATAGGCCTTTATTGAGGAAAGCTACACACAAAGAACAAATAAAAACAATTAAAAGGTCAAGTTTTTTATTTATTCTTTATGTGTAGCTTTCATCAACAAAGGCCTATTTGATCTTACTTTGTCTGGTGATTCCACTTTATGTAGATTGTCTTTGTTTATGTACTAGTGCGTATTAGTATATGTGATCCCAGAATTATCTATAGTGGTGACCTCCATCTCTTTTCCTTTGAGTCAGCCAAAGTCCAAGCAACCTGCATGAAAGTGACTGTCCGCTACTATCTATATCTAAGAATGGCCAGATCTATCTATCTATCTATCTATCTATCTATCTATCTATCTATCTATCTATCTATCTATCTATCTATCTATCTATATATATATATTATCTATCTTATCTATCTATCTATCTATCTATCTATCTATCATCTATCTATCTATCTATCTATCTATCTATCTATCTATCTATTATCTATCTATATATATTATCTATCTATCTATCTATCTTCTATCTATCTATTTCTATCTATCTATCTATCTATAATATATCTATCTATCTATCTATCTATCTTATTATATCTATCTATCTATCTATTATTTATCATATCTATCTATTCTATCATCTATCTATCTATCTATCTATCTATCTTATCTATCTATCTATCTATTATCTATTCACTTCACATATACTGTATATATTTGTGTACACACACAGAAACACTCGCCTGTCCGCTCCGCACCACTGATGGGTCCCCTGCTGGTCTCTGCTGAGCCTTGTCTTCTGTCGGGGACATGCTGTACCCGATGCAAACAATCAGTTTGTGAACAATGATTGGCTGCAGCAGTCATGGTACCACCAGAATTAGATGTATCTACTGGACTGGAAACCCCTTTTGAGTTCTACTTTAGAATTTCTATAATTCACATAGAAAAGTTGAGTTGTTAACTAATTGCTTTACGTGTGTGTGTATATATAATGTGTATTATACAGTATATATGCATCACATAAACGCATGTTCACATTGGCCATAAAGCATACAAAACCTACAAGAAGCGAAATGAATATAAACCCTGCTGTAACTAAATAAGTAAAAAGCAAAAATGCATCTAAACAAATTAAGGTTCTTAATTTAATACAAGTGCATTTAAATAGCCTAGGGTTCTTAGTAATATTTTTTAATATTAGAAAGTGTAGGACCATCCCGATCAGGGTCACCTTGCCACTGGTGGGATGGCTTCTATGCTATTTTTGATCAAAAACAGTACTCATAAGAATCCTATGTTATTTAAATGCACTTTTGCTTTTTACTTATTCAGTTACCACAGGGTTTATGTTCATTTTATTTCTTGTAGGTTTTGTATCATCACATCTCTGCCTTAGACCACCAGGGATGCGGGCATCATCACATCTCTGTCCTAGGCCACCAGGGATGCAGGCCTCATCACATCTCTACCCTAGACTACCAGGGATGTAGGCATCATTACATCTCTGCCCTAGACTACCAGGGATGTAGGCATCATCACATCTCTGCCCTAGGCCACGGAGAGATGCAGATATCATCACATCTCTGCCCTAGGCCACCAGGGATGTAGGCATCATCACATCTCTGCCCTAGACCACCAGGGATGCAGGCATCATCACATCTCTTCCCTAGATTACCAGGGATGCAGGCATCATCACATCTCTGCCCTAGGCCACCAGGGATGTAGGCATCATCACATCTCTGCCCTAGGCCACCAGGGATGTAGGCATCATTACATCTCTGTCCTAGGCCACCAGGGATGCAGGCCTCATCACATCTCTACCCTAGACTACCAGGGATGTAGGCATCATCACATCTCTGCCCTAGGCCACGGAGAGATGCAGATATCATCACATCTCTGCCCTAGGCCACCAGGGATGTAGGCATCATCACATCTCTGCCCTAGACCACCAGGGATGCAGACCTCATCACATCTCTTCCCTAGATTACCAGGGATGCAGGCATCATCACATCTCTGCCCTAGACTACCAGGGATGTAGGCATCATCACATCTCTGCCCTAGGCCACGGAGAGATGCAGATATCATCACATCTCTGCCCTAGGCCACCAGGGATGTAGGCATCATCACATCTCTGCCCTAGACCACCAGGGATGCAGACCTCATCACATCTCTTCCCTAGATTACCAGGGATGCAGGCATCATCACATCTCTGCCCTAGGCCACCAGGGATGTAGGCATCATCACATCTCTGCCCTAGGCCACAAGGGATGCAGACATCATCACATCTCTGCCCTAGGCCACCAGGGATGTAGGCATCATCACATCTCTGCCCTAGGCCACCAGGGATGCAGGCATCATCACATCTCTGAGCTAGGCCACGGAGAGATGCAGAAATCATATCTCTGCCCTAGGCCACCAGGGATGTAGGCATCATCACATCTCTACCCTAGGCCACCAGGGATGCAGACCTCATCACATCTCTTCCCTAGATTACCAGGGATGCAGGCATCATCACATCTCTGCCCTAGGCACGAGAGATGCAGATATCATCAGATCTCTGCCCTAGGCCACCAGGGATGTAGGCATCATCACATCTCTGCCCTAGGCCACCAGGGATGTAGGCATCATCACATCTCTGCCCTAGGCCACAAGGGATGCAGACATCATCACATCTCTGCCCTAGGCCACAAGGGATGCAGACATCATCACATCTCTGCCCTAGGCCACAAGGGATGCAGACATCATCACATCTCTGCCCTAGATTACCAGGGATGCAGACATCGTCACATCTCTGCCCTAGGCCACCAGGGATGTAGGCATCATCACATCTCTGCCCTAGGCCACAAGGGATGCAGACATCATCACATCTCTGCCCTAGATTACCAGGGATGCAGGCATCATCACATATCTGCCCTAGATTACCAGGGATGCAAACATCATCACATCTCCCCACTAGGCCATCAGGGATGCAGACATCATCACATCTCTGCCCTAGGCCACCAGGGATGCAGACATCATCACATCTCTTCCCTAGTATATCAAGCATTCTGATATTAACTCCTTCTTTCCTCTACATCACCAAAAATCCTTATTTTGCTCCTTATGTACCCTAGACCACAAAGGATTTATGCATAAACACTATAAAATTATTTGCCTGGACACTGTATATAGGTATTAATCGGGATGTATTGCGATGCTTGCATTTGCTTGTCGTGTGACTAAATATTTGGGTGCCATATGGCGATACTTATTTGCTGCTGTTTTGAATCGCCATGTTGAGAGGGCACAGTGCTCTTTTTTTCTTTATGGGATGCCATTGTATCAGAAAGTGTAAGCAGCTAGACTTATTGATGCATTTATTAAAAGATCGATTTATCTCATTTTGTGGCTGAAGGTATTTCTAGGTATCATTTTTTTGTTGTCCACCCTAGCTAAAATCAGAGGAACCTGAGAGCTGCTTCTCAGTCGCTCACCAGATGGGATTACATTACACATTTGCAGTTATAAATGTTGGTAAAAAAAACCTTTCACAATGGAATTTTTGCCAAATAACAAAGTCTCTGTTTCTAATATATGTAAAGCTGTAGGATCAGACGCAGGTCCAATAAGTCAGAGAACTGGTGTCCCTTCCATCTCCAATGGATTAATAATGAAGCACCCATGCACACGACCCTAGCATCCCATCAATGGTTTTATCATCTTAATATATTGCAGTCATCATTTAACATAGCACTGTGTACTTACAATTGCTCATTTTACCTTTCTACCCAGATAATTCTCCTCTTTTCCATTAACTCTGTTACATAACGTGATTAAAAGCAGACTAGGTGGATCATTTTCTATGTAGAAACAGGAAGTCTCTTTTACCTGCATGAGTCATCATTGGAGCTACTATTGTATATCACTGCAAAGTCCTTGGCAGCCCAGCTCCACCTCCTTTTCAACTCCTCCTGAGCCAACTGCTCTGTTCCTCTCCTCTACCAGGGACTTTGCAGTCATGTAGAATTGTAGTTCCAATAATGACTCATGCAGGGAGAAGAGACTTCCTGTTTCTACATAGAGCTTAAGGGTGAGTTTCCACGGTCAGGAAACGCTGCGTGTTTGGCGCTGTGCGCTGGCGCAGCGCCAAACACGCAGCGTCCAGATGTTACAGCATAGTGGAGGGGATTTCAAGAAATCCCGTCTCCACTATGCGTAACAATACGCAGGTGGCAAACCTGCGTAAACGGACATGCGGCGCGTCTTTTCAGACCGCAGCATGTCCTCGCGTATTGCGGCGACGGTGCGTCGCCGCAACAGAATTAACACAGGGCTATGTAGCCCTGCGCTCTTTCCGGAGGTGTTCCGGAGGTGTCCTGAACACCTCCGGAAAGATCGCGCGTCATAAAGGGGGCGGGGCTTAGACGGAGCGGAATTTCCGCTCCGTCAAAAGCGCTATGGTTCCGGACCGTGGAACCATAGCCTTAAAGGATTCAACTAGTCTGTTTTTAATCATGTGATGTCATAGACCTAATGAGAAAGAGAAGAATTAACTGGGTAGAAAGGCAAAATGAGCAATTGTAAGTACACAGTTCTATATAATATGGTGATTGCAATATATTAAGAAGATAAAAACTTTGATGGGGAGGAGAAGGGCTTCTTTAAATAACCCATAGATGCTAAGAACTGAATAGCAAGCACAAAGTCGTTCTCTTTATGCACAGAGCCTTCTGCTGAACTGCTGATGAATGTCAGCCGCAGCCGACGTCTGATTGTGGTCCTTTCGATGGCGTATCTAGAGCAAGAATGGTGCCAAAGTAACTTCAGGTGAGGTCATCTACGGGATTTTTTGATTTGTCATGTAAAGTGCTTACATGTCACAAAGGGCCCATGACGATGGTTATAAGGCAGGTCCATTCATGTCACCACACCTCTGAGTGGCCCTCTGTCCTGGCTCACAAAAGGGTGGTCCTAAAGCAGGGGCCCTCCCTGTATGATGGCCAAATGCTCTAATAGGGCATTTCGTGAGACAACCCGTTAACGGATTCTATTTTTTGTGCGTAGGGACGGCTTCTTCCGCCTCCTGGAACTCTCGCAGACGCCTATCTTCATTGTGTTTGAGAATCAGTACAAGGAGATGCCAGCAGAAGTCATCCATCTGCTCAACAGCCAGAAGGGGACATTGAAAATGCTGATATGGAAGACCAATTCTGTGGTACGACCGTCTGTGGTGAAAGTGGAGGAGAGGGAGTAAAAGTTGTACAGTAGATTTTTACTAACATAGTTTGGCTCTTTCCATTATCCTTTATGGTCATGACTACAAAAGGAGCAGTATTTGATTTCAGGTGCTTGTCCATGGTCATGTAGACTACTACGAATGCTATCTTACATTTATGAGTAGCCCTACCACCTCCACAGCCCTGCCCAAACAAATTTCTCTACTATAAGCACTCAACATGCGAGCTTTACCTGTAGCAGGTTTACTTATGGGAGCATATGCAATGTTAATTAATTTAAAGAGTAACTAAATTGTTTTCTTGTTTAATCATCCCTCATCCAGTGCAAAGTTCTAAATTGTTTGAATATAGTTCATTACTTTAATTTGCAGCTTTCTCTCCCAAATGCTTTGCTGCAGTGGTTAGTTTAGGCTCTTTTAGAAGCTACTTTCATCTGCTGCTCAGCAAGATCTGTACTCTATTTACAAACAATCAGAGTACAGGAAGTCCCTGACTATGTGAGTGGAGAGCAGAGATGTTCAGTGAGGGGAGTACCCCCTACATTGATTGTTTGTAAATACAGCAGGGATTTTGGCTGAGCAGCGGTTCAAAGCAGCTTGTAAAAGATCATAAACTTGGCAGCTGTTGATTTGAATAGGCACGGTGTTGAAGTTACCCAAAGACACTTCTGTCATGTAGAAATAATCTAAAACAGAATTCTGCAGATGTAACTGCTATGGCAATAAATAATTGAGTCTGTGTATTGCATGTCTCAACATAGTCTCCAGCCTCTGAGTTCTGGAAGGAGCTTCGGCTGGCCCTACCTCGGAAGATTTCACTCTCTGAAGGCAAAGGTGATCCTCAAATTCAGTGTCAGGATGATAAGGATCCAATGCTGACTGTAAATAACGAAGCATCCGATCTTGACCCCGATGGAGACCTAGGTACCAGCATTTCCTTGTATCTCATGTCACATTGCTTTCTTTGCCTATTTTTACCCATCTCTTCACCACTGTCCGTTATTTTCAGGAGTCAGAAGAAGTTTCCATAAAGCTCCACCACCTCGGATAGCCCCAGTGGCACGTGTCCCAGACAGAGAACCAGTAGATGTGGACATCTCAGATTTAGGCTCGCGGAACTACTCGGCCAGAACAGATTATTATTGTCTGGTCACTGAGCCTGATCTATAGGAAGAATGAGAAAGTGAAGGACATTGGAGGTCACCAGTGAAAAGTCACATCATGGTGAAGAAGGAAACCACCCGGAGCAGAGACTGGATCATTCTTTTTCTTAAAGCTGTGACAATGGGTTAATCAAGAGACAAACGTGAAGTGAAATTATCCCTTTCCATCAGCTTATTCCGCTACCGTCATCATGATGTTCATGTTAGGTCTAATTATTATGGTAGCGGTGGAAGAATATAATTACCAAAAGCAGCTTATGTCGGTAGCATAGCTAAATATATCTGAGAGGGGACAAACAAAGCTGAGGAAAGCAGAAGAAACGGGTAAGATCAAAGAATTTCATCCACCATGAGAAGTTCTGGTCATAATAACGAAATAATGTATTTTGGCACTGTTGTATAATTCATGAGAAAATTGGAGAAGAAGCATATTATATACATTGTATATCATTTTATACTATGGATTAAGCTTTGAGTCAATAATCAGGGAAACGCTGCAAAATCAGGAGTTATTAAGTCCAACATAGCTTCCATGTTCTTACAACGTACCTGTAGTGTCAGAATAAGTTTTAGTTTGTAAGGTTCAAGGTAGACATAAATCCATCAAGTTCAACTCATGCCCTAACATGTTGATCCAGTGGAGGGCAAAAATAACCAATGAGGCAGATGCTAATTGCCCCATATTAGGGGAAAAACTCCTCCCTGACTCCACATACGGCAATCAAACTAATTCCCTGGATCACCGCCCCATCACAGAATCTAGTACCTAGAACCTATTACATTTTTCAAGAAAGAAATCCCGACCATCTTTGTGTAGTGAATCAGCTATTACAACATAATTTGGCAGAGAGTTCCATAATCTAACTGCTCTTACAGTAAAAAATCCATAATCTTACTACTCTTACAGTAAAAAATCCATAATGGCACTGCTCTTGCAGTAAAGAATCCATAATCTCACTGCTCTTACAGTAAAGAATTCATAATCTCACTGCTCTTACAGTAAAGAATCCATAATCGCACTGCTCTTACAGTAAAAAAATCCATAATCTTACTACTCTTACAGTAAAAAATCCATAATGGCACTGCTCTTGCAGTAAAGAATCCATAATCTCACTGCTCTTACAGTAAAGAATTTATAATCTCACTGCTCTTACAGTAAAGAATCCATAATCGCACTGCTCTTACAGTAAAGAATCCATAATCACACTGCTCTTATAGTAAAGAATTTATAATCTCACTGCTCTTACAGTAAAGAATCCATAACCGCACTGCTCTTACAGTAAAGAATCCATAATCTTACTGCTCTTACAGTAAAGAATCCATAATCTTAATACTCTTACAGTAAAGAATCAATAATTGGACTGCTCTTACAGTAAAGATTCCATAATCTCACTGTTCTTACAGTAAAAATCCATAATCTTATTGCTGTTACAGTAAATAATCCATAATCTTACTACTCTTACAGTAAAGAATTCATAATCTTACTGCTCTTACAGGCAAGAATCCATAATCTTAATACTCTTACAGTAAAGAATCAATAATCGGACTGCTCTTACAGTAAAGATTCCATAATCTCACTGTTCTTACAGTAAAAAAATCCATTATCTTATTGCTGTTACAGTAAATAATCCATAATCTTACTACTCTTACAGTAAAAAATCCATAATGGCACTGCTCTTGCAGTAAAGGATACATAATCTCACTGCTCTTACAGTAAAGAATCCATAATGGCACTGCTCTTGCAGTAAAGGATACATAATCTCACTGCTCTTATAGTAAAGAATTCATAATCTCACTGCTCTTACAGTAAAGAATCCATAACCGCACTGCTCTTACAGTAAAGAATCCATAATCTTACTGCTCTTACAGTAAAGAATCCATAATCTTAATACTCTTACAGTAAAGAATCAATAATCGGACTGCTCTTACAGTAAAGATTCCATAATCTCACTGTTCTTACAGTAAAAAATCCATAATCTTATTGCTGTTACAGTAAATAATCCATAATCTTACTACTCTTACAGTAAAGAATCCATAATCGCACTGCTCTTACAGTAAGGAACCATAATCACACTGCTCTTATAGTAAAGAATTCATAATCTCACTGCTCTTACAGTAAAGAATCCATAACCACACTGCTCTTACAGTAAAGAATCCATAATCTTACTGCTCTTACAGTAAAGAATCCATAATCTTAATACTCTTACAGTAAAGAATCAATAATCCGACTGCTCTTACAGTAAAGATTCCATAATCTCACTGTTCTTACAGTAAAAAATCCATAATCTTATTGCTGTTACAGTAAATAATCCATAATCTTACTACTCTTACAGTAAAGAATTCATAATCTTACTGCTCTTACAGGCAAGAATCCATAATCTTAATACTCTTACAGTAAAGAATCAATAATCGGACTGCTCTTACAGTAAAGATTCCATAATCTCACTGTTCTTACAGTAAAAAATCCATTATCTTATTGCTGTTACAGTTAATAATCCATAATCTTACTACTCTTACAGTAAAGAATTCATAATCTTACTGCTCTTACAGGCAAGAATCCATAATCTTAATACTCTTACAGTAAAGAATCAATAATCGGACTGTTCTTACAGTAAAGATTCCATAATCTCACTGTTCTTACAGTAAAAAATCCATAATCTTCTTGCTGTTACAGTAAATAATCCATAATCTTACTGCTCTTCCATTAAAGAATCCATAATCTTATGGCTCTTACAGTAAAGAATCCATAATCTCACTGCTTTTACAGTAAAGAATGCATAATTGCACTGCTCTAACAGTGAAGTAGCACTCTGAAAGTACTTTGTAATAAGATCACTCTTACCCCTTCGTCTTTGACTGCTTTCTCCCTGAAACGTCACGCCTCTTGTCCACCATCCGCTATGTCTAATACTAAAGCTGAGTTCTACTCGCATAAAGTGAGCCGAGCTGCAATGCCAATAACTTCCTGTAGTGACGAGAGGTGATATTTCCCCTCACCCCACCAAAATATAATATAGCTTTATTTTTCTAATTTTATAAAACCCTTTTAAAAAAACTGCTTAAAAAAAAGCTTTGTTTCTTATTTTATAGAACAATCTTATAAAACTGAGCCAATGTGAAGAGTATACACCCCAACCAACAATGTGAATTAGCTCCATTCAATTAAAAGGGTATTCCCATCTCCAAGATCCTATCCCAACATGTAGTAGGTGTAATAATAATATTAGCCATGAAATTAGAAATAGAGTATAGTTCTTCTGATTCACTATGTTGCCTGTCCCATGTCATTAAAGGGGTATTCTCATCTCCAAGATCCTATCCCAACATGTAGTAGGTATAATAATATTAGCAATGAAATTAGAAATGTAGTATAGTTCTTCTGACTTGCTATGTCACCTACACCATGTGCAGGGCATTGCAGTAACTTAGGTAGCCATGGTTACGATCACTCAAATAGTGACAGTTGGTTGTTAGTGGTTGTAACCATGGCTACCTGAGGTGCTGCAATGCCCTGCACATGGAGTAGATGACATAGCGAATCAGAAGAACTATACTCTAATTCTAATTTCATTGCTAATATTATTATCATACCTACTACATAATGGGATAGGATCTTGGAGATGGGGATTCCCCTTTAATAACTTAGGGATCAGTGATTAACATGCGGTGTACTGGTTCACATATCAAAGTCATCTGTAAATGTCACTTTTGTGATGGCCCTGGCTCTCAATGTCACTCATGGCTTGGGGCACTACCCAATTGCTTGCCAGTGTGCACACAAGCTCCTGTGACGTTGAGTTTAGGGACAGTTGACATCTGCTCCAATTGTCTAGAGCAGCGTTCTCACCTGGAGTATATAGAATGTGACGTGTCACATAGACACGGGGTTATGCCTAAAAATATAGTCAGGACCGAAATTTGTATCCAAGAGTCTATTTTTTGCACTTTGGACACTCCTTATTGACGAGCACGCATCTATTACAAGAGAACATAGAAAGATGTAAGAATTGTGTCCAGGAAACTAATATACTCAGTATTATTGCCGACCCCGGCCTAAAGCACATACATAGAACGATGGTCAGAGGGCGATTTTTAAAGGGGCTCTCCATTTTATCTTTATTTTAACATATAGATTAAAAACACCATTTTGTGGCACTTATTAATAGAGAAGTATTACACGTTCTCCTCCCTGGGCTTGTTGCGGTCACCTTCCTTACAGGTCTACTAGTCTGGAAATGGCTGTCCATCAGCCTCCTCCAATTAGAAAGCTCAGGTATTAGGAAAGCTGTTTTTCAATTGGTGGAGGCAGATAGACAGATCTAGTCACCTGCTCCTCATATCAGTGGCCATTTTCTGGACAGGAGAGGTGTGCAATCTGTGAGGAAGGTTGTTCTAGCAAGGAGGGGAACTTGTAATACTTAGATTTGTTACATTTACAATAATGTGAACAAGCCCTTTAAATGCCAATATGTTAGACGCTGTCACTGAGACGTGTTGTTTCCCATCACACTGAGCAGGCTCAGCCTCAGGGAATCCCTGTATGAGGTTTATGGGTCAAAATATGAATTTAAGAGTTATATCCAACTTTAATGCATCTTAAATAAAAAATTTAAGCAACTTTGTAAACTTTTGTCTTCGGCTCCTATGCAGATCTATAGACTTCCAGAGAACCCCATGTGCCGATTGTTACTCTACACCCTCTACTATACGTAGGCTAGTGACGTGCCAGAGGACGGAAGTAACACTTGAAACACTTGGGTTTCTTTGCAGTCCGTAACCATGAAGACACTAGTGATGAGCGAGCGTGCTGGGATAAGGTGTTATCTGAGCATGCTCGGGTACTAAGCGAGTGACTTCAGCGTGCTCAAAAAATATGTTTGAGTCTCCGCGCCTGCATGTCTCACGGCTGTTCGACACATGTTTATTAGGCAATCCCTGCATGTGTTGAGACTGTTGAACAGCCGGGAGACATGCAGCCACGGGGACTCGAACATGTTTTTCGGGCACACCAAAGTCACTCGCTTAGTACCCTAGCATAGATAACAGCTTGTCCCAGCACGTTCGCTCACCACTAGAAGACATAACGTTTGCATAGGAGCTGCAGACACAAAGCGGTAGGAGTGGGATGGGATCTGACTACTGTATACTAGTTTATAAGATTGGGAGCGCACGGTGAAGAAACTCATCCTCTTTTACACCAAAAAAGAACATACCCTAACAGTTTTAGGTTTCCGGTCACCCTAATAACGACGCTGCTTATGAGATTATATTCTGTGCCACTTTTCCCAAAATTCAACTCTACATTTCCACATGTGAACGTATAATTTCTACTTATATTTGTAGATAAAGATGATTTACTGTATAGCGGCTCTTCATTTTATGACCAAAATCTGATGGTTGCCTTATTTCATTTGCACCACATTTATCATTATTTTCTGGTGAGCCCGTTGACGACATTTGCACCACATTTATCATTTTTCTGGTGAGCCCATTGATGACATTTGCACACACATTTATTATTTTTCTGGTGGCCCTTTGACGACATTTGCGCCACATTTATCATTTTTCTGGTGAGCCCGTTGACGACATTTGCACCACATTTATTATTTTTCTGGTGAGCCCATTGATGACATTTGCACCACATTTATCATTTTTTTCTGGTGAGCCCGTTGATGACATTTGCACCACATTTATCATTTTTCTTGTGAGCCCGTTGACGACATTTGCACCACATTCATCATTTTTCTGGTGGCCCCATTGACGACATTTGCACCACATTCATCATTTTTCTGGTGAGCCCGTTGACGACATTTGCACCACATTCATCATTTTTCTGGTGGCCCCGTTGACGACATTTGCACCACAGTTATCATTTTTCTGGTGAGCCCATTGACGACGTTTGCACCACATTTATCTTTTTTCTAGTGAGCCCATTGACGACATTTTTCTGGTGGCCCCGTTGACGACATTTGCACCACAGTTATCATTTTTCTGGTGAGTCCGTTGACGACGTTTGCACCACATTTATCTTTTTTCTGGTGAGCCCATTGATGACATTTGCACCACATTTATCATTTTTCTGGTGAGCCCGTTGATGACATTTGCACACACATTTATTATTTTTCTGGTGGCCCGTTGACGACATTTGCGCCACATTTATCATTTTTCTGGTGAGCCCGTTGACGACATTTGCACCACATTTATCATTTTTCTGGTGAGCCCGTTGACGACATTTGCACCACATTTATTATTTTTCTGGTGAGCCCGTTGACGACATTTGCACCACATTTATCATTTTTTTCCTGTGAGCCCGTTGACGACGTTTGCACCATATTTATCATTTTTCTGGTGAGCCCGTTGACGACATTTGCACCACATTTATCATTTTTTTCTTGTGAGCTCGTTGACGACGTTTGCACCACATTTATCATTTTTCTGGTGAGCCCATTGATGACGTTTGCACCACATTTATCAAAGTGTTGCATCTTGAGATATTACATTTTTGTCTAGAATGTTTCTCCATTTTTAAGCCATTATCTTGCCGGAGTGAATTTACAACTTTTTAAATGTCATAATTCATTAATCTGGTGAAAACCTCATTCTCATTGCTAATCCAACCTATATGAAGTTGCACCTTTTTGTGCACCACAATGTGTGACTTTTTCGTATCATAAAACTGGCGCAAAAGCCTTAATACATTAGTGATTGCGGAATAAAAATACCGGAATAAAATCAGTAGGTGGCGCCATGCTTTGCTAGTATAACATTACATATTACATGCCAATTGTAGTGTTGGGCAAATGTGCCCGGATAAAATGTTATCTGAGCATGCACGGGTGATATCCGAGTGTCTACGGCGTACTCGAAAAATATGTTCTATGCAATGGCAGCAAATTAAAGTAGTTATACAACATATTTATTAAACGACTAGCAGCTGTTCTGCAGCACCCTGCAGAGGCCACTGCACATTGAAAGGTGGTGCACATTGCTGCTCCAATCAAAGTTTTGACATCCGACCATGACTGGAGCTTTATACAGAGCAATCCATGTAGGTTGGGTGTTCAAAACTTCATGCGCGCACATAGAGATCAGTGCATTCTGCGGATTTTCCCATCTTGCAGCACGCTCATTCCTGGGTGGAATCATTGTGCATTTTCTCCAGGAATCACACCTTTTGTAATATTCAGAACAAAATCCATGGCAAATCTGGAAAACTGAAGCAAAAAATTCTACGTGTGAACACAATAAACCGTATTTTCTCTCATCTTAGAGAATGGGTCCGATTGTGCTAATCAGACGGTGAGCATAATGTGATCCAATTGTTTCGGATGTGGAGAAGTAGAAGAAATGAATTTCTCCATCTTCTACGTTCAGTCAGTCTGTGAAAATAAGACTGCACTCAGATGTCACCCGAGTGCAGTCTATTTTTTTTTTAAACAGACCCATTGCCTTGCATGATCGAGTTCAATACGATTTAAGGGCGCAAATCGGGCATGCTGTGATTTTGTTGTAGCAGCACGTCTCTACTCCAAGACATTTCATGTGATGTACAAGTATCCACAGGTCCTTCTATACAAGTGACTCTCCTAGTTTTACTCCCACGAGAACATATGTTGTCTGCATATTTTTAACGACCAGGCGCATAACTTTACATTTCTCCACACTGAGCCACATCTACCAAGTGGATGTCCAAATACTCGCTTTCTACAGTCAGCAGGATTTTGTAATGTATTAAAAGAGGCATGTACTCACAAAGTAGCAACGTTCTACAACCATTTTACAAAGCATTAATGCACCCTCATCTGGAATATGCAGTTTAGTTCTGGGCACCAGATCATAGAAAAGATACCCTGGTGTTACGAGGGTGTCACGTACCCCTGGAAGATTTGGAGTTAGACGGTCACGCCGGGTAATGAATCGCAGGTCTTTAGAGATGATGGGATTTGTGTCCCATATTAAATGGATTCACTTTCCTCTGGTGCTGAAGACGTTAACAACCCTTTCTATGCTGGTCAGAAACATGCAGCTCCATTTCAGCTGCTTCTGATCTGGTCATTACCTCTTCCTATAAAAACTGGCCAGACCTTCTTGTCCCTGCCGGTGAAAGATTTGTCTTCCTGTGCTGTGTGGTAAATCTAAAGGGTATGCCACACTAAACAATATCGCTAACGGGATCGCTAAAAAACGTCACTATTTAGCGATCCCGTTAGCGATATTGTTCAGTGCGGCAGCTTCCAGCGACGAGCTTCCTGCTGTGATCTCGCTCGTCGCTGGAATCGCTCCGGACCCTATTTTCTCGTCGGCGCTCCCGCTGGGTAAGTATCTTATCGCTGTGTGGCACCTTTTCTTAGCGATTTAGCGGTACTTTTGTACCGCTAAAGTCATTAAGAAGATCGCTAACGGCGATAGCGTCGTTAACTATATCGCTAAATGCGGCAGCATTTAGCGATATAGAAACAATCCCGCTAGCGATCTCATTAGTATGCAACGCTAACGAGATCGCTAGCGGGATTGCTTAGTGTGGCAGTACCTTAAGTAGTTGGAGTAGAGTTGTAGTAGTGATCTGGGGTTTGCTGTAGTACGTGTATTTATCTCCTGGTCTCTGTTCCCATTTAATTTATTCCTCCCTGTCCCTATCCTCCTCCCTCTTGTTGGTTAGTGCTTTTGTATGTTAGAGATTTCTGTTATTCCTGTTTTGTATCATTTATCTTACATTTCTGTCCCATGACTCATGGGTTGGGGGAAGAAACAGATCAGCGTTTAACAGCAGCATAGTAAGGTCGGGGACTCAGGCCTCTCTACCTTCAAGAGTACCCCCAGGACGGGGATAGTTAGGGTCCCAGTTCCAGAGACAGTTTTAGGCCCCCCCTTCCTTAGTGTCACAGTGTGACAACTGGAGTTAGAAGAGGTAAAAAGAGCCACAAAACTGATAAAGGACATGGAGGATGTTATTTACCAAGAAAGACTAAACAATTACATTTATTTTGTCTTGAGAAGAGACAAATAAAGGGCGACATGATTAACTTGTATAAGTACCTAACTGGCCTACAAGGCGAAGCCTGGGATACGCAGGCCAGGTGTGTTCCAGTATCACTTAATCATTGTATAGTTGTATTAATTTGGTAATAATATGTGGGCATTATACAGAAGTATTATGTGGCATTGCCTAGTGACTAATTTTCAGCACATAACACATGAAAAAGAATTATGGCTGCTCCCCAATACCTATGATATTTTATAATACAAATGTGTTACCAAAATACCTTCTGCTGGCAGTGTAAAACTGTCAGTGTGCAGGCGGATGCCATCAGCAAGTAGGATAGTGCTTTTCTAAAGGGGGCAATCATTGGCCGATCATCTTCTGTCTAATTCTTGAACAGGTGGGACCTGTATTACCACAACACGTTGGAACAAGATGAACCAGAATTGGCAATGTATTACTAGACAACACACCCATTATTCATTGCTTTTACAAGATACCATAATAACAATTATAGTCCTAAATCCACTAAAATGATTTATGTTGTTACCTTCTGCAACATATGCCAAAGACAATATATTTTGTTCTTGGACTATTCATGAGTTGAATGGCCACTTTAATTTATCCCTACATATAAAGTACATTTGACGTTCACTGTGGACTGATGTAAACTCCTATGCTTACCCTCTAGAACTAAATATAAATATTTTAATTAAAATGTTGCCCTTGGTTTTAATTGATCTATTTATCAACTTGAATAAGTGCAATACCACATTTTACCACATGGTGGTGATGTTCAGCAGAAGATTATCATACAATTCATTGTCTATGTCTGCAAACAGCCTCTTCATAGAAGAAGAGGACTTGGACTCTAGCGCCACCTATTGGATATAGCAATCTTAAAAGTCAATATCCATCCATTAAAGAGCCTGGTCACATGACTTAGGATAAGAAGCAAAACTTGAAACTCCATTTGCAAATAAGGGTGTTTGCCCCTCATCAGTGCAAAGCAGGAGATCTGATTTGGTTGGGTGACAGGCCTCTGACCGGGGGCGTAAGAGAGAACATTTCTCCTTGTGTAGAATGCCAAGACAGTGTAAGAAGTGGAGAATCTGGGAAGCAGAAAGGCGCAAATAGGGTCTTAACTGATAAAAAACAGGAAATGAAGGGAAGTAATTATGCTCACCTGGTTCAGTTGCCCCTAAGCAATATGTAAGGCGCATGGATCATCTGCTGCAGGACACAGGTCCAAAGACCAACAACAAAGGTGAATCCAGGTATCATATGTCACTTTCTGCGCTGCTGATGAAGACTGCCGGCAAGATGGTATTCTTGGAAACTTTCTAAGTCACGCAGGACCTCATCCTCAGGACAAAACCTTATAAGGTCCTCATGTAGTCGAGCAAGTTGATCTGCGCATGCGCCACAAAGAGTGACCTGTCAATCAGACATGGGGCAGGCAAGCTGCAAGTGCAATGTCCCACCAAAATCACTTGCAGCTCATTTGCATACAAAGTCAACGCTGGATTTCTCAAACTACAAAACGGATTTCTCAATCAAGGTATGGGACTTAATCAGCCTGAAAGCACCTAAACATATATACCATTAGTTTAAGATATAAAATCTTCATGACGACAGGTTTCCTTTAAAAAAAAAGCCATCTAGGTAGTGAAAGCATACCTGTTTTCATCTAGAAAGGCACAGTCAGACGGCTGAAGTATTCGCGCGAGGATCGCATCGCAATCCTTGGACTGGCCGTCGGCTCTCCTGACCCGAGTGTGATGTATTTCTATACAGCTGTCACTTTCTGGTTAGTAGAGCAGACTGCCAGTCCGAGGATTGCGATGCCGTTCTCGTGCGAGTAATACGGCCCTAAAATTCACGAAACCTGCTCATGGATTGTTCTGTGCATTACTTTGTAGCGAAAGGGGATAAACTGCAATACCACGTACAACCTCTGGACAGGTGTGGTACTATTTCTAAACTTGCAGAACCCCTTAATCTCAGGCTCCAAGTCCAATCATAACTACTGGTCTTTGCAATCTTGGCAAAAAACGCATCACTCTGCCGTGATTTTTAAACTCCTTCACGACCTTGGACGTATCTATACGTCAAGGTCAGTAAGTACTTACCAACCTTGGACGTATAGATATGTCCAGGTGATTTTGGACGCAAAGAAGCTGGGCGTGCGGGATTGCCATCGAGTGTTCAGTGATTCTGACAGCTGACACCCAGCAATCACTACCAGGAGAGGTGTTCACACCGCTCCCGGCAGATTAACCCCTAAATGCTGCGATCGATATTGAGCACAGAATTTAGAAGGCAGGCAGAGGGAGGGAGCCCCCATACTGACCCGAAGAATAAAGTAGCCTAATCAATTTTATCACATGTGGAACGGCTTAAAGAAATAAAAACTCCTGAATTACTTTTTTTCATTCTGCCTCCCAAAAATTATAATAGAATGTGATCAAAAAATGTAATATGCCAAAAAATAGTACCAATAAAAATATGATCTCATCCTGCAAAAACCAAGCCTCACATGACTGAAATATGAAAAAATGATAGCTCTCAAAATATGGGGATGCTAGTTTTTGTAATAAAAAGCGTCTTTTAGTGTGTGACAGCAACCAAACATACAAGCCCTATAGAAATCTGGTATTGTTGTGATGGCACCGACCTGAAAAATAAAGTCGCCTAATCACTTATACTGCATGAGGAACGGCGTTAAAAAATAAATAAAACCAATTCTTCACCTGCTGTTGATTTGTTCATTCTGACTTCCAAAAATTACAGTAAGGCTTGGCGCACAGTTATCCTGTACTCTGCGCTGTGTGCTTACATCGGAGTTTCTGTGTAAATTTCTGAAATACGTGATTCAGACAGAACCTCAGGTGGAAGATTCCCTATAATGATGCAGGTGGAGACACTGTGGACGCCATCTGGTCTATGACTTGGCGTTGTTCTTGCATAAAAGCGCCATCCGTCACAGTTTTGTTCAGTTCTGAAAAGAAGGACAAGGCTGAGCAGAGGCCAGATGAGTCCAGAGTAGTGTTGAGCATTCCGATACCGCAAGTATCGGGTATCGGCCGATATTCGCTGTATCGGAATCCCGATACTTAGTTCCGATATTTTTCATATATCGTATACCGGAATCGGAAGTTCCCATAATTCTTTGAGAGGCAATGTGATTTTAGTCAGCCAATGAGGAATCTTATGAAGTGTGGGCACATCCTGTAATGCTGCGGTCATCTTAACTAATGGCATGGCTGTGATTGGCTGCTGAAATGATGTCAGAATGCACTATAAAAGGCGCCGCCGCCATTTTAGCGTCACTGTGCTGTGAACTCAGTTAGGGACAGAACGCTGCTCTGCTGACTCTGAGGGACAGTTAGACATTGCGATTTTGTGTACTCTACTGTGCTTTAGGCAGGCTAGTTTACCAACCGCTGTATAAAGCTTCCTTTTGCCAGTGTTGTTTTAACAGCTCTGTGCAAGGTGTGTGTGAGTGCAGGTGACGCTGCAGTTTGCTCTGCATCCACCGCTGTTTGTAGGCATCTGCACGTGTCACTCACTGACTCTTTTTTTTTATTTGATTTTGTGGAATTGGTGCAGCTCCATTATATTTGCCAAAAATCTAATCTATTAGTGTGACGCGCTTCCATCCGTATACAATACATTGGTTGCAAACACTATAGAAGTAGACAAAGGGGCCTTTCACAGCTACTGAACAGTTGTGTTTCAGTGTTCACTGTAGTCTGTGAGCTTTTCATTTTTTGAGTGCAGATCACGCTCCAGTTAGTTCTTCAACTACTGCTGGTTGTAGTCTGCTGAGCGTGTGTCACTGCCTCATCCTTCACTAATTGGTGCTGCTCCATTATATTTGCCAAAAATCTAATCTATTAGTGTGACGCGCTTCCATCCGTATACAATACATTGGTTGCAAACACTATAGAAGTAGACAAAGGGGCCTTTCACAGCTACTGAACAGTTGTGTTTCAGTGTTCACTGTAGTCTGTGAGCTTTTCATTTTTTGAGTGCAGATCACGCTCCAGTTAGTTCTTCAACTACTGCTGGTTGTAGTCTGCTGAGCGTGTGTCACTGCCTCATCCTTCACTAATTGGTGCTGCTCCATTATATTTGAAAAAAATCTAATCTATTAGTGTGACGCGCTTCCATCCGTATACAATACATTGGTTGCAAACACTATAGAAGTACACAAAGGGGCCTTTCACAGCTACTGAACAGTTGTCTGCAGTGTTCACTGCAGTCTCTGAGGAATAACCACACTTAGGCCTTATAACTTTTCTGACTTTCTTTATCAATCTACCAAGATGAAGAAGGCAGGGAGTAAGGCACGTGGTCGTGGCCGGGGAGTTTCAGCAGGGAGAGGACGTGGGGATTCTGTGGCTGCTGCCGCACCCAGTGACACAGCATCCACCAGTTTTACCCGTGAGCGTTCCTTTATGCGCACTTTTGTAGGAGCTCAGCGTACCCCTCTGCTGCGGGAAGAACAAATTGAAGCCGTTGTTGGTTGGATGGCAGCCAATGCATCGACTTCAATTGCTTCCACCTCCTCTCAGGACCACAGCACTGTTGAACAACCATCTGTCTCTTCACCGCCTGCCAAATTGCCCAGGCAGTCAGAGAGTTATGAACTGGAGCCAGCTGAGTCTCTGCTTCTGTTCTCAGAATCTGTTGGCTTGGAAACAGGGGCCCAGCCAAGCAGCATTCTGGAATGTGAAGAAGAGGCAGTATGCAGTGATGCGCAACAGCTGTGTCTCTCTGAATGTGAAGAGGCAGGTGAGCCAGTGCCGATGGTCAGCACACCGCAGAACGCATCTGATGATGATGAGACTCAGGTGCCATTTTCTGTTGAGCAAGGTGCTGGCCAGACCACCCAACAGCAGCAGGTGTTGGAAGAGGGTAGTGGAGATGATGAGGTCCAAGACCCAACATGGCGTGAGGAACAGGAAGGTGGTGGTAGCAGCTCTGAGGAAGAGATTGCCCCAACGGTCCAAACAGTAAGGAGAGGTAGGCTGCAGACTCGGTTGCCTGTACCCTCCAGTTTGGCACCCGTTCGTAGCAGTTCTCTTCCAACAGCCAAACCGGGCGCTCCCAGGACTTGCACTGCGTGGTCCTTTTTTGACACACTTGCAGATGATATTTGCTATGTCAAATGCAAGCTGTGTAATCAAAAAGTTAAAAGAGGTAAAAATATCAGTAACCTCAATACCACAAATATGTGGAAACATGTACGGACAAAGCACGTAGCTGAGTTACAAAGACACACTGGAGATGTAGGCCAACCTACAGCAGCACCTACATCTTCAGCTCGTGTTGGAGCCTCTTCCTCCAGCTCACACACAGCTGGTTCGGCTTCCTCACAGGATCGCCATGGAAGAACCTCTGTAACTGTTGTCCAGAGACCCAGTGTTATTCCACCCACAGCTGCAAGTTCCCTGTCATCCTCACACTCCCAGGCCACAAAACAGCCATCGGTAGCACAGGCATGGGATAAAAGACGGCCATACTCGGCAAACCATCCACGAGCACAGGCTCTGAATGCTGGCATTGCAAAACTCCTGTCCCTTGAAATGCTGTCATTCAGGCTGGTGGAGACTGACAGTTTCCGTGACTTAATGTCATTGGCAGTCCCACAATACAATGTGCCCAGCCGATTTTATTTCAGCAGGCAAGCCGTCCCTGGTCTGCAAAAGCATGTTGAGGGAAAAATTAAACATGCGCTACTAAACGCCGTCAGTAGCAAGGTCCACCTGACCACCGATGCGTGGACCAGTACCCATGGCCAGGGACGATACCTTTCCCTCACTGCCCATTGGGTCAATGTTGTGGAGCCGGGTACAGATCTTGCGAGTGGCGCTGTACGTGTTCTGCCAACTCCAAGGATTGCAGGAATCAAGTCTGTCCACATTGACTCCTCCTCCTACTCCAGTTCCTCAGAATCATCGCTGCAGGAGCCGTCACGGTCTACCTCCACATGGACCCGTGAACGTTTACCTGATGCGACCGATATGAGCACAGCCGTGGCCAAACGTCAACAGGCCGTCCTGAAATTAATTTACATGGGGAATCGAAGCCACACAGCGCAGGAGCTCTGGAATGCCATCAAGCAGGAGAGCGACGTGTGGTTTTTGCCAGCGAATCTCCAGCCAGGCTTGGTAGTGTGTGACAATGGCCGAAATCTGGTGGCAGCTCTGGGCCTTGGCAACCTCACTCACATACCATGTCTGGCACATGTGCTCAACTTGGTCGTGCAGAGTTTTTTGAGGGACTATCCGGATCTTGATGCACTGCTGCACAAGGTCCGCCTAGAGTGCGCTCACTTGCGACGTTCCAGCATGGCCAGATCGCGCATTGCAGCTCTGCAACGCAGATTTCGCCTTCCTGAACATCGCATCATATGTGACGTACCCACCAGGTGGAATTCCACGTTACATATGTTGGAGCGGTTGTGTGAGTAGCAGCCAGCAGTAATGGAGTATCAGCTGCATCAGGCGCAATCAACTCGCAATTTGCGTCGTTCACACTTCACCACTACTGAGTGGGCCTCTATGAAGGACATCTGCCACGTTTTGCGTGCGTTTGATGAGTCAACGCGGATGGCGAGTGCAGATGATGCACTAGTCAGCCTGACTGTCCCCTTATCTGCCTGCTTCAAAAAACACTGCAAGCAATAAGGGATGAGGTTTTGGAAGAGGTGGAGGATGAGGAGTCACAAATTCCATCACCTTCTGGACAGTCAGCGCAACGTGGTTCCTCACAAAGGGCTGGGCAGTGTTCACTTTGTGAGGAGGATGAGGAGGAGTCAATGGAGGAGGAAGACATCGCTCCAGAGGGAGGTACACAACGCTCTAGTCAGTATGTAGAGCGAGGGTGGGGTGATGCAGAGCAGTCAGAGATGACGCCTCTTGCAGGGGACAGCGTTTCTTGGCCAGTTGGGAGTCTGCAGCACATGGTTGATTTCATGCTGCAGTGCCTGAGAAACGACCGCCGCATCGCCCACATTCTCACCACGTCTGATTATTGGGTGTACACCCTCCTAGACCCTCGCTACCGGGACAACTTACAAAGCCTCATCACACCGTTGAACCGGGAGCGTAAAATGCGGGAGTACCAAGACATACTGGTGCAATCCATAATGTTCTCCATTCCAGCCGAGAGCACTGCTGCTGCTACTGCTTTACAAAGCAGCTCTGTGCGTCGAGGCAGTGGAGACAGCTCTGCAACAAGAGGGAGCACAAGCAGCGCCTCTGCACAGGGCAAGACCAGTATGTTCCAAATGTGGCGAAGTTTTGTGGCAGCGCCACCAATGTCTACACCATCCGAGACGGCTCCAGTCAGCAGGAGGCAACGTTTCCGTAAGATGGTGACAGACTACATGTCTTTCCCTCTCAGTGTACTCCCAGATGGCTCTTCCCCATTCAAGTTTTGGGTCTCTAAGCTGGATACATGGCCAGAGCTTAGCCAGTATGCATTGGAGGTGCTGGCTTGCCCTGCTGCCAGTGTATTATCGGAGCGCGTCTTTAGTGCCGCAGGTGGTGTACTAACAGACCGTCGCATGCGACTATCCTCCGATAATGTAGACCGGCTTACTTTTCTGAAAATGAACAAGGCATGGATCTCGCCAGAATTTGTCTGTCCGTTTTCAGATTAAATAACTGGTTCGCAACGTTATCCATGTCTCCTGTTCCCTACACATGCACAGAAAAACCCATGTCGAACATGCTCCAAATAGGGAAGAGCCGTCACCCTGATTGTTATGCTTAAAACAGGAAATTGTGAAGTTTTCCAGGCCTAGAATGATAAATTTTTATGACAAATATGGACAAATAATAATTTGTCATCACAGCGCATATCTGCACATGTCTATTAGAAATGGTAACAAAAACTAAAACAGTCTTCACTTTTTGAAATTAATGCATAAAAGTACATTTCATACTTATCAATTAATGCTTTTTAAGGAACTTTATCTGTACCTGTAAGATAATGCAGTCAATGGATGTACAAATCATAAAATCCTCATAATCATCATCACGATTTTTATTTATGACAGACATTATAAAATACACATACTGATGCCAACTGTAACTTCACACACCATATATGAAATGGCCAGCATCTAAACCTGGTAATAATGTGCAATAATAAATTATTACATCTAGAAAGTGCATCATGCATACTGACAATACCTGCAAGTGCTGTTGAAACAACCACAACAGATATAAATTAATAATGGTTTATAGGTATCACAGTGCATAGTTACTCATGGACAATGTCGATGTAATACTGTACCTCAATAAAGTCAGCGTGAACCATTATGCTTGTTAGTCTTGTAGATTGTTAAAGAGGGAACGGTCTTTTTTTGTTGTTGGTGATTAGGTAAATGACTGGTTGTATTTGGCGTCCTAGCATAAATGATTAACTGTTGCATTTTTAGGCATCCTAGGCGCAACGGGTAACGTCACATTATAGAGTCTAATTGCACCTACCCTACGCGTGACAGTAGGAAGGTAGTGTTGACGGATAAAGCCTTGTGCAACCAGACATGCTTTTACCCTCTTCAACACTGTCCAAGCAAAAAATGCATGATTGCAGCCGCAGACTTTATTGACGTACAGTATAACATCGCCATTACCCATCAGAGGCTGTCCACTGTCTGATACAGACATAGAATATACCCTTGCTATCCGAAGCCTTTCTTTCACCTACACTTGCAGGCACACACTTAAATTGTGACAATGCATTATGTTTTTTTAAATGGTTATTTTTTATCGTACATTATTGTGTCATCACATTGATGAGTCCATGCTGGACATGTCATACATGCTGTACAAAGTAACGATTTTATTAACTGAAATAATTGAAATGTCTGTGACTGTCACATCTAAATTGCAATGATGATGATGATGAGTGACGATTACAAAATCCATTGTCTTCACTATGTTATGGTTTAACATAGCGTTCCTTAAGCATTATTCATAAATACAAAAATGGACTTTTATTCTTAAATTTACAACACTATATTTTGTAACCAATTTTTTGGGTGGTGTGTTGTTCCATTTCTTGTTGGCATGTGCATATATGCGTTTATATTTGCAGTGTATTTATTTTTATTATTGAAGTTAGGAAACATGTGTATCTTCGTACCGTGTTAGCCATTACATAGAAAAATATTTACACTTGAGAGTCCACAGTGGTTGATACCTTTGAATGGATAACTGAAAAGATGGTAACAAATTGCAAGCTTTCGAGGCTACTCACGTCTCTTCAACAGGCAAAGACTAAAACAAAAAATGAAGCATCACATATTTCTATACACAACAGGACACAGGAATAGTGCAATAGGTAAGACAAGTAAGTGACGTGTAGCAGAACTGTCATTATCACAGAGGGATGAACATAAATATTGGAACAGTTCCTAGATAAGGATAGAAAGTTTTATTGCCCTCTGATTGGGGTCTGGTTTTGTGTTTTAATGCCCCTGGAAGGGCAGAGACGCAGATTCCTTAATTGATATAGAATGACATAAATCCGTGTGATCTATTCATTCCATCACTAACAGTGTCAAAGGTCATGATGAGCTTATATTCTGAAACCTTTGTATCTTTGTCATATTTGAAGTTATATTTTAATACCAGTAATTCCATATCCATCATGCTATGACCGGGCATACAAAAGTGTTTTGCCACAGGTAAATCCATTATTTTTTGTCTTATCGTGTGGCGCTGATAATTCATCCTTGTTCTCATTTTTTGGCCGGTCTACCCTCACTTGTCCCTCCCTCACTTGTCTTACCTATTCCTGTGTCCTGTTGTGTGTACAAATATGTGATTCTTCCATTTTTTTTGTAGTCTTAGCCTGATGAAGAGACCTGAGTAGTCTCGAAAGCTTTGAATTTGTTACCATATTTTCAGTTAGCCATTAAACGGTATCAACCACAGAGGACTCTCAAGTATAAATATTTTTCTATTCTTGGAATTGAAATTCATCATTTTATTGTCCTAGTAAAACTTCATTTATTCTTGTTTTAAGTACATACATTTGCAATGGCCACGTAACAAGGCAATAAGTCAATATTTTGTGCCTACACCCTCCTTGACCCTGGGCTTCAACAGAGCCAGTTGCTGCTCAGAAGTGTTAGATGCACAGATGAAAACAATCGCTGATGTGTTTGTGGGGTTCAGTAACGCCTGCTGTTCCCTGCTGTGTGTCTGGCAAAAATTACTGCTGCTAACTACAACTTCAACTTCAAACGTCTCATACTAGGCCTCTGCCTACACCCTCCTTGACCCTCGGCTTCAACAGCGCCAGTTGCTGCTCAGAAGTGTTAGATGCACAGATGAAAACAATCGCTGATGTGTTTGTGGGGTTCAGTAACGCCTGCTGTTCCCCTGCTGTGTGTCTGGCAAAAATTACTGCTGCTAACTACAACTTCAACTTCAAACGTCTCATACTAGGCCTCTGCCTACACCCTCCTTGACCCTGGGCTTCAACAGCGCCAGTTGCTGCTCAGAAGTGTTAGATGCACAGATGAAAACAATCGCTGATGTGTTTGTGGGGTTCAGTAACGCCTGCTGTTCCCCTGCTGTGTGTCCGGCAAAAATTACTGCTAGCTACCTAATCATGGTGAAAAAAACCTGACATCTCAAAGTGTCTAGTGCTACACATAGATATGAGGCTACACCCTGATTTCTAAGCTGTAAACATTTGAAACGTCAACTTTCAAACCATAAAATGATTAGTCTTTGTCACAAATCTGTAACAAAATAAATGTGACATATTATTACAGATATGCACATGTCGAAAACAAATGCAAACACAAAATCCTACTTATGCTATAGGATACTGATGGTCAACCTTGTCACTCCATAGCTTAGACAAATCCAACTCACATCATGATGACTCCAATGCTGCAATGTTGGAAGTGCAGAATGTGGGTTGAACTTTGACAACTGCTGCAGTGCGAAGGTTATACTTCAGTGTTCTTGCCTTTGAAATAAAAGCATACAAGTTAATATAATAATCCAATGTTGATTAAGGGACGTGATGTACACGTGTAATATTGTGCAAACAATGCATGTAGGAATAGTCCTCTTCAACATTACTTATATTTGTGTCATTTTAAAAAATACATATTTGATTAGAAAGTTAACAGCCCATATCATAAAGGTCCTTCATGTAAACATGATAATCGCTAACAAAAATCATGCATTACCTTGGTAAAGTCAATAGTGCATAGTCACAATAGCAAAATATATACCTGTAAGTGGTGCTGAAAGAACCACAACTGATAGAATACGTGAATGATATATATTTATCAGACTGAATAGCGACATCTGTACAATGTCGATATAATACTGTACCTTAACAAAACAGCTGTGTCACACCTCACACTCGTTTTTCTTGTAGCTTGTTATGTAATAGGGCACATGCGTGTATGTTTCATCATAGGTGCATGTTTACTGAGTAAAGCAGTCATGACAACGCCTTTGTGTTGTCGGTACGCTTGCGATGATGAACGATGCGCACCGTGAATGTTAGTCTGCGTCATAAGACGTACAGACGCTCCAATACCCAACGCGTCACAGCAGGAAGCCAGTCTGTGCGTCCAAACAAAGGCGCAACCATACATGCACGTAACCTTTTATAAAGCTACATAAAAAAAAGGATGTAGTAGTAACGCACACTTTATTGAGGTACAGTATTACATCGCCATTCACCATCTGTGGCTATGCAGTCTCATCTATATATACCTTATCTATCCGTTGTCATGCTTGCAAGTCCACAGTCAGGCATAAATATCTGTTTTCACTCTGCACTATGCACTTTTTAAATTTTTGTTTTGTTAATATAAATGATTGGCACATATTATCAGTATTACATGATGGAAATTTTAGATATTTTTTAAAAAATTTTAGTGATATTATTCACCAAATGTAAAGTTTTATGAATGTCAAAGAAAACTTGTAATGCTGATTATGTTTTTAAGTCAGCCATTCATTGTCTACACAATAAAAATGGTGTACATACTGTTACTTACCCATCATTAATGGATTCTGATGTGTACTTGTATGCTTTTATTTTAAACCGTATAGCAGATTATTTAACCTATTTTAATTGTGGTTTGCATTGCTTTTCAACATGTTAATGTATGCGTTTATGTTTGTAAATTATTAATTTACATATATTTTTTTAAGTTAAATCATCATCTTATGGCACTAAAGTTTATATTTCTCTTGTTTGGAGTATAGACATTTTTAATTGACACGTAACAAGGAAAATACTTGATATAGTATTTAAACATCCTCCTTGACCCTGGGCTACAACACCGCCAGTTGTTGCTCGGAAGTGCTGTTAGCACAGTCTACACTTGCTCCTGTGTTACTGGGGTTCAGTAATGTCAGCTGTTCCCCTGCTGTGTGAACGGCAAAAAGTCCTGCTGCCTCCACCCTGTTCTATTTTCATCCCTGGGCTACAACACTGCCAGTTGTTGCTCGGAAGTGCTGTTAGCACAGTCTACACTTGCTCCTGTGTTACTGGGGTTCAGTAATGTCAGCTGTTCCCCTGCTGTGTGAACGGCAAAAAGTCCTGCTGCCCCACCCTGTTCTCTTCTCATCCCTGGGCTACAACACCGCCAGTTGTTGCTCGGAAGTGCTGTTAGCACAGTCTACACTTGCTCCTGTGTTACTGGGGTTCAGTAATGTCAGCTGTTCCCCTGCTGTGTGAACGGCAAAAAGTCCTGCTGCCTCCACCCTGTTCTCTTTTCATCCCTGGGCTACAACACTGCCAGTTGTTGCTCGGAAGTGCTGTTAGCACAGTCTACACTTGCTCCTGTGTTACTGGGGTTCAGTAATGTCAGCTGTTCCCCTGCTGTGTGAACGGCAAAAAGTCCTGCTGCCTCCACCCTGTTCTCTTCTCATCCATGGGCTACAACACCGCCAGTTGTTGCTCGGAAGTGCTGTTAGCACAGTCTACACTTGCTCCTGTGTTACTGGGGTTCAGTAATGTCAGCTGTTCCCCTGCTGTGTGAACGGCAAAAAGTCCTGCTGCCTCCACCCTGTTCTCTTCTCATCCCTGGGCTACAACACCGCCAGTTGTTGCTCGGAAGTGCTGTTAGCACAGTCTACACTTGCTCCTGTGTTACTGGGGTTCAGTAATGTCAGCTGTTCCCCTGCTGTGTGAACGGCAAAAAGTCCTGCTGCCTCCACCCTGTTCTCTTCTCATCCCTGGGCTACAACACCGCCAGTTGTTGCTCGGAAGTGCTGTTAGCACAGTCAACACTTGCTCCTGTGTTACTGGGGTTCAGTAATGTCAGCTGTTCCCCTGCTGTGTGAACGGCAAAAAGTCCTGCTGCCTCCACCCTGTTCTCTTCTCATCCCTGGGCTACAACACCGCCAGTTGTTGCTCAGAAGTGCTGTTAGCACAGTCTACACTTGCTCCTGTGTTACTGGGGTTCAGTAATGTCAGCTGTTCCCCTGCTGTGTGAACGGCAAAAAGTCCTGCTGCCTCCACCCTGTTCTCTTCTCATCCCTGGGCTACAACACCGCCAGTTGTTGCTCGGAAGTGCTGTTAGCACAGTCTACACTTGCTCCTGTGTTACTGGGGTTCAGTAATGTCAGCTGTTCCCTGCTGTGTGAACGGCAAAAAGTCCTGCTGCCTCCACCCTGTTCTCTTCTCATCCTGGGCTACAACACTGCCAGTTGTTGCTCGGAAGTGTCATTGGCACGGGTACTCACTCCTGCCCAAACTGGTTACAGCACGCCATCTGTTTCCTGTCAGTGTAAACGTCACTTAGC
>JARQOD010000010.1:84499157-84547505 GCA_033576555.1 Oophaga sylvatica | reverse complement strand
GCGAAGATTTTGTGGCAGCGCCCAACAAATGTCAACACCCATCCGAGACGCTCCAAGTCAGCAGATGCAACGTCCGGTAAGATGGTGACAGACTACATGACCTGTTCCCTCTCAGAGTACTGCCCAGATGGGCTTCTTCCCCATTACAAGTTTTGTGGTCACTAAGCTGGCTACATGGCCAAGAGCTTAGCCAGTATGCATAGGAGGTTCTTGGCTAGCCCTGCTGCCAGTGTATTATCGGAGCGCGTCTTAGTGCGCAGGTGTTACAAACATACCACGCATGCGACTATCCTCCTGATAATGTAGACTGGCTTACTTTTCTGAAAATGAACAAGGCAAGGTCTCGCCAGAATTGTCCCTGTCCGTTTTCAGATAAATAACTGTTCGCACGTTATCCAATGGTCTCCTAGACCCTCGCTACCGGGACAACTTACAAAGCCTCATCACACCGTTGAACCGGGAGCGTAAAATGCGGGAGTACCAAGACATACTGGTGCAATCCATAATGTTCTCCATTCCAGCCGAGAGCACTGCTGCTGCTACTGCTTTACAAAGCAGCTCTGTGCGTCGAGGCAGTGGAGACAGCTCTGCAACAAGAGGGAGCACAAGCAGCGCCTCTGCACAGGGCAAGACCAGTATGTTCCAAATGTGGCGAAGTTTTGTGGCAGCGCCACCAATGTCTACACCATCCGAGACGGCTCCAGTCAGCAGGAGGCAACGTTTCCGTAAGATGGTGACAGACTACATGTCTTTCCCTCTCAGTGTACTCCCAGATGGCTCTTCCCCATTCAAGTTTTGGGTCTCTAAGCTGGATACATGGCCAGAGCTTAGCCAGTATGCATTGGAGGTGCTGGCTTGCCCTGCTGCCAGTGTATTATCGGAGCGCGTCTTTAGTGCCGCAGGTGGTGTACTAACAGACCGTCGCATGCGACTATCCTCCGATAATGTAGACCGGCTTACTTTTCTGAAAATGAACAAGGCATGGATCTCGCCAGAATTTGTCTGTCCGTTTTCAGATTAAATAACTGGTTCGCAACGTTATCCATGTCTCCTGTTCCCTACACATGCACAGAAAAAACCCATGTCGAACATGCTCCAAATAGGGAAGAGCCGTCACCCTGATTGTTATGCTTAAAACAGGAAATTGTGAAGTTTTCCAGGCCTAGAATGATAAATTTTTATGACAAATATGGACAAATAATAATTTGTCATCACAGCGCATATCTGCACATGTCTATTAGAAATGGTAACAAAAACTAAAACAGTCTTCACTTTTTGAAATTAATGCATAAAAGTACATTTCATACTTATCAATTAATGCTTTTTAAGGAACTTTATCTGTACCTGTAAGATAATGCAGTCAATGGATGTACAAATCATAAAATCCTCATAATCATCATCACGATTTTTATTTATGACAGACATTATAAAATACACATACTGATGCCAACTGTAACTTCACACACCATATATGAAATGGCCAGCATCTAAACCTGGTAATAATGTGCAATAATAAATTATTACATCTAGAAAGTGCATCATGCATACTGACAATACCTGCAAGTGCTGTTGAAACAACCACAACAGATATAAATTAATAATGGTTTATAGGTATCACAGTGCATAGTTACTCATGGACAATGTCGATGTAATACTGTACCTCAATAAAGTCAGCGTGAACCATTATGCTTGTTAGTCTTGTAGATTGTTAAAGAGGGAACGGTCTTTTTTTGTTGGTCATAGGTGGAGTATTAGACAGTAAATGATTACTGCTGTTGTATTTTTGGCGTCCCTAGGGCGCAATAACGCTGCGTAACGTCACATTTTATAGAGTCATCTAATTGACACACGCTACCCTACCCTACGCGTGACAGTAGGAAGGTAGTGTTGACGGATAAAGCCTTGTGCAACCAGACATGCTTTTACCCTCTTCAACACTGTCCAAGCAAAAAATGCATGATTGCAGCCGCAGACTTTATTGACGTACAGTATAACATCGCCATTACCCATCAGAGGCTGTCCACTGTCTGATACAGACATAGAATATACCCTTGCTATCCGAAGCCTTTCTTTCACCTACACTTGCAGGCACACACTTAAATTGTGACAATGCATTATGTTTTTTTAAATGGTTATTTTTTATCGTACATTATTGTGTCATCACATTGATGAGTCCATGCTGGACATGTCATACATGCTGTACAAAGTAACGATTTTATTAACTGAAATAATTGAAATGTCTGTGACTGTCACATCTAAATTGCAATGATGATGATGATGAGTGACGATTACAAAATCCATTGTCTTCACTATGTTATGGTTTAACATAGCGTTCCTTAAGCATTATTCATAAATACAAAAATGGACTTTTATTCTTAAATTTACAACACTATATTTTGTAACCAATTTTTTGGGTGGTGTGTTGTTCCATTTCTTGTTGGCATGTGCATATATGCGTTTATATTTGCAGTGTATTTATTTTTATTATTGAAGTTAGGAAACATGTGTATCTTCGTACCGTGTTAGCCATTACATAGAAAAATATTTACACTTGAGAGTCCACAGTGGTTGATACCTTTGAATGGATAACTGAAAAGATGGTAACAAATTGCAAGCTTTCGAGGCTACTCACGTCTCTTCAACAGGCAAAGACTAAAACAAAAAATGAAGCATCACATATTTCTATACACAACAGGACACAGGAATAGTGCAATAGGTAAGACAAGTAAGTGACGTGTAGCAGAACTGTCATTATCACAGAGGGATGAACATAAATATTGGAACAGTTCCTAGATAAGGATAGAAAGTTTTATTGCCCTCTGATTGGGGTCTGGTTTTGTGTTTTAATGCCCCTGGAAGGGCAGAGACGCAGATTCCTTAATTGATATAGAATGACATAAATCCGTGTGATCTATTCATTCCATCACTAACAGTGTCAAAGGTCATGATGAGCTTATATTCTGAAACCTTTGTATCTTTGTCATATTTGAAGTTATATTTTAATACCAGTAATTCCATATCCATCATGCTATGACCGGGCATACAAAAGTGTTTTGCCACAGGTAAATCCATTATTTTTTGTCTTATCGTGTGGCGCTGATAATTCATCCTTGTTCTCATTTTTTGGCCGGTCTACCCTCACTTGTCCCTCCCTCACTTGTCTTACCTATTCCTGTGTCCTGTTGTGTGTACAAATATGTGATTCTTCCATTTTTTTTGTAGTCTTAGCCTGATGAAGAGACCTGAGTAGTCTCGAAAGCTTTGAATTTGTTACCATATTTTCAGTTAGCCATTAAACGGTATCAACCACAGAGGACTCTCAAGTATAAATATTTTTCTATTCTTGGAATTGAAATTCATCATTTTATTGTCCTAGTAAAACTTCATTTATTCTTGTTTTAAGTACATACATTTGCAATGGCCACGTAACAAGGCAATAAGTCAATATTTTGTGCCTACACCCTCCTTGACCCTGGGCTTCAACAGAGCCAGTTGCTGCTCAGAAGTGTTAGATGCACAGATGAAAACAATCGCTGATGTGTTTGTGGGGTTCAGTAACGCCTGCTGTTCCCTGCTGTGTGTCTGGCAAAAATTACTGCTGCTAACTACAACTTCAACTTCAAACGTCTCATACTAGGCCTCTGCCTACACCCTCCTTGACCCTCGGCTTCAACAGCGCCAGTTGCTGCTCAGAAGTGTTAGATGCACAGATGAAAACAATCGCTGATGTGTTTGTGGGGTTCAGTAACGCCTGCTGTTCCCCTGCTGTGTGTCTGGCAAAAATTACTGCTGCTAACTACAACTTCAACTTCAAACGTCTCATACTAGGCCTCTGCCTACACCCTCCTTGACCCTGGGCTTCAACAGCGCCAGTTGCTGCTCAGAAGTGTTAGATGCACAGATGAAAACAATCGCTGATGTGTTTGTGGGGTTCAGTAACGCCTGCTGTTCCCCTGCTGTGTGTCCGGCAAAAATTACTGCTAGCTACCTAATCATGGTGAAAAAAACCTGACATCTCAAAGTGTCTAGTGCTACACATAGATATGAGGCTACACCCTGATTTCTAAGCTGTAAACATTTGAAACGTCAACTTTCAAACCATAAAATGATTAGTCTTTGTCACAAATCTGTAACAAAATAAATGTGACATATTATTACAGATATGCACATGTCGAAAACAAATGCAAACACAAAATCCTACTTATGCTATAGGATACTGATGGTCAACCTTGTCACTCCATAGCTTAGACAAATCCAACTCACATCATGATGACTCCAATGCTGCAATGTTGGAAGTGCAGAATGTGGGTTGAACTTTGACAACTGCTGCAGTGCGAAGGTTATACTTCAGTGTTCTTGCCTTTGAAATAAAAGCATACAAGTTAATATAATAATCCAATGTTGATTAAGGGACGTGATGTACACGTGTAATATTGTGCAAACAATGCATGTAGGAATAGTCCTCTTCAACATTACTTATATTTGTGTCATTTTAAAAAATACATATTTGATTAGAAAGTTAACAGCCCATATCATAAAGGTCCTTCATGTAAACATGATAATCGCTAACAAAAATCATGCATTACCTTGGTAAAGTCAATAGTGCATAGTCACAATAGCAAAATATATACCTGTAAGTGGTGCTGAAAGAACCACAACTGATAGAATACGTGAATGATATATATTTATCAGACTGAATAGCGACATCTGTACAATGTCGATATAATACTGTACCTTAACAAAACAGCTGTGTCACACCTCACACTCGTTTTTCTTGTAGCTTGTTATGTAATAGGGCACATGCGTGTATGTTTCATCATAGGTGCATGTTTACTGAGTAAAGCAGTCATGACAACGCCTTTGTGTTGTCGGTACGCTTGCGATGATGAACGATGCGCACCGTGAATGTTAGTCTGCGTCATAAGACGTACAGACGCTCCAATACCCAACGCGTCACAGCAGGAAGCCAGTCTGTGCGTCCAAACAAAGGCGCAACCATACATGCACGTAACCTTTTATAAAGCTACATAAAAAAAAGGATGTAGTAGTAACGCACACTTTATTGAGGTACAGTATTACATCGCCATTCACCATCTGTGGCTATGCAGTCTCATCTATATATACCTTATCTATCCGTTGTCATGCTTGCAAGTCCACAGTCAGGCATAAATATCTGTTTTCACTCTGCACTATGCACTTTTTAAATTTTTGTTTTGTTAATATAAATGATTGGCACATATTATCAGTATTACATGATGGAAATTTTAGATATTTTTTAAAAAATTTTAGTGATATTATTCACCAAATGTAAAGTTTTATGAATGTCAAAGAAAACTTGTAATGCTGATTATGTTTTTAAGTCAGCCATTCATTGTCTACACAATAAAAATGGTGTACATACTGTTACTTACCCATCATTAATGGATTCTGATGTGTACTTGTATGCTTTTATTTTAAACCGTATAGCAGATTATTTAACCTATTTTAATTGTGGTTTGCATTGCTTTTCAACATGTTAATGTATGCGTTTATGTTTGTAAATTATTAATTTACATATATTTTTTTAAGTTAAATCATCATCTTATGGCACTAAAGTTTATATTTCTCTTGTTTGGAGTATAGACATTTTTAATTGACACGTAACAAGGAAAATACTTGATATAGTATTTAAACATCCTCCTTGACCCTGGGCTACAACACCGCCAGTTGTTGCTCGGAAGTGCTGTTAGCACAGTCTACACTTGCTCCTGTGTTACTGGGGTTCAGTAATGTCAGCTGTTCCCCTGCTGTGTGAACGGCAAAAAGTCCTGCTGCCTCCACCCTGTTCTATTTTCATCCCTGGGCTACAACACTGCCAGTTGTTGCTCGGAAGTGCTGTTAGCACAGTCTACACTTGCTCCTGTGTTACTGGGGTTCAGTAATGTCAGCTGTTCCCCTGCTGTGTGAACGGCAAAAAGTCCTGCTGCCTCCACCCTGTTCTCTTCTCATCCCTGGGCTACAACACCGCCAGTTGTTGCTCGGAAGTGCTGTTAGCACAGTCTACACTTGCTCCTGTGTTACTGGGGTTCAGTAATGTCAGCTGTTCCCTGCTGTGTGAACGGCAAAAAGTCCTGCTGCCTCCACCCTGTTTCTCTTTCATCCATGGGCTACAACACCGCCAGTTGTTGCTCGGAAGTGCTGTTAGCACAGTCTACACTTGCTCCTGTGTTACTGGGGTTCAGTAATGTCAGCTGTTCCCCTGCTGTGTGAACGGCAAAAAGTCCTGCTGCCTCCACCCTGTTCTCTTCTCATCCCTGGGCTACAACACCGCCAGTTGTTGCTCGGAAGTGCTGTTAGCACAGTCTACACTTGCTCCTGTGTTACTGGGGTTCAGTAATGTCAGCTGTTCCCCTGCTGTGTGAACGGCAAAAAGTCCTGCTGCCTCCACCCTGTTCTCTTCTCATCCCTGGGCTACAACACCGCCAGTTGTTGCTCGGAAGTGCTGTTAGCACAGTCAACACTTGCTCCTGTGTTACTGGGGTTCAGTAATGTCAGCTGTTCCCTGCTGTGTGAACGGCAAAAAGTCCTGCTGCCTCCACCCTGTTCTCTTCTCATCCCTGGGCTACAACACCGCCAGTTGTTGCTCAGAAGTGCTGTTAGCACAGTCTACACTTGCTCCTGTGTTACTGGGGTTCAGTAATGTCAGCTGTTCCCCTGCTGTGTGAACGGCAAAAAGTCCTGCTGCCTCCACCCTGTTCTCTTCTCATCCCTGGGCTACAACACCGCCAGTTGTTGCTCGGAAGTGCTGTTAGCACAGTCTACACTTGCTCCTGTGTTACTGGGGTTCAGTAATGTCAGCTGTTCCCCTGCTGTGTGAACGGCAAAAAGTCCTGCTGCCTCCACCCTGTTCTCTTCTCATCCCTGGGCTACAACACTGCCAGTTGTTGCTCGGAAGTGTCATTGGCACGGGTACTCACTCCTGCCCAAACTGGTTACAGCACGCCATCTGTTTCCTGTCAGTGTAAACGTCACTTAGCCTCCAATAAGTTGTCCTGTCGTGTTGCGGTCGGGTTAGCCGACTCTATGGTGCTTGGAGTTTAGGTGCTTCCTATGTGTGCTGCGGGATATGCAAATAAAGGCTGTTTCCGTTGTGACAATAGGACAATCACCCACTGTAGTACTGTGGGATTCGGTAACTGCGGCCGGCTCGCGGCCTGTCATCTTAAATTTCCATGGGTACCTTCTGCTACCCGTCCGGGTTCCAGTACCGTCAGCTGGTTCTCCGCAGTGCCTTTGGCCTAGGTGCCTCCATCTCGGTATCCGAGTTCCAGCAACGTCTGCTGGTCCTTGGTAGTGCTTTGGAGCACAGGTACCTCCTGCTTAGTAACCGTGTCCCAGTAAGGTCAGCTGGTCCTCGGTTGTGCCATTGGCTCTTTTCCTTCTGCTGCCCCTCCGGGTTCCAGCACAGTCAGCTGGTCCTCGTTACTTGCATTGGCTCTTGTACCTTCTGCTACCCGTCCGGGTTCCAGTACCGTCAGCTGGTTCTCCGCAGTGCCTTTGGCCTAGGTGCCTCCATCTCGGTATCCGAGTTCCAGCAACGTCTGCTGGTCCTTGGTAGTGCTTTGGAGCACAGGTACCTCCTGCTTAGTAACCGTGTCCCAGTAAGGTCAGCTGGTGCTCGGTTGTGCCATTGGCTCTTTTCCTTCTGCTGCCCCTCCGGGTTCCAGCACAGTCAGCTGGTCCTCGTTACTTGCATTGGCTCTTGTACCTTCTGCTACCCGTCCGGGTTCCAGTACCGTCAGCTGGTTCTCCGCAGTGCCTTTGGCCTAGGTGCCTCCATCTCGGTATCCGAGTTCCAGCAACGTCTGCTGGTCCTTGGTAGTGCTTTGGAGCACAGGTACCTCCTGCTTAGTAACCGTGTCCCAGTAAGGTCAGCTGGTCCTCGGTTGTGCCATTGGCTCTTTTCCTTCTGCTGCCCCTCCGGGTTCCAGCACAGTCAGCTGGTCCTCGTTACTTGCATTGGCTCTTGTACCTTCTGCTACCCGTCCGGGTTCCAGTACCGTCAGCTGGTTCTCCGCAGTGCCTTTGGCCTAGGTGCCTCCATCTCGGTATCCGAGTTCCAGCAACGTCTGCTGGTCCTTGGTAGTGCTTTGGAGCACAGGTACCTCCTGCTTAGTAACCGTGTCCCAGTAACGTCAGCTGGTCCTCGGTTGTGCCATTGGCTCTTTTCCTTCTGCTGCCCCTCCGGGTTCCAGCACAGTCAGCTGGTCCTCGTTACTTGCATTGGCTCTTGTACCTTCTGCTACCCGTCCGGGTTCCAGTACCGTCAGTTGGTTCTCCGCAGTGCCTTTGGCCTAGGTGCCTCCATCTCGGTATCCGAGTTCCAGCAACGTCTGCTGGTCCTTGGTAGTGCTTTGGAGCACAGGTACCTCCTGCTTAGTAACCGTGTCCCAGTAACGTCAGCTGGTCCTCGGTTGTGCCATTGGCTCTTTTCCTTCTGCTGACCCTCCGGGTTCCAGCACAGTCAGCTGGTCCTCGTTACTTGCATTGGCTCTTGTACCTTCTGCTACCCGTCCGGGTTCCAGTACCGTCAGCTGGTTCTCCGCAGTGCCTTTGGCCTAGGTGCCTCCATCTCGGTATCCGAGTTCCAGCAACGTCTGCTGGTCCTTGGTAGTGCTTTGGAGCACAGGTACCTCCTGCTTAGTAACCGTGTCCCAGTAACGTCAGCTGGTCCTCGGTTGTGCCATGGCTCTTTTCCTTCTGCTGCCCCTCCGGGTTCCAGCACAGTCAGCTGGTCCTCGTTACTTGCATTGACTCTTGTACCTTCTGCTACATTTACAAATTGAAGATTTTTTCAATGCTTTTTTGGGTAATCACTCTGGATCTCCAACAATGAAGACGACGACCCTGATGACCACCCCGAAGAAGATGACGACCACAAGGACGACGAGCATCAAGCCAACCAGCCTAAACACCATCACAAAGAAGAAATAAAAGATTACCAAACAGGACTAAGAAAGTTAAGACAAACTACAAGATACAGAACAAGAGACTTAAGAACAATAAGCAGAAGATCAAAAAGCAGAAGAACATGAAGTATAAGACCAAAATGAAGAGCAAAATATATGCTCTAAATTATAAGCAGAAGAAGACTAAGCAGTGTATGGGGGTGAGTCCGTTCCTCCTCGTGGTGCCCCTGGAAAATGCCTGCTGCTGCAGGCTAAACTGAACACGGACAAATACTGTTGTAATTTAAATCTTTTGTGACAGCAAGAACGGAAGGATGAAAAATTCATACTTTGACAGATTACAAGTACAGGATTCTCTGTCACAAATCAGAATATGATGAAGAAGATGAAGTACAATATGAATAAGAATAATAGTTTAATAAGAAGAATCTGAGTAATGTTAACAAAAAGATGAATAGCAAGAAGTTTAAGAAGAAGATAAAGAAGGTGAAGATGAAGAATAATTTGATGAAAAAGATGATGCTGCTGAAGATTATGAAGGAGAAAGTGTGTGAAAAGTTAAAAAGGTGAAGAGCATGGAAGTTGTGAAATATACATATTTGCCAAAATAGAAAAAACGTTAACAACATTGTCAATTTCTTCGTCAATCCGAACATCTTTAAAAAAAAAAATATTTATGCTATTCCATTTGATTGGGTTAAACATCTATGCCTTTAATGTCTCCTCAACCTTCCACAATACATTGTACATTACTCTTTGTTGTTTTCCTTCATGTACAATTAACCAACAAGGCAAGAATGGGGTTTTTTGAATTCCGATATTTTGTTCCCATAGACTTACATGGGACTTCCGGTATCGGTATCGGGTATCGCCGATATTTTCATGGTATCGGCGATACCATTCCGATTCTGATACTTTTGGATATCGGAAAGTATCGCTCAACCCTAGTCCAGAGTAACTCTGCTGCCTCAGTATAGTGAATGGATCCCTTGGGGTTTCATCTGAATCACGTCACTTGGAGATTTAGATGGAGACCCCCATACAAGTGCTCAGCGTAGAGCACATGATAATTGTTATCCCATATGTAAAATGTTCCTAACAAAAGTTTTAAATTAATCCACAAAAAAGCAAGTCCCTACTCAGGTCTGTCATTCGTCAATGGAAATTTAGGGGGCTTCCAAGTTACTAGTAGTACAACGGCTCTGGAAAAGTGAAATGACTCCTTGCCCCTCAATAGAAATCCAGCAAATTATGCTCTCTCAGTCCTAATGCCCCCCTCGCTTCTGAGCCCAAGTGTGCCTAAACCACATTTAGCATCCACATATTTGGCATTTCTATAGCAATGAGAGCCCACCTTATTTACGGGTGCATGTCTCCAGAAGCATGAGGTGGGCATAAGGTACTGGTCACTATAATGTACTGGTGACTATAATGTACTGGGAACTACAACGGCAGTTTGCAATTTTCACTTAGCAACATCTACTGCTGCTCATTTCTGGAAAATATCCCTCCCAAGTCTCCATCTCTCCCATGTCTCGTCATATGGCTAAGCAGCACTCTACAAACACATATGAAGTATGTCTACATTCAGCAGAAATTGTGGAAAAAAATGTGGTGCCATTTTTACCCACTTCCCCTTGTGAAAATGCAATATGGTGTCACATTTTGGGTTTCATTTTCTCCTGTTACCTTGTGAAAATAAAATATTGGGGCTAAAAACAACATTTTTGTGGGAAAAATTTGATTTTTTTATTTTCACAGCTCAACGTTATAAACTTCTATGAAGCACCTGGGGGTTTAGGATGTTCACCACACATCTAGATACAGTCGTTGGAGCGGTCTGGTTTCCAAAGTGGGGTCACTTATTGGGGGGGGGGTTTCCAATGTTTAGGCACATCAAGGGCTCTCCAAACACGACATGGTGCCCGCTATTGATTTCAGACAATTTTGCGTTCAAAAAGTCAAAACTGTGCTCCTTCCTTTCCGAGCCCTGCCGTGCACTCAAACAGTAATATTACACCACATATGGGGTATCAGCGTACTCAGGATAAATTGCACAACAAATTTTGCAGTCCATATTTTCCTGTTACCCTTGAGAAAATAAAGAAATGTGGGTCTAAAGTAAAATTTGTGTGAAAAAAGTTTAATGTTCATTTTTTCCTTCCGCATTGCAAAAATTCCTGTGAAGCACCTGAAGGATTAATACACTTCTTGAATGTGGTTTTGAGGACTTTGAGGGATGCATTTTTAGAATGGTGTCAATTTGGGGTATTTTCTGTCATATAGGTCTCTCAAAATCACTTCAAATGTGATATGGAACCTAAAAAAATGGTGTGGCGCAATAGCATAGCTACCGAGGAGGGGGCAGAGGTTACAACCGCTTCGAGCCACCCGCTCTGAGGGGCCCATCCGGAGCTATTCTACTTTTAACTGTATCAGTGTGCGCACTGCGCTGATACAGTTAGACTGTAGACACGATCTTCCTGCACTGCCGCTATTTGGCCCGTGAGACGTGGGGGGCAAGTTTAACTGTATGAGTATCTGCCGAGTGCCGATAGAACTGAAAGCAATCATGGAGGAGGGAGCGTCAGCAGACTCTTCCTCTCCATCATTTTTCCTTAGCGTCTGACATCTCAACGTGATTACGTCATTAAATGGCGTCCTCTACGCTTAGATGTGCGACACTTCAGAAGACAAGCTGGCGCTGCGGAGCAACAGAGGAACGAGGAGGAAAGGTGAGTATTGTATTTTGTTTTTCAGAACACTGTGTGGCCATAAAACTGTAAAGAGGATGAGGATGATCGGGGGATGCATTATACTGTATAGATCATGGGGGGATGCATTGAACATGGGGAGGAATCCTTTATACTGTGTGGACCATGGGGGGATGCATTACACTGTAAGGACCATGGGGGGATGCATTATACTGTAAGGACAATGGGGGGATGCATTATACTGTAAGGACCTGGGGGGATGCATTATAATGTAAGGACCATGTGGGGATGCTTTATACTGTATGGACCAAAGGAGGATGGATTATACTGTAAGGACCATGGAGGGATGCATTATACTTTAAGGACCTAGGGGGGATACATTATACTGCAAGGACCTCTGTGGGGGGCTATTAAAATAATTGGAGGCTTACGTGGGAGCCTTTAAACTGTATGCAAGTGATTATACAGTGTAAAGGTTTATGCACCGTCTATCATACTGTGTGGGGGCAATATACAGTGTGGAGAGATGTGGGGCCATTATACTGCATGCATGACTGTGTGTGGGTCCCAGTTGAGGGATCATACTGTGTTGGGGTCATCATACTGTGCTTGTAGAGGGTACTGTGGAGAAATTCACTGTGGGGGTATCTTCATGTTTTTGGGCACTTTTGTTGACATTCTACCTTACAAGTGCAATTAAAGGCAAATCTAGAGCTTCAGTAGGAGGAAAAGTAGACAACTCACAGTACCACACAGTAATAGGGACACATATGGCAGCAGCGGCTCAGTATTGGGGTATCAGCAGGTTGAGGAGGTTGTGGATAGATGGTGACGGTGCCTGAAATGTGAGAAGTTAGTTGTGTCTTTGTTGTAATCTCAGCAGCCGAGTCCTGGCTGGAGAAGTTGTCATGTCAGTCTGGGCTAGAGGAGAAAGACGGGAAATGTGAACGATTCCAACAGAAAGAATGTCAGCTGTAAGTCACTATCTGTAACTGTAATCTCTTACATGTTCTGCAGGGCTGGTATCTACCACTATATGTCACAAATGGTGATAATATTGATGTTTGTCTTTGCATAGAGATTTTTTTAAGTAACAGTGCTGTCATCTGCTGAGGTTCTCCTACACCCACTATTAGGGGTGCACCACTATAGTTGTAGTCAGGGTTAAATGGTTAGGAGAGCACTCAGAAGTTTTGCCCCCCTTCCTGAACCAAACCCCTAGCTACGCCTCTGGTGTGGCGACATGGGGGTCAGTGGGTGTTCTAGTCCGCTAGCCAAAAACCACATGTATCAGGGCTCATCCCACCGAACGCCCGCTCTCCTTTTACCATGGCCATAATACTACTCAGACAACACAGGGTGAGGGTAAAACAGTGTGGCAATACTTTATTGAACCACAAAACAGGCAAATAACACATAGAACAGTCCCAGAAAAACACCCAAGATGGTACAAAATTAGTCTCACCCTTCCGCTGACTCACCATGATGAGAGCAGCTGTGACTTCAGAGCTTCCAGAGCCAATTACCCCCACCTGTGGCACACACAGAGGAGGAAACAACAAGCTTAAGAAGCTGACAGTCCATTGAAGTACAAAGTCAGGTGACCGGAGAGTCACAACCTGGCTTTTTTGAACAGCTCCATGGAGCCAGGTGACCGATGGTCCCAAGCCTGGCTTTCCCATATGTATCCATAGGACTCAGGTGACCGGTGGGTCCAAATCCTGACTACTCCAAACCAATCCATGGGTTCAGTGAGGTCAATGGAGCAGATCTGTATTTTGTCAGCAGGCACCATGGTCCCCTAAGCTTACATCCTGTAGAATGTAAAATCTGTATCCCTTGTGATGGTGCCATAATGTATTGTCAAGTGTTCCTGGCTGTGGTTTTGTAAAGAGTCTCTGATCCTTTGGATCTCTTAGATGTTTGGATATCTTGTTACAGATGCATATTCCCTTTATCTAGTTCACAACTATTGTTCTGCAAGCCAGCCATCATCCACAGGTCAAGGGAAAGGTGTGCTGAGGTTAACATGCATTGTTTGATTATTTATAGGTTATCCTTCAATGTTTGCAAGTCAACAAACTAGCTGGCCTGGACAATGTGTAACCAACATATTAAACATCATTATTCACTGACCCTGCATTCCTGTATTACAAAGATAACGGCACAAAAAAAAACTGTAGGAGCTGATATAAGAAGTACGGTAAATAACCATCAGTTTACAAATATCAATTTAACCTACACGAAGACCCTTCTAATTTCTTAACAAAAAAAATATTTTTAAAAAATTGTGCTGATGTAAAGTAGACATGTGGAAAATGTTATTTATTAACCATTTGGTGTGATGTAACTGGTTTAAAGGGCATAAAAATTAAAAGTTTGACAATTGCACAATGTTCAAAATTTTCGCTAAACTTTTGATTTTTTTTTTCACAAATAAATAATTCATGTCCAAGTAATTTTACCAGTATCATAAAGTACAATATGTGACAGAATCAGTGGGATCTGTTGAAACGTTCCAGAGTTATTACCAGAAAGTGACACTGGTCTGAATTGTAAAATTTGGCCTGAAGTTGGAAACAGGCTTGGGGTATAAAAAAGGTTAATCCCTGTACTGGTGCATTTTGTGCCCTTATTTTGCCTGCATGAATTGGTTAGGTTAGCCTATAATATATCCACATCTTCCTTCATGTACATTTACAACGATTTCTCTTTTAACAGATGCTTTTTTTTGTACAGAAATTACTAAAATGTATTAAAACAGAAAACATCGCCCACAGGTGCAGATTACACCCTTAAAGCAAGGTCAGAGGCGTGTAGGAGTAAAACAAAAATAGGAGTAAAACAATTTAAGAGATAAACGCTAACTAGGAAACCACTGCCAGCCAAAAATAATAATCCATGTTCCACACATTATATAATAAGTTACCTATCAGCACAGGAGCCACGTAGCAGATTACAGGCGACATTCCGGAGGGTGGGGAAACAGGCAGCAAAGTTCTAGGAAGGATTTATTTACTTCCATGTAAAACAAGACAAAAAAAAAAAGAATTTGCATTGATAAGACACATGTCGGGTCTCTTGGTGGGTGAGCTGATCTCATCTATGTATTACTGATCCATTTTTGTACACTGTGTAATCCCCTATCCATAATTACTATTTATCATCATTTACTGTACATTGCATATTGGAAAGGGATTCATTACTATTCTGTTACATCAGAAAATTCTGCTAAATTCAAGATTTCATGTACAGTAATGGGTGCTGTTACCCTATGGTTACTTGTGAATGGTGCATCCATGTACACATGAAATTTTTTTGACTAGCTCACCCACTAATCTTTTTAGTTGTCTGTATCTGTTTTTTCAGTATTTGCTAAAATTGTATGGTTTCTTAAAAAAAAAAAAAAAAAAAAATCAAATCTTTATTAATATATACAGTAGTTGCATTTTTGTTCCTGTACACTTTTTTTCTTTTGGTTATGTGTTTACAATAACAGTAATTTTTACTAGGGGTGCCCAAATGTTTACATGCCACTGTATATGCAGTAGTTACCCAAATCTGTATCATCCCATTGCAGGTTTAGCTACTTGTAGCTGTTTGAGTATACAACATATGCAGGCTTATGCGGTGGAGGGACTCCGTATCATAAAGTCACACTATCCTTGCTGTAGTGGAAGTTCTCAAAAAGAGACCTAACCTATAAAAAGTAGTCAATTTGATCAAACAGATTAGCAGTGTAAAGTATGGCGCAATGACTGTAGCATGCTGAGCTTGTGACTGAACAGGAAGTGGACTTCAGACTTCCTTTGCAATTTAGACTACCATACAGCCAAGCTACAGTCACTAATCAAATTTGCATCTTTTTCTTTTCTAAAGCAGATGTACTGTATGTATATACTTTTTTTGGGTGGCAATGCTACTCACTTGGGACAGAGATGAGTTATCACAGGAACAATTTCTACTGGTTTACTTCAGTCCTCATAAATCACATCATGGGAAAAATCATATTCAGCACTTGTCCGGCACACAGTGAAACAAGGTAAAAAGTCCATACAATAGTGCAGTTTGGTCGCTTGCGTTACAGTCCAGCTTATTAGTCCTTTAGCAAAGGCACTCAATCCTGGAGGTCTGCACGCCTCCACACATGTGAGAGACAAACGGGCCTCATTTTTAAAATGTGAACCACATCCAGGAGTGGAGATATTGTGAGCAGCCATCCCGCCTAAGGGTAGGTGCACACTGTCAGTAATTGGCAGCGCTTTGGACGCAGCACATGTTCGCTGCATCCAAAGTGCTGCAGGATTTTGAACGCAGGCGATTTTTCGTGTGTTCATTGAACTGTGTGGAATCACCGCATTCAATACATTGTACGGGTGACATTTATCTTGCGGCGACTTATGTCAGTTAAGCCACGGGTGTTGGTGCACGCATAGTAGACTTGGGATTTCTTGAAATCTCATTCACTTTGCTGTAACATCTGGATGCTGCGGGTTGGACGCTGCGGAGGTACACAGCGTCCAACCCACAGCATTTTCTAACCGTGTACAACTACCCAGACTCTTCAGCTGCTCACAATCAACCCAGCCCCATCATGGCCGATTAATCCCTCTCAGTACAATGTGTACTAGAGCATTACTCCAGGTTTAAATCACAGAGGACAACCACCTCCATGATACATATCTCCCATCCGCTATGTGTCCAGCAGCCACCTCACTATATATAATCAAGATAAAGAACTTAATTAGTCAGTGGTTATGATTGCAATTAGTGGATGCATTATTCCTGTGTATTATTTGCTTAATTTTATTTTTTTGCTGTTTGTCCTCATGGTTTAGATCATGCTTACTTTGTGCAGTGTATAAACGTTGTTGCTGCTGGAAACAATCAGGCAATACACACAATACTTTGTTAATATTGTGATTAGGGCTTTTGTGAACACCCACAGCAAAATTGGCTTCTTGTTAACATCTGATTAAAGATATTTATACGTAATCCCTGCATTGGATTTCACCTGTTAATGAGCCATTAATTAGGGAAATGATCATTCAAAAGGGCCAGTGTGTATTTTCTCATATGAGAGAATCAGGCTGAAGCGATGAAAAAAATCTCACATGTGCATGGCCCCATTGACCAACATTGGTCCGAGCGCAATCCGATTTTATGTCGGATTGCGCTCGGACTGAAAATCCACTGGTCTGCACCTGCCTATAGGAAAGCTCATATCCAAGTATCGGCTCACCTAAACAGGCTGCAAAAACCCAACAAACGAGCAAAATATTCATGAAATTATTTTATGCAGCTTTGACGATCATTGTCTCGTAGCACATCCCCAGGTGTAAAGAGGACATGGCTACAAAGAACATTTTACCGTATGGGGATAGAATGTTTTTGTTTGAACAAGACGGTAAACAATGACTCACGTGTAGCACATCGGCTCATGTTATAGGGGTATCAGGATGACATGTTCACTCAGAATGGACAATCTGCAGATTTTCCATCGTGGAATAAAGCCAATTATGAGAACCACGAGTGGCCGAAAAACGCACCGATTACAATATGTATCCATGCACGTAGCTGAGATTTGGTAAAAAGCTCCCCCACTTCGTTGGTGCTGAGAATTTTCTGCCACAGGGTGAACATATTATTATTATTATTATTATTATTACACATTTATATAGCGCCATTTATTCCATAGCGCTTTACATATGAAAAGGGAAGATATAGACAGGTACAATAAACGTGTGCTAGACAAGGGACACACAAGTACAGAAGGAGAGAGGACCCTGCCCGCCGCGAAGGCTCACAGTCTCCTAAGGAAGTGACCAAACCCCCGAGCTCATTCACAGCCGTTCTTCATTACGGACTCAAAATGATAAATGGAATAAGAATAAGGAGCCATCAGCAGCAACTTGATGATTGCTTGCCGGCAGTATTTTTTTATTTACATTTTTGCATAAAAACCATTAGGTCCACATACAGTACACAACAGAAAGAAGTACACGATGCATAACTTTATGTAAATTAATCGAGTGCAGCCAATATTTTTTTCTCTTTTTTACATGATAATGCTTTGAGTATTTTTTTTTTACACCATTTTTTAGGGCTACGTTTGATAGAAACAAGACAGTCGGTGAGCAGCCGGATAGCAGGAAGATATGAAAATCATTTTGTCTGCGATTCCAAGAACATTAAATATCTACAGGGAGCACATATGTGTAATCTAGTCTTCACCTTCAGGGATCATGTCATAAGACAGGCCCAAGCAAGGCAATGGCATCTGAGAAGAAGATTCCACCTCCACCCAGGAATGTGAAGCCCGCATTTTTTTTTCTTCTTTTTGGAGAGTTCCCACACTTAACCCCTGAAGGTCAAATCACAAGCAAACAACGTCAGCAATAGAATTCGAAACGTTTATTGTTTACCGGAACACTGTGCTGTATTTTAGAAGGATGAAACAGGAAGGAACAAAACACATTGGAACATTGGAGCAAGTCAAGGACATAAGCACAAAACATGGACATGGCTACCCTGAGATTAAAATTAATAAAAAAAAAAAACAAAAAACAAAACTACACAGTGTTTTCTCATTTGCAAAAATCCTAGGGGGGAAAGGGAGTCTGACGCTCAATCTACCCACAGCTGCCCAGGCCACACACACATTTAACAACATTCATGCTGGAAATTTACATTATTAACAGCCCGCACCCACAAGAGCATTTTATAATATTTACTATCAAATATAGACCAAAACACATTAGGCACATGATTCAGAAATAGCTCCTTATAAACTAGGGCATTTAAAGAAAAAAAAATACTTTAGCTATTTGGGGCAAGATGTCAAAAATTACATTCAGCGGATTTTTCTTATATCCCGTTCTGGGTAAGCTAGGTGGCGACTAATTTGACCTCCAGTACATCCACCAGGGGTGGTCAGATAGCTTTCCTAGTCTCCCCAATGGTAAGTCTGGTTGTCAGATTGGTCATTACTAAGCTTTCTATAGAAAATTATATAACTTAATAAGTAACCAGGAACTTCTATTTGCTGTATTTTTCTCTACTTCGACAGAAAACCTTCTTTGGGAGGTATCACAACGGTGTGCTTAGTTTAGAAAATCAACATTTTCTTCTATTCCTCCTTAAAAATGCATGAAAAAAATTAATTAAAAGAGGTTTATATGCTACTGGAAACCAGTTAATAGACCCAGGGAAGTATAAAAAAATAGAATATAATTCATGCTCACTTCCTGGATTAGCACTGCACCCATTGCCAGTCCACTTGGAGCAACATCTAGGGGGACACTTCACGCGAGAGTTGCAGCCACTACGGAAGAGTGACACCAATCTTTGAGGAGAGTATATATATTTTTCATTTTTCTCCCCTATTTCCATTAAAAATGGGATGTCCAGTAGTGTAAACAGGGTGTGTACTTATATATCCAACAACGATCGCTCAGACTATAGGGACACATCGGCCTTTTGCTGTTGAGCATTAGCCAAAAGAGTATGTGTTACTGCTCAACAGTACGTGTTCGCATATATTAAATATACAAACCCAAACTTATCGAAAAGGTCAAGTTTATGTTTTACATAGAAGCCCATACATTCTTTCATTTGTTTCATTTTTTAATTTTTTTTTTTACAAAATAAAAGCAGACTGATGCATTTTTTTCTCTATTTAAATACAAACTGCCCCCACAAACACGGCTTTACTGTATTTAGAGTGCCAAAATGAACGTGTGGTAGGGGAACTAGTCAGATAATCCGTGTTCTTTCAGTGATCTGAGTAGAAGAAAGAAGCAGGCACTTGTGTAGTTGGCAGAAAACACATCATGGGCTTAGGAAGTCTTCCTTCCGGTATCCCTTCTGTGAAAGAAGAACAAGACATTGAGAGGTGGCATATTTGGCATTTGACCAACCTGTAGGACAAAGAAATAATGGCATTACTCACCGCTTTAAAGTCACGGTGGAGCTTGCTGTACTGCCACATATTTGTAAGAAGACTGGAAGCAGCCCTGGAAGTCTTGTCACTGTCAGAACTGGAGAGGAGAGACGTGTTAGTAGTGTTAGTAACCTGCCAAAACTATAGATTTTCTTCAAGAATAAAAGGCTTAAAAACACCCCCAATAGACAGCACAGTTAGCATTAGCAAAAAGATTCTTAGGCCTCATGGACATCATCGTACTAGAGTTTTGGATAACCTTCGAGCTGTATGGAAGCAGATAAATTATTTAAGGCCCTACTGTGCTTCCGTAGACCTCCTTATTCATTCCCAAATTTTTCCTAGGGTCTTCTTACTAGAGACAGTTTGAGAATAAAGGGCCCAAGCACTTGCTGGTCCTGACGCTAATCCCTTGTGAGCTTCATACGCTTTGCCAGCTCCCTTAGGGAAGATAAACTGGTATTGTCATCTTGAGCCAATGTCCTCACCTCACTGCTGTTTTACTATTCGCTACATCCTTGAAGAAAAACCCATAACTGTCTATAAGAGTAAAATCCCTTCATCTGAATATTTATGACCAGGGAAAGCTGGATAATTTATTATCAGTGCCATTAACATTTCCTAGTGGACTAGTGGCCACGTTGGAAGTCCAGGGCCGCCAGACCAGACACCTGCAAGCCTCTTCATACAAGCCAGCCTCCCCAATGTTCTTCTGATTTGTTAACCAGATGCAATGTCATCCTTTCATGCCTACTAGTCAGAAGAGGTGCCAAGGATGTTGGCAAGTAAGAAGAGGTTCATAGCGCTCTGGTCCAACTGCAATGGACTACCAATATGGTAGATGAACCAGGGTCCTTCCAAACTTTGGTTTGTGTGATAGTAGATAGAATCAGAGTTGAAGTTTATTTCATTTTCCACAAATAAGATAAAAAAGGCCTCCTAAAAGTGCTGCGTCTTGCACAACTAATATAGGGGAGTGGAATACTAAATCAGGTGCCAATATTCCATTTTTGGTGCAATCCTGCGTTTAAAAAGACAATCATTCCTTTGAACACTGGTTGTTGTGTTGCACATTAGATTAGTTTTAATATCATCATTCCACATTGTGAGATTTTTTGGTGTTGGGAAATCCATCCTAATGACTGCAGATGCTGTTCCCAATGGATGTCCGTATTATCTACTCTAAACTTACACCATATATGGGACACAGTGATAAAAACATGTACAGAGCGACGTGACCACACAATAAATGGGTACATCTATTGCCTCCTACTTACCCATCTCTTTTCCTCTTTATGTACATCAATTTGCTGAGTCCATTGAAGTATACAATATCTCGGGCCGCCAGAGGTCCAGCTACAGTCAGGTTATTGAGGACCGCAATGATGTTCACTATGACCTCAGCAGGAGGGCTCTTATCTGTACTTTCACCAGGAAGCTTCTCCAGAAGATGGCTTACAAGCTTGGTGGCTGAGGCATCGAGAGAAAGAGGAAAAAGAACATTTTATACACCTAGCTTTAAGGAAAAGTATTCTAAATAGAAAGGGGAGGAAAAGTCATGGGATCGTCATATATAGTCAGCACTCACACATCTCATCCTTGTTTTTGGCGTGTCTAGACAGGTTACGGATAAGACCTGTGAGAGAACGCAGTTGGCTGTGATCTGCAGTCCTCAAGCGATCCAAAACTGGGTTAAGAATACGTTCCTGTTCCAATGCCACCTGGCTCAGGACAGCTGCCCACTGTGAAAATACAAAGACACATTTAACTATGGAGGGGTTTAAATATGGTTTCCAAGAAGTAGAACAAATGCTACTGGATCCATCTCTCGTACTTGTTCACTTGAAGCTGGATAAACACTTAAGATCACTATCAACAACAGTTTTCCTGACTCTACTCGCCCCGCACCAGACACGGCCAAGCTTGCCCTTTACTTAGGACTCATTCCCTTGGCAGAGAGGCTGTACAAGACTCCATGTATCAGCCTACAATGGAGAGTAGGCGTTCATTTGCACGGAGCGATTCTTCCTTAGAAGAAACGCTTTAGATGAAAAGAGACACTTTTAGGGCAGATTCTTACAGTATTTGGTTGAGAATACTTCTTTATAAAATTGAAGGTATATGGGGTGGGTGGGGGGATTCAGGAAGGGCCATTTTCCTGCAACAGCTGATGAATTATGGCCTCAATAAGGCAGTGAGCATGTACAATTCAATGTGTGCGGTCATGTGTGTAGATTGCCAGATCCAATGACCCAATTGGCAAAATTGCACAAAACTACTATTTGGGAGACCCTTGCCATACTGTATAAATAGATTTTGCCATGTCAAAAGTGCAATATTTTAGTAAAATTGTTACTTTATTTAACCTTGGATCATGAAAAAAGGCTTTTCTAGAATAAAAAAAAAAACATTGTTACCTCCAAAAGTGGTGCCCCATGAGTCCACAGCCTGTGTGGTACTGCAGCTCTGTCTCATTCAACTCAATGGACGTGCAAGATCACACACAACTAATAGACACTGGCATACATGTTTAAAAAAAAAAAAAAAGGCACAATTTGGCCAAATATTTAGTGAACTCACTTCAACTCCACCTCTCAATAATTAATCAATTGGCACACCTTAAAGATAAATTTGGGGCCAAATTACACCAGCGAGACTTGTTAAAGAGCACTTTTTAAAGTGTTTTTTTTTTGTTTTATTTTAAATCCGCCATACAGATTCAGAGAGTGCCATTTTTAAGTAGTGTGTATATTATGCTAATTTTTATGGTCTTTGCCAATGGGGAATTGCTCATAGGATGATTATGCAGGGTAGCCTAATGACTCGCCCCCGGAGAGTCTCCTTGTAAAGACCATAAAAATAAGCATATTCAGAGCACTAAAAAAAAAGCCCCATATCTGAAACAGAATGGCCAATTATAAAAAAAAAAAAAAAAAAAAGACATTTGAATTGAGCTTAGGGGAGCAGTGGAAAGAAAATAAGAGCAAAAATTGTTCACTTTTGAACTGCTGACAGGTCATTTTTAAGCATGGAAGTATACCTCCTATTGTTAGACAAGATCCCCAGACCAATGCATCAAATGTCACAAGTCAATGCGAAAATTTAGCTCAAATTGAGACTTTATACAAGCTAAAAATACTACTTTTTTGTTATTTTTATGTAGAAATGCAAAAATAAATACACTGCTCAAAAAAAGGAACACTTAAACAACACAATGTAACTCCAAGTCAATAAATCACACTTCTGTGAAATCAACCTATCCAGTTATGAAGCAACACTGATTGTGAATCAATTTCTTGTGCAAATGAAACAGACAACAGGTAGAAATGATAGGCAAGTAGCAAGACACCCCTATACGAGTGGTTCTGCAGGGGGTGACCACAGACCATTTCTCAGTTTTCATACTTTTTGGCTGTTTTTGTCACACTTGCATATTGTCATTGCTTTCACCCCTAGAGGCAGTGTCTACAATCCCCAGAAGTTGCTCAGGTAGTGCAGCTCATACAGGATGGCACATCAATGCCAGCTTTGGCAAGAATGGTGGCTGTTTCAGCACAGTGTACAGAGCATGGAGTAGATACCAGGAGACAGGCCAGTACACCAGGAGATGTGGCAGGGGCCATAGGAGGGCAACAACCCAGCAGAATGAACGCTACCTCCTCCTTTGTGCAAGGAAAAACAGAAAGAGCAGTGGGAGAGCCCTGCAAAATGACCTCCAGCAGGCCACTAACATCCATGTGTCTGCTCATGTGTAGCCCTGGTATGTAAGGCACACAATACCAGGAGGATGAGTGGAGAGGTAACGGTTAAGGGTTCTACATGAGGCATACCCACTTCAGACACACCCAGCAGGGGTGTAGAGGGGAGTGGCCTTTTTAGCACAAGAGAGTCTGAAGTTCTCCTGAGAGAGAGGGAGTCAGGACTAGTGCCTGTGGGGAACCAAGATTCCTGTCGATACAAAGAGACAGTACAGTAGTGGAGGCTAGTACGGATAACCAAGTGTTGTCCCAGCCTAGTCAGTGCTGATATTGAGAGAGTGAGCAGGTCGAAGGGCGCAGAGGAAAAGGATTCTAAGAGTTGCCTTAAGGATTGGATTATCCTGCACATTGCTCACCGGTCACTGGTGACCGAAGTGTCACTATAGCTTTAGGCATAGTGATAGAAAAACCAGAGTCTTACTGGACCTTAGGTCGCAGCAAGCAGTCCTTGGAGTGTCAGTACGTAACAGGGGTCCAGTGGAATAGGGACTTTGAGCCTGATCAGCAAAAACAAGAACCTAGTTCCATCACCAGAAGGCTCCGACCACAAAACTGACCGGGCAGTACAGCTTTGGAGAAGCTGGAGAAATCAGAGTGAACTTAGCTCTATGCAGGTTGGACTCATCATATTGGAAAGTAAAGGAGGCCCCTAAACTGCTCTGCCGTTACCTCAAAACTCATCCTCCATCTACCTCATCAGCTTCCCGGGACCTGCCTGAACAACTTGAAGTAAAAGGTATGGAAAGAAGCTTTGATGTGTGAGACTGTTTCATTTAATTATATCCCTGCACAACATCGTCATCATCATAGCCCTGAGGGAAGAGTCCCACCTGTAGGGGACCCGACATCTAGCTGCCACACCATCCCCTCAGAGATCTACAGCAGCGCTGGTCTTAGTGATCAGAGAACTACAGGTGGCGTCACGAACTGTATATATACCTATCCCCTGTAAATATACCCCCCAACATACGCCTGACCGCCAGGGCCACAGACCGAGCCAGCGCTACCTGTGACAACCCCATAGACTTCCATGGGCTCGGCTCTGAGTACCCCATTGCTCTGGTAAACCACAATTGTGGTGCGGGTCACACAACTTGGCGTCACGAACAGGATCCAAAACTTGCAGCATTGCGAGCCCTGTGTGCCTGTGGAGTGTTTTGGTGAAAAAGACTGTTGCTGTGGTTTGGCGCCAAATACCGCCATATTTGCCGCCATATTCGCGCCCTAAGGCGCTGGAGAAGAAGGTGGGCGTACCTGAAAGAGCGCGCAAAGTCTTGGACACGCCCCCGGCTCTGACTCAGCGGCAGGTCCTGCGACAGGAAGTGGACGCTCTGACATCAGAGCGCCTGCGACGAAGGTCCTGTTCCCACTGCTGTGCCTGTGAAGTAGCAGCTTCTGAAACCGGTAGGCTCCGGTTAACCAAGGGGGCGCTAAGATGTCACAACAACCGGCCGACAGTGCGGCCCCAGCCGGAGGCCCCGACCCCGCACTGCGTGGCATTGTAGCGCCAGATGGGGGCGCAGGCCCCGCACCCAGTCCGGTAGTCCCGATCATGCCACTAACGCTCCCATATATGCCTGGGGCGAAATGGCTTCCCCAGTACAGCGGTGAGCCAGGCACTTTAGCAGGCTTCAAGCGGAAGTTATGCAGCATCCTAGAAATGTACTCCATGCCTGAGAGACAGAAAGCTGCTGTGCTGATAGGGCAGCTAACTGGCGCTGCTGAGAGGGAAGTGGAGACTTGGGATACCGTTGATCAGGAGTCGGTACCTGCGATCCTCCTTAAGCTACATGCCATATTTGAAGACCGCACAGAAACGGATCTCCGGATGGCCTTCTATCACTGTTCACAACAGCCAGGCGACAGCATCAGGGACTACGCTTGCCGACTACGAGGAGCCCTGAGAGCCCTTAAGCAGATTAATAATTTAAATGCTATCGATGAGAATAAGATGCTGAAAGAGCAATTTATACAGGGATTGAGATCCCAAGAGGAACGCAGAACTGTAAACTGGTGGTCCTTAGATCATCCGGATGCTACCTTTGATGCCCTAAAGGACATGGCAATAAAAGGGCTGCGACCCCTGGGCAAACCTGAAGTGGCAACCCAACATCATCAGGGTGAAGTCACTCTGGAACCGGCAGTACCCCCCTTTTCCCCGCTAGTGGCAGAAACCAAAACGCAGGCGACACCCCCTAGTGAATTGGACTGTCTGCGCTCAGAGGTGCGCCAGCTGACTAAAAATCTGGCTGCAGTGATGAGTGCCCTGCAGCTGCGGAAAGAGGAAGAAGGGAAGATCTTATTAGCTGATTGCCCAGAAGACGTCCCGTGGATGAACCGGAGAAGAAGGAAGACGTCGCCCCCCGGAGGAGGACAACACCACCCCCAGGAGCGACCTCTGATCAACACCCTCCTCGTCGGGAGATCACCTGTTACCGATGCAACCGGAAAGGTCATATGTCTCCACAGTGTCCTTTAAACGGGCAGAACCTGGGTCCGAGGGCCAACACCCAGGAGGAGACCCGTCAGGCCCCCTAGACTGGAACCGCAGGTATGTGGTGTGGACGACCCTACCTGTCTATCATTCTAGATGGTATTGCTGTTCCGGCGTTGTTAGACACTGGGTCTCAGGTGACCCTAATACCTGATGCCCTATATACTAAGTTCTGGTCAATGGACAGTCTTAAACCCCCGAGCCCTGACTTTACCGTGTATGCTTCTAATGGTCTTCCTGTAGAAGTACTCGGGACAAAATGTGTAGATGTGAAAGTGGGCAGAGAGGAGTTGAAAGACCAGGGGCTTCTGGTAGTAAAGACTGTAAATGAGGAGAACGGTTTAAATATAATTTTGGGTACTAACATTATCAGTAATTGTTTGGGAAAAGTTGTGTTCTTACTCCAACAGCTCGCTGAGATTGCCCGACCAAGGCAGAAAGGAGTAATCCAAAGAGAGATCCGGGCCCTGGTGTGTCAGCAGCAAGCGAAGCTTACAGACGGCGAAATTGGTAATGTACGGGTCACTGACTCGAATCCCATTGTGATACCCCCAATGAGTGAAATGATAATCTGGTGCAGGGCAGCCATAGGTCTGAGAGGACAGAACTACCAAGCTGTAGTAGAACCCCACCATTCAGAACATAGACCTACACTTATGACTGCTAGGGGAGTAGTGGAAGTGGTGAATGGAAGAGTACCGGTACGGCTTCTCAATTGGGGAGATGATGAGGTAAACTTACCCCGTTATGCAACCATTGCTAAACTACATGCTGTTGATAATAATTCTATTCTCCCGGCTGAGTCCTTAGACTCCTGTCAAATAGCGGAGGACAATGACCCAGCAACTCAGGTGGCGGAATGGTGTCAGCAGCTCCATGTTGGGACGGACACCACTCCCGCTCACCAGAAGCAAGGGGTATTACGGGTGGTGCAAGAGTATGCCCAAGTATTTAGCAAGAATCCACTTGATTTTGGGATAATTAAGGGAGTACAACATCATATCCCTACAGGCAGTCATCCTCCCATCAAAGAGCGGTACAGGCCTATACCCCCAGCCCATTATCAGAAGGCTAAAGAAATGTTGCGAGATATGAAAGAAGCCGGAGTAATCAGGGATAGTTGTAGTCCCTGGGCAGCACCTCTAGTCCTGGTTAGAAAAAAGATGGTAGCTTGAGAATGTGTGTGGATTACAGGCAGGTGAATCGCATAACACATAAGGACGCATACCCGTTACCACGTATAGAGGAATCATTAGCTGCTCTGAAAACGGCTAACTACTTTTCTACCCTTGATCTGACTAGTGGTTACTGGCAAGTGGCTGTGGCTGAGGAGGATCGTGAGAAAACGGCTTTCACCACCCCAATGGGGCTCTGTGAGTTCGACAGAATGCCGTTTGGGCTCAGTAGTGCCCCAGGAACATTTCAGAGAGTGATGGAAAACTGTCTGGGACATCTCAATTTTGAAACCGTGCTGCTATACTTAGACGACGTCATCGTGTACTCCAAGACATATGAGGACCATCTGAAGCACCTGGCAGAAGTATTTGAATCCCTGTCCAGGTACGGGATGAAGTTGAAACCCTCAAAATGCCATCTACTCAAACAGAAGGTACAATACTTGGGACACATCGTCAGTTCGGAAGGAGTAGCGCCGGACCCAGAGAAAGTCACTGCCATCCAGAAGTGGCCGGAGCCGAAGAACCTCAAGGAAGTGCGACAGTTCCTGGGACTCACGGGTTACTACAGAAGGTTCGTGAAAGATTACACGAAGAAGGCAGCCCCTTTACAGGACCTCCTAGTAGGACAATCCCTAAAGAGCAGAAACCCTCCCTTTAATTGGGGTAAGGAACAGGCTGAAGCATTCAAAAAGATGAAAGGGATCCTTACGGGTGATGAGATCTTAACCTATCCTGATTACAGCCAACCGTTCCTGCTGTACACCGACGCCAGTAATGAAGGTTTGGGAGCAGTTCTCAGTCAGAAGCAGAATGGCCAGAAAAAGTCATCGCATATGCCAGCAGAAAACTCAGGCCAACTGAGAGGAATCCGGAAAATTATAGCAGCTTCAAGCTGGAGTTTCTGGCGCTGGTCTGGGCCATTACTGAAAGATTTAAGCATTATCTGGCCTCCAACCAGTTCACTGCGTTTACAGACAACAACCCTTAACGCACCTGGAAACCGCCAAGCTGGGCGCCATGGAGCAGCGTTGGATGGCTCGGTTGTCCAATTACCAGTTTACTATCAAGTACCGGGCAGGCCGAAAGAATGCTAATGCCGACGCATTGTCCCGAATGCCGCATGACTCTGACACGGAAGAAGAATCGGACGACCTGGAAGAAATTGAGCTACCTGCGTTCCATCGAAATGGGGTAGTCCACGAGCATCGAGTCTACAGAAAGCAGTATGGTGCAACGTTAAATCCTTTACCCCATCACAGCTGGAAAGAGACTCAGGACAGCGATCCAGTGGTCAGCCGTATCAAGGAGTTGTTAAGACAGGAAGGTTCCTCTTTGGAAAAGGATGCACCTATGTCAGCAAAGCTCCTGTGGAACGAGAGAAGCCGGTTGTTCCTATACCGTGAGAAGTTGTGCAGGAGATACGTCAACCCCAGGACCCACGAGATGGTCTGGCAGATAGTGGTCCCCAAGGCAGACGTCCAAATGGTGTTGGAAGCATACCATGATCAAGCAGGACACTTTGGCTGGAGAAAGCTGGAGACCCTGTTGAGGTGCCGGTTCTACTGGGTAGGGATGCGCAGCTCCATCGAGAGGTGGTGTCGGAACTGTGGACCCTGTGGTCTCAGAAGAAAGGACTATGGTAGTCAGAAGGCACCCCTGCAACCTATCCGGACGACTCGCCCCCTGGAGATTGTGGCCCTGGACCACGTCAAACTGTCGCCAAGTAGATCTGGATACTCATACGCCTTGACCATGGTGGACCATTACTCTAGATTTCTGGTGGTTGTTCCAGTTAAGGATCAGACAGCAGTGACGGCAGCAAAAACCTTTCAAGCAAGCTTCTGTAGACCGCATGGGTATCCGGAACAAGTATTAACCGATCAAGGACCTGCTTTCGAAGCTGATTTATTCAAGGAATTCTGTCACATGTATGGGTGCAAGAAAATTAGAACAACACCATACCACCCTCAAACCAACGGTCTTTGCGAGAAAATGAACCACATTGTCCTTGATTTGTTGAAATCCATACCGTTGGAAGACAGAAATCGATGGCCGGACTTACTACCTGATTTGGTTGACTTGTATAACCATATACCTGTAAGTTCCACTAACTGCACTCCAGCCTATCTTATGAGAGCAAGGCCCGGAAGACTACCAATGGATTTAGAACTTGGAGTGGTAGAACCGGAGGCAGACGACGCCGTTGAAAACTGGGACATCAATCGGCAAGAGCAGTACAGACGAGTGCAAGTCTGTGTAGAAGAAAGTCTCAACAAGGCACGGGAGAAACAGGAAGATATTTACAACAGGAATGCTCCTGCCAAGCCTTTGATGCCTGGAGAAGTGGTATTGAAAAGGAAAAGGAAAATGCTCAAATTGGATAACCAGTGGGAACAAGAACCCTACGTTGTACAAGATTCTAAATATGACAACAGAAAAGTTTGTATCATCAGTAAGGACGGAGGAAGAACAATATCCACTGTGTCCAGAGACCATTTGAAATTGTGCCCGGAACCCTTAAAGTTTCGTGAAGAGAACTCTGTCATCAATCAAGAAGAAAGAAAAGAAGAGGTCATACACACAGATCTGGGAGATTTCCCTGCAGATTGGCCGAGACTGGGAGATGCGGTAATAATTCCGGTGTTGCAGTTTTATCAGCCACAAGAGGAAGTTCTACCTCCAGTTATGCCCATGGTGCCGGTTGAGCCAGTTCAGGAGTTACCTACTCCAGCAACACCTCAGTCTACAGAATCTCAGGAAGGACCAACAGAAGCAGCGCCCCATGCTATGGGATCCCCTGGTGAAGCTGACTCACACCGCCCAGCCATCAGTACGCTTGCCAGATCCATAGAAAGATTGAGACAGTTCTATAGTTTGCCGTTACGCAGTGCAGATAGATCACAGATTAATATACCTGAAGCTACTCCACGTAGATCAGAGCGAGCCACGAAAGGGAAGATACCCATTCGATATCAACAATAATTCGAGTAAAATAATGTAAATATTAAAGTGAAAAGTATATTTATGTGTCCTTTTATTATGACATGGACTTTGTGGCTGTGGACTATGCCAGCCCAAAAACTATCTTGTAAATAGTTGCACTTTGTGCCTTGTCTGGGTTTCACACGAAGCCTTGACTTACCTCTGAACATAAAACCCGTGTGGTGTGGCACTGAGCGAGGTCTGCAGCCAGATGTCCTGCAGCCCACCCAGGACCCACGTTGAAGGTTTGGTGCGGGTCCTTCACAAGAATACTGTGTATATATTGAATGCCTTGATGCTTTAATACTTTTTGTATTTTCTTACTGTACATAATGCAACGTTTAAGAAATCCTTACCTCCCGGATGGGAAGAGTTAATGTTTATTGTTAATGAAAAACAAAATTTCTTCTTATACTTCACAGCCGGGAGTGCTGTATTTTACCATGGGGGAATGTGTAGCCCTGGTATGTAAGGCACACAATACCAGGAGGATGAGTGGAGAGGTAACGGTTAAGGGTTCTACATGAGGCATACCCACTTCAGACACACCCAGCAGGGGTGTAGAGGGGAGTGGCCTTTTTAGCACAAGAGAGTCTGAAGTTCTCCTGAGAGAGAGGGAGTCAGGACTAGTGCCTGTGGGGAACCAAGATTCCTGTCGATACAAAGAGACAGTACAGTAGTGGAGGCTAGTACGGATAACCAAGTGTTGTCCCAGCCTAGTCAGTGCTGATATTGAGAGAGTGAGCAGGTCGAAGGGCGCAGAGGAAAAGGATTCTAAGAGTTGCCTTAAGGATTGGATTATCCTGCACATTGCTCACCGGTCACTGGCGACCGAAGTGTCACTATAGCTTTAGGCATAGTGATAGAAAAACCAGAGTCTTACTGGACCTTAGGTCGCAGCAAGCAGTCCTTGGAGTGTCAGTACGTAACAGGGGTCCGGTGGAATAGGGACTTTGAGCCTGATCAGCAAAAACAAGAACTAGTTCCATCACCAGAAGGCTCCGACCACAAAACTGACCGGGCAGTACAGCTTTGGAGAAGCTGGAGAAATCAGAGTGAACTTAGCTCTATGCAGGTTGGACTCATCATATTGGAAAGTAAAGGAGGCCCCTAAACTGCTCTGCCGTTACCTCAAAACTCATCCTCCATCTACCTCATCAGCTTCCCGGGACCTGCCTGAACAACTTGAAGTAAAAGGTATGGAAAGAAGCTTTGATGTGTGAGACTGTTTCATTTAATTATATCCCTGCACAACATCGTCATCATCATAGCCCTGAGGGAAGAGTCCCACCTGTAGGGGACCCGACATCTAGCTGCCACACCATCCCCTCAGAGATCTACAGCAGCGCTGGTCTTAGTGATCAGAGAACTACAGGTGGCGTCACGAACTGTATATATACCTATCCCTGTAAATATACCCCCCAACATACGCCTGACCGCCAGGGCCACAGACCGAGCCAGCGCTACCTGTGACAACCCCATAGACTTCCATGGGCTCGGCTCTGAGTACCCCATTGCTCTGGTAAACCACAATTGTGGTGCGGGTCACACACTCAAACTGTCAGAAACAGACTCCATGTGGGTGGTATGAGGGCCCAACATCTACAAGTGGGTGTTGTGCTTACAGCTCAACACCATGCAGGGTGATTGGCATTTGCCAGAGAACACAAAGATTGGTAGATTCAACATGGATGCCCTGTGCTCTTCACGGATGAGATCAGGTTCACACTGAGCACTTGTGACAGAGTCTGGAGACACCATGGACAACATTCTGCTGCCTGCAACATCCTACAGCATGACCAGTATGGCAGTGGGTCAGTAATGGTATGTAAAGGCATTTCTTTGGAGGGATGCACAGCCCTCCATGTGCTAGCAAGAGGTACCCTGAATGACATTAGGTACCGGGATGAGATACTCAGACCCATTGTGAGACCATACGCAGGTGCACTGGGCCCTGGGTTTCTTCTAATGCATGACAATGCTAGGCCTCATGTGGCTGAAGTGTGTCAGCAGTTCTTTCATGATTGTGTCATTGATGCTATGGACTGGCCCGTCCGTTCCTCAGACCTGAATACAATCAGCACATCTGGGGACATCATGTCTCGTTCCACACGTTTCGCACTGTTTGGTCCTTCTAGTGACCGATGTCCTTGTAGCAACTGATATCTATTTCATGCCAGTTACATGTTGCTCTGTAGCAACTAGATAAGGTGAGTGGATCCTTTTCCTTCCCACCTTTTTGTTACCAGTTAAGACCCTATGGTGCTTTTTCTTTCCCAGTTTCATTGTTTGCATTTTCCTTGTCTGGAGGCATTTCCACTGAAGTTGGATCAGCCTGTAATTTGATTTTCCACTTTGATTTTGATTATCATTACAAATCCAGACCTCCATTGGATATGAATTTTAATTTACATTGATAATTTGTGTTTTATTGTTCTCAACATATTCCACTATGTAATGAATAAAGATATACAACTGGAATATTTCATTCAGTGATATCTAGGATGTGGTATTTTAGTGTTTCCTTTATTTTTTTTGAGCAATGTATATTGTAATTGACACCAAAATGTTATCCATGCCCCCTTTTCTCATCATGTGTATGTTTTTTTGCAAATAAATGGTATAGTAAATGGCATAAAACATTGATAAATCTGGCTTAGGCATTATGACAATGAAACACCGCAATGAATAATGTTCCCCTCTGAATTATGAAAAAAAAAAAAAAACACCTTATGAGCTTACATACCCTGCGGTCTCCGGCAGTGATGTTCTGCAGAGCCCCCGCAGCTGCTTCTGTGGTGTGCCGGTTTAGTTCGCACTGCTGCAGTAGCCGGTTATACAGGTTGACTATCTGCGGGTGCCAGAGCAGCTCCATTCCCTTTGGATCCCTAGAGATCTCCGCAAAGGTTGCAAGATCTGAACCCTGTTGCTGCTGGTGGACAGAGCAGAAAAAAAGCGTAAAGTTTAGGCAATGGAACAGAAATAAAACATACAAAAAAGTGACGATTATAATAGTTATACTCAATATATAGGGAACAGAGTTACCTCTTTAAGTTTGCGGCTCTGGGGGTGAAACAGCCCATGGGGTCTCCAGATAATGTCTTTCCTCGCTGGGCACCTTCTAGCCTTTGCAGGTAAGATGGTGGCATTTCATCATAAAGTCGGTAAGACAAGTTCCTCAATACACACACTGCATTTTCCACACTCTGGAAAAAGATGAAAATTATTGCTTTTGTTTCTAGTCAAAGTTTCCAGATACGTCGTGTGGAGTAATATTTTATTAACCTCCTCACAATGTCTCTCAGAAGGCTCAGTTACTAGGGCTGCTTGTTGTAGTTTTATTAAAATCCCCCATTTTCCCTCCTGCAGATCTAGCAGTTCTCTGAATGCTGAGCTTTGTATAACCCCACCCACACCACCGATTGGCAGCTTTCCATATACACTGCAAAAGCAGGCAATAAATAGTGGGGGTGTGGTTGGACTAAGTGGCAGCAGGTTTACTAGTCATCTACTGATAATCTCCTGCAGATAAAACGCTGATTTTGTTGAAACAACAGCAAGCAGTACAGTAAGTGACACATCACTGCAATCAGGCTTTCAGCCGCTATATTTGCTGCTCTCGGATTAAATAGTAAAAACTTGCTGACATATTCCCTTTATCCTACACTGACCGCTTCTCACCTTGTCTTCAGATTTTCCAGCTTGTAATGCCTGGTTTGTGTAACCAACCAAGGATTCCAACAGACCGGAGCTGTCACGCATCTTCTGACGCGTCTCCTCACTGGCTGAGCTCAAGTTTCTACATGAGAGAAACAGAACACTGACAATTTACAGCAATTCAAGCTTTCACAATAACCTTACCCAACCATTCATGATCACCAAGATCCTATACCAATATGTGGTAATTGTAGTAGTAATAATAATAATAATAATATTAGCGCAAATACCTCCAATTAGAAATGTAGTATAGTTTTTCTGAATTGCCATGTCTTTCCTCGTGTGCAGGCATTGCAGGACCTAAGGTATCCATGGTTACGACCACTAGCAACTAGATAACTGTCACTACATCAGTGGTCGTAACCCTGGATACCCAAGATCTTACAATGCCTGCACATGAGGAAAGACAAAGAATCAGCAAAACTATTCTACATTTCTAATTGGAGGGATGTGCTAATATTATTATTATTATTATTACTACTACTACTACTACACCTACTACATATTGGGATAGGATTTTGGAGATGGGAATACTCCTTTAAAGCCACAACTAGTAGTAAAAAAAAAAAAAAAAAAAAAAACAGTGGCTGAGGTTCCGCTTACATCCTATAATGGAACCCATGATGCAGTGCCAGATCCATCGTACGACAGACGGAAAAGACCTGGTTTCTTCAAATGCAGTAGAATCTGCAGTGGTGGCACTGGAACAGATATGAACATAGCCTTAGAAGCGCTTATCAGAATTATCATTTTACCTGAGGAAACCAGTGGCATTATAAAATATCTCCGATTCGGATGCATTCTGTTGGATAAGAGCAGATCCTGGCGAGCCAGACAGTGGAGACAGCACACACGGTCAGTTAAGGGGCCGAGAGTATCACGTGCCAGTCTAGATTTCAAGTTGTCACTTGATGACAAATTCCACAAAATTCCTGCAAGAGGTGAAAAAAAAAATTACATTTTTGCAACCGTACTCATGAGGCGTTCATCAGGAAGATCTGTCACCGTAATGATAGCCCCACATACATATACCCTAGTTTCGGCAAGCGTGCATGCTTTTTCAAGAGAAAGAAGGAAAGGATTAGCTGCCAGACACCTCTGCTGGTGGCTTATCTCACTTGCCATCTAAGGATCAAACATGTTAAAATTTAACATGCCTGATCCTTTTTCCCACCCAACGTAGGCCGAACATTTCATGCATATTAGATGGCTGGCCAGACTTAACTACAGTGTTTTTTTTCATAAATTAATAGTACAAATATGAGAACCTTTTTAATACACATTAGTGAAAATGCCTCTCTCCCTACTTATGAATCACTTTTTGTTTCCTGCACTGAACTTTCACTGAACTAAAAAAACTGCTCGAGTGTCTACAAATCTGTCTGTAGTGCGGAATCAAAATTACACTTGCTGCTGGAGAACTCCAAGGAGAGATGGGAAAAAACTGGAGGCACACACGAGTAGAAATACACAAACGGTTGAGGCTGTTGCCGGATACAAGTTATTAAGTGGCCAGAAACAGTCATTCCTCAAGTACACACGTACAGTATATGATGGCTTATTCTGAACAGTAACCTGTAAGTGCAGTTACGCTTCAGAGAACCTGTCACCAGGTTTTCCCAATAAAAACTACAGCCACCAAGTTTATGGCCTCTTTTACAGAATTCTAGTAAACTGTATACAAATCCCCAAACCCCTCTGCAGATCCCAAATAATATCTTTTATTATCCCCCCCATACAGCGCGGTCTGGAACAATTGCTTGCTTCATGTGGATGACGTGTTCTACGTCGTCCACCCAGTGATCCCAATCACGCTCCTGCGCAGGCGCAGTTCGCTCTACCCTGTGGAGGGCAGAGCACAGTACTATAATGCGCATGCGCCAGCATTACTTCCAGGTCATTGGCCCTTTTCGGCTTCTCCTGGGACATGCGCACTTCAGTACTTTGCTCAGAGCGTACTACACCTACGCAGGAGCCAGATTTGGGGAGGAAGAGAAGGTGGAGTCACTGTGTGGATGACATAGGACACGTCATCCACATCAAACAGGGAAGGAGGACAGTGATTGCAAGGAGACAGGAAGCGCAAAAGCAAAACCAGTGACACCATCTTACTGGACCGCGCTATATGGTGGTTATAATAAAAAGCTCTTTTTTTCTATGTAGAGGGGCTTGAGGACATACATACAGCTTATTACAATGCTGTAAACGCTGCCTTAAAGGTGGTGGCCATACTTTATATAGGGAAAACCTGGTGACAGGTTCCATTTAAACCTAATATTTAGGGTCAACTTCATTTCCCAACATTGTAGGAGAGATTCTACAGTAATTGTTTATTAGATGTTGGTACGTCCAAGAAAGCCATTCATATATCATCCCATTGGTAGTGTGTAGGCACTATTGTTCAGCAAGAAACTAAATGGGCATTTCTACCACATACATTTATGGCACGTACACATGGTATGCCATAAATGTATTGTGATGTCAGTCCCACCAATGGGACTTGTAGTTATCTTGTGAATGGGGCCCCGACAAAGGCCACTGTTAGAGAAGCGGTGCTCAGAATGCTCTGAATAGGAATTCCAACCACTTTTTCCATTCAACATGTATAGCAAACATATAGGAGTAACACGTAGATAGAACGTACCTGTTACATTCTTCCGGAGTTCATCATCTGGTTCTTTGAGTGCCTGCAGAAGCTCATTTATACCATTTTCTTCCACAAGTGCAATCTTATTATCTGCACTGTCATAGATAAGATTACGCATGGCCCCGGTGGCATGACGCTGAACCTCTTGGTTTGGATTATTAAAGAGCTTCACCAACATTGGTATAGCTTGATAGCTCCGAGCCTAGAAAGTGTATAGAATAAAAAAGTTGGCTGGATAGAGCCAATAATGGATTCTATGGACTGCAGCCAGGGTAGAATACACTCTACACCAATAACTCACCTGCTTTTTGGCTTCTGCATCACTGTAGCACCGATGCTGGATGTAAGCGGCTCCTATGACCTGGAGACTTGGGTCCTCATCAGCAAGATATTTCACAGCCGTTGGCATGTTCATGTCATCAAACCTGAACAGCAGTAACGTTTGCTTTAATTATATTGGTTGGGCCATTTGACATCACAAATAACGCCAACTTTGATTTTGGTCTTCAAATAATGTAATTTTTCCAAATGGAAAAAGTGTGTACTCAAAAACTTGTGAGCAGCAATCAAAGCACTAAAAGTGGCGCTCTAGTGAATGGTGCCGAGCTACAATATAAGATGTCGCCTGTAAACAAGAGTGACACTGTTTCATGAAGACTGAAGAAAGAAAACTAGGTCATCTTTTCTGATCTCATACAACCACTAAATAAATAATAAAAAAAAGTAAAAAAAATATATCATCTATATTTTTTATATATATTTAAAAAAAATTGGGCCATACACCGATTTTCTCTTCGACTTACCCACTTGCAAAAGAATGTTGACTCATCAAACTTTTGTTTCCATCAAACACATCCATGCCCCTTATTTCTTGCACTTGATGTGAAGACTCTGCCAAACTCCGCACGGAGGGGGCCCGAGAGGTTTGCTCGATGACATTACTTACATAACTAGAGCCTACAAGATTTTGCTGATGCTGTTGCATTTGCTGTGGGGCAACTGAAGCCAGTGTCCCGTAAGAACCAGATGCCACACGAGCACGGTTGGAACTTTGGAAACGTTGTAAGGTGCGCATCGCAGGTGCACGGATTGTGCGAGTCTGTGCCACCTCTGCTCTTTCAACCCACGAGGTTCCACCATCCTGGACTAGGTTTCCAGAGAGAGACCTTTGTAGCGCCGGTCCGGCACTTGCAGAAGACATTTGGCGTGTGTAGTAGCCGGAACGAGAAGATCCTTGGTCATATCTCTCATCACCATCGCCCATACGCAAAGACCTTAGAGACATCGTATCGTATTCCCTTTTGCTTGGGTACACTCGTTCATGGTAGGAGTTTGGACGAGAGTATTGACGTTGTGGTTGCGGAGCTACACTGATTCTTTGGGTTCCCCCAATATCCACAGCGGAGCGGGAAGAGTAGCTTGTGCGCATACCTCCCATTGTGCTATACCCAGAGGATCGAGCAGACTGCAAAAAAACAACGCAAAAGTTGTGTGGGGTTATATAAAAAAGCAACATAAAATTGTATTAGTTTATCAAGTTTAAGAAAAGGGTTGTCTCATTAAGGTAATCCACGTCTAGGTCCCCCATTATGGAATATGGACTTCCTACACCAGGGTTCTCTTCTAGGAGCGAGAACAAAGAATCAATCTGTATGAGCAGCTCTCCTGTCAGCAGGTGTTTGCTATGTAATCTGACAGCACCGTGATGTAGGGACAAAACCCTTGATTCCAATGATGCCTGACTTAGTTCAGTAGGTGCAGCAGTTATGATACAATCACAGTTTTCTCTTCTGAAGATCTAGCAGTGCTCTGAATGCTGAGCCCTGTATAACCCCACCCACACCACTGATTGGAAGCTGTCAATATACAGTGTACACAGAAACCTGCCAATCAGGGCTTGAGGCATGGTTGAACCAGGAGGCACCTAGTCCCGTAGTGATAATTTCCTGCTGATTATATTGAAACAGCAAAAGACAGCCCAGTAAGTGACATCACTGGAATCAAGGTCTCTGCCCCTACATTGTGCTGCTCTCGGATTACATACAAAAAAACATGCATACAGATTCCTTTTAACAATCTGAACGGAGCAACGCAATACTACTTGGTTCTTGGCACCCCTGAAAGTTACGGCTAGCGGGAAATTACCCGTTAGTGCATTTTAAAAGGAGTCTTGCCTAACGAGCCAGCCCCTAATCCAGACAAAAAAAAAATCCAGCTAGTATTTGCACTAGATCATGAATATTACAGGATATTTGTGCTGTATTTACAGTACCAAACCAGATCACTCCACCCCCACTGGATTCTCATTACAGGTCCTTACCGATATCTTTGGATCACTGCTGAGGATCTGGGAACGGGAGCTGTAAGTATTTGGCACAGTGCCATACTGCTGGGATCGAGAGGAGGAGGAGTAGCTCTCTGTGAAGAGAAGGGAACAAAACACAACTTGTCAAAAGAGCAAATGCCTACAATTAGAAAAAGAAAACAGCACCACTTTTGTCTGAAGGTTATGTCTGGTATTGCAGCTCACACGGATTTCTTTAAATGGCTCCGAGTGCCACCACCAATCAACTTATGCATAAGATGCCAACCCGAATACTGTTCTCTCCAAATTAGTAACATCAAGTAATACCTGTCTGTACCATAAAGTCATTTATCCTGGATGCGTTGCCGGCAGTCTGACAAGTTGCCATATTACCACTTATCAATCATTTGTCTGGAACTCCATGGGATTGCATATATCTAGAGTCTCACATTCTGTGCAGTTGTGAAGACTCTGCTTTGGGGCATGCATGCAAAGACTACGGTCTGGTTTACGGTGTCAAATAAGGACTATAACGTGCAGTCAGTCATGTTTCTGGTTTTTACCTGAAAACAAGCGTTAACTATTTTGCATTCTTGATCTCTGACCGAAACGTCAGCAAATCCTATATGCAAGCATGTTAAGGCCAAATTTTAAAAGGCATGCAAAAACTAAAATAACCACCGAATATTTAATTTTCCTTTTTACAGAAGTGGATATAGAGTTGACTCTATATGTCTAGGACCAAGTAAATGACAAAGACTGACAAAAAAAAAAAAAAATCAGCATAACCTGTGTTTTTATCATTTAAACCTCTGCTTTTTCTTGGGTTTTCAGTCCAGTGGGCGGTCCCATCAGTGACTGACAGCTATGTCTGTACGCACACTTCCACATAGAAAGCTGTCAGTCACTCACAGGACCGCCTACTGGACAGAAAACCCCAGAAACCGTAGAAGAATGATAAAAATCATAGGTTATACTGAATATTTTCCCCATAAAACTACGGTATATATCAATCTTCTCGGTTCCTTCTGCTCTGTAACATATTGCCTTCAGATTGGACTGCGTTTTCATGGTGACTGGTTTACTTCAAATATTATTTTGTTTTTGTTCATTTTTTGGCCTATCAACCTGCACTAAAAATGAAAATAAAAATAAAATGAAAATTACACACCTATTGAGATTGGAGAAATATTGTGATCCGGTGTCTGATAATAAGAAACCTGGCTGAAAAGTGGTCTAAAAAATCCGCAGTTTAAAAAAAATTAACTAAAAATTGTGGTACGAAAAAAAAAAAAAAACTAAAAAACTGACAACACTTAAGAAAAATAAATTACATAATAAACCCAAATTAAACAATTGTCATTTTCAGATGATGATTCCATCTCAACAGCTGTTGTCTAATCTGGATATTACTGACTTTTCAACAGCATCCAACGAAAAAACACCCTTCCTCACCTATTCCCCCCACCTCACAAGAGAAAAAAACAACAACTTTGGAGTCTGAACGATTGCATTGATGGAAGTATTGTTCTCGTGTACGGTGCAGGGATAAAAAGGTAGAGAAGACGCAAACAATCAAACTGATCTGACTCCGATCTTGTAGAGGATACAAATATAAACGTACTGGATAGATCCCAAGTATGTCATTTGGAGCAAAGCAGCAGAGGGCTCAAATCTGGTATAGTTGACAGTAAAGCTATTATTTAATGTGGCACACAAACATTATTATGAAAAAACATTCAGAAAATCTCATTCACATAGTATCACATCCATACGACATACCCCAATTACATGTTGCCCGGAGAAACACCTGGTCAATAGTCATTCTAAAACATTCATATCGTATCCTTGGCACCAGATATGTCTTCTGGTTTCTCCAACACCCATCTACCCTAAAGGCACAGAGTAATTTACTATTCTTCAATAAATATGGTTCTCTCAAATTATATCCCCAGTTACTGTGAACACAGAAAACCAAACAAACTACAGAATGCAGAACATCTTCTCAAACTATAAAAGGTGGACGCTTTCCTTGATCTCCTCTGAACCCAGTAGAAAGGCGTTTCTAGAAAGACATCCATAAATCACATACCATGCAAATCCATCCATGCTTCTTTGGATTTAGGTACATGGTCTGCAAACATCAACATCTCCAAAATAAGTGAGCTCCTCGCCGAAGGAACGACTGTCTCTATGGAGTGAGGCTTTACTCTTATAGAAGGGCCAAGAATATCTACTCCCTCCCTGTCAGTGACAATGTGCATGCCAAAAACACATACATAATAAAAAATATTGAGCATAATGTTGGAGTCAGACTTGGGTAGTAAGAGAGAGAACATGCAGAGTCATCTCGACCTGAAACTGTACACAGTCATGGGACAAGTTGTAGAGTGACAAATACAACTGAAATCTTTAAGTTCACGCATAGAAAAACAACAGATGTGTATTTATTATACTTTTACAGTGCCATCATATTCCGCAGCACTTTACAGACAATATAATCACTGTCCCCCTTGGGACTAAAATCTAGGATCCCCATCAGTAGGTCTTTGGAGTGTGTGTAGAAAGAAACACGGGGAGAACATATAAACTCCTTGCAGATGTTGTCATTGGTGGCAGCGCTCCAAAGCAACAGTGCTAACCACTGAGCCACCATGCTGGCCTTGTTGTTATTCTGTATTTGGAACTAGTTACATTAGGACTTGACTCATATTGGTGCAGTAGATGGGGCAGTGACACGGACAAAGAGCAGGCTTTGCATATGTGGTCATAAACACTAATGAGGTTTGCGTTTATTGGTGTGTTTTTTTGTCTACTGTATAGATGGTTTCATCCAAAAAGTTAAGGAATATTTTATCTTGCACCAATAGAAAAAGTTTTGTTACATTTTTCTGCTGGTTAGGTTAAACTCTAGTTGGAAAATACATCAAAAAAATCAATGCATGTATAAGGTTAGATGAAGAAAAATAAAATATTAAATTAGATTGCTGATTTGATTTGGGTAAATCTTAAGGTCTATAACCACTTTCCGTGCTCATGAACGGATGAAGACCAATGTGACTACGCAGGTTGAGAAGCAATTTTAATGGTTTGATAGTACCCTTGTTCACACAAGTGTGTTTTTTAAAGAAACCCCCGGGACAACCAATACATTGTGTAATTCCTAGAGCAAGATTTAGAGGGTTGGTGCATTACACATGGCTCTTTATGGTAAAAGTGGCTATAGACACCAAAATGCAGACTTAAAGTTGTGCTAAGTGTCAACAATTTGAGCCATAAGAAAAATCACATCCAACAATAGAGATTAGAACTAATAATCGTCAGACATTTAGTAAGGTACATGTCCCATAAAGGTCAGCACGCTCCAGAACAAGCCAGATATTGAGTTTTCAGAAGAGTGGCGTAATAGGTTGATAAGCAATGTTAATTTCATACAATATTCATCACATCACTCATAGGCAAATCAAGTCTGGTTCCCACACACATTGGCAGTTTGGTGTTGGGAAAAAATCTTGGGAGTTCATGATTACGTCTTCTGAAGCTATTCATCAGGGGAGTAACTATAGGGGTCGGAGGGGATGCCATTGTCCATTAGGTATGGATGCCAAAGACCCAATTTCACATTTGTGAAACACCTGAAGTTCTGGGATCACAATAACCACCCCGATTGCAATAGTGCAGTCTGGGTACAGACCATGATATCCATTCTGCCGAAGGTCTCATGACCCAAAACCAACAGCTTCGTAGACATGAGAGGCTGTAGAGTTCAGGTCAGGAGACCCAGGTCCAGTCCATACTTGGACAGAGTTTCACAGACATTTGACCTATGCACTATTGAAATTAAAAAGCATTTAGTACAACTATCGCCAAAAATGCTTTTTAATCGTCACATTTGAACAATTCTGTAAAATACCCAGTAATTATCACGTTTGTGCTGCTGCAGGGATATTTTTCTCGTTTGAAGCTTTTCAGTAGATGAACATCTCTGTATAATGAATGGACTCAGAGTTATTAACTCAATAGTCATAAAACTCAGACATATAAATAAGCTCTGTACCTCTTATCAGTGGTCATGCCTCGGGGCAGATGTCTGCGAAGAATCATTTAGCCTTCTCGAAATTATCATACATCATATAGATTTCCATCACAACACAAATTATGTTTGGTATGTGGATTACGTTACAAAAGTGGTGTGGATTAGCCCATCTGTAGTTTCTTATTTCCCTATTGCTTATAGGTAACATCTGACAAACAGTGCAATTATTGTGCCTGTTTAGTTGTATTTGGGTACTTTTTTTGTTGGGTGTGTTTTTTTACACCACGCTCAAATCATGAATTTAATACATTTTTTTATAAGACTTTTTGATGGTGCCAACCGTTCAAATCATCTAGTAAATAATGAATTTAAAGGTAGGAGTCAACCGGCCGTATAACTTGGACGAGGGTCACAACGTAATGCTCGGACTGACCATCGGCTCTCCCAACAAGCGTGAGCGCTGCATAGAACCACATGCTATCATGTGTGGCCCAGCTGCGCAAGGCACACATGTCTCCTGGAAAATGCACAAGAAGGTAACTGTAAAGCCTGATATTCATTCACATCACACACTTCCCAACGCTGCCACTAGAGGCATTTCAGACTATTTAGTAGTGTGACATAGCAGTAGGAAGGAGATTAGTTTCCTGTCTCAGGACAGAGCAGTTCAGTTCCTAGTCTTGGAGGGAGAGGAGTACAGACTAGTTCCTGACAGAGCGAATTGAGTTCATGTTTAAAGTGGAGGCTAGTAGGAGTGAAAAGAATCACTTTAGCCTAGTCAGAACTACATTTAACCTGTTACCTCAGAACAAGCTGCCTGTGTTCCTTAAGGACGTGGAAAGTGACTCTCAGAGCGTGCATTGAAATCAGTTGACAGAAGTTCCTGATAGCCACTCGAAGTGGGGTCTAAGAAGGAAAGAAGGAAAGGAATCACAGCAGTCACAACAACGAGTCAACTGAGAACAGGTCAGTGAGCACTGGAAGGAAAGCTTACGACAACACCCGCTGCTACCGTGCTTATGTTAAGGGCGAGAGCAGGGCGACGGGCGAGTGGAGATAGAAAGACAAGTGACTTAGGTGACAGATCACCTTCACTTAGTAAACCGGACACCGGGGTCCGAAGCATTGCTAGTACTTCACGTCTAGTAATAAGAAAACCAGAGGCCTTGCTGGACTTCAAGTCGCAGAAGGTAGCCCTAAGCGCTGATACGTAACCGGAGTCAGGGAGAACAGGGACTTTGAGCCAGTGCACGGCAAAAGTAAGGACTTAGTTCTTTCCAACATCTGATAATCAGAGACATAGAAGGCTCCACCACAATGTTGGCCGGGCGTAGTTGCTACAGAAAGAGTTGCACTTGACTTTATGCAAGTTTGTACTCACATACACTTTAAGGAGAAAGGAGGCCTTTAACCTGCTCAACAATTCCCTGAATGTGTATTCTCCAACCTGACCAGCTTCCCGGGACATACCTGCAACATCTACAAGTAAAGGTATGGAAAGAGACTGCATTGTGTGTGACTTGACTTCTTATCTGCACCCTGCACCACCATAGACTTTGAGGGACTAGTCTCACCTGTGGGGGACTTAACATCTAGCTGCCTAATAACATCCCCTCAGAGATCTACCCTGCAGCGCTGGTCTTATTGATCAGAAACCACAGGTGGCGTCACGAACTATTATTCTAAAATCCCCTGTAAATATTCCCCCATTGCATGACCGCCAGGGCCACGGACTGAGCTCTGCTGCCAGTGACATTCCCCATAGACTTCCATGGGCTCGATTCCGAGTACCCCATAGCCCTGGTACCACCAATGTGGTGCGCGTCATCTTCTGGCGTCACGAACAGGATACGAAGCTTACTGGATGTGAGTCCTGTGTGCCTATTGAACTGTTTTGTGCAAAAAGACTGTGTAGCGTTTTTGTGATTTTTGGCGCCATTTTCCGCCATTTTGCCGCCATATTCGCGCCCTGAGGCGCTGGTGAAGAAGGTGGGAGTGCCTTCGTGGGCGTACCCCCCCCCTGTGGCGCGAAAGTTATGGCCGCCCTCTCAAAATGCTACTATAATGTGAGATCCTACCCCACTGCAAGGGAGATCCGCCTCCTCTTCATCTTCTATGCAAAAAAGAGGAAGCGCAAATCCCGCCTCCACGGAAGAGACCAGATTGTTCCAGATGGAAAACACAGTCTGGCCTGGAGAGAGATGGCGGAAGGACAGGAGCAGCTATGTGGAGGAGCGGCGGCGCGCAGGCCCTGTTCCCCAGAAAAGCTACTGCCTGTGCCGGAGCCGTCCCCAGTACGGGACCTTCAACAAACCATGCTGGAGTTAAAGGAGGAAAATGCGGCGCTCAGAAAATTTATACAGCGCCATGCAGACATGGAGGAAACCGAGAGACGCTGGCGTACCCAGACACAGCGGCTGCTGTGGGACGCAGTGCTCTCTCCTACAGGAACAACGCCATTACCTGAACTTCCTGTGTCACCGCTGCAGAAAGCTGAAGGAAAACCGGAGGCCGGCCCCAAAAGAGCTGTACCTGACCCCACCGATGGAGCGGTGGAAGAGAAGGAGGCTGAGGAGGCCCTGCCCGTTCCGGAGTGCCAGCCAGGCCAGGAGGCCGCAGCAGACTACAGTTTCCCGGTAGGAACACCGGAGGGGTCCCAGCCATCTCTGCCAGAAATCGATTGGGAGCAAATGGAGTATCTGGATGACATCACCTATGCTGCAAAAGTGGAAAACGAACAGCGACGCAGTGATCAGGAGAAGCGACGGCAGCAGGAGGAGAGAGAAGTGCAGCAGATCCGTCAGCGGTACCATGAGGAGTTCCTCGCCGACAAGGAGAGTGTCCGCAGGAATAAAGGTACGCTCCGGGAACCGCGGCGTCAGGGGTGCATCACCGGATTCAAACTCCACAAGGGCTGGGGCTTCATCCACGAGCCGGGCCTGTATCAGGAGATCTTCGTGAGTCGCAGGGATGTAGAGTCCCACCTGCCCATCGGACACCCGGGAAGGTATCTCATTAACGGGGACATCGTTAGCTACACACGTCACTGGGGTCTAAAAGGATGGTATGCCCTAAACGTCTCTATTGTCAGCGACTCCGTCCCTGACGCCGGTAACGTACACCATGCTGCAGCGTCCCAATCCCGGGCTCCCACAATGCTAGGCCGTGCACCAGCATCGCCCCCTGCGTACACTTCTGTACCCAGATCTTGCTCTGCATCGCAACCTGTGATCACTTCAGCATCGCCCCCTGCGTACACTTCTGCATCGCAATCTGCGACCATTTCTGCATCGCAACCTGAATTGTATACTGCGGCACCTTTTACAATGCAACCTGCGTTCTACTCTGAGGATGTACCCGTTGGGTCCTTGGAGGATCAAACAAAAGATGTCGCTACGCAAACGTATATTGCAGGACACGATCTTCTTGTGATGGGTTCCCAAGGGCATCGTATACTTCTGGCCCCAGGAGTAGTGTTGAGCGATACGATACTGCAAATATCGGGTATCGGCCGATATTAGCTGTATCGGGCTTTCGATTCCGAGTACCGATATTTTCGTCATATCGGATACCGGAATCGGGATTGTCACTGTCATTGTCAGTGTCCGTCGGTCGGGTCTGTCACTGTCAGTGTCCGTCGGTCGGGTCTGTCAGGAGTCAGCGGCACTTACCTGGCAGAAGATCTCCGGCGGTCACGTCCTGGACTGCTTCATGGCCGCCATCCTCTTCTCCCCGGCGGTCACATGCAGTTTCTCGCGATAACTGCAGTGACTGCTGGGTAATCCCGGCCGTAAAGCAGTCAGTCCGATGACGTCACCGCCGGGGAAGCAGGTAATCAGCTGTGCTGCGTCGTGATGACAGGCTCTGCCTGTCATTGCGATGTAGCTGAGCTGGATCGTCGTGGGACACTCGTTACTATGGACTGCGTCGGACAGGTGGTATACTGTTGGTTTGTTTTTTTTTCTTTCTTTACAGGAGATCGATGGCGTCGCAGGAATGAGAGTACAATAAAAGAAATGAAAACTGTGTTGTCTCTTTTATTTCATTAAAAGACTTTTTTCTTGCTGTGTCTTTTTTTAAACATTTAATAACTTTGGGATTAATAATGGATCGGTGTCTTATTGACACCTCTCCATTATTAACCGGGCTTATTGTCACCGTGCAATCAACGGTGACATTAACCCTTATTACCCCACTTGCCACCGCTACAGGGCAGTGGGAAGAGCCGGGTAAAGTGCCACAATTGGCACATCTTTTGATGCGCCAAATGTGGGGCTGCTGTAGCCTGGTATTATCAGGCTGTTGAGGGCCAAAATCCATGGGCCTTGACAGTCTTTTAATACCAGGCCGCAGCAGTCTGCATTTTACTTGGCTGGTTAACAAAAATAGGGGACCCCTACACCGTTTTTTTTTCGAGGGGATCCCCTATTTTTGTTAACCAGCCAAGCTAAGCAGACTGCTGTGGCCTGGTATTATCAGGCTTGCAAGGTCCATGGATATTGGATCCTTACCAGCCTGAAAAACCAGGCCTCAGCGGTCTGCTTCATCTGGCTGGTTAACAAAAATAGGGGGGACCCCACGCCAATTTTTTTCGAGGGGATCCCTATTTTTGTTAATCAGCCAAGATATGCAGACTGCTGTGGCCTGGTATTATCAGGCTGGCAAGGTCCATGGATCTTGGCTCCTTAACAGCCTGAAAATCCAGGCCTCAGCGGTCTGCTTCATCTGGCTGGTTAACAAAAATAGGGGGGACCCCCACGCCATTTTTTATTCGAAGGGAACCCCTATTTTTGTTAATCAGTTCCCTCTAATGTCACTGATTGTGTCCCTGGCTGACCTGAAGTGAAAGTGGAAAGCAATCAATTAAGCTTTCCACTTCCTCTCCTGTCAGCCAGGAGAGGAGCTCATTCATTTGGGGGTTTACTGTGAGGCTGCAGCATTAGCTGCGGTCCCTGCAGTAAACATTAACCCTTTCTGAAGGATTACACCGTGGGACCTGACTGTGCATGGGATAGGTAAGAATAATTTTGCTTTATTATTTTATTTTTATTACAGGAAATGGTTTTAGCAGGTAAATAAAATATGGTCAAAAACTGTGATTATTTCATTAAACTTCTTTTTTATTAAAGTGTGTGTTTGATTTTTCTTTCATACAATAGGATTAATAATTGATAGTTGTCTAATTGACAGCTCTCAATTATTAACCTGGCTTAAAGTGACCTTTCAATTGCAAGGTCATTTTAACCCCTTATTAACCCATTCGCCACCGCTACAGGGCAATGGGAATAGACGGGCAAAGTGCCAGAAAGGGCGAATCTAATTATAGATTTGTCTTTTCTGGGGTGTCTGGGGGCAGATGTTAGTAGCCAGGGGGGGGCAAAAATAATGGTCCCTCTCTGGGCTATTATTATCTGCCCCCATTCGCTGGCTTTGTCTGTCTGGTTGCGAAAATAGGCGGGAGCCCACGCATTTTTTTTAAACAATTTTACACCTCATATATAATTATATAATTATATATATATATATATATATATATATATTATATATATATATATATTATTATATATATATATATATATATACACACACACACACACACACACACACACACACACGTCATTGAATTT
>JARQOD010000010.1:84476504-84499057 GCA_033576555.1 Oophaga sylvatica | reverse complement strand
AAGCTTACGACAACACCCTGCTACCGTGCTTATGTTAAGGGCGAGAGCAGGGCGACGGGCGAGTGGAGATAGAAAGACAAGTGACTTAGGTGACAGATCACCTTCACTTAGTAAACCGGACACCGGGGTCCGAAGCATTGCTAGTACTTCACGTCTAGTAATAAGAAAACCAGAGGCCTTGCTGGACTTCAAGTCGCAGAAGGTAGCCCTAAGCGCTGATACGTAACCGGAGTCAGGGAGAACAGGACTTTGAGCCAGTGCACGGCAAAAGTAAGGACTTAGTTCTTTCCAACATCTGATAATCAGAGACATAGAAGGCTCCACCACAATGTTGGCCGGGCGTAGTTGCTACAGAAAGAGTTGCACTTGACTTTATGCAAGTTTGTACTCACATACACTTTAAGGAGAAAGGAGGCCTTTAACCTGCTCAACAATTCCCTGAATGTGTATTCTCCAACCTGACCAGCTTCCCGGGACATACCTGCAACATCTACAAGTAAAGGTATGGAAAGAGACTGCATTGTGTGTGACTTGACTTCTTATCTGCACCCTGCACCACCATAGACTTTGAGGGACTAGTCTCACCTGTGGGGACTTAACATCTAGCTGCCTAATAACATCCCCTCAGAGATCTACCCTGCAGCGCTGGTCTTATTGATCAGAAACCACAGGTGGCGTCACGAACTATTATTCTAAAATCCCCTGTAAATATTCCCCCATTGCATGACCGCCAGGGCCACGGACTGAGCTCTGCTGCCAGTGACATTCCCCATAGACTTCCATGGGCTCGATTCCGAGTACCCCATAGCCCTGGTACCACCAATGTGGTGCGCGTCATCTTCTGGCGTCACGAACAGGATACGAAGCTTACTGGATGTGAGTCCTGTGTGCCTATTGAACTGTTTTGTGCAAAAAGACTGTGTAGCGTTTTTGTGATTTTTGGCGCCATTTTCCGCCATTTTGCCGCCATATTCGCGCCCTGAGGCGCTGGTGAAGAAGGTGGGAGTGCCTTCGTGGGCGTACCCCCCCCCTGTGGCGCGAAAGTTATGGCCGCCCTCTCAAAATGCTACTATAATGTGAGATCCTACCCCACTGCAAGGGAGATCCGCCTCCTCTTCATCTTCTATGCAAAAAAGAGGAAGCGCAAATCCCGCCTCCACGGAAGAGACCAGATTGTTCCAGATGGAAAACACAGTCTGGCCTGGAGAGAGATGGCGGAAGGACAGGAGCAGCTATGTGGAGGAGCGGCGGCGCGCAGGCCCTGTTCCCCAGAAAAGCTACTGCCTGTGCCGGAGCCGTCCCCAGTACGGGACCTTCAACAAACCATGCTGGAGTTAAAGGAGGAAAATGCGGCGCTCAGAAAATTTATACAGCGCCATGCAGACATGGAGGAAACCGAGAGACGCTGGCGTACCCAGACACAGCGGCTGCTGTGGGACGCAGTGCTCTCTCCTACAGGAACAACGCCATTACCTGAACTTCCTGTGTCACCGCTGCAGAAAGCTGAAGGAAAACCGGAGGCCGGCCCCAAAAGAGCTGTACCTGACCCCACCGATGGAGCGGTGGAAGAGAAGGAGGCTGAGGAGGCCCTGCCCGTTCCGGAGTGCCAGCCAGGCCAGGAGGCCGCAGCAGACTACAGTTTCCCGGTAGGAACACCGGAGGGGTCCCAGCCATCTCTGCCAGAAATCGATTGGGAGCAAATGGAGTATCTGGATGACATCACCTATGCTGCAAAAGTGGAAAACGAACAGCGACGCAGTGATCAGGAGAAGCGACGGCAGCAGGAGGAGAGAGAAGTGCAGCAGATCCGTCAGCGGTACCATGAGGAGTTCCTCGCCGACAAGGAGAGTGTCCGCAGGAATAAAGGTACGCTCCGGGAACCGCGGCGTCAGGGGTGCATCACCGGATTCAAACTCCACAAGGGCTGGGGCTTCATCCACGAGCCGGGCCTGTATCAGGAGATCTTCGTGAGTCGCAGGGATGTAGAGTCCCACCTGCCCATCGGACACCCGGGAAGGTATCTCATTAACGGGGACATCGTTAGCTACCACGTCACTGGGGTCTAAAAGGATGGTATGCCCTAAACGTCTCTATTGTCAGCGACTCCGTCCCTGACGCCGGTAACGTACACCATGCTGCAGCGTCCCAATCCCGGGCTCCCACAATGCTAGGCCGTGCACCAGCATCGCCCCCTGCGTACACTTCTGTACCCAGATCTTGCTCTGCATCGCAACCTGTGATCACTTCAGCATCGCCCCCTGCGTACACTTCTGCATCGCAATCTGCGACCATTTCTGCATCGCAACCTGAATTGTATACTGCGGCACCTTTTACAATGCAACCTGCGTTCTACTCTGAGGATGTACCCGTTGGGTCCTTGGAGGATCAAACAAAAGATGTCGCTACGCAAACGTATATTGCAGGACACGATCTTCTTGTGATGGGTTCCCAAGGGCATCGTATACTTCTGGCCCCAGGAGTAGTGTTGAGCGATACGATACTGCAAATATCGGGTATCGGCCGATATTAGCTGTATCGGGCTTTCGATTCCGAGTACCGATATTTTCGTCATATCGGATACCGGAATCGGGATTGTCACTGTCATTGTCAGTGTCCGTCGGTCGGGTCTGTCACTGTCAGTGTCCGTCGGTCGGGTCTGTCAGGAGTCAGCGGCACTTACCTGGCAGAAGATCTCCGGCGGTCACGTCCTGGACTGCTTCATGGCCGCCATCCTCTTCTCCCCGGCGGTCACATGCAGTTTTCTCGCGATAACTGCAGTGACTGCTGGGTAATCCCGGCCGTAAAGCAGTCAGTCCGATGACGTCACCGCCGGGGAAGCAGGTAATCAGCTGTGCTGCGTCGTGATGACAGGCTCTGCCTGTCATTGCGATGTAGCTGAGCTGGATCGTCGTGGGACACTCGTTACTATGGACTGCGTCGGACAGGTGGTATACTGTTGGTTTGTTTTTTTTTCTTTCTTTACAGGAGATCGATGGCGTCGCAGGAATGAGAGTACAATAAAAGAAATGAAAACTGTGTTGTCTCTTTTATTTCATTAAAAGACTTTTTTCTTGCTGTGTCTTTTTTTTAAACATTTAATAACTTTGGGATTAATAATGGATCGGTGTCTTATTGACACCTCTCCATTATTAACCGGGCTTATTGTCACCGTGCAATCAACGGTGACATTAACCCCTTATTACCCCACTTGCCACCGCTACAGGGCAGTGGGAAGAGCCGGGTAAAGTGCCACAATTGGCACATCTTTTGATGCGCCAAATGTGGGGCTGCTGTAGCCTGGTATTATCAGGCTGTTGAGGGCCAAAATCCATGGGCCTTGACAGTCTTTTAATACCAGGCCGCAGCAGTCTGCATTTTACTTGGCTGGTTAACAAAAATAGGGGGACCCCTACACCGTTTTTTTTTTCGAGGGGATCCCCTATTTTTGTTAACCAGCCAAGCTAAGCAGACTGCTGTGGCCTGGTATTATCAGGCTTGCAAGGTCCATGGATATTGGATCCTTACCAGCCTGAAAAACCAGGCCTCAGCGGTCTGCTTCATCTGGCTGGTTAACAAAAATAGGGGGGACCCCACGCCAATTTTTTTCGAGGGGATCCCCTATTTTTGTTAATCAGCCAAGATATGCAGACTGCTGTGGCCTGGTATTATCAGGCTGGCAAGGTCCATGGATCTTGGCTCCTTAACAGCCTGAAAATCCAGGCCTCAGCGGTCTGCTTCATCTGGCTGGTTAACAAAAATAGGGGGGACCCCACGCCATTTTTTATTCGAAGGGAACCCCTATTTTTGTTAATCAGTTCCCTCTAATGTCACTGATTGTGTCCCTGGCTGACCTGAAGTGAAAGTGGAAAGCAATCAATTAAGCTTTCCACTTCCTCTCCTGTCAGCCAGGAGAGGAGCTCATTCATTTGGGGGTTTACTGTGAGGCTGCAGCATTAGCTGCGGTCCCTGCAGTAAACATTAACCCTTTCTGAAGGATTACACCGTGGGACCTGACTGTGCATGGGATAGGTAAGAATAATTTTGCTTTATTATTTTATTTTTATTACAGGAAATGGTTTTAGCAGGTAAATAAAATATGGTCAAAAACTGTGATTATTTCATTAAACTTCTTTTTTATTAAAGTGTGTGTTTGATTTTTCTTTCATACAATAGGATTAATAATTGATAGTTGTCTAATTGACAGCTCTCAATTATTAACCTGGCTTAAAGTGACCTTTCAATTGCAAGGTCATTTTAACCCCTTATTAACCCATTCGCCACCGCTACAGGGCAATGGGAATAGACGGGCAAAGTGCCAGAAAGGGCGAATCTAATTATAGATTTGTCTTTTCTGGGGTGTCTGGGGGCAGATGTTAGTAGCCAGGGGGGGGCAAAAATAATGGTCCCTCTCTGGGCTATTATTATCTGCCCCCATTCGCTGGCTTTGTCTGTCTGGTTGCGAAAATAGGGCGGGAGCCCACGCATTTTTTTTAAACAATTTTACACCTCATATATATATATATATATATATATATATATATATATATATATATATATATATATATATATATATATATATATATATATATATATATATACACACACACACACACACACACACACACACACACACGTCATTGAATTTGTGACACATATATATATATTTATATTTATAGTTCATACACTTCTACATAGTATAATAGCCGCTAATTCAATTGCCGGCTTTTGTGAAAATGCAGAACCCGACATGAAATGACACTTGGTGTACATAGGGTTAACCATGTCTTTTCATGTCCTTTGCTATCTGATTTGCACAAACAATTACATCAGTCTATGTGTGCAAAATTTCACACCTGTAGGGGTTAATTAAAGGTGTAAATTCGTAGCAAAAAAGTCCGTTATTTTTACAACGAATTTACACCTTTAATTAACCCCTACAGGTGTGAAATTTTGCACACAGACTGATGTAATTGTTTGTGCAAATCAGATTGCAAACGACATGAAAAGACATGGTTAACCCTATGTACACCAAGTGTCATTTCATGTCGGGTGCTTCTGTCTTTTCACAGAAGCCGGCTTTACCCGGCAATTGAATCAGAGGATATTTTACTATGTAGAAGTGTATAAACTATACATATATGTATATATATATGTCACAATGACATATATATAGATATATATATATCTATATATATAGATATATATATATCTATATATCTATATATATATATATAGATATATAGATATATAGATATATATATATCTATATATCTATATATATATATATATATGTATTCTATGTGTGTATATTTAGTGTTTACAAGGAAATAAAGGTTTTTTTTAGTTGCGATATTTTGTTCCCATAGACTTACATGGGACTTCCTGTATCGGAATCGGATATCGCCGATATTTAGTGATATCGGCGATACCATTCCGATCCGATATTTTTAGATATCGAGCAGTATCGCTCAACACTACCCAGGAGTAGAAAAAGTAATGGTCATAAGCAAGAAAGATGAAAAACACAGTAGGACCCAGACAGGGGTTTACTGCACCTGAACATGTATAAAGTTGAAGAAATTTTATTGAAGAAAATTAGCACTTTAATGAAAATGTTTAGATAATTTGCTATATGTAATTTAAATAGAATACCCCAGTTGGGTAAAGTGAAGTATAGAAATGTGAAGAGTTGATTGAAATGTGATTTTACTTGAAATGTGTTTTCTCATGCAAAGGACTGCGTGGCTGTGGACTTTGCCAGCCCAAAAACTTTCATTGTAAATAGTTCGCACTTCGGTGCCCCATCTTGGTTTTACATAAAGCCATATGTATCTACCTCTGAAGAAAAACCCGTATGGTGTGGCCTAGAGTGAGGTTTGCAGAGGAGAAGTCCTGCAGCCCACCCAGGACCTACGTGGGAGGTTTTTGGTGCGGGTCCTCCACAAGAATCTTGTCTTATACTGTATGTATTTATATGAAAAGCATTTTGATAATTTTCTACTGATCTATGTACAAAATGTAACGTTCAAGAGTCCTTACCTCCCGCAAGGGATGAGTTTATATTATATGCAAAACAAAAATGTTTTTCTTTTCTATTTCAGCCCGGGAGTGCTGAGTTTAACTAGGGGGGGGGGTGTGGCCCAGCTGCACAAGGCACACATGTCTCCTGGAAAATGCACAAGAAGGTAACTGTAAAGCCTGATATTCATTCACATCACACACTTCCCAACGCTGCCACTAGAGGCATTTCAGACTATTTAGTAGTGTGACGTAGCAGTAGGAAGGAGATTAGTTTCCTGTCTCAGGACAGAGCAGTTCAGTTCCTAGTCTTGGAGGGAGAGGAGTACAGACTAGATCCTGACAGAGCGAATTGAGTTCATGTTTAAAGTGGAGGCTAGTAGGAGTGTAAAGAATCACTCTAGCCTAGTCAGAACTACATTTAACCTGTTACCTCAGAACAAGCTGCCTGTGTTCCTTAAGGACGTGGAAAGTGACTCTCAGAGCGTGCATTGAAATCAGTTGACAGAAGTTCCTGATAGCCACTCGAAGTGGGGTCTAAGAAGGAAAGAAGGAAAGGAATCACAGCAGTCACAACAACGAGTCAACTGAGAACAGGTCAGTGAGCACTGGAAGGAAAGCTTACGACAACACCCACTGCTACCGTGCTTATGTTAAGGGCGAGAGCAGGGCGACGGGCGAGTGGAGATAGAAAGACAAGTGACTTAGGTGACAGATCACCTTCACTTAGTAAACCGGACACCGGGGTCCGAAGCATTGCTAGTACTTCACGTCTAGTAATAAGAAAACCAGAGGCCTTGCTGGACTTCAAGTCGCAGAAGGTAGCCCTAAGCGCTGATACGTAACCGGAGTCAGGGAGAACAGGGACTTTGAGCCAGTGCACGGCAAAAGTAAGGACTTAGTTCTTTCCAACATCTCATAATCAGAGACATAGAAGGCTCCACCACAATGTTGGCCGGGCGTAGTTGCTACAGAAAGAGTTGCACTTGACTTTATGCAAGTTTGTACTCACATACACTTTAAGGAGAAAGGAGGCCTTTAACCTGCTCAACAATTCCCTGAATGTGCATTCTCCAACCTGACCAGCTTCCCGGGACATACCTGCAACATCTACAAGTAAAGGTATGGAAAGAGACTGCATTGTGTGTGACTGACTTCTTATCTGCACCCTGCACCACCATAGACTTTGAGGGACTAGTCTCACCTGTGGGGGACTTAACATCTAGCTGCCTAATAACATCCCCTCAGAGATCTACCCTGCAGCGCTGGTCTTATTGATCAGAAACCACAGGTGGCGTCACAAACTATTATTCTAAAATCCCCTGTAAATATTCCCCCATTGCATGACCGCCAGGGCCACGGACCGAGCTCTGCTGCCAGTGACATTCCCCATAGACTTCCATGGGCTCGGTTCCGAGTACCCCATAGCCCTGGTACCACCAATGTGGTGCGCGTCAATCACACTCAGGATGGGAGAGCCGATGGCCAGGCTGAGCATTGCATCCAAGTTATACGGCCGTCTGACTCTTCCCTTAGGTTAGACTGGTTATGCACATGAGAGTCTGGCCAAGTGCCATTTCTCACGACTCCCCATAAGCAGGCATGTCTGGCTCTGCCTAATGTCAATGTCTATTTCATTGGCAAGAAAGAAATAAGCTGGTGTCAGTCACCTACATCAGCCTGCACGAATAAAGAACTAAGCATGTTGAAATCTGACATGCCCAAACCTTCTTTTCTTGGCATCTACTATTGGGGAGTTACCACGAGCAATATTAGATTGCCACAAATTGGTAGGTTCAGCTGGTTTTGAGTTCATGTACATGGCCACCTTTAGTTAGCAGAATAGAAGGCAATCATGCGTTTGCAGTTAATTAGCACCTTCTCATGAAAATTCACTCTACCCCTTGCATTCTATCAGCCTATGAAAAAAAAAAAAAAAATTATGGATCAGAAAAATAAAGCGATCCAAGGAAACTACCCAAAGCGTCATCAATGATCCATCAGTAGGCTTATCCAGTATATCAAACACAAAAAGGTCTTTTTTAGGACAAGAGTAACACTAAAATGTAGCTTGCCTACAAAGTTCTACATCAACCGAGAAGCCTATAGAGCTCGTTTGAGGCTCCTTGGTTACCAGCTTGGTCAATGATTTTTCTGAATACCCTGCAGTGGCTGGAAGAGTTATAGGTCGTTTTCTATGTGAATGAGAATAGAGGTTAATTGGCATTTATGGAGCCATTCTTGGTCTTGTGCACATGAATGAGCAAATTCACTGAAACCCCAACTAATCTGGGCAGCAGGGTATAATCCGTCAGAGTTGGACAGGAATTTGTGGTTTTCCAATATGCGAGTGTTGAAGTGTAAAATTAAGTTGGATTGGGGATATTGCATACAATTTTCATTATTCAGAAAGGACCTACCGCATATGTGCATACCCCTAGGCCACCGGTGTCGCTCTACATACTAGAGTCAAACAACATTACTAGCTAGAAGTAAGGGCTCAGGCATGTGTCGGACCGATTTTCTCATACGAGAAAATCACAATGGCAACGGTGTTTTTGATCGGTGCTTCAAAGTTTGGTCAGCATATCATCGTTTTTTCTGATGAGGAAAATAAAAATTCTCCACCTTTTATCTTCAGCACTCAAATGACTTGACTTATAACGACATAGGGTCTGATTCATCAAAGTTTAAGACAGAATTTAAGTGCAAAAGCGTAAAAAAAAATTGCAAAATTTAGGCATAACTCAAGTTTTTGGACTTGGCGTTTTCATACCAGCTTCTCCCAGCTCTGCTGAAATGCAGCGTAGGGCGTAACGCCACAGCGACTCTAATTCATGACGAGCACTGGCATTCCCTATGCCAGAAATCTCACTTTAGTCCATGACGGGGGTAAGATCTGTGGCGTAGCATGTGGAGGCTTAAGCCACTCGGCAGACACTCCATAATCATGAAGAGGCATGCACCTCTTCATGAATTAGGAGCGCCTAACTCAAGCTTGCCCCCTTATTAAGACCAGTGTGAACAACGCCGGTCCTGATGAATCAGGCCCATCTCCGTGTTTTTGCATGGACCATTCAGTGTGCAAAATTACACACGTGTGAACAGCCCATAAAAGATATCATAGGTACGAGAACCATCAGTAAAAAATCATGGAACAGCAACATACGTGAAAAACTAAAAGTGTGAATAAGCCCTTAGGAAAAGAAGCACAAAAGGTGTAGAGCACCACAAAAGAACAAAATGGTTTCTTTTTAACAGAAAGAGACTCCACCAAACACAATCTCCTATTGTTTAAGAGGCTCCCCGATGACAAGCTAGACATTTATTCCCTCGGAGGAGAAAAATCTACAACAATAAGTGGAGGCAGCCTGGCAGCAAGTATAGACTTCTCCGTCATGCCACAACAGGTAAAATGAAATACAATATTCACATTGAAGGTAATGCACATGTGTGCTTGGTCTGCCAGATATAGATAGCGTTTCTAACAATTCTTTGCTTTATAAATCAGGGTGGCAAGAAAAAAAAAAAAATCAAGAAGTTGTTAAATAGTGGAGATTAGACTGATGGGATATGTTTCGGTGACCTTCCCATTTTGCTTGTGCTACAGGCTAAGAGCAGGCACATCCGGGTAGAAAAATGCAGGACATGTCCATAAATCCTAAATGGAATTCAGTTTGGAAATATTCTGACTTCATAACTAGGCTGCGAGTGTGTAGCACTTGAGACACCATTTCTGTAGATGTCTGTATGAACCAGTACTCATGAAGAGATTTCATCAGATAGCTTAACTCGACTGCAGGAGTCACGTTTTAAGATTCCAGAAGATTTATTTTTAAGCAGGACACAGTTGGCCATAGACAAATACGTTTGCCCTGTACTTCCTAAACAAGCAAAGACCAGTCAGGTTGAATTGGCACGCCAAAATACCAGAGAAAACACCGTCACAATAACAAACCCCAGAAGGTCCTGTAGAAGATTCCATTTGAAGAGACTTCAGAGCCAACAACTAACCCCACGCATCATATCAATGCATAAATAATTTTATACATTTGTTTGATCAACGTACAATACACAGATTGTGATGAATTTGTGAGTGTGTGTGCAATTTCTGCAGAGATGGAGGGATAGTCTCCCTTTTTTTGACCGACTGGCCGAGGATTTCCTGAATCAAACTCGATAGCCTCATAAGTATATGTGAGGTGTTGAGTCTGGGTTTGGAGACCTGTGACCAGACCAATACATCGCAATCTATACATGCACAATATTTTATTAAGCCTCTGAATTCGACCATACACCTAAAATAAAAATAGCATGATGGTTGACCAAGCATTGAACCAGTAGTAATCTTGCTCAATTCAGCCATACATATATTTTATTCCATATTGGCTCTTGCAGTTGTTCAAATTGGTTATACATATTCAATAGCACCAGGCAAAGGATGATCGATCTTACTTGGAAAAATCACTTCTGGACTAGCGACTATTTGATGAAACTGTTAAAACAAAACAAACATCTGTCAAGATGATGACTGTTCGGCTACTGGTCACCTTCATCACAGAGAGTACACAGCTCCTGTTGTCAAAATGACAGATGATGGAGGAGCACGTGACCAGACTTGTCCATCAGCCTCCTCCAATTGTAACAAAATATTTGGGAAAACGTTTTTGTCTATTGACAGAGGCTAATGTACAGGTGCGGTCACATACTCCCTCCACGAGCAGCCATTTTGTTGACAAGAGAGCGGTTGAGAGAAGACTAAACTAACAAATCCAAGAGAACTTGTAATCCTTATACATTAGTAAATGCCACAAAATCATGAAAAGTGGAGAGGACAACGATCCCTATATAGAGGTTGTGAAAGGTTGGGTTACCGAGCACTCGTAGATACGCAAGACCGTATGTATTTACTGTCGTCATGGAAATCATTGAATACATTGCGCAATGTCTGCAGAATTCCCACAACCCCCTTCTGTTTTTCTCTCGTCAACCAGAGCAGATTATTAATCCGTATTATCCTTTAGTGCTGAATCAGCTAGAAATATTCCTGCAAAATGTCAAATGGCTACTAATGCACTAGTCACACTGACCAAACCAGTTAGACAACCTTCGCCACGAACCCGAGCGACTAACAGAATGCAGACCAGGAACATTACCCGAATACGCTTGGGTGCACAGGACATAATAAAGTAAGCACATTTATTTTATGCCATAATGTTAACATTTCTAATCTTCGTTTAAAGTAATAAATATTTATTGTTATATAAAAGGCATAGAGAATTCCAATAAAGCTGTAATGGCAGCTAGCCCAAGAAACAACTACTACACGTCCCAATAGAAGTTTGGACTGCATGAGACCAAAAAAAAAATAAAAAATAACTCAATTCAAGAATATTTACTAGCGATTTTTTTTGGCCAGACATGCTCTGTAAAAAAAACACAATTACAGATGCTGCAATCTGCCACAGCTTCTATGTCATGGAAAACCATGAAAAAGCAGCGTTGTTAGACGGTAGGAGGTCTGCACACTATTTTTGCACCAAGCCCTCTGATCCTCAAATGGTTCTCTAAAAAGTGGGCTAAAAAAAAAAAAAAAAAAAGGTATGCGCTATCTACTGAACTCTCAGGATTCAATGATGGCAGCTACCATCAATCACAACCCGTCAGATTTCAGGACGGGCTGCGTGAAGCACGAGACAGCGCTCATGTTAGAGCATCATCCCGTTAGGTATCGTGAACGTTTTATTCCCTACCCACAGGAGAACTTGCTGATCACTGGGTCGCCAAGATTTGCAGCTGTATAGCGAGTGGAGCAAAGGTGCGCAAGTTCTATTTCTGGTCCATTCAACGTCGGTGGAACTGCCAAACACAGTGCTGAGCTTTCACCAAGAGTTCCATAGACCATGAATGGTGTGCACCTCCTCTGCATTCATGGTGGGGCTGCAGATCAAGGAGGGTCCCAGAGGTTGGACCTGCAGCCATCAACAAGTTATCACTTTTCCTGAGTATTGAGGATAAAAATTTTTTTGGGGGGAAATAATTTAAATCACATACTGGTTATAGATCAGTCACTAGCAATGAGCATGATCACTGTATGGTAATTGTTGGAGGTGGCAAAATGATTCACAGGACCCTAGTCAAGCCGGATCAGAGGACTTCAAATTTCCTACTACCCATTGACATCTTCTCCAGATTAGTAGGCCCAGACATCTGTCGCAACTGCAACGTAATGATGTTACAGAGGCCTGCTATTGAAAAAAGAGGCACCCAGGACGCCAGAAGGTAGTAGGAAGTTCACAGAGCTCTAGTCTGGCTGTCACGAAGAACCAGCATGGACGCTGAAAAAAAAAAAAAAAAAAAAAGTCCTCTGAATAATAAAATACTCATTTAGATCCTGCTAGATCTACTTTGCATCCCATCTGGACTTTTCTAACCAACAGCGCTCCAGGATCAGTATATTTTTCCAGATTTTATGTTTATTCTACCCACAAACACCCTCAAATTGCACAGAAATACCGCGTTCAAGCAAATTGCAGCAAACCAACCCAATTTGTAGTCTGATCTTATTGAGAGTCTCACATATGGACGTCTTTGAAAGTATAATATTTCTGTAAAAGGTAATGGTGGTTTCACGCAATGCTTTTGGAAACGCGTCACTGCCGTTTTGAAGCCCAAGCTAGTAACAGATCTAAAAGGTTGGCGAAGTATAAAAGACTAAATAATATGTTTTCTTCCTGCTGGATCCATTTCTGGCTTGGACTTCTGTAATGAGATCAACCAATCAAAATGTCCAGAATGGTCTTTGATGCCACTATTTGCGACCAGGTACATCCCATGGCTGCCTGTAACTTGTGTCAGTCTTTAGCATTGTTCTAGAATTCTATTCATGAACTAGCAGCATCAGGATTAGAGTTCTATCCTATAAGTGTTTGGACTGAATCGTGGGTGCACAGATAACTGGAAGAACATTTTTTTGAAAGTGAAGCATGTGATTACCATGACTAAGCAACTCAACAGCTGTGGCTGCAATCTATGGGGTTTCCATGACCTTACAGTAATTTCATGTTATTCCTGGGCGCAGTAATAAAAACTTTGTTAGAACAGAACACTGAGGTTTGTCCCTTTAGCCTACAAGATATTGAAACTTGATCGGTTTCTGTGATGTCTACCGTACACAGCACTGCTGAATAATACTTAGAAAACTGCGCTATGCAAAGGATTCCTAGCAAGACTCATTTTACATATACAAAACAGCAAAGTGAACTATCCGGAAAGATAAGCTTGGAAATAGGATATGGAAATGATGAAAATAAAAAAAATGCACGAGTTACAACTTATAGAATATTTTCACTCTGTTGTGTTTGTTCTACATATCAATGATTTAGAGCGATATTTCCATCTCCAACATCCTATCCCAATACATAGTAGGTCTAATAATAATAATGTGTAAATGCTTTTATTTGCGCTAGGGTCCTCTTCCAAAATTAGACAAGGGGGATAAGTGTTATGTTTCGGTAGCTGAGGAGTGCAGGTAAAAAAGGCAATACACCAGAGCAGTTGGAATCTATGGGATTGCAGTACCCTGACTAACCACCACAACTAGAGGCAGCCGTGGAGCGTTCCTATGTTGGTCCTAGACGCCTCGTCACAGCCTGAGAAACTAACTACACCTAAAGATAGAAATAGGAAAGCTATCTGCCCCGGAGCAGAACCCCAAAGATAATAGAAAGCCCCCAAACATGTAATGGCGGTTAGACAAGAGGAAATACTGACACAGAAAGAAAATAGAATGAGCAAACGCTGGGCCCAAACTATCTAAATAGAAAAGGACAGGAAGGGTACTTACTGCAATCCCAGAAAACCCTGAAAAACACCAACTCTACTAATTTCAAAATCACCTGAGATCACACGACCTCTACCACCTAAATTAGCTCTCTGGTGTAACAAAATCAAAACAGCAGCCACTGAAAAAACTGGAAAAAGCAAAAGAACAAAACTCAGTGGCTGAACTAAACTGAGAAGGCAGAAGCCCCCGGAGGGGACCCAGAAGGCCCCCAAAGAAGTGCAGGACAAAATGCAAAAATATAGCAACAACACAAAAGAAGAAAAATTCTTATCTGGTAGCAGGAGATGCAGACACGACACAGCAGGCTACAAGGGAAACTGGAATGAAGGATTCAGACCAGAACAATTGATCACCGGCAACCCTGATGGGAAAATGACTCCCTTATATAAGACCAGTCAGTAACACCTGATTCCCAGTCCTCACAATCTTCACTAGTACCGCTTGTAACCACCAGAGGGAGCCTCTGCTCAGAACTCATCTCAAACCCATTCACAACAGTACCCCCCCTTGAGGAGGGTCACCGAACCCTCATTTGAGCAACCAGGTCGGTCAGGATGAGTTCTATGATACGCACGGATAAGTCTCCTAGCATGGATGTCCGAAGCAAACACCCAAGAATTGTCTTCCTGACCATAACCTCTCCATTTAACCAAATACTGGAGTCTTCGTCTAGAAAAACGAGAATCCAATATTTTCTCAACCACATACTCCAGATTGCCCTCAACCAAAACAGGGTCAGGAGGCACAGTAGCAGGAACCACTGGCTCAACAAACCTCTTCAACAAGGACTTGTGGAACACGTTATGGATCTTAAATGTCCCTGGAAGAAGCAAACGAAAAGAAACAGGATTAATAATCTCCATGATCTTATAAGGTCCAATGAACCTAGGCTTAAATTTAGGAGATGCTACTCTCATAGGAATATTCTTTGAGGACAACCAGACCAAGTCCCCCACTTTAAACCGAGGACCATCAGTCCTATGCCGGTTAGCAAACCGCTGGGCCTTCTCCTGAGAGAGGGACAACCTCTCCACTACCTGGTCCCAAATCTGTTGCATACGCTCAACAACAGAGTCAACACCTGGACAGACAGAAGCTTCCGTCTGTCCTGAAGAAAATCGAGGGTGAAAACCAGAATTACAGAAAAACGGAGACATCAAAGTGGCAGAGCTAGCCCTATTATTAAGAGCAAACTCAGCCAAAGGCAAAAAAGAGACCCAGTCATCCTGATCAGCAGACACAAAGCATCTTAGATAAGTCTCTAATGTCTGGTTTGTTCTCTCAGTTTGACCATTGGTCTGAGGATGAAATGCCGAGGAGAAAGACAATTGAACACCCAGTTTAGAAAAAAAAGTCCTCCAAAATCTGGAAACAAACTGGACTCCTCTGTCAGACACAATGTTCTCAGGAATGCCGTGTAAACGAACCACGTGCTGAAGAAACAACGTGTCACGCGGTCTTATGATATGTGTACGATGTCAGTAAACTATTCTTAAAAGAACAACACTCTATACAACATATAGATTAGCAACATCAGCATGTAAATATAGAATAGATTTACCTGACACGATATCCGTTGAACTCAGGGTTAATCTTGATGACTTGATACACTGTCACAGGAAAGAAGAGGACCGGGGGTCTAACCTGACCCTAAGCTGGGGTCCTAACTAATCCCTCACCTTGGAGGTACTGATAATGGTTCAGAGGTCCAAGTCTCCAGCCTAACCCTGTCTCCTATCAGTCCCTGAACCCTGTAATCAGTCCTAAGAAGGATTCTGATTACCACCAAAGGGATATGGGCTGATCTCTGCTAAATACACAGATTAGACATATAAGACAGACTGGAGAAAACACAGACTTGCATACACACTCAAACACAGAAGGAACATAAATGATCTGGGATATTAAACTCTAAGCAAGGTGAGCTTAAAACAACTAAGGAGCTCTTTAACTTAAGTCTATACAGATACAATCCTATCTGTGGTCTGCATGAAGAATTTCACTGGCAACTCCCAAACAGACAACCAGAGATTTAAAGGAAACCAATCAACAAAATAATTAATTGCAGCCGGGAGAAACTGCACCCAGTCCCAGAACTGAGCACAGACAGAATTAACTCCCTAACTGCCAAACACAAAGAAACAGCAACTCAGCTGTGAGAAGTCAGAATGTGCAACCGCGACGATCTTCGTGGCGATGCACACATGACAGTACCCCCCTTCTACGAGGGGCCTCCGGACCCTCAGGGCCAGGTTTGCCCGGGTGAGTTCTGTGGAAGGTCCGCACCAAACGATCTGCGTTAATGTCAGACGCAGGAACCCACGTCCTCTCCTCTGGACCATACCCCTTCCAATGCACCAAGTACTGAAGGGACCGGCGATTCAGACGTGAGTCAATGATCTTTGACACTTGAAACTCCAAGTTACCATTGACCACCACTGGAGGAGGAGGTAGAGGTGATGGTATGACTGGTGCCACGTACCTCTTAAGTAATGACTTGTGGAACACATTGTGGATTTTAAACGTAGGAGGGAGGTCCAGACGAAATGCCACAGGATTAATTATGAACTGATCCTGTACGGCCCGATGAATCTGGGGCCCAGCTTCCAGGAGGGAACTTTAAGTTTTATATTCCTGGTAGACAACCATACCAGATCGTTCACATTAAGATCTGGACCAGAAACTCTCCTCCTATCAGCCATACGTTTATAACGGTTCCCCATAGCACTCAGATTATTCAATACACCTCTCCACACTGAAGCAAGTGACGACGAGAAACGCTCCTCCTCAGGAACCCCAGAAGGGCCCCCCCCATTGAATGTACAAAACTGGGGATGAAAACCATATGCCCCAAAAAACGGGGACTTACCAGTGGATTCGCTCCGCCTGTTGTTAAGAGCGAACTCTGCCAGAGGCAAGAAAGAAGACCAGTCCTCCTGGTTCTCTGAGACAAAACACCGAAGATAAGTCTCTAGGCTTTGATTCAGACGCTCTGTCTGACCATTGGTCTGCGGATGAAAAGCCGAGGAAAATGACAATTGCATCCCCCGACGTAAACAAAATGCCCTCCAAAACTTGGACACAAACTGAGACCCCCTATCTGACACCACATCAGAAGGCAACCCATGAAGTCTCACAATCTCCCCAATGAACACCTGCGCCAGAGTTTTAGCATTAGGGAGGGCAGGAAGAGCAATGAAATGTGCCATCTTACTGAACCTGTCAACAACCACCAGTATGACAGTCTTCCCTGACGACTGAGGAAGGTCCGTGATGAAGTCCATAGACAAATGAGTCCATGGACGCTCCGGAAGTTTCAAGGGTAAGAGGGTCCCAGACGGACGGGTATGAGGGGTCTTAGAGCGAGCACAAACCCCACAGGACGCGACAAAAGTTAAAACATCTTTATTAACGTTAGGCCACCAAAACCGGCGAGAAAGGAGATCTAAAGTAGCCTTACTCCCTGAATGTTCTGCTAGAGCAGAATTATGATGTGCCTCAATAACCTTTTGTCTCAACTGATTTGGGACAAACAGTCTCCCTGGAGGTCCTGCAGGGGCGTCCCCCTGAACCTCTAATACCTCCTCCTCAAGCTCAGAACATACAGCCGACACTACCACCCCCTCCTGAAGGATAGGAATCGGGTCATCCATTTTCCCGGCCCCTGGGAAACTGCGAGACAAGGCATCCGCCTTAACATTCTTAGATCCAGGGCGATAAGTGACAACAAAATTAAACCTGGTAAAAAACAACGACCATCGAGCTTGTCTGGAATTCAGACGCTTAGCAGATTCCAAATACAGCAGGTTCTTGTGATCAGTAATGACGGTGACCGGGTGGACTGCCCCCTCCAAAAAGTGACGCCATTCTTCAAAAGCCAACTTAATGGCCAAAAGTTCCCTATTGCCGATATCATAATTCCTTTCGGCGGACGACAATTTCTTAGAAAAGAAAGCGCACGGATGCCATTTACCAGGGGACGGACCCTGGGACAATATTGCACCCACCCCTACGTCAGACGCGTCCACCTCCACAACGAACGGCTGTGATGCATCTGGTTGGATGAGAACGGGTGCCGAAGCAAAACATTTTTTCAAAGAGGAAAAAGCTTGGCAAGCTTTGTCCGACCATTTAGAAAAATCCGTCCCTTTTCTTGTCATGTCAGTGAGAGGTTTGACAGCAGATGAGAAATTACAAATAAATTTCCGGTAGTAGTTAGCAAACCCCAGAAAACGCTGCAGAGCCTTAAGATCCTCTGGCTGATCCCATTCAAGCACTGCTCTCACCTTTTCAGGGTCCATACGGAAACCGGAGGCTGACACCAAGAAACCCAAAAACTGAAGTTCCTGTACGGCGAATACACACTTTTCCAGTTTGGCGTATAGTTTATTGTCTCGCAAGATCTGCAACACCTGTCTCACATGCTCCTGGTGAGACACAAGATCTGGCGAGTAAATTAAAATGTCATCCAAATATACGACCACAAACAGCCCCACCAGATGACGAAAAATGTCATTAACAAAATGTTGGAATACTGCTGGTGCAGTAGTCAGACCAAAAGGCATGACAAGGTTCTCATAATGTCCCTCCGGCGTGTTAAACGCCGTTTTCCACTCATCCCCCTCTTTTATCCTAATCAGATTATACGCCCCCCTGAGATCCAATTTAGAGAACCATTTGGCGCCAACAATTTGATTGAAGAGATCAGGAATGAGAGGGAGTGGATACGGATCTCGAACAGTAATCCGATTAAGTTCGCGGAAATCCAAGCAAGGGCGTAGGCCTCCATCTTTTTTCTTCACAAAGAAGAACCCCGCGGCCACTGGGGAAGATGAAGGTCTAATATGCCCTTTGGCCAGACTTTCCGAAATATAATCTTTCATAGCCTGCCTCTCAGGACCAGAAAGGTTATATAACCTAGCTTTAGGTAACTTAGCATCAGGAAGTAAATTAATAGAGCAGTCATACACGCGATGAGGAGGCAACTCCTGACACCCCTCCTCAGAGAACACATCCCCAAAGTCCTCCAAAAAAGGAGGCAAAGTACTAGGCACGACCGCACTGATGACTGTGTTCATGCAGTTACTTTTGCAAAACTCACCCCATTGGCTTATCTCTCTGGACTGCCAATTAATCACAGGGTTATGTTTAACCAACCAAGGAAGTCCCAACACAATAGGAGTAGGTAGACCCTCCAACACATAACAAGATAATAGTTCCCTATGTATTGCCCCTACCCGAAGGTCAATGTTATGAACCTCATGAACAAAGCTACCTTGGCCGAGAGGCCTGGCGTCAATGGAGAATATAGGGATCGGTTTGACCAATACACTCAGATGCATACCTTGAGCCTGAGCAAACTGAGCGTTAACCAGATTAGCCCCGGACCCACTATCAAGAAGAACAGAAAATCTCTCCACTCTCGTACCAACCACCACCTCCACTGGTACAAGGAACTGAGAAGAACTAGCGGACGAAATACATACTCCCAGATTGTCGTCCACCACACAATCTGGGATTAACAGTTTTCCGGCGACTTCTTGTTCAACAAGGCACGGGACGGACATCCCCCAACAAAATGTCCCTCTTTCCCGCAGAAGAAACACCTTCTAGTCCTGCGGCGTACCGCCAATCCCCTCCTACGAAATGATGTCCCTCCCAACTGCATAGGCTCCTCCGAACAGACAAGGGGAACCTCAACATAAGGGACTTTAGTAGTAGGTGGAGTAACAACAGGGGGCGGAGTTACCTCGCACCTCTCCCGGAGCCGTCTATCAGTACGGATAGCCAGGGCCATAGCAGCCTCCAGTGATGGAGGAGAATCATACTGAGCCAAAACGTCCTTTAATTTGTCAGAAAGCCCATGACAAAACTGGCTCCTAAGAGCTGGGTCATTCCACTGAGTATCTGTAGCCCATCTACGGAACTCAGAAGCAAATTCCTCCGCCGGACGATCTCCCTGCTGTATCTTACGTAATTTTGTCTCAGCAAGAGAGACCCGATCTGGGTCATCATATACCAAACCCAGGGCAGTAAAAAATCGATCTACTGACTGTAGAGCCGGGGATCCCGGAGGAAGGGAAAATGCCCAGGATTGAGGGTCCCCTTGTAGGAGCGAGATAACAATTCCCACTCTCTGCTCTTCACTCCCTGATGATCGAGGCCGAAGCCGAAAATACAATTTACATGCTTCCCTGAAGGTAAAAAATGTGTCTCGCCCACCAGTGAACCTGTCCGGGAGAGCTACTTTAGGTTCAAATCTGGTTTGCTCCGAGGGAGACAAAACTTTGGACTTAATGTCCGTCAGCTCCATGGATAATCCCTGCAACTGCAGAGCCAGCTGGGCTACTGGATCCATGGCAACTGGGAATAATTTTATGGGCCAGTGAAAATGTCACGCGGTCTTATGATATGTGTACGATGTCAGTAAACTATTCTTAAAAGAACAACACTCTATACAACATATAGATTAGCAACATCAGCATGTAAATATAGAATAGATTTACCTGACACGATATCCATTGAACTCAGGGTTAATCTTGAGGACTTGATACACTGTCACAGGAAAGAAGAGGACCGGGGGTCTAACCTGACCCTAAGCTGGGGTCCTAACTAATCCCTCACCTTGGAGGTACTGATAATGGTTCAGAGGTCCAAGTCTCCAGCCTAACCCTGTCTCCTATCAGTCCCTGAACCCTGTAATCAGTCCTAAGAAGGATTCTGATTACCACCAAAGGGATATGGGCTGATCTCTGCTAAATACACAGATTAGACATATAAGACAGACTGGAGAAAACACAGACTTGCATACACACTCAAACACAGAAGGAACATAAATGATCTGGGATATTAAACTCTAAGCAAGGTGAGCTTAAAACAACTAAGGAGCTCTTTAACTTAAGTCTATACAGATACAATCCTATCTGTGGTCTGCATGAAGAATTTCACTGGCAACTCCCAAACAGACAACCAGAGATTTAAAGGAAACCAATCAACAAATAATTAATTGCAGCCGGGAGAAACTGCACCCAGTCCCAGAACTGAGCACAGACAGAATTAACTCCCTAACTGCCAAACACAAAGAAACAGCAACTCAGCTGTGAGAAGTCAGAATGTGCAACCGCGACGATCTTCGTGGCGATGCACACATGACACAACGGCACCAATTCAGAGGAGGAAGGCAACTTAGGTAATGGCACAAGATGTATCATTTTGGAAAACCTATCACAAATTACCCAGATGGTGGTCATTCTCTGAGAAACAGGAAGATCGGAAATGAAATCCATAGAGATATGGGTCTATGGTCTCTTGGGCACAGGCAATGGCATCAACAAACCACTAGAGCGAGAGCAAGGCTTGGAGCGAGAGCAAGTCCCGCAGGACTGCACAAATTCCCTGACATCGCGAGACAAGGTAGGCCACCAAAAGGACCGACTAACCAAGTCTCTGGTACCAAAAATTCCGGGATGCCCAGCCAATGCGGAACAATGAATCTCAGACATCACACTCTTTTTCCATTGGTCCGGGACAAACAATTTTCCAACAGGGCAGCGCTCGGGCCTATCCTCCTGACACCCCTCCAGAGCAAGTCTCAAATTGGGCGAGATGGCGGAAAGAACTACACCCTCTTTCAAAATAACAGAAGGATCAGATAACTCAGGAGAGTCCGCAAGGAAACTCCTCGAGAGGGCATCCGCCTTAACATTCTTAGTGCCAGGAAGAAAGGAAACCACAAAATTAAAACGTGTGAAAAACAAGGCCCACCTGGCCTGTCTAGGATTGAGTCGCTTGGCAGATTCCAGATAGACCAGATTCTTATGGTCCGTAAGGACCACCACCTGATGTTTGACTCCCTCCAGCCAATGTCTCCACTCTTCAAAAGCCCACTTCATGGCCAATAACTCCCGATTACCCACGTCATAATTACGTTCAGTAGGAGAAAATTTTCGAGAGAAAAAGGGTTACTTTTAGAGGTCTCTGGATCTTTTTGGGACAAAACGGCACCTGCCCCAATTTCAGAGGCATCAACCTCCACCTGAAATGGCAGAGAAACATCAGGTTGCCGTAGAACAGGAGCAGAAGTGAATCTCTGCTTAAGTTCCTGAAATGCAGAGACTGCCTCAGGAGGCCAATTCACCACATCAGAACCCTTTCTGGTCAAATCAGTTAATGGTTTAACAATAACCGAGAAATTACCAATAAATTTACGATAAAAATTGGCAAAACCCAAAAATCTCTGAAGAGCCTTTAATGAAGTAGGTTGGACCCAATCACAGATGGCCTGAACCTTGACCGGGTCCATTTCAATAACAGATGGGGACAAAATGAATCCCAGAAATGAGATCTTCTGTACGCCAAAAAGACACTTTGATCCCTTCACATACAGAGCATTATCCCTCAAAATCTGGAACACAGTCCGAACATGTTTCACATGAGAGTCCCAGTCATTAGAAAAAATCAAGATATCATCCAAATAAACAATCAGAAATTTGTCCACAAAATCCCTGAAAATGTCATTCATGAAGGACTGGAAGACGGAAGGGGCATTAGTGAGCCCAAAGGGCATCACTAGGTACTCAAAATGCCCTTCAGGGGTATTGAATGCCGTCTTCCATTCATCCCCGTGCTTAATGGAATAAGGTTATACGCCCCCCTGAGGTCAAGCTTGGTAAACCAAGTAGCGTTTTTC
>JARQOD010000010.1:84457115-84476404 GCA_033576555.1 Oophaga sylvatica | reverse complement strand
GCACCCGACATCATTAATTCCATAGACTTTGAGGGACCAGTCCCACCTGTAGGGGACCCGACATCTAGCTGCCACATCATCCCCTCAGAGATCTACAGCAGCGCTGGTCTTAGTGATCAGAGAACTACAGGTGGCGTCACGAATGTTATACACCTATTCCCTGTAAATATGCCCCCCAACATACGCCTGACCGCCAGGGCCACAGACCGAGCCACCGCTACCTGTGACAACCCCATAGACTTCCATGGGCTCGGCTCTGAGTACCCCATTGCTCTGGTAACCCACAATTGTGGTGCGGGTCACAACAAAAACTTGGCGTCACGAACAGGATCCGAAACTTGCAGCATTGCGAGCCCTGTGTGCTTGTGGAGTGTTTTAGTGAAAAAGACTGTTGCTATTGTTTGGCGCCAAATACCGCCATATTTGCCGCCATATTCGCGCCCTAAGGCGCTGGAGAAGAAGGTGGGCGTACCTGAAAGAGCGCGCCAAGTCTTGGACACGCCCCCGGCTCTGACTCAGCGGCAGGTCCTGCAACAGGAAGTGGACGCTCTGACATCAGAGCGCCTGCGACGAAGGTCCTGTCCCCACTGCTGTGCCTGTGGAATAGCAGCTTCTGAAACCGGTAGGCTCCATTTAACCAAGGGGGCGCTAAGATGTCACAACAACCGGCCGACAGTGCGGCCCCAGCCGGAGGCCCCGATCCCGCACCGCCTGGCATTGTAGCGCCAGATGGGGGCGCAGGCCCCGCACCCAGTCCGGTAGTCCCGATCATGCCACTAACGCTCCCATATATGCCTGGGGCGAAATGGCTTCCCCAGTACAGCGGTGAGCCAGGCACTTTAGCAGGCTTCAAGCGGAAGTTATGCAGCATCCTAGAAATGTACTCCATGCCTGAGAGACAAAAAGCTGCTGTGCTGATAGGGCAGCTAACTGGCGCTGCTGAGAGGGAAGTGGAGACTTGGGATACCGTTGATCAGGAGTCGGTACCTGCGATTCTCCTTAAGCTACATGCCATATTTGAAGACCGCACAGAAACGGATCTCCGGATGGCCTCCTACCACTGTTCACAGCAGCCAGGTGACAACATCAGGGACTACGCTTGCCGACTACAAGGAGCCCTGAGAGCCCTTAAGCAGATTAATAATTTAAATGCTATCGACGAGAATAAGATGCTGAAAGAGCAATTTATACAGGGATTGAGATCCCAAGAGGAGCGCAGAACTGTAAACTGGTGGTCCTTAGATCATCCGGATGCTACCTTTGATGCCCTAAAGGACATGGCAATAAAAGGGCTGCGACCCCTGGGCAAACCTGAGGTGCCAACTCAACAACACCAGGGTGAAGTCACTCTGGAACCGGCGGCACCCCCCTTTTCCTCGCTAGTGGCAGAAACAAAAACGCAGGTGACACCCCCTAGTGAATTGGACAGTCTGCGCTCAGAGGTGCGCCAGCTGACTAAAAATCTGGCTGCTGTGATGAGTGCCCTGCAGCTGCGGAGAGAGGAAGAAGGGAAGATCTTATTAGCTGACTGCCCAGAAGACGTCCCGTGGATGAACCGGAGAAGAAGGAAGACGTCGCCCCCTCGGAGGAGGACAACGCCACCCCCAGGAGCGACCTCTGATCAACACCCTCCTCGTCGGGAGATCACCTGTTACCGATGCAACCGGAAAGGTCATATGTCTCCACAGTGTCCTTTAAACGGGCAGAACCTGGGTCCGAGGGCCAACACCCAGGAGAAGAACCGTCAGGCCCCCTAGACTGGAACCGCAGGTATGTGGGTGGACGACCCTACCTGTCTATCATTCTAGATGGTATTGCAGTTCCGGCATTGTTAGACACTGGGTCGCAGGTGACCCTAATACCTGATGCCCTATATACGAAGTTCTGGTCTATAGATAGTCTTAAACCTCCGAGCCCTGACTTTACCGTGTATGCTTCTAATGGTCTTCCTGTAGAAGTACTCGGGACAAAATGTGTGGATGTGAAAGTGGGCAGAGAGGAGTTGAAGGACCAGGGGCTTCTAGTAGTAAAGACTGTAAATGAGGAGAACGGTTTAAATATAATTTTGGGTACTAACATTATCAGTAACTGTCTAGGAGAAGTTGTCTTCTTACTTCAACAGCTCGCTGAAATTGCCAGACCAAGGCAGAAGGGAGTAATCCAAAGAGAGATCCGGGCCCTGGTGTGTCAGCAGCAAGCGAAGCTTACAGACGGCGAAATTGGTAATGTACGGGTCACTGACTCAAATCCCATTGTGATACCCCCAATGAGTGAAATGATAATCTGGTGCAGGGCAGCCATAGGTCTGAGAGGACAGAACTACCAAGCTGTAGTAGAACCCCACCATTCAGAACATAGACCTACACTTATGACTGCTAGGGGAGTAGTGGAAGTGGTGAATGGAAGAGTACCGGTACGGCTTCTCAATTGGGGAGATGATGAGGTAAACTTACCCCGTTATGCAACCATTGCTAAACTACATGCTGTCGACAATAATTCTATTCTCCCGGCTGAGTCCTTAGACTCCTGCCAGATAGCGGAGGACAATGACCCAGCAACCCAGGTGGCGGAATGGTGTCAGCAGCTCCATGTTGGGACGGACACCACTCCCGCTCACCAGAAGCAAGGGGTATTACGGGTGGTACAAGAGTACGCCAAGTGTTTAGCAAGCATCCACTTGATTTTGGGATAATTAAGGGAGTACAACATCATATCCCTACAGGCAGTCATCCTCCCATCAAGGAGCGGTACAGGCCTATACCCCCAGCCCATTATCAGAAGGCTAAAGAAATGTTGCGAGATATGAAAGAAGCCGAGTAATCAGGGATAGTTGTAGTCCCTGGGCAGCACCTCTAGTCCTGGTTAGAAAAAAAGATGGTAGCTTGAGAATGTGTGTGGATTACAGGCAGGTGAATCGCATAACACATAAGGACGCATACCCGCTACCACGTATAGAGGAATCATTGGCTGCTCTGAAAACGGCTAACTACTTTTCTACCCTCGATCTGACTAGTGGTTACTGGCAAGTGGCTGTGGCTGAGGAGGATCGTGAGAAAACGGCTTTCACCACCCCAATGGGGCTCTGTGAGTTCGACAGAATGCCGTTTGGGCTCAGCAGTGCCCCAGGAACCATTTCAGAGAGTGATGGAGAACTGCCTGGGACATCTCAATTTTGAAACCGTGCTGCTATACCTAGACGACGTCATCGTGTATTCCAAGACATATGAGGACCATCTGAAGCACCTGGCAGAAGTATTTGAGTCCCTGTCCAGGTACGGGATGAAGTTGAAACCCTCAAAATGCCATCTACTCAAACAGAAGGTACAATACTTGGGGCACATCGTCAGTTCGGAAGGAGTAGCGCCGGACCCAGAGAAAGTCACTGCCATCCAGAAGTGGCCGGAGCCGAAGAACCTCAAGGAAGTGCGACAGTTCCTGGGATTAACGGGTTACTACAGAAGGTTCGTGAAAGATTACACGAAGAAGGCAGCCCCTTTACAGGACCTCCTAGTAGGACAATCCCTAAAGAGCAGAAACCCTCCCTTTAATTGGGGTAAAGAACAGGCTGAAGCATTCCAAAAGATGAAAGAGATCCTTACGGGTGATGAGATCTTAACCTATCCTGATTACAGCCAACCGTTCCTGCTGTACACCGACGCCAGTAATGAAGGTTTGGGAGCAGTTCTCAGTCAGAAGCAGAATGGCCAGGAAAAAGTCATCGCATATGCCAGCAGAAAACTCAGGCCAACTGAGAGGAATCCGGAAAATTATAGCAGCTTCAAGCTGGAGTTTCTGGCGCTGGTCTGGGCCATTACTGAAAGATTTAAGCATTATCTGGCCTCCAATCAGTTCACTGCGTTTACAGATAACAACCCCTTAACGCACCTGGAAACCGCCAAGCTGGGCGCCATGGAGCAGCGTTGGATGGCTCGGTTGTCCAATTACCAGTTTACCATCAATACCGGGCAGGCCGAAAGAATGCTAATGCTGACGCATTGTCCCGAATGCCGCATGACTCTGACACGGAAGAAGAATCGGACGACCTGGAAGAAATTGAGCTACCTGCGTTCCATCGAAATGGGGTAGTCCACGAGCATCGAGTCTACAGAAAGCAGTATGGTGCAACGTTAAATCCCTTACCCCATCACAGCTGGAAGGAGACTCAGGACAGCGATCCAGTGGTCAGCCGTATCAAGGAGTTGTTAAGACAGGAAGGTTCCTCCTTGGAAAAAGATGCACCTATGTCAGCAAAGCTCCTGTGGAACGAGAGAAGCCGGTTGTTCCTATACCGTGAGAAGTTGTGCAGGAGATACGTCAACCCAGGACCCACGAGATGGTCTGGCAGATAGTGGTCCCCAAGGCAGACGTCCCAATGGTGTTGGAAGCATACCACGATAAAGCAGGACACTTTGGCTGGAGAAAGCTGGAGACCCTGTTGAGGTGCCGGTTCTACTGGGTAGGGATGCGCAGCTCCATCGAGAGGTGGTGTCGGAACTGTGGACCCTGTGGTCTCAGAAGAAAGGACTACGGTAGTCAGAGGACACCCCTGCAGCCTATCCGGACGCCTCGTCCCTTGGAAATTGTGGCCTTGGATCACGTTAAATTGTCGCCAAGTAGATCTGGATACTCATCCGCCCTGACCATGGTGGACCATTACTCTAGATTTCTGGTGGTTGTTCCAGTAATGGATCAGACAGCAGTGACGGCAGCAAGAACCTTTCAAGCAAGCTTCTGCAGACCGCATGGGTATCCGGAGCAAGTATTAACTGATCAAGGACCTGCTTTCGAGGCTGACCTATTCAAGGAATTCTGTCACATGTATGGGTGTAAGAAAATTAGAACAACACCATACCATCCTCAAACCAACGGCCTTTGCGAGAAAATGAACCACATTGTCCTTGATTTGCTGAAATCCATACCGTTGGAAGACAGAAATCGGTGGCCGGACTTACTACCTGATTTGGTTGACTTGTATAACCATATACCTGTAAGTTCCACTAACTGCACTCCAGCCTATCTTATGAGAGCAAGGCCCGGAAGACTACCAATGGATTTAGAACTTGGAGTGGTAGAACCGGAGGCAGACGACGCCGTTGAAAACTGGGACATCAATCGGCAAGAGCAGTACAGACGAGTGCAAATCTGTGTAGAAGAAAGTCTCAACAAGGCACGGGTGAAACAGGAAGATATTTACAACAGGAATGCTCCTGCCAAGCCTTTGATGCCTGGAGAAGTAGTATTGAAAAGAAAAAGGAAGATGCACAAATTGGATAACCAGTGGGAACAAGAACCCTACGTCGTACAAGATTCCAAATATGACAACAGAAAAGTTTGTATCATCAGTAAGGACGGAGGAAGAACAATATCCACTGTGTCCAGAGACCATTTGAAATTGTGTCCAGAACCCTTAAAGCTTTGTGAAAAGAACCCTGTCATCAATCAAGAAGAAAGAAAAGAAGAGGTCATACACACGGATCTGGGAGATTTTCCTGCGGATTGGCCCAGACTGGGAGATGCTGTAATCATTCCGGTGTTGCAGTTTTATCAGCCACAAGAGGAAGTTCTACCTCCAGTTGTGCCCATGGTGCCAGTGGAGCCAGTTCAGGAGTTACCTATTCCAGCAACACCCCAGCCTATAGAATCTCAAGAAGGATCATCGGAAGCAGCGCCCCATGCTATGGGATCCCCTGGTGAAGCTGACTCACACCGCCCAGCCATCAGTACGCTTGCCAGATCCATAGAAAGATTGAGGCAGTTCTATAGTTTGCCATTACGCAGAGCAGATAGATTACAGACCAATATACCTGAAGCTACTCCACGTAGATCAGAGCGAACCACGAAAGGGAAAATACCCATTCGATATCAACAGTAGTTCAAGTAAAATAATGAAAATTAACCCAGAAAAGGTTACATTATGTGAATATTGTAAAAAGTATTGTTATAGTATTGTGCATTAATATATATGTGTCCTTTTATTATGTCATGGACTTTGAGGTTGAGGACTGTGCCAGCCCAGAACTTATCTTTGTACATAGTTGCGCTTCGGTGCACAATATTGGTTTTACATGAAACCACAACTACCTCTGAATATAAAACCCGTGTGGTGTGGCACTGAGCGAGGTCTGCAGCCAGAAGTCCTGCAGCCCACCCAGGACCCACGTTGAAGGTTTGGTGCGGGTCCTTCACAAGAATACTGTGTATTTATTGAATGTTTTGATGCTTTAATACTTTTAGTATTTTCCTACTGTACATAATGCAACGTTTAAGAAATTCTTACCTCCCGGATGGGAAGAGTTTAATGTTTATTGTTAATACAAAACAAAATGTCTTCTTGTATTTCACAGCCCGGGAGTGCTGTATTTTACCATGGGGGAATGTGTAGCCCTGGTGTGAAGGCACACGCAGTACCCTGGAGGATGTGCGGAGAGGTAACAGTTAAGAGCTCGACATTATTCACATACACTTCAGACACACCCAGCAGGGGTGTATAGGGGAGTGTCCTGTAGGACAGTAGTCTGAAGTTCTCCTGAGAGAGTGGAGGAAGTCAGGACTAGTGCCTGTGGGAGAAACGAGATTCCTGTTAGATACAGAGAGACAGTGCAAAAGTGGAGGCTAGTACAGATAACCGAATGTTATCTTAGCCTAGTCAGTGCTGATATTGAGAGTCGAGCAGGGCGAAGGGCGCAGAGGAAAGAATTATTAAGGTGCCTTAAGGATTGGACTATCCGGCATTATTCTCCGGTCACTGGAGACCGAAGTGTCACTACAGCTTCGGGTGTAGAGATAGAAAAACCAGAGTCTTACTGGACCTTAGGTCACAGAAAGCAGCCTTGGAGTGTCGGTACGTAACAGGGGTCAAGTGGAGTAGGGACTTTGAGTCAGTGCACGACAAAAGCAGGAACCTAGTTCCATTACGGGAAGACTCCGACCACAAAACTGACCGGGCAGTACAGCTTTGGAGAAATTGGAGTGAACTTGGCTCTATGCAGGTTGAACTCATCATATTGGAAAGTAAAGGAGGCCCCCAACCTGCTCTGCCGTTACCTCAAAGCACATCCTCCACCCGACCAGCCTCCCTGGGACCTGCCTTATCATCTGACAAGTAAAAGGTATGGAAAGACGCTGGATGGTGTGAGACTGATTTATTTACCTGCACCCGACATCATTAATTCCATAGACTTTGAGGGACCAGTCCCACCTGTAGGGGACCCGACATCTAGCTGCCACATCATCCCCTCAGAGATCTACAGCAGCGCTGGTCTTAGTGATCAGAGAACTACAGGTGGCGTCACGAATGTTATACACCTATTCCCTGTAAATATACCCCCCAACATACGCCTGACCGCCAGGGCCACAGACCGAGCCACCGCTACCTGTGACAACCCCATAGACTTCCATGGGCTCGGCTCTGAGTACCCCATTGCTCTGGTAACCCACAATTGTGGTTCGGGTCACAACAAGTTCAACCCTCATTATCACCTGAGTAGAAAACTGGGGTTTATTCTCAGCCAAAGGGGTAGAATCGATCCCCAGTAGGGGAATAGACTTCTGTAGGGGTATCAAGGGGAACCCACAACGTTTAGCAAAATCATAATCCATCAGGTTAATAGCTGCTCCTGAATCAACGAAAGCCTGAGCAGAAAATGAGGACAGAGAGCATATCAGAGTGACAGTTAATAAAAACTTAGTCTGAACACTACCCAAGACAACTGAGCGTGCAAAACGTCTTCCCCGCTTAGGGCAGACTGAAATAGCATGAGAGGCATCACCACAGTAGAAACATAACCCATTGCGCTTTCGAAACTCATGACGCTGTGCCCCAGACACCACTCCATCACACTGCATGGGCTCAGAAGCTGGCTCACAAGGCAACACCATTCCACGCATACTTCTCCGCTCACGCAAACGTCTGTCAATTTGAATCGCTAATGACATAGAATCATTGAGACCAGAGGGGACAGGGAATCCCACCATAACATCCTTTACATTATCTGACAGACCCTTCCGGAAAAGGGCCGCCAAAGCGTCGTCATTCCATTTGGTCAGGACTGCCCACCTACGGAATCTCTGACAGTATAACTCAGCGTCATCAAGCCCCTGATTTAATGCCAACAAGGCTTTTTCAGCTTGATCAGTGACATTAGGCTCATCGTACAATAACCCCAAAGCCTGAAAAAACGCATCAACATCACTCAAAACAGGATCCCCAGGTATCAGGGAAAAAGCCCAATCCTGAGGATCGCCGCGCAGGAGAGAGATGATAATTTGAACCTGCTGCGCTGCGTTTCCTGAGGACTTAGATTTTAAGGCAAAAAACAATTTACAATTATTTTTGAAATTCTGAAACTTAGCTCGATCCCCTAAAAACAAATCTGGCATAGGGATCCTAGGTTCCACAACAGGCAACCCAGCAAGATAGATAGCAATACTCCAAACCTCAGTGGCAAGCTGATCCACACGGCCAGACAACTGTGCAAACTCCATTGGGAGAAAAGATCCTCCCCAGCACCCAGAGATACAGAGGGAAAAAAAAAAAATGCAACAAACAGAAAAATATCTCTGACAACTCTGACAACCTTTTTTCTATCACAATATTTTTTCCCTTCTGTGAGTACCATACAATTTTCAATTTTTGGGGCCGGTGATACTGTTATGTTTCGGTAGCTGAGGAGTGCAGGTAAAAAAGGCAATACACCAGAGCAGTTGGAATCTATGGGATTGCAGTACCCTGACTAACCACCACAACTAGAGGCAGCCGTGGAGCGTTCCTACGTTGGTCCTAGACGCCTCGTCACAGCCTGAGAAACTAACTACACCTAAAGATAGAAATAGGAAAGCTATCTGCCCCGGAGCAGAACCCCAAAGATAATAGAAAGCCCCCAAACATGTAATGGCGGTTAGACAAGAGGAAATACTGACACAGAAAGAAAATAGAATGAGCAAACGCTGGGGCCCAAACTATCTAAATAGAAAAGGACAGGAAGGGTACTTACTGCAATCCCAGAAAACCCTGAAAAACACCAACTCTACTAATTTCAAAATCACCTGAGATCACACGACCTCTACCACCTAAATTAGCTCTCTGGTGTAACAAAATCAAAACAGCAGCCACTGAAAAAACTGGAAAAAGCAAAAGAACAAAACTCAGTGGCTGAACTAAACTGAGAAGGCAGAAGCCCCCGGAGGGGACCCAGAAGGCCCCCAAAGAAGTGCAGGACAAAATGCAAAAATATAGCAACAACACAAAAGAAGAAAAATTCTTATCTGGTAGCAGGAGATGCAGACACGACACAGCAGGCTACAAGGGAAACTGGAATGAAGGATTCAGACCAGAACAATTGATCACCGGCAACCCTGATGGGAAAATGACTACCTTATATAAGACCAGTCAGTAACACCTGATTCCCAGTCCTCACAATCTTCACTAGTACCGCTTGTAACCACCAGAGGGAGCCTCTGCTCAGAACTCATCTCAAACCCATTCACAACAGATAAGGACACATACCAGAAACCATGCTCTTTAGTACTAGTTGTAGTCTTCAGTGATTTCTCAAAATAATGAGCTCTCAGATTTAGTCAGTTTAGTCAACAAGGGCACCCTGTGCTGCAGAGTTCCACTTAAATTTATGGTAAAAATATATAACCTAGGACAACATGTGCAAGGAGTTTATATCTTCACTTCGTGTTTGCGTGGGTTTCCTCCAGCACTCAAAAGACATAATTATAGGAAAAGTAGATTGTGAGCCCTAATGGGGACAGTTATGATGAGGTCTATGGATTTAATGAAGCTATATAAGTGAGTAATAAATAAAATTGTTCATTCAGAGGCAGCCATATTTCCCCTGACTCCCTCATACACATGAACACTCGGTGGAGCTGAGCACTCATGCGTTTTCAACAGGTAAGAGAAAAAAGCTGTCAGACATCTCTGCCTCATCTCCCCTGAAACCAAAGGTTTTGAAATTCCAACTGCCCGATCCCTTCTCTCCCCCATCATTTGTCAAGGGACAGTTGGGAGACCTCCATACCCATCAGATGGTCCTCCATGTCGTCAGGGTCAGCAGACTCACCTAACATGTATGGGGCGGCGATTATGAGCCTCACACACGAATGGGCCAAGATGACTTGATCAATCTCCTGCCAGGCGGCACAAGTTGTCATGTAGCTGGACCCTAAGGTGTATTGTAGACTTGCATGTAATGCCTCTATACTGTATGTACAGAAATACTATTTCTACACATCCCAGTAAACCAACTCTATAAGTGACACCGCCCCTCTTAAGATTGCATGATATCACACAGATCCATGGCGGAACACCTCCTCCATCACGTGCAGATAAGAACGAGCTACCTACACATTGCTTAGATTCAAATAGTTGGAGCAGTCTACCAGTCTTTTCCAGTCTACCAGTCTTTTCCAGTCTACCAGTCTTTTCCAGTCTACCAGTCTTTTCCAGTCTACCAGTCTTTTCAGCCTTTGGTGCCACCGTACAGTGGCCGACACTGCATGTACAGACTAATATACATGCATGATAGAGGCAGATCTACAGACTCTGCATGATTTATACACACATTCTTAGACATATCCATAGTGACTTCCACACACACACCCAAACACTCCCTCACACAGCTGGGCGCAGACTTTGCCTTTATTCACGAGGGAGTTTCCCAGAGGACAAACTCAGAGCTGATAACTAGTGAATGATTTGTAAAAGGTGGGATGGATGGAGGGAGGCAGGAGCCTCTGCGTGGAGGTGCACAATCATTCAGAACAGTAAACTGCACTGCTACACAATTACTCTCCCTTATTAATACAATATTTGCTTCCGAAAGACCTTCTGGCCAACAACTACCAGACTCCGCTGGTGCCTCCTTTGGATCTCAGATTAGACAGGTTGGATTATTCTGCCAGATTAATCACCAATGTCAGACAGTAGGATCCAGCGTTAAATATGTGATACCTGTGGGCAGGTTTAGATATTCCTGCACATACTCTCTTGGATAAAGGTGCTTTTACATTGCATTACAGCACTTGTTCGGTGGCCCCATCGGGGCTTACGTCTAAACCACCTTTCAAAACTTGATTCATATGCATGCGCTAATGACGGGGCCATAGACTATAATGGTGCTAGCAGAGTGAATGTGCGCTATGCCGTACATAATTTTTGATCGTGTGCGCCTACAGGAGGCAGACACTCAGACTTATCTGGGTGTCCGCCTCCAGTTGGCCCATGTGTTAAGCAGGTACGCGAATGCAGTAAAGCAGGGTTGCAGTGCAAGGGTTAACAAGTGTGCGGTTTAATTTAATAACCTCCTGGCAGGGAGATAACAGGGGAATAACAGGGAGATAACAGGAAGGAGACAAGCCGGTGAAAACAGTGTTAATGTGATACAACACAACAGTCTTGCTATCAAATTCAGCTTATCGTGACTCTGCTGTCCTTTAGTCGCGTGCAGTCCAATGGATGACAGAATGCCGGCGGAGGCTGACACTGCATCTTCAGGCTTCCCTGCCCAACATATGGTTCCACTTCTGGCGGCAACGGGCGGTCACCAGTTCTGCCCGTTGAGCCCCTAGTCCATTAATCTGCAGAGCCGAAGTGTGGAGCTCTGCACAAGTCTCTACTCGGCATGTGCTCTGCTACACACCCCACGATGCTGCTCCTGGTGCTCATTCCACTGTGCACCCACACCGTGCTGCTTCGTTCGACGCCCGTCCCTCTGGGTGCTCACTGGTACTCGGGGGTCCTCAATGAACCCTTCCCGAATCTCTGCTCCATGCTTTACCTTATGCGCAGTCGGCCCCTGCCTTCTCCTTCCTCCGGCGGGAACTCTGGCTTTTACCGCACTACACTCTCTCCATCCCCGTTTACCACGCCCCTTCTCTCCAGGTCATGGGTTCTGTCTGGCTCCCATTTCCTTCCCCCCCCTGCAACACTGGATGCAGCCTCGGCAGTTCCGGACTGGACATTGCACAGGTTCCCGCAACCCGGTCTTCCTCCTTACATATGCGTCCTAAAGTTATGCATGGAAGAGCACACTTTTGCTCTGCCGGCACAATTATAGTCTATGGCCCCAATGGCGCATAAGTCTGAATCCAATTTTAATACGCAAGCCCCAACAGGGGCCACCGAACGGGTGCCAGAATGCAATGTGAAAGCACCCCAATGACATAACCACAATGTGTGCAAAGCAAATTGAATACAGTATGGGGCAGATTCATTAAGACTAGCATTGCACATGCCAGCCTTAGAGAAGGGCTCGCTGGAGTATTATGTGCCAAATTCATTAAGTTGTTAAACTGGAGTAGTATTTGTGGAGTTAAAAAAAAAAAAAAAAAGACACGTTTGCTGAATTTGACAAGTATAGCCATGAAAGGGTCAGCTCAGCACCTGGGTCTCACGAACTCTGGGGATAAGCTGATGCAGGAGATTGTTCTGGTAAGTACAACACTTGACAGGTGCTTACACATCAGTGCCATCACTTGTTCTCCAAATGAGTTGATTGTAATACCAATGTAGCTACAAGCAGAATGTGAAACCCAGACGATAAAGAAACAAACCGAAGAAGAATCAACGCCTTTGAATTGTGGTGCTGGAGAAGAATGTTATTAATATAAGAACAAACAAATCAATTTTGGAACAAATCAAGCCAAACACTCGAAGCAAGGATCACCTACTTTGGATGAAGAGAACAATCACTGGAGAAGGACATCATGGTCGGAAGAATAGAAAGAACAAGGCGAAGAGAAAGATCAGCAACCCAATGGCTTAATACTATCAAGATAACAGCGGAGAAGACCCTGGTGGACCTATCTAGGCTTGCAGAAGATGGATCTTCCTACAAAGCATTGATCCCTGACATCGCCACAGCTCAAGAAAAAGGCAGGCAAATAGACTGGGGAAGGCCAGGGGTTTGGAAGCCACTATAAATGGATGTTTTTGTTTTTTTACAGGATTGAAGACCAATTTTTCTATAAAGTGGTTTGTGAAGTTGCATAAATTTTCCATGACAGATGAGATTATTAAAAAATAAAATAAAAATGAAATTTTAGTTGCACATTGTGAGGGAGAGGATTTGCCAACATGAAGCGGGAAGTTGTTTACCAGGTATTATTATACATTTTTATAGCGCCATTTATTCCATGGCGCTTTACATGTAAAAAGGGGCAAATATAGACAAGTACAGTAAACGTGAGCAATACAAGGCACGCACAAGTATAGAAGGAGAGGGGACCCTGCCCACAAGGGCTCACAGTATACAGGGATGGGTGAGGATACACTAGTAGAGGAAAGAGCTGGTTGTGCGGTGGTTCAGTAGACTGATGATCACTGCAGGTTGTAGGCTTGTCGGAAGAGGTGGGTCTTCAGGTTCTTTTTGAAGGTTTCCATGGTAGGCACGAGTCTGATGTGTTGGAGAAGAGAGTTCCAGAGTATGGGAGAGGCACGGGAGAAGTTTTGTATGTGGTTGTGGGAAGAAGAGATAAGAGGGGAGTAGAGGAGGAGATCTTGAGAGGATCGAAGGTTGCGTGTGGGTATGTACCGGGAGACCATGTCACAGATGTATGGAGGAGACAGATTTGTGGATGGCTTTGTAGGTCATGTTAGGGTTTTGAACTGGAGCCTCTGGACGATAGGAAGCCAATGAAGGGCTTGGCAGAGAGGAGAGGCTGGGGAATAACGGGGAGACAGGTGTATTAGCCGGGCAGCAGAGTGCAGGATGGATTGGAGTGGTGCCAGAGTGCTAGAGGGAAGGCCAGAGAGTAGGAGGTTGCAGTAGTCAAGGCAGGAGATGATGAGGGCATGCACTAGTGTTTTTGTAGTTTCATGGTCGAGGAATGCACGGATCCGGGAAATATTTTTGAGTTTGAGATGGCAGGAGGAGGCAAGGGTTTGGACATGTGGCTTGAAAGAGAGGGCAGAGTCGAGGATCACACCGAGGCACCGAGCATGCAGGACTGGGGAAAGTGAGCAGCCATTGACGTTGATGGACAGGTCTGGTAGTGGGGGTAGAGTGAGATGGGGAAAAGATGTTGAATTCTGTTTTAAAAAAGACCTGTATTGGTTGAAACGTTGCATCTGGCAAAATAAAGAATTATTACTTCTTCACCCGGATTTGATGCTGTTCTCCTTTTTCACGTTGAATTCTGTTTTGTCCATGTTCAGTTTTAGAAATCGAGCAGAGAAGAAAGCAGAAATAGCAGACAGACATTGTGGGATTTTGGTCAGTAAGGAGGTGAGGTCAGGTCCAGATAGGTAGATCTGCGTGTCGTCGGCATAGAGATGATACTGCAAACCATGGGATTCTATGAGCTGTCCCAGGCCGAGGGTGTAGATGGAGAAGAGTAGGGGTCCTAGAACTGAGCCTTGAGGAACACCGACAGACAGGAGGCGAGGTGAGGAGGTAGTGTGGGAGAGGGAGACACTGAATGTTCGGTTTGTTAGATATGATGAGATCCAGGATAGGGCCAAGCCTGTGATGCCCAGAGATGAGAGAATCTGTAGCAGGAGGGAGTTGTCCACAGTGTCAAAGGCAGAAGACAGGTCCAGGAGAAGGAGGACAGAGTAGTGTTGCTTGCTCTTTGCGGTTAGTAGGTCGTTGGTGACTTTAGTTAGGGCAGTTTCAGTTGAGTGATGCAGTCGGAATCCTGATTGTAAGTGGTCAAAGAGGGAGCAGGAGGAGAGGTGGGAGGACAGTTCAAGATGGACATGCTGTTCCAGTCGTTTTGAGGCATACGGAAGAAGAGATATCGGGCGATAGCTAGACACAGAGGATGGGTCAAGGGAGGTCTTTTGAGAATGGGTGTAATTGAGGCATGTTTGAAGGATGAGGGGAAGACACCAATTGTAAGTGAGAGGTTGAAGAGGTGTGTTAGAGTAGGGGTGAAGACGGTGGCGAGGCTAGGGATGAGGTGGGATGGGATCGGGTCAAGCATGCAAGTGGTGAGGTGTGATCTTGATAGGAGGGTGGAAAGCTGATCTTCTGTCATGATGGAGAAGTTGGTTTTGGGGAAGAGGGCTGAACAGCTAAGAGGGGCAATGGGGGCTGTGGGCCAAAGCTTTCTCTGATCGTATCGATCTTCTGCTTAAAGAAAGAGGCAAAGTCTTCAGCAGAAATGAGAGGAGGAGGAAGAGGTGCTGGGGACGGAGTAGAGAGTTGAAAGTGTTGAAGAGCTGTTTAGGGTTGTGAGACAGGGAGGATGTGAGAGATGAGAAGTAAGTTTGTTTTGCAGCGGTGAGCGTGGACTTGAAGCTGGTGAGGGACTGCTTGTATGCGGTTAGGTGATCGGCAGAGTGGAATTTTTTCCATCTCCGCTCAGCAACCCTGGAAGCCAGTCTCAGTTCTTTGGTGAAGCTGGTCAGCCAGGGCTGCCTGTTGATTGTACAAGTTTTGCTATGTGTGAGGGGGCGGCCGAATCAAGTGCTGCTGTTATTTTAGTGTTATAAAAGGTGGCAGCAGAATCTGTGTCATGAAGTGAAGATATGTCTGTAAGAGGGAGGAGGGACTCAGAGAGCGATTGTAAGTTGAGGTGTTTGAGATTTCTGCGAGGGTGAGTCAGTTTGTGGAGTGGGGGTTGTGCACTAGAAGAGGAGAGGGAAGAGAACGTCAGTAGGTTGTGGTCAGACAGGGGAAGGGGTGAGTTAGTGAGATTAGTAAGGGAACAAAGGCGGGTGAAGATAAGGTCGAGCGTGTGACCATCTTTGTGAGTGGCCACAGAGGACCATTGAGTGAGGCCAAAGAAGGCAGTGAGCGATAAAAGTTTAGAGGCCGCTGGGGTGGAAGCATCAATGGGGATGTTGAAGTCACCCATGATGATAGTGGGGATGTCAGCAGAGAGGAAATGGAGCAGCCAGGTGGTGAAGTGATCGAGAAAGGTGGAGATGACTAGTTCTGGGGGGTGGTAGATGACAGCCAGCTGGAGGTTGGAGGGGGAGTAGATGCGGACGGAGTGCACCTCAAATGAGGGAATAGTAGCAGAGGGGGGTAGTGGAATTGGAGTAAAGGAGCAGGTATCAGATAGGAGCAAACCAACTCCTCCACCACGTTTGTTGCTGGGGCGGGGGGTGTGAGATAGATGGAATCCACTGTATGAGAGTGCAGCTGGTGAGGCCGAGTCAGAGGGGGTGAGCCACGTTTCGGTGATGCCAAGGAAGGAGAGTTTATTGGTGATGAAAAGGTCGTGGATAAATGACAGTTTTATTGCAGACAGAGCGTGCGTTCCATAGTGCTCCAGGTAGTGGGACAGGGGGGGTGGGGGCTGGGTGAATGGGTATGAGGTTATCATGGTTGCGAAGACATGTAGAGGATCGTGGCAGGGTGATAGTAGTGAGTGTGGGGATGTGTTGAGGAGGGCCTGGATTTGGGGATATGTCACCAGCAATGAGGAGTAACAGACAGAGTGTAAGGTTCTTTGTCTCTGTTGACATGTTCCATGAAACTCAGTTTTCCGTCGGCCATTTTGCTTTCTGTCTTTCTGCAGCTCTTGCCCTCAGTTAATATGGAGTTTCCAGTTTTCATGTTCCCGCCCTGATTCTTCCCTCTTGCTTCTTAAGCAGCCTCAGCTGAACAATCAGTGCTCCTGAATCAAGCCTCAGTCAGTCTGTGACCTGACTCCTGGAAACCTTGGACTTGTACTCCAGCTATTCCCTACTGAGGAACCTTGGAACACCTTTGGACTCTGGAAACCTGCTGTTTGGTGAATCCATGTTTGCAGAGGAATTACAGTACAGAGAAGAGATCCTGAACCTGCTTTGGAGATTTATTGTAGTGCTTGAAGTTGCTCTGGCCTGCTGTGTCTTCTGTCTCTGTTCCTGCAAACTGTGTGAACTTTTCAGCATGCTTGTATGAAGTAATACAAGTCATTTCATTTCAACCTATGTCTCCTGTGTTTTCCTCGCACCCAAGCACAAGACGCTATAGGAACTGTACACTATACATGACAAGATTCAGGAGCCAATGTTTAGTGTCTGCTGGGTCTGGGAAAGCCGTGTCTGCTGTGACTGTGGATACCAGATGTCCATTTAATACCTTATGTGATGACAGTGGTTGTGACTTCTCACAACCATTCCAGGTGAGCGCATTCCCTTAAAATTTTACTCTGGAGTGTTACCACAGGTGAACACTATTTTTTTTTTTTCCTTTCCTCTTCTCCTTCCAGCACTTCTGCCTTAAAAGATCTGGAAGATGGAGGCCCGCATAAAGGAACTTTGCGGAGTGACTGATACAATCCTTTCAGATGTACAGACTTTAAAGACCCGTTTTGCAAGCCTACAGGACCTCACTAATCATAATTTGCAAGTGTTTGGACAGACTACCCAGGAATTGCGAGCCAGGATTGAGGCTCTAGAGGAACGAGCCCAGGCTCCTGCCATAACCCCGAGTTCTGGGATCCCCAAATTACCTCCTTTTCGTTTTGGCGGTGAACGTGAGAAATTCAGGGGATTTATTAATCAATGCAATTTATTTTTCTCTGCACATGCTTCACAATTTCCCACTGAACGATCCAAAGTGCTTACTATAATCATGTTGCTTACCAATAAGGCTTTGATGTGGGCAAACCCTCTGATTGAGACTGAGGATGATTGTTTGAATCACCTTGATGCTTTTATTTCAGCCATGGGGCAGGTGTTTGATGACCCCAATCGAGGTGCAACAGCTGAAGCAGCCATGTTAACTTTGCGCCAAGGTAAGCGTTCAGTAGCCGAATATGCCCTGGATTTCAGGAGATGGGCTCTTGATACCACTTGGGACACTTCCGCTAAAAAATCTATTTTTCGGAAAGGGTTGTCTCCACTGATTAAGGATGAACTTGCTCGTGCCGACCCTCCCACTGCGTTAGGTGACTTTATTAACTATTGTATCCGTATTGATGCTCGTCTGACTGAACGCAGACAAGAGAGATGGTTCGAAAATAATCACACTAACCTTTTACTACCTCCCTCCTCAGCTAAGGAACCTTTGAGTAGGATCACAAGGGAACCAGAACCTGAACCCATGCAGGTGGACTCTTTACAAAGACGGGTTAGTGATGCACGCAAAGAACATCGTATAAAGGAAAATCTATGTTTCTACTGTGGTAAGTCAGGGCACTTCATTATAAACTGCCCCAGCCGTTCTCGTAAGACTACTGCAGCAGTCATTCACTGTGAGTGTTGCGAGAGGAGCTCTGTCATGTCCGAGCCTCAGGCTCCAGAGAGATCTGCTGCAAGAGATCTTGATTTCTCGGACTTAAACTCTGTTAGTTCTGGGGACGATGACGGTATAAACGCTGCAATTTTTCAAGTTTCCTCAGCGGTGTCCCAGCTGAGTTGTAAAAGAAAAAATTCTCATTGCTTCCTTTCCATCAAACTCTGGGTTGACTCAATCTGGGTGCCTAGCTCTGCTATGATCGACTCAGGAGCAAGTGGAAATTTTATGGATATCTCCTTTGCTCTGAAACAGGGGATACGTTCAGTGAAGAAGGCTACTCCAGTACAGATGGAGACTGTGGATGGCTCTCTACTGACTTCTGGACCAGTGGATCAAGAAACAGAGCCTTTGAGGGTTCTTATGGGTAAAGATCATCAGGAGAAAATGTCTTTTATGCTTATCTCTTCTCCCCACTTTCCCATTATTCTAGGGCTACCATGGCTGCAGGCGCAGAATCCTACGATTAACTGGGAGACCAAGGAATTACACTTTCCGGAGAAACAGATGAGTAAAGGAGTTTCAGCTTGCTCTGTTCCTAAAGGAACCATGTCAGTCCCTGAACTACCAGCTGTATACCAGGACTATGTGGATTTATGTGACAAGAAGAACGCTGATCAGCTTCCTCCTCACCGTCCATATGATTGTCCAATTGAATTATTGCCTGGAGCCGAGATACCTTTTGGTAAGATCTACCCCCTAGCGGGGCCCGAGCTAAAAGCTTTGAAGGATTATATAGACGAAAATTTAGCCAAGGGCTTCATACGCCCCTCTTCATCTCCCGCAGGTGCACCCATCTTCTTTGTGAAGAAGAAAGATGGATCTCTGAGACCCTGCATAGACTATAGGGAACTCAATAAGGTTACTATTAGAAACCGTTATCCATTGCCTTTAATCCCTGAGTTGTTGGAGAGAGTGCGGCATGCCAAAATTTTCTCTAAACTGGATCTCCGTGGGGCCTATAACTTGGTCCGCATTAGACCTGGGGATGAATGGAAGACTGCTTTCAGGTCACGCTATGGACACTTTGAATATCTAGTTATGCCTTTTGGTCTGAGTACCGCCCCAGCCACTTTCCAACACTTCGTGAATGATATCTTCAGG
>JARQOD010000010.1:84311289-84457015 GCA_033576555.1 Oophaga sylvatica | reverse complement strand
TTTTTTACAGGATTGAAGACCAATTTTTCTATAAAGTGGTTTGTGAAGTTGCATAAATTTTCCATGACAGATGAGATTATTAAAAAATAAAATAAAAATGAAATTTTAGTTGCACATTGTGAGGGAGAGGATTTGCCAACATGAAGCGGGAAGTTGTTTACCAGGTATTATTATACATTTTTATAGCGCCATTTATTCCATGGCGCTTTACATGTAAAAAGGGGCAAATATAGACAAGTACAGTAAACGTGAGCAATACAAGGCACGCACAAGTATAGAAGGAGAGGGGACCCTGCCCACAAGGGCTCACAGTATACAGGGATGGGTGAGGATACACTAGTAGAGGAAAGAGCTGGTTGTGCGGTGGTTCAGTAGACTGATGATCACTGCAGGTTGTAGGCTTGTCGGAAGAGGTGGGTCTTCAGGTTCTTTTTGAAGGTTTCCATGGTAGGCACGAGTCTGATGTGTTGGAGAAGAGAGTTCCAGAGTATGGGAGAGGCACGGGAGAAGTTTTGTATGTGGTTGTGGGAAGAAGAGATAAGAGGGGAGTAGAGGAGGAGATCTTGAGAGGATCGAAGGTTGCGTGTGGGTATGTACCGGGAGACCATGTCACAGATGTATGGAGGAGACAGATTTGTGGATGGCTTTGTAGGTCATGTTAGGGTTTTGAACTGGAGCCTCTGGACGATAGGAAGCCAATGAAGGGCTTGGCAGAGAGGAGAGGCTGGGGAATAACGGGGAGACAGGTGTATTAGCCGGGCAGCAGAGTGCAGGATGGATTGGAGTGGTGCCAGAGTGCTAGAGGGAAGGCCAGAGAGTAGGAGGTTGCAGTAGTCAAGGCAGGAGATGATGAGGGCATGCACTAGTGTTTTTGTAGTTTCATGGTCGAGGAATGCACGGATCCGGGAAATATTTTTGAGTTTGAGATGGCAGGAGGAGGCAAGGGTTTGGACATGTGGCTTGAAAGAGAGGGCAGAGTCGAGGATCACACCGAGGCACCGAGCATGCAGGACTGGGGAAAGTGAGCAGCCATTGACGTTGATGGACAGGTCTGGTAGTGGGGGTAGAGTGAGATGGGGAAAAGATGTTGAATTCTGTTTTAAAAAAGACCTGTATTGGTTGAAACGTTGCATCTGGCAAAATAAAGAATTATTACTTCTTCACCCGGATTTGATGCTGTTCTCCTTTTTCACGTTGAATTCTGTTTTGTCCATGTTCAGTTTTAGAAATCGAGCAGAGAAGAAAGCAGAAATAGCAGACAGACATTGTGGGATTTTGGTCAGTAAGGAGGTGAGGTCAGGTCCAGATAGGTAGATCTGCGTGTCGTCGGCATAGAGATGATACTGCAAACCATGGGATTCTATGAGCTGTCCCAGGCCGAGGGTGTAGATGGAGAAGAGTAGGGGTCCTAGAACTGAGCCTTGAGGAACACCGACAGACAGGAGGCGAGGTGAGGAGGTAGTGTGGGAGAGGGAGACACTGAATGTTCGGTTTGTTAGATATGATGAGATCCAGGATAGGGCCAAGCCTGTGATGCCCAGAGATGAGAGAATCTGTAGCAGGAGGGAGTTGTCCACAGTGTCAAAGGCAGAAGACAGGTCCAGGAGAAGGAGGACAGAGTAGTGTTGCTTGCTCTTTGCGGTTAGTAGGTCGTTGGTGACTTTAGTTAGGGCAGTTTCAGTTGAGTGATGCAGTCGGAATCCTGATTGTAAGTGGTCAAAGAGGGAGCAGGAGGAGAGGTGGGAGGACAGTTCAAGATGGACATGCTGTTCCAGTCGTTTTGAGGCATACGGAAGAAGAGATATCGGGCGATAGCTAGACACAGAGGATGGGTCAAGGGAGGTCTTTTTGAGAATGGGTGTAATTGAGGCATGTTTGAAGGATGAGGGGAAGACACCAATTGTAAGTGAGAGGTTGAAGAGGTGTGTTAGAGTAGGGGTGAAGACGGTGGCGAGGCTAGGGATGAGGTGGGATGGGATCGGGTCAAGCATGCAAGTGGTGAGGTGTGATCTTGATAGGAGGGTGGAAAGCTGATCTTCTGTCATGATGGAGAAGTTGGTTTTGGGGAAGAGGGCTGAACAGCTAAGAGGGGCAATGGGGGCTGTGGGCCAAAGCTTTCTCTGATCGTATCGATCTTCTGCTTAAAGAAAGAGGCAAAGTCTTCAGCAGAAATGAGAGGAGGAGGAAGAGGTGCTGGGGGACGGAGTAGAGAGTTGAAAGTGTTGAAGAGCTGTTTAGGGTTGTGAGACAGGGAGGATGTGAGAGATGAGAAGTAAGTTTGTTTTGCAGCGGTGAGCGTGGACTTGAAGCTGGTGAGGGACTGCTTGTATGCGGTTAGGTGATCGGCAGAGTGGAATTTTTTCCATCTCCGCTCAGCAACCCTGGAAGCCAGTCTCAGTTCTTTGGTGAAGCTGGTCAGCCAGGGCTGCCTGTTGATTGTACAAGTTTTGCTATGTGTGAGGGGGCGGCCGAATCAAGTGCTGCTGTTATTTTAGTGTTATAAAAGGTGGCAGCAGAATCTGTGTCATGAAGTGAAGATATGTCTGTAAGAGGGAGGAGGGACTCAGAGAGCGATTGTAAGTTGAGGTGTTTGAGATTTCTGCGAGGGTGAGTCAGTTTGTGGAGTGGGGGTTGTGCACTAGAAGAGGAGAGGGAAGAGAACGTCAGTAGGTTGTGGTCAGACAGGGGAAGGGGTGAGTTAGTGAGATTAGTAAGGGAACAAAGGCGGGTGAAGATAAGGTCGAGCGTGTGACCATCTTTGTGAGTGGCCACAGAGGACCATTGAGTGAGGCCAAAGAAGGCAGTGAGCGATAAAAGTTTAGAGGCCGCTGGGGTGGAAGCATCAATGGGGATGTTGAAGTCACCCATGATGATAGTGGGGATGTCAGCAGAGAGGAAATGGAGCAGCCAGGTGGTGAAGTGATCGAGAAAGGTGGAGATGACTAGTTCTGGGGGGTGGTAGATGACAGCCAGCTGGAGGTTGGAGGGGGAGTAGATGCGGACGGAGTGCACCTCAAATGAGGGAATAGTAGCAGAGGGGGGTAGTGGAATTGGAGTAAAGGAGCAGGTATCAGATAGGAGCAAACCAACTCCTCCACCACGTTTGTTGCTGGGGCGGGGGGTGTGAGATAGATGGAATCCACTGTATGAGAGTGCAGCTGGTGAGGCCGAGTCAGAGGGGGTGAGCCACGTTTCGGTGATGCCAAGGAAGGAGAGTTTATTGGTGATGAAAAGGTCGTGGATAAATGACAGTTTATTGCAGACAGAGCGTGCGTTCCATAGTGCTCCAGGTAGTGGGACAGGGGGGGTGGGGGCTGGGTGAATGGGTATGAGGTTATCATGGTTGCGAAGACATGTAGAGGATCGTGGCAGGGTGATAGTAGTGAGTGTGGGGATGTGTTGAGGAGGGCCTGGATTTGGGGATATGTCACCAGCAATGAGGAGTAACAGACAGAGTGTAAGGTTCTTTGTCTCTGTTGACATGTTCCATGAAACTCAGTTTTCCGTCGGCCATTTTGCTTTCTGTCTTTCTGCAGCTCTTGCCCTCAGTTAATATGGAGTTTCCAGTTTTCATGTTCCCGCCCTGATTCTTCCCTCTTGCTTCTTAAGCAGCCTCAGCTGAACAATCAGTGCTCCTGAATCAAGCCTCAGTCAGTCTGTGACCTGACTCCTGGAAACCTTGGACTTGTACTCCAGCTATTCCCTACTGAGGAACCTTGGAACACCTTTGGACTCTGGAAACCTGCTGTTTGGTGAATCCATGTTTGCAGAGGAATTACAGTACAGAGAAGAGATCCTGAACCTGCTTTGGAGATTTATTGTAGTGCTTGAAGTTGCTCTGGCCTGCTGTGTCTTCTGTCTCTGTTCCTGCAAACTGTGTGAACTTTTCAGCATGCTTGTATGAAGTAATACAAGTCATTTCATTTCAACCTATGTCTCCTGTGTTTTCCTCGCACCCAAGCACAAGACGCTATAGGAACTGTACACTATACATGACAAGATTCAGGAGCCAATGTTTAGTGTCTGCTGGGTCTGGGAAAGCCGTGTCTGCTGTGACTGTGGATACCAGATGTCCATTTAATACCTTATGTGATGACAGTGGTTGTGACTTCTCACAACCATTCCAGGTGAGCGCATTCCCTTAAAATTTTACTCTGGAGTGTTACCACAGGTGAACACTATTTTTTTTTTTTCCTTTCCTCTTCTCCTTCCAGCACTTCTGCCTTAAAAGATCTGGAAGATGGAGGCCCGCATAAAGGAACTTTGCGGAGTGACTGATACAATCCTTTCAGATGTACAGACTTTAAAGACCCGTTTTGCAAGCCTACAGGACCTCACTAATCATAATTTGCAAGTGTTTGGACAGACTACCCAGGAATTGCGAGCCAGGATTGAGGCTCTAGAGGAACGAGCCCAGGCTCCTGCCATAACCCCGAGTTCTGGGATCCCCAAATTACCTCCTTTTCGTTTTGGCGGTGAACGTGAGAAATTCAGGGGATTTATTAATCAATGCAATTTATTTTTCTCTGCACATGCTTCACAATTTCCCACTGAACGATCCAAAGTGCTTACTATAATCATGTTGCTTACCAATAAGGCTTTGATGTGGGCAAACCCTCTGATTGAGACTGAGGATGATTGTTTGAATCACCTTGATGCTTTTATTTCAGCCATGGGGCAGGTGTTTGATGACCCCAATCGAGGTGCAACAGCTGAAGCAGCCATGTTAACTTTGCGCCAAGGTAAGCGTTCAGTAGCCGAATATGCCCTGGATTTCAGGAGATGGGCTCTTGATACCACTTGGGACACTTCCGCTAAAAAATCTATTTTTCGGAAAGGGTTGTCTCCACTGATTAAGGATGAACTTGCTCGTGCCGACCCTCCCACTGCGTTAGGTGACTTTATTAACTATTGTATCCGTATTGATGCTCGTCTGACTGAACGCAGACAAGAGAGATGGTTCGAAAATAATCACACTAACCTTTTACTACCTCCCTCCTCAGCTAAGGAACCTTTGAGTAGGATCACAAGGGAACCAGAACCTGAACCCATGCAGGTGGACTCTTTACAAAGACGGGTTAGTGATGCACGCAAAGAACATCGTATAAAGGAAAATCTATGTTTCTACTGTGGTAAGTCAGGGCACTTCATTATAAACTGCCCCAGCCGTTCTCGTAAGACTACTGCAGCAGTCATTCACTGTGAGTGTTGCGAGAGGAGCTCTGTCATGTCCGAGCCTCAGGCTCCAGAGAGATCTGCTGCAAGAGATCTTGATTTCTCGGACTTAAACTCTGTTAGTTCTGGGGACGATGACGGTATAAACGCTGCAATTTTTCAAGTTTCCTCAGCGGTGTCCCAGCTGAGTTGTAAAAGAAAAAATTCTCATTGCTTCCTTTCCATCAAACTCTGGGTTGACTCAATCTGGGTGCCTAGCTCTGCTATGATCGACTCAGGAGCAAGTGGAAATTTTATGGATATCTCCTTTGCTCTGAAACAGGGGATACGTTCAGTGAAGAAGGCTACTCCAGTACAGATGGAGACTGTGGATGGCTCTCTACTGACTTCTGGACCAGTGGATCAAGAAACAGAGCCTTTGAGGGTTCTTATGGGTAAAGATCATCAGGAGAAAATGTCTTTTATGCTTATCTCTTCTCCCCACTTTCCCATTATTCTAGGGCTACCATGGCTGCAGGCGCAGAATCCTACGATTAACTGGGAGACCAAGGAATTACACTTTCCGGAGAAACAGATGAGTAAAGGAGTTTCAGCTTGCTCTGTTCCTAAAGGAACCATGTCAGTCCCTGAACTACCAGCTGTATACCAGGACTATGTGGATTTATGTGACAAGAAGAACGCTGATCAGCTTCCTCCTCACCGTCCATATGATTGTCCAATTGAATTATTGCCTGGAGCCGAGATACCTTTTGGTAAGATCTACCCCCTAGCGGGGCCCGAGCTAAAAGCTTTGAAGGATTATATAGACGAAAATTTAGCCAAGGGCTTCATACGCCCCTCTTCATCTCCCGCAGGTGCACCCATCTTCTTTGTGAAGAAGAAAGATGGATCTCTGAGACCCTGCATAGACTATAGGGAACTCAATAAGGTTACTATTAGAAACCGTTATCCATTGCCTTTAATCCCTGAGTTGTTGGAGAGAGTGCGGCATGCCAAAATTTTCTCTAAACTGGATCTCCGTGGGGCCTATAACTTGGTCCGCATTAGACCTGGGGATGAATGGAAGACTGCTTTCAGGTCACGCTATGGACACTTTGAATATCTAGTTATGCCTTTTGGTCTGAGTACCGCCCCAGCCACTTTCCAACACTTCGTGAATGATATCTTCAGGGATCTCCTAGATACATTTGTGGTGATTTATCTGGATGATATTCTAATTTTTTCTAACTCCACAGAGGAACATCATGGACATGTGAGAATGGTTTTAGAACGCCTAAGACAAAACCATCTCTACATCAAACTTGAAAAGTGTGAATTCCATAGGACCGAAATTCAATTTCTGGGGTATGTACTATCTACGCAAGGGATTAGTATGGATGGAAGCAAGACCCAAGCCATCAAGGATTGGCCAATTCCTAGAAATGTGAAAGAGGTGCAGCGCTTCATCGGGTTTGCCAACTTCTATAGACGTTTCATTAAGAATTTTTCTGAGGTAGTGTCACCTATCACCCAACTTACCCGGAAACAGTCTAGGTTCTCCTGGACCCCGCAAGCTCAGGAAGCATTTTCCTGTTTAAAGGATAAATTTACCACCGCACCTATCTTAGTACATCCCAACCCCGAGCTTGCCTTCATAATAGAGGTGGATTCTTCAGACTGTGCCGTTGGAGCTATACTCTCTCAGAGAACAGGTGAGAAGAATGTCTTGCATCCCTGTGCCTTCTTTTCCCAGCAGTTGTCTTCGGCTGAGAGGAACTACGATGTGGGCAATAGAGAATTGTTGGCCATTATTGCCACCTTCAAGGAATGGAGACACCTTCTTCAGGGAGCTGCACAGCAAATAGTCGTCCTGACAGACCATCGTAACCTTGAATTTATCAGGTCGGCTAAGTGCCTGACTCCTCGCCAGGCTCGCTGGAATCTTTTCCTAAACCAATTTAATGTTGTCATTTCTTATAGACCAGGATCGCGCAATGGAAAGGCTGATGCACTCTCTAGGATTCATTCAGCAGAGACATGTCCACTTACTCCTCCTAAGACTATTCTTCCTGACTCTAGATTCCTGGGAGTGATTCATAATCAAGACCTACTTAAGGACATCAAGGAAGCATACCATGCGGATTCTTTGTTGGCTCAACCCCCAAGGGACGTAAGTCTTGTCTTTAAGAATGCTGTGTGGATTCAGGGACAACGTCTGTATATACCTGAAACAGTCAGATTGAGAGTATTGCAACTCATCCACGATTCCAAGATAGCCGGGCATAGGGGAATTCTAAAGACACAAGAATTTCTTTCTCGTTTCTTTTGGTGGCCCACTTACAGGAAAGATGTTTTAAACTATGTCACTTCATGTGAAGTCTGTGCAAGATGCAAAACACCTCGCTCCTCACCAACTGGTCTGTTGCAACCTCTTCCCACCCCGTCCCGCCCGTGGGGATCCATTTCTATGGACTTCATTGTGGAGTTACCAACCTCTCAAGGGAAGAACACCATTCTAGTGGTGGTTGACCGTCTAACAAAGGCAGCTCATTTTATCCCTTGTGTCGGCTTACCCACTGCAAAACAGACATCAGATTTGATGATTAAGAATGTGTTTCGCTTACATGGAGTACCGAATGAGGTCATTTCGGATCGAGGGGTGCAATTCACTTCAAGGTTTTGGCAAAATTTCTGTGCAGCATTGGACATTAAAGTAAACCTTTCTTCTGCTTTTCATCCCCAGACTAATGGACAGACAGAACGAACCAATCAGACCCTGGAGCAGTATCTCCGCTGTTTTATCTGCCACCTACAGGATGATTGGATGGATCTACTTCCACTGGCTGAGTTCTCTTATAACAACTCTCAGAGCGCCTCCACTAAGCAGTCTCCTTTTTACTCCAATCTAGGTTATCATCCTAACATTCTTCCTCGATTTCCCATAGATACGCCCTTGCCGGCAGTGGCTGAAAGAATCACTTCTTTACAAAAGAATATGGATCTTCTAAAGGAAAATCTAGAATTGGCTCAGGAAAGGTACAAGAAAGCAGCAGATAAATTTCGTAAACCTGCACCAGCTTTCAAGGTAGGAGATTTGGTCTGGCTGTCAACCAGAAATCTTAAATTAAAGATTCCATCGTCTAAATTGGGACATAAGTACATTGGACCTTATAAGATCAGTAAGATTATAAGTGCTGTTGCTTGTCATCTTCAACTGCCCAGAACTATGAGAATCCACCCTGTCTTTCATGTATCCCTACTAAAGGCTGCAACACCCAATACGTTTCCTGGACGTTCTTCTCCTTGCCCTGACCCAGTGCTGGTCGATGGTCAGGAAGAATTTATGGTGGAAAGGATTCTAGATTCCAGGTTGTACAGAAATCAGTTGCAATATTTGATTAAATGGCAGGGCTACCCAGTGGAGGACAACTCATGGGAACCAGTCAATAATGTAAATGCTCCTCGCCTGCTCCGCCAGTTTCATCAGAGGTACCCTGACAAGCCTGGTCTGAGGTCATCCGGAGGTTGTCCCTAAGGGGGGAGTAATGTAAGGTTCTTTGTCTCTGTTGACATGTTCCTTGAAACTCAGTTTTCCGTCGGCCATTTTGCTTTCTGTCTTTCTGCAGCTCTTGCCCTCAGTTAATATGGAGTTTCCAGTTTTCATGTTCCCGCCCTGATTCTTCCCTCTTGCTTCTTAAGCAGCCTCAGCTGAACAATCAGTGCTCCTGAATCAAGCCTCAGTCAGTCTGTGACCTGACTCCTGGAAACCTTGGACTTGTACTCCAGCTATTCCCTACTGAGGAACCTTGGAACACCTTTGGACTCTGGAAACCTGCTGTTTGGTGAATCCATGTTTGCAGAGGAATTACGGTACAGAGAAGAGATCCTGAACCTGCTTTGGAGATTTATTGTAGTGCTTGAAGTTGCTCTGGCCTGCTGTGTCTTCTGTCTCTGTTCCTGCAAACTGTGTGAACTTTTCAGCATGCTTGTATGAAGTAATACAAGTCATTTCATTTCAACCTATGTCTCCTGTGTTTTCCTCGCACCCAAGCACAAGACGCTATAGGAACTGTACACTATACATGACACAGAGCGTTAGAAGGTGGGAACAGAATAAGACATGGTGTGGCCGTGTGTTTCTGGAGAAAAAGGATTGTACATGGAGGAACAGTTCTGAGGAAAAGGTGAGATGGCTGAGGAGGATGGAGGGGGAAATGACTAATTCCTTACTAAGTGGGGGGATTACAGGGAATAGGAAGAAAGTAAGTAGTATGGGGGCATCAGCAGATCTTTTGCAGATATTGTAGAATACTGCGGCCTCTTTCAAAATAATAGATAAATGGTATAGATAAGCAATTTGATTAATACTGCCCAGGTTTATTGTCCAGTTCTCCATGGCTAGGCCTTCAGCCAGCATCTATGGCACCTTTGGCATTTAATGGACCCTGCGACGGCACAAAGCTATGCGAAGTCTATGTCTAAAGTCTAAGTCTAAATATGCCAGGCGCAGAAGTGAAGACCTCCTGCCACGGAAGACTGGACACCAGATAAGGATCGAGTGAATAGATTTCTCTTTTCCAGTAAATGGAAATATGTTTGAGAAATATTAGAGTCATAAATTAGGTTGTCTGTCTCTAACCCCCTGCTGTCATCACCTGAACAGCTGGAAGTGACCCTTAAGGTACTGCCACACTACACAATCCCGCTAGCGATCTCGTTAGCGTCGCATACTAATGAGATCGCTAGCGGGATTGTTTTTATATCGCTAGTAGCTACCTAACTTAGCGATGTCGTTAAGGACGCTATCGCGGTTAGCGATCTCCTTAACGACTTTAGCGGTACAAAAGTACCGCTAAATCGCTAAGAAAAGGTGCTACACTTAGCGATTATACTTACCCAGCGGGAGCGCCGACGATAAAATAGGGTCCGGAACGATTCAAGCGACGAGCGAGATCACAGCAGGAAGCTCGTCGCTGGCAGCTGCCGCACAGAACAACATCGCTAACGGGAATCGCTAAATAGTGACGTTTTTTTAGCGATCCCGTTAGCGATGTTGTTCAGTGTGGCATACCCTTTATACTATTGGTACACAGGAGTGCTCTGTTGTTGGTGTATGCTCCTGGTGCACAGGTACTGTAGTAGTTGCCAAGGAGCCTACATGCCCCTCTGCAAAATAACAAGGTGCCAGGTACATGGTAGGTGGAGACCTCATTATAGATTTTTATTTGAGGCCCAGAAGCTTTACGCTGTAACTCAGTTAAAAGATTTGCGTTATTATTCAATGGCCTTTGACTCAATCTTGAGCCATGGCGAATTGATGGATGGACAATTTGTCGGAAGATCTATCTTCTGCAAGCCTAGATAGGTCCACCAGGGTCTTCTACAGTATCCAGTCATCGGGTTGCTGGTCTTGTTCCTTCTCCAGTGATAAAGGATTTGCATATAAAACAAAAAAATAAACAGGACGTAGAAATGTCTGGTATCTGGTTTCAATGCAATGCGGATTTACTGTACACAAAAACTGCCATACAATAGGCGATCAGTTATACAAAGATACTTGTGAATGAAGACTGGTTCGGTTTCCTAGCAGCCTCCCATAGGTTTTATTGGTATTGTCTGGGGATGGCAAAGAACAAAGGAGACACAGTAGTGCGATTAGTGCCAGGGTAAAGGGCCAGAGAGCTGAGGAAGTGATAACAGCTCTCCAGCCGCACCCTGACTGATCCCAGCAATCTGGGAGAGGAATGGGAGCATAGTGGCCAGAGTGCATGTGAATAGGGTTTTACAGAGACTCATTCACATGCGCAGGAAAGTACTCTGCATGGAGAGCTGATGATTTTTTTTATGCAAATCTGTGGTAAAATCCACATTGAACATTAGGATTTTTCTATGGAATTCAGAGGAAATATTTGACCTTACAAAAAAAAAAAAAACACACACACACACCACGCTACATACATTTTAGCACCTTAGTTTAATGAATATTATTATGCCACTGATTTTTAATAATAGGGTATGTGCCTACGATCAGTAAACGCCGCATATGTCTGCAGCGTCCAGATGTTAAAGCATAGAGTATGGATTTTAAGAAATCCCATGTCCACTATGCGTCCAGAGATGCCCGCGGCTCACCCACGGAGACGGACATGCGGCGCTTCTCTCCATGTAAATGCCTCGTGGAGAAATTTTACTATATTGGTCGCCGTGAATCCGCACGGTTCAGTGATCACATGCGGATTCACCTGCGTTCCATAGATTGCAGAGGTTTGGACGCAGTCAAGATGCACTGCGTCCAAAGCACTGCCACTTCCGGATCGTGTGCACATACCCTTATTGGTTACTCCTGCTCAGTTTTCTGGTTTTGATCATCATTTATGTGTTTTTTTCTTGAAGTGTGTTGGATTAAGAGTAAATAATAATAATAATAATAATAATAATAATAATAATAATAATGAATCAGCACCAGCTCATTTTTTACTGGTGTAATTAGGATGTTTGTGTTAGGGAGCGGTCAGACGGCCATATAAATTAGACGGAGATCTGTTCGGATTGGCCAGTGGTCTCCGGACCAGAGTCTGACAGCTGCATAGAAATACATGAAGCGATCATGCTTGGGTCAGGATAGCAGTCGTCAAGTCCGTGCATGGTGTTCTGATGTTGCTCCGATTTATACATCAGTCTGTCTGCGCCCTCAGGTGCGGCACAAGCTCTATATCCTCAGCACACCATAGCCATGCATACCGGGAACCTGCCTCCAAAAAAACGGCAGCTGCATGGATTGTACCAGACTGTAAAATTCAGCCAAGCACAAGAGCATTGCACCATTTCCTAATGTACTGTAGACTAAAATTATTACCTGTATACGATGCGTTTCATTGAATTACATCAGTATGCACAGGCTTATGAATTATATTAACTATGGTGCAAATGAAAAATACAATAATTAGGCAGCTTCTCAATAAATGTTCCTCTTTGTAGAAGTGCATGTCACTGCACCTTCAGCTTTACAGTGTTCTACTGCGAGGCGACTTGGCACAATGCGCGCAGGGCTGCCACACCTTGGCTTCCTTGGTCCAGATCCTGCTCTAGTAAAAGTCAGCTCTGCGTTATGGCTCGGTGAGGTAGACACCTTTTCCCTAGTTGCTTAATCTCTCTCAAAGCTACCTGAAATGGGTCTCAGAACAAATACTGTACAATAACGAGTTTGACTGCATTGTTGAAATTTGTTATTTTAACTTAGAAGAAAAACCTCATACAAATGACCCTGCCTTAGGGCTCACCGTTGTTCTCCTGACCCAAACAGATAACCACTTATATATACCCATAAAACGAAGTTTGGGTCAGAAGACCGACTGTCAGTCGGGCATTGTGGTGTATATAAGCTGAAATATGGCCGTCTGAACTGGGACTTACAGCATCCTATCAAGGGTTAGTATATTGTCACTTAGGTTCGATTCTAGCAAACTTCTGTCAATCTTTAAGAAATTTGGGTGATAAGTAACCAATACAGCTGCAGGCGGCATTGGAAGCCCGTTCCACTAGTGGCATACACACATCAGCCCCGATTCATCAAAGTGTTTTTGGAAGAAATCTGATGTAAAACTCTAATAAATGGCAACATTTTTATGCAAAAAGTTTGCATCTTTTGGACTTTATGACCGTTTCTCCCAGCACTGCCAAAACATGATGCCACAGCCCACCCAATTCACAATGAGCTGTGGTGTACCCTTACTCCACAGCCCTTGACTGGAGTTAGATATACGGTCAGTTGCACTCCACTCAGACGTTCCGGATTCATTAAGCTCTTCATGAATCAGGCGCGTCTGACTCCAGCACATCCCCTTATCAAGACCAGCGAGAGCAACACCGGTCTTCACGAATGTAGGCCTTGGCCTTCTGTCCAATGCCCCTGGTATCCTCGTTCCAAAGATCACATTTGGAGGACCAGCTCTCCTAACACATTTTATTCAGTACTTTTAGTCTTCATAAAATAACAATTGAGCATGTGTACAGTCAGTATACAGCCAGGATCTCAAACATGCAGATGCATGAAGTTTCTTAGTGCCCACAGCGACGTCCAGCATTTCTTGTCCCTTAATTTCTCCTTCTCTCACTTGTTTTATGGGTGAGACGTGTAATGACCGACAGTCTGCTCTCCTGATCTACATGTCTCACACTGGTAACCCCCTTTCAAGTAAAATAATCTCTGATGGCAGATTCTCAAGGAGATCTATGCCCGGCCCATAGATCTTAACAGTTCATTTACATATAATGAAACATGTATTTCTCTGGAATAAGACATCAGATCACAGATATAAAAAGGTATCATTTTTTTCAACGCTCTATGACCTACATGCCCATGTAGATGACTTAGCCGCGTTGATCCTACTGACAGATTCCCTTTAAATGACTCTCACTATTGGATACTACATTTCCCATGCAGCAGCTAGGGGTTAGAGAAGAAGGCACCCTGGGAAACAAGGTTGGCCATAAGAGAGAAATTCATGATTTGTATTTGTGGGTAAATGTTGGATCATAAGCAGTCTTGCTAATTATGATGGAGCATCCCTTTTAAAAGCTGCCTACTGTACTGGATTAATTGATTAATTGCAAGCAAACTACCCTCAGGTATGTAATGTTCTAGATTTCTGCAGAAAATATTGCTTAAGCGAAGAATGATGAGCCTGCAACATTTTAAACCCTCCCCATTGTGTCTGTCAACAGTCTTAATACGGGGCATCACTGTGCTTTTAAACATTTGTATAACTATTAATGACAACTTAGCCAAAGGGAAAGATTCCTGATGAAGAATTTCCTCCCTACGGGTTTTGTACCGTTTCCTCAATAGCAGACAAACCCTAATATTTGGCAGTTCCATATATATAGGGATGACATTTGTCAAATTGCTTCAAAATGATTATTATAATGTAGCTTGGCTTATAACATTTATTAAATTGGCCGACAAAATTCAATTAGAAGGGCTATCGAGCTTTGATCACTTCATTTCAGGTTGCAGTTCCTTTCTTGACTGTAAAGTTCCATCTAAACCGCCATTGATCAGCTACTTGTTTTCCGGTCGGAGGTCATTTAGTAGCCCGTTTACACAGGCCAACCACCATGGTGGACAAACAGAAGAGGACTTCTGTGCAAGAATACTATTTGGGCCCTCTGCACTCCAAAAAGGTGTCTGTAACAGATACTGCTTTAGAGATGGTAGTGAGCCCCATTTCCTGTTGTACAGGTTGCCCCCAATGGTGTGTGTCAAGTCTCTGCCAACCGTTCAAATTCTCACAGAACAATCTGTATTGGATCACTCAGCACACATAGGCTGCCATTGTTCTCGGCAGCTCGAATCCCGTTTAGACTGCTCAATATGCTGTCGAGAAGGATCTTTTTGTGCAACACAAAATAGACTTGTGTTTTGCTAATTCGCCGGATGATCAGCAGCATGTTTAGATTACAAAATTATCAGGAAACTTGTTTTGCTCTCCTGGAATAAGCCACCGCCAGAGGAGTTTCGCAGCGGCTCTCAATGAAAACGCACGAGAACTTAGCAGAAGTGACCGCCATCTCGGGTGTATGTGGGCTTAAACAGGGGAAACAATTCAAAGATTGCTGTTTACTCTCAAAAATTTAATTTAATATCCTTCATTCAGTGGTTTGTAATGGGATGTATCACACCAGCTTATGACATGAGGACAAGCTATATTATATACACACACACACCGCATTGTATGGTGCCATCTCTCTACCTAGCATAATTACTGTAAAACTACAGACTTTTTTTGGTGGCCAAGATGAGCCTTTAGGGGGTGCCAATAGTGTAGTCACACCTGGCCTGAATGGCTCACTGTACTACATAGGATGACTTCAGGTACTATAAATGACACCTTATGGATGAGGCCACTGGTGCTGATTTTGCACCGGTTGTATATTTGGCTTTGATGCTTTTGTGAATACCATTGCCTGAAAAGCTAGATTTCTGCAAATCAACGTTATAAATTATCATGATAAAGCTCAGACGAGAGATATATTGGTCAGAGGAGATCAAGAATATAGGCCCACAAGTGTTAATGTGCACCAGTTTTCAGATGAGTACCGGTTCTCCTTAAAGAGATCAGCTGAGTATTACAGACGGAGCTCCATAGAATAGAGGTATGCAAAGTAAAGTTCTCGCAGGATGAAAAATTTCTGGCAAATACCACCTAGGAGAGGTATCTACACTTAAATGGGTTATTCACACTAGCCCATAAAAAACAAACCATGCTGATCACTGGGGGACTGACTGCTGGGACCCTCAACAGTTCCTGAGATCGGGGCTTCGAAACAATCTTCAATGGAGCAGAGGTGTAATGTGCTTAGCTATATTCAGCAATCGCATTGACACTGGAGTGGAGATTGAGCTTGTGCATTTTTGCGGCTTTCAGGATGAAGCTTCAGAGCCCAAGTCTTGGGATAATTGGAGATCCCAGCAGTCGGACCCCAAGCAATGAGCATGTTATCTTCTAGCCTATGGATAGGGGATAACTTGCTTCTTTGAAAATAACCCTTTGGGCTCATGCACACGACTAACTCAGACGAGTCCCAGCTGTGGTTTTCACGGATGGCACTCATATCCATGATATATTCTATTGGGATGTGCACATGTCAAATTTTGGATCAAAATTGGCAATGCAAGTCTATGGGTTCGTGAAAAACATTGAGTCACCCAAGTATAGTCCAATTTTCATGGACTGACAGAATGGAGAAGGCGTATGAACTTTTTTTTCTCCACCTGAGAGAAAAACAAACCCCAGTATGATCAGAATAATCTAACCATTTTTCTCAACTGGAGAGAAATCTGTGTGACCCTAGGCTTAGAGTCAATATTGGGCTAGAAAGGCGAGAACTGATATGCAGAATTATAGTCCATCAGCCCGGTCAGTACTCCACAACCGCTAGGCGAGGGACCTACGACTCTCCTTACCTATATGGACTTCTAACATTTCCATTTTTCCCTGATCATTTTGCGAGACTGTAAAAGGTCAAACATTGACTTATTGGGCAGCTACTTATAAGATACTTTTGCTCGGTCTCCAAACGAGTTATTTGGGATAGTTTTCAGGTACAAGTAAGTGTTCTAAAATAAGAGTTCAGTGTTGACATAATGCAAAAGAAAAAAAGAAAAAGTAGAATCGCTGTCAAAAGAAGCGCTACTGGGACTGACGATAACGTTCAAGGTCTTTATTATGATGAATGCATTTTGTGCTTGGTTTGCAGTGCAAAGGGGGAAATGTGAGGATAATTGGTAGCAAATACAAACAACAAAATAAGCACAATTTGGTGCCGATTTTTCCGTACCTTTTAATAAATGTGGGCCATGGTTTCCTCTACCACTCCCAATATGAGTTTTCGTTATGATTGCAGTTCGCACATTCAAAACATAAAAGGCCTGGTTTCCAGATATTCGGGTCATCCATGTCAAGATGTTGGCCCTCAACTAACGTCAAAACAGCATCAATTGTCATTAGTGATGGGATAAGGTGTTATCCAAGCATGCTCGGGTGCTAACAGAGGGTCTTCGGCGTGCTCGAATAATATGTTCGAGTCCTGGCGGCTGCATGTCTCTAATAGTCGCAACACATGCTGGGATTGCTTGTTGAATGTAAATGATCCCATAAACTATGGGCTCCATTTTCACATCCTAATCAGATAGGTGGCACCTTGACAAAACCTAAAAAGGTGGAAACGAGGCCTACTCAGATAAAGGATATCTTAAGTAGGTCAGATAATAAATTAAATGTTGATCACCATAAACCTAAAGAAGTTCCACCTTGTTAATCTCTCATAGGCGTAGTAGGGTCACACCGCACAGACGTGGTTATATCCACCTTGTATTGCCTCGTCCTACTCATAATGACTACTACAGGTCTATACATATTGCATCCGAAATTCAACACCAAGGCGAAAAGCATGTACACGCCCTTATCTCTGCACCTCCTTATAACACTCATGCGACAACAGAACAGGGAGGGAGCACACACGGGTCCCTGCCCAAGGGCCACAAGTCACTAGCTATAAAACTGCAGGAATGTGTACTGCGCTGTGTCCATGAGTAATGGGCCAGAGCCTCTCCGTGTACAGGGGAAGCAGGAACTAGCTTGCCAAATGCGTCCTCCGCTCCACCCAATGTCACACAGTAGTCAGAGACTGGCGGGTGATTCAGCCAAATCTACTCCAGTCTGATACTGCATGATGAAGGTTGTAATTCCCCAAAGTGTTGTGCACATTTGAATAAAAAAAAAAAAGGAGTCAGAAGGAAATGCAAAAATGTGCTGTTTATAATGGAGGACATAGTGCTGTCTAAAGCCACGTGCGCACATGCGTATTTGGTGAGTTTTTTACCTCAGTATTTGTAAGCCAAACCAGGAGTGGGTGATAAATACAGAAGTGGTGACGTGTTCCTATTATACTTTTCCTCTGATTGTTCCTCTACTGATTTTGACTTACAAATACGGAGGTAAAAAACCTCACCAAATACACAACGTGTGAACGTGGCCCAAGGGTGAGTCTTTTTGCTCAGTTTTTGAAGGGGATTTTGGAGAAGAAACAAATAAATCAGCAAAGAGACTCAGCTGTAGTCTTCATGCTAAAATGACTCTTTCCTCAATATGAAATGGAGTATGAGAGAAGACTGCTTCACAACCAAATTGCTGATCCGTAACTTGCTTGTGTTTAGGAAATTGGAGTTATTGGCTGCTTGGTACTTTTAGTACCACAAGTCACAAACAACCAGCATGTTATAGTGATAGGATATTATAATGAAGCATTTATCACCAATAGGGCTCGCTCACAGGAACGTATACATCGGACGAGTGTTGAGCAATGTTTTATCAGATAGCATTCGGACCAATGTTATATTATGGGGTAGTGCTGATCAGCTGGTTTTTTTTTCTCCCCTTATACAGATTCGGAATGAGGAAAAAAATTGCTTCATGCAGTGCAAATCAAATGCCACTCACTCAGGTCTATGGGTGCGTGGAAAATATCTGACATCTGAGTGCAGTCCAATTTCCACAGACTCACAAAAATGGGGAAATCTTGCTCTTGGTCTTCTTCACACCTGTGCTATGATTCTCTCTGATTAGAGTTTCAGTCTAATTTCAAGAACAATCAATCTGATTCTCTCGCGTGAGAGAATCTACGCTCGTGTGACCCCGGCCTTACACCAGCACTTGGATGTGTCCTCCAGTGCCATGGGGTTCTCTATTCTGATGATCGGTGGGTTTCCTGGAGTAATACCATAATATATGCTTTAGGGGAGAGGGGAAAACCTTAACATATGAAAACAGCAGCCCCATGCTTTCACTGACTAGATACAACTTTACAGGTAGCCTGAGACTCTGAACTATGGACTGCACACATTGCATCATACTGAGCGCAGCCGGTTGGCATCTGTGCACGCTCTAAATGCCATCTTCAGTGTACATCCATTGTGACATCCAATAATTATTAACATGACAACCATTTATCAAGATTTTATTAACGGGTTCATACAGGATTAGAAAAATTCTAATATATAATTATAAAAAAAAATTGCAGGCACAATTCATGGGGAATCCAGTGTGTCAATAAATGAATACATGAAATATATATATATATATATATATATATATATATATATATATATATATATATAAAATTTTTCTCATGTATTCATTTATTGACATACACTTTGTTTCCTGGATTCCCATGAATTGTGCCTGCATTTATTTTTGCACTTACATGTATGCAAATGGGATACAAATCATTTTTTACAACTGGGTTTCATTAAAAATATTGCTCTTTTTGGCTTTTACAGGATCTTTGTTTCTTTGCACATTCAACTTTGATGTGGTCTGTCAGTAGAGAGGAGCTCAGAAAAAAAAAAGACAAAAGTTTTAAAAAAACTCCCCATCTTTGAAGAAAAAAAAAATGCAGATCCCTTTTATAATCCTGGACAAACCCTTTAATCAAAATTACCAGCAGCCAAAAGTTAGTGGATTCCCCAGTACCTGACATTGGTCATTTTCAAAGTGAATACTAAAACCTATTCTGATGTCACTAGAAGTCCAACATGAAGATCCTGGACCCCAGGGTGTCCAGAAATAGAAAAACATGGCTACAATCTGCTAAAAACAGCGCCCCACTTGTCCACAGGTTGCATTTGGTATTGCAGGTCTAATTTAGTGAATTGAGCGAAGCACACAAACTAACAGCTGTGGTGACATTTTGAGAAGGGCGCAGCCATGTTTTTCCAATATTAGACATCCCCTTTACATCTGTATCAGTGTGCCTCGCTGTCCATGTATTAGGATCTCCCTTCTTTGTCAGATCAGCCTTTAGGACCCTTTAGGCGGTGGTGCCAGGTGTGACTTACCTTTGCCCTCTCTACTGCAACTTCTGGTTAGTTTTTATGCCATAAGATGTTCACCTTTAAGACTTGAATAAATGCCAGCAGTTGGCACCCACAAAAAAATAAATACGGTAAATTAAAAAAAAAAAAAATTTAAGACACACAATGGTGGATAGTCAGCGACTAAACATGAGTGATTAGATTTTCCCTGTCCTGTTCCACCATCTGATCATCGGTGGCAGCCATTTTTCGCTTTATGATGTTGTAAGGCCTAGTAAATGCCAGAGGTGCCCAGGACGCCGGGTGCACTGGCACCTATGGAGGGCCAGGCCAGTGCACATTGAATTGCTCATCTCTACCAGTGACATTCAGATTAGCAGCAATCACGCCGTACCATATAAAAGGTACTGCCACACTAAACAATCCCGCTAGCGATCACGATAACGACGCATACTAATGCGATCGCTAGCGGGATTGTTTCTATATCGCTAAATGCTGCCACGTTTAGCGATATAGTTAATGACGCTATCGCCGTTAGCGATCTTCTTAACGACTTTAGCGGTACAAAAGTACCGCTAAATCGCTAAGAAAAGGTGCCACACAGCGATTAGATACTTACCCAGCGGGAGCGCCGACGAGAAAATAGAGTCCGGAACGATTCCAGCGACGAGCGAGATCACAGCAGGAAGCTCGTCGCTGGAAGCTGCCGCACTGAACAATATCGCTAACGGGATCGCTAAATAGTGACGTTTTTTTAGCGATCCCGTTAGCGATATTGTCATATAAAATATGTCAGTGTCCGTTAGTAAATACTCAGTAGTAAACGCCATCAGATAAAATAAGTAATGCACCTTAAAAGCTTTGTGCATTGGGACACTTTATCACCGTGCCGGGTGCCTTTAACAAGGCCAGCACTGACACAGAAGCGGAGAGATGAATGCCATAAAACCTCCCAACAAGCACAAAGGATCAGGGCTGAGTAATGCGACAAATCTTTAAAAAAAAAAAATAAATCACGGCTTATTTTTATTAGGATCTTCAGGAAGTTGTAGGAGAGGAATCCTTAATTAAGGGATGAAGTAATTGATTGATGTGCACAGTGTACAAACACACACTGCCCTGTGAGTAATGGGACGGCATTATACAGAACACCCAAAAGTTCCTCACCGACAGGGGAGCAACTCGCATCATACAAAAGTCAATAACAAAAGCATAAAAGCAATAAATCTGATGTGTTCTTTTATCCATATCTTTTGTTACGTTGTTCAACATTCTAATCGTTTGTTACATTTGTCTATGGAACAGTTATGAGATGTGTCACCAAGTTACCAAACTTTTCGAAATTTCACGTTGAGATTTCCAACTGCTAATCGACTTTTGGGAAAGCTGGGTGATAACCAATATGGTCGTGATTCTAGACCCTGTGAGGGTTGCAGCCCAACTTTTCCGGGTTCACAAATAGGAAATTTGGCTATGCATTAATACATCCACAGATTCTCTAATGCCGCATGATGGGATGGATTTGACATTCAGGGGCTTATTAAAGTTGGGTGCCAACTCCTGGTAAGAATTTTGGGTGTCACACGGCTTTTCTAGGGACACTGACACACAAATGGAAAAGGAATATAGAAGGATTGCAGCTGACAAAAATGGAAAAATAAACTCGCCCTTGGGCACCTTATTGACCAGGTGTTGAGGTTTGCTTTATAGTATATTGTCGTGTGGTAAGTAACTGGAGGTTGTCGTGTGTAGGATAGCCTCAGGCAGTCAGCCTAGCCTTATTCATTCCAGTAAGAGCTCAATGTTCATGTCCAAACAAGGCGACATGGATAATCGGAATAATTAGTTTTATAACATCTAGAAGTGCCCTTACCTCCATAACTGGCGTTGCTCCTTGATGAGCTCGGTCCCTTTTGCATCATCCGTGCCCGGACTTGTTCCTGAACTCGAGCATTGCGTAGCTCCAGGCTCTCGTCACGCAGTCTGCGGTCCAGTTGGGAGTCCGTCGGCAACGCCAATGAGGTGATATCGTTGTTTGGCTGCAGGGCCGACATAAGGAAGTGACCATCCTGCATTTTCAAGCTTTGTGGGTGGAAGTGCAATCTCCCACACTTCGAACCTGGCTATACTCCGCGTCTGGCTCACCGTAGGCACCCCACCTGTATACTATGGGTGGCACTCTCCTCCACCTGTCAAAGCGGACCCCCTCCTAGACTGATTCCAATCCTGTCTAAGCTTTACACGGTCTATGGCACAAACCGTTCCTGCTTCTCAGTGGCCTCCTCTCCACGTTCTCAGCCTGTCTCTACTCCATGCCCCACCCTGCCATTACCTCAGCACTCCTACCTGTCCCTGCTTCTCTCTACTCCGCCCTGTGACCTAATACTTATCCTGCTTTCACTCTGTCCCTGTTCTCCTACAATATCCTTTTGTCCCTAGATTATTCCCAGCCTCTGTCTCCTTGCAAGTTCCTTCACACCTGTAGATGTTCTGCAGATCACTCACACCTGGCCATGCACCTTGGAAGCCCTGAGATGTCTTCAAGAAGCACATACACAAGGCTGTACATGCTCTCTCCTCGCAGTCTAGCTATCTCACACCTCACTCACTGCACTCCATACAGGAATGTAACATCCCCCTCTGTGTCCACAAGGAATCTTCCTCCCTTTCCCAACCCCTTGCTGAAAAACACTATAGCAAGTCCTGGACACCTTATCTTGGCAGAAAAGCCACTGGGGCCCTGTCCAAATCACTTGTGTAGTCTATGGTAAAGACTACATTCTTCTCGACAGTGTACATTTTCTTTAAGCACAGCAACGTATACAGTAATGGTTAAACGTATACTTTTTAAGGGCTCCTTTACAGTTTTTTTTACAAGTATTTTCTGCACAGTATTATCTTTTATTATTAATCTAAAAAATGCTGGGTTTTATTTTTTTTAAAAAAAAATATCACTGACTCCAAGAATACATAAAAAAAGCAGAAACTATAACATCAGGCCCAATTCAACATTTGCAGTTTTTTTTCCAAGTCACTTTCCCTTTTTTGTGCCTTGTATTCATCAGCATTTTTTGCGCCAAATTTTTCAAAAGGTGCACAGGATGCGTGAATAAAATAAAAACTGCGCTTCATTTTTGTTTATAAGCTTTTCTGTTAAATCGATGCAAAAATTTCAGAAATTCATGACACTACTGCAGAAGGGGACTAGAGTGTTTTTTGTGCAAAAAAAAAGTGACTTTTTGAAAAGTCGCAATTTAATAATCAGCCAAAAACTTCTGGCAATGATGAATCATGAAATAGGCTGTAAAAAGTGCAAATTTAAAGAAGAATTAGGAGCAAATGAAAAGCAAAAGTAAAACACGAAAAACTAGTCAAAAGCAGAAATGCAATAAGGAATCGAGACCTTTATATTTTCCTACGATCTTTATGGCTACATTCCCACGGTGAGTTTTTGATGTTGCAGATTTTCTACACCATTTCTGCACCTATTTTGTAAATTACGTTACTTGCGTTTTTACATGTGTTGTTGGTGTGTCATGCATTAAAGGGGTTGTCCACTTCTAGGACAATCCCTTCTTGATCTAAATGTTTGGCCCCGATAAAATGAAAAAGCTTACTCACCTCCCATGCCGGAGTTGGCACTCTCGGTCCCGGGGTTCTCGTGCGATTGAGGACACATCGTGCCTTGCGCCCAATCAGCCCTGGCGTCACTGTCCCGCCTTCATACATATTGAACATGAAGAGGAAGTCAGGGATCAGCTGTAGCCCGGACTTTCTCTTCATGTTCAATTCATACGAAGTCGGGGCCAGTGATGACAGCGAAAATTTGGCGCTGGGCACCACGTGTCGCACGGTAGACCCGGTACTGTGATTGCTGATAATGCTGGAATGGCGCCGGCACAGAAGGTGAGTATAAGCTTTTTTATTTTATCATCATTGACTTGCATTAGATATGGAAAATTCCCAGGTGAAAAACCTTAGTGTATTTCCACTGTGGAAACGCATCAAAAATGTATTTAATCTGCACACGACTGTATCAATGAAATGTTGTCAAAACAAAAAAAACAGGAATTCTAGAAAAACAAAGCATCTTTATTTACAGCATGACACATCAGGAAGAGACAAAAAATGAAGCATCAAAACTCTGATAAAAACGCACACAAAAGCACAATAATAATCTCAAGTCATCAAAATTAGCTAACTGATGCTGAAATGCTGCAGAAAATCTGCAATATCATACACACCAATACTCACTGTGTGAACTTAGCCTACACAACCTGCCTCATTTTTTTTTAACTAAAAAAAGGAAAAAAAATTTGAAAAAATATACAGTAGTGATAGTGAATAATTCGCTGGCTAGAGTATTCGGCAAGTCTGTGCATTGCGATCCGACCTCGGACCTATCATCACAGACATCTGAAAGAGCCCTAAGGGCTCATACCCATATGTGTGAAAAAAAAAAGTTTTGATATCAGGACCGAAAAAACGGATGAGTGGCAAGCAAGTCTCATGCGAGTACAATGCAATTTTTGTCACATAGCATCTGTATGACATCCGTATGACCTGCGTATGCAATCCTTATGCAATGCATTTTTTTTCTCTGGAACTATTATTCTACAATCATTTACAGGACCATTTACAGAGTTCTATGCCAAAGAATGGTAAGGTATCTGTAAAAAAACGGATGGCATACGGATGGTGCGAGTGCTGTGCGTTTTTTTTTTTTTTTTTTTCTTGCATCCATTGACTCGTATTGGCGAGTCTTGGCCGAGATATGCAACAAATCACAGCATGCTGCTTTTTCTTTTTTTTTCTCAGTCCGATTTCAGCTGAGAAAAAAAAATTGCAGATGAGATGTAACCCATTGAATAACATTAGTCAGAGTGCAATCCGATTTTTTTTTTTTTTCTCGGATTGCACTCGTCCGTTTTTCTCGCAAATGAGTATGAGCCCTAAGACAGTTTTTTGGTGGAAATGATGGTAAAATAGTTGTGCTGTGGCTCTTCATGCCCCTAAGTCCCATCCAATTTTTAGAAAAGTAAGGGACCCCTTTAAAAGAGTTAAAAGTATCAAAATGTTTGTGAAAATAAGCCATAGACCAGGATCACACATGCGAGGAAATCGTCCGACACTCGCATGTGAAATTCCAGCTCTGGCGCCGACACTCGGGAGTGGAGTGCGCGGCTGCATGTATTTCTATGCAGCCGCTTGCTCCACTCCCGAGTCCCGGCGCCAGAGCTGAGATTTCACATGCGAGTGTCGGCCGATTTCCTCGCATGTGTGATCCCGGTCATACACCAAATTTTTTAACTGTTTTTTTTAAATAAAAAAAACGCATGTAGATGCAATAGTAAACTCCCTCCATACCTTTAAAATTTTCTTTCAAATATTTAATTACCATTCTTTCCATATATGCATTTTTTCTGTCATTTTTCAAGTCTTTTAGAAAAGCTTAAGGGATTAATCTCAGAAAAAACACCCTAGCAAAGCATTTTGAAAAAAGAAAACAAACACACAGAGATGTTCCTCTGACCTCTCCGCCAAAAAAAGGGCTTGGTGTGTAGTGTTTCATAATGCACTCTAGACTTAGAAAGTATCTCCAGAAATGTGAATCCAATTTTTTTTTATATCGCTGCAGTTATGTGAGCCAAAGACCCCCCCAATATTAAGTATTTGCTACAATAAAGAAACAAGTTTAGCACACCGAACGCACGTTGACCAAAAACACAGCTGTCAGAACCTTGCTTAGGCCGGGGTCACACTTGCGAGAAACTTGTACGACTCTCGCACCTCAATACCCGGCACTCGGGAGCAAGGTGTATGGCTGCATGTATTTCTATGCAGCTGAACGCTCCAGTTTCGAGTGCCGGCGGCAGTGCTGGGTATTGAGGTGCGAGACTCGTGCGAGTTTCTCGCAAGTGTGATCCCGGCCTTAGACATCATTCAGTTGTCAGTAAGTTTTCTGGTACTCAAAATAGTGTCTGATTTTCTTCAGTGTTTGGATCCGGTATTCATCAGAGTTTAGTCTGTTTCAGTTTTTCCTCAGTAATTTTCTCATAAGGAAAACAAAAAAAAAATCCAGAGCTTCTCTCATCAAAGTTAAAACCCAAGAGTGCATGGACTACACACGGATGTCAGTGATTTTCACAGATCCACAGAATTGTATGGGTGATTTTGATTCATAACTCCAGATAACTAAGAACATCATTCCAACTGCCTCTCCATTTGTAAGAAAATGCTAATTCGATTTCCTTGGCTTATCTTTAGGAGGTATCACACCTCCCACCTCATGAACAAATGTCCTACTGTACTATCCCTTTAATGTTGTGCCTTTTTTTTATTAAGCTATTTGTAATCCTGCCTGAAGAAGGAGCCCCTGAACTCTGAAAGCTTGCAAACATTATTTTTCTGGTAAGCCAATAAAGGTATCACTCTGAGAATACTTTTGTCATCATTGGGCGGAAAAGTATTCACATCAATAACTCGGATCAAAAACTGAAAATGTTTTTTGTTCACACATGGTGTGTAAAAACACGGACAATTGAACAGCCCCGTAGACTACAATGGGTATATGTTCAATCTGTGGAAAACATGGATAGAACACATGTCCGTATGAATGACGCCAAGTAAGGGTTTTTTTTGTCGTCTGTAAAAAAAAGATGTTAGTTTTCCCCTCACCCATGATAGCACCTGAGAGAGTAGGATCCACCCCTATTACTGGACAGGAAGCCAAGTGCACAGAATAAAAAGGCAACTCCCACTTCCTCCTTCAATGTGGTTTCCTGTCCTTTGGATGTAGGAGCCTTGAGCCCACGGCTGAAGCAGCCATGAATCATGGAACACCAAAGTGTGTTCTATAGCAACCTTAGTAAGAATAGCAGTGAGTACAGGGGCCCAGTTGGGTGTAGAAATGCTAACATCAGTCTGGGAAGATCTACATTTAATGCTTTAGGACCTACGTATGTTTTGTGTCTGGTCTAGAGCCTTGTTTTTCAGTAGCCCTGGGCCTAATGATTCTCACATGTCTTGGCCTGGGTGTGTGACTTGTAGCCTGGGTGCGGGACCTCCAGCCTGTGTGTGTGTGTGTGTGTGTGTGTGTGTGTGTAGCCTGCAGCATGGCTGGCATCATGGCTTGTGTGGACCCTGCTGCCTCAGGTCTGGCTTTGTGGCTTGTGTGTTGAGCCTACCACCTAATGTTTGGCCTCATCCTGTGTGGGGGGCCTGCTGACCCATGTCTGGCATCGGGTCTTGCGTGTTGGGCCTGACGACTAGGGCAGCGCCTCTTGTATTGTGTGGAGCTAGTCACCTGGGTATGCCATCATGTGCCATACCACCTCATATCTGGTATTTGGCCTGCCTGATGGTGCAGGACACTGCATAGTTTTGTAATAATCTGTCACCTTAAGTCTAGGGCTTTCTTCGTCTGTCTCTTGCCTGTTCTAGTTTTATCAGCTCTTAGCACGTAGCTATGATGCGGTAACCAGAAATTTGCCAGGATAGGAATCTCAAACTGTTTTTGCTTAAATACAATTCTTAGGAGAACTTAACGTTACACCTTAGAGGACAAAAGGGAAAAATAAAAATAAAATAAGACGGTTAAAGTCAGATTATAATAATAAATATTCCTGCTGGTTTCTGGATCCCCTTTCAGTGTCCCAGAATGCCAATCTACACTTAATAGTATAGTAATGGGTAGATATTGAGCCATCAGATGATCATGGACACTTGAAGTGTCTTCTGGTCCAGATCTGGCCTTGAAGGGGCCTTCAATGGAAAAGGTCAACAATATTGGGGTAGAAACCCTAGTCAAGGCCTTGTTAAGGTTACGAGGGTCCTTGAATCATTTAAACTTCTGCTTCCATTAACATGCTAAGTCTTTTTACCAGTTTCTATATACTTCACTTGTTGGTTAGGTTATTTAATGAGTACAGAATGTCTAATTAAAATCCGAGGAAGATAACCAACCATACATATAAGTGAAGTTAATTCCTTTTATACCCTTGTTGGTGCTTTTTTCTTGTTGTGTTGATAGTCATTACCTTGATTGAATGATATCTAAGACTTTCATAATTTTCCTTTCTCAAGCACTATCCATTGAACTGGGATATTCTGGGGATCTTTCTTTCAGGTATAAAATCCTACAGGGGTGCTCCATCCCTATCAGATGATTCCTTTATCATCATCTCTCAGGTGCTGTCATGGGTGAGTGGAAAAAAATGATAATTCCTTACCGGTAATTTGATTTTCCTGAAACCCATGACAGCACCCTAATATTCCCGCCCTCTGGCTCATGGTTAATTGTGGTTCTCAATCTTCTCTTCTCACAATGGAGAATGGGTATGAGTGAATGTATAATTAATTATCAAGATTGAATATATATTGGGTGACTCCTACTTAACGTCCTGGAAACCACATTGAAGGAGGAAGTGGGAATTGTCTTTTTTATTTTTGCTCTTGGCTTCCTGTCCAGTAATAGAGGCAAATCCTACTCTCAGGTGCTGTCATGGGTTTCAGGAAAATCAAATTACCGGTAAAGAATTATCATCTTTCCATCAGTGTGTTGGATCAGATTGTCATCGGTGTTACATCAATGTATCTTTTTTACCATCAGTGTGCTACATTTGCAAAATTAAAAAAAACTCGGAGATTTCACAAGTTTCTACTAGCATACAATCATTGAAACACGGAAAGTAAACTGCTTGAGCTAGGATGCCATCCACGTTCTACCAGTTTTATCCACATCCGAAGAAGGGTCCAATTATTCTGATCAGAGTTTGATCAGAGTGGCATGATTTTCTCAAAGGTGGAGAGAACAAACAGGTTCTCCACCTTCTCCATCCTGTCAGTCTGTGAAAATCATGTCATCTGAGAGTGATCTGATTTATTTATTTTTTTCTCAAATGACTTGGTCCAAGGAAAAAAAAATCAGACATTTGCGAAGCCCCATAGAATAGCACTCAAACTTATGATATCGATGAAATCCATGGATATCACTTCTCCAAGAAAATCGGAAGTGCACGAGCCCTTATACAGAGAATATTAAGATGCACGTATTTTATTAAACCAATACAGAAGTGCTTATTAGAGATGGGAGAATCAATCTGCAGGACTCGGATGCATCGGCCATGTCAGTACTCCGTGATGGCTGGATGGGAGCCCTGCCAATCTCCGCTTATGTCACAGCCTTCCTGGCGCTTCTTTTGATTAGCTGGGATGGCATGCGTGATAATGTTGTGCCATCTAATCAAAACAACGGCCAGGAATTCTGAGATGTGAACAGAGATTTTCAGGGCTCCTGTCCAGCAGCCACCGAATGTTGGCATGGCCATCTGTATGCTGATAGACAAAATGATTCTCCCACCTCTTGGCTCCTCTACCTTTTTATCTGTACACATAAATGGATAAGTTATTCCTAAAACCACTGACAACTGAAGTGAAAATCATTGATTTTCTCGTGACAGAGGCCTCTATTAATTGTGACATGTATAAGCTGCATTCTCTTCGTGGTGCAGATTTTTGATACATATTTGATTTCCAAAAAAAGTGTTTGGTTTTTCGTTTTTTTCCCAGACCATAAGAAAATCTAAATCACATGTGAACACTGGTTTGGGCAGAATGTGAATAGTCCATCTTGTGGGGTGTTCTGGGAATGAATGGAGATTGGACTAAACAAGACTTGCCTTTAAATTCACAATGGAGTAAGACTGGACTAGAGACTGCGAGTAGCACATATTGCTGAAAAAGTTAATAATGGCTTTGATAGAAACGTATCAGAATGCACATCACATCACAGCTTGCGATGTATATGGCTGTGTAGCTGAAGATTAATCATGGTGCCCATGCTAACGCCCTCTCCACTGTCAAACGTGCCTTGAATGGACATTTGAACATCAAAGTTGGTCCATGGGCTAATGGAAGAAGGTGGGATTTTTCAATTAACCACATGAATGCCCAGGTTGTTGTGCATCAACTACCTGGAGAAGAGATGTCACCCAGATGTATGTAAGCCTACTGAGGCACTGTGATGCTCTGGGCAATGTTCTGCTGAGAAACCCTGGGTCATGCAATTCATGTGGATGGTACTTTGACACAGATCAATGCCCCAGATTACGACTTGCAAGATTTAAAGGATCTGCTGTTAACATCTTGGCACCAGGTACCACAGGGCAACAATCTTGTGGCGCCCAAGAAGACTCGATGGATCAGAGTTGTCTAGGAAGCATAAGGTGGGCCTGCACAATATTAGGCAAGCAGTTTTAATAGACTATACTATTATTATAATATACTATCGCCATTTGCAGGAAAATATGGTTCTTGAAACACGTTCCATATTTGTCAACGTATTGTGCGTGCCATACTTCACCAAGAAATATATCGGTTTTGCGGTTTTTTTTTTTTTTTTCTCCTTCTGAAACTGCCGAAAATGAGGTCAGACAGAGCACAAAGTGACTCCATCTGCTTCAATAAAGTCAATGGCCCCATCAGTGAATCCACTTCAATCACATAATTCAGGGCTTGAGACACAAGCCCTGACAAAGACAGTACATGTTGCTAACTCATGATGTGAACCCGGCCTAAGTTATGTGCCATTCTACAGTCGAAACTACAAGCCGGGTTTGCCTGTGCAGTCAGGCTATTAGCAGCCGTTCCAAGCCACAAATGTTACTAGTGAAAGCACTCTTAGGCCGGGGTCACACTTGGGAGTGCAATGGGAGAAACTCGCGCAAGTCTCTCACATCAATACCCAGCACTGCCGCCGGCACTCGGACCGGAGCGTTCGGCTGCATAGAAATACATGCAGCCGAACACTCCAGTCCAAGTGCCGGCGGCAGTGCTGGGTATTGATGCGAGAGACTCGCGCGAGTTTCTCGCATTGCACTTGCAAGTGTGACCCCGGCCTTACTTTTTCTTCCACAGATCAGGCCCTGGAGATGTGAGTATAGCAATTTAACATATACCCAATTAAATTTAGCAATAAAAATATTCCAGCTTGTCGTAACTTTACATTCATTTTAAACAGCAAGTTTGGGCTATCCTTCACATATACTTTTTTTAGCCTTAAAAAAACGCGGGTTTACAAGCACTTCTTTTCTGATATTTTTCACCATTTTTTTATGTGTTTTGGGACTTGCAATTTCTGTTGTTGCATTTTTGTTTTTAACATTACAAATTATACGATTTATAGATCAGGAGATTACAAGATCCATCATGATTTATAGTGTCAAAATCACAAAAAATTAAAGTTATACTAACACAACTTTTTAACAGAAAAAAAACTAATAAAGCCTATGGTTGTTTAAAAAAAAAAAAAAAAAGCTACCTGGAAAATGTCATACCTAGAGGGGAAAAATTACAACTAATAAAATGGCCAGTGTGTGTTGCTAGTAAATATTTTCCTTTTACTTTCATGTGTTTGGCTGAATAAAAAGGCTATAAAAAATTGCTTGTGCCACTAAAAACACCTTAAAAGGATATTTAAGGTGTTTTTAAAACTGCAACACACAAATTTCAAATGAATAGACATTATAAAGAACCATCCCTTATAATGGTATGTATTAAATGAAGATTTATCCTGCTGCTGGCCTGGGAAAGCCAGGGAGAGGTTGATCTATGGGGTACATTCTAAAAGGCCTGTAAAAAAGTTCAGGGGTCGGAGGTTTGTTTTGCGTCTCCTTTGCTTTCTCACAAAAGATGGAATTTTCTCAATCCTTCTCACAGCAGAAGCTGTATACTTTCATCAGCAATTAATCTGACTGAAGTCCTTTTGTTCGAATGTCGCATCCCTATAAAACTGTGAGTAACGCAATTAAAATCTAATATGTCATGGAAAAAAAACAATCTCGGGATTATCCTATATTTTGATATACGAAACTGCCCAAATGTTGTGTCTAGCTACATACATTACTAATTCCTATAAAACGAAGCTGTGTGATTCACTGAAACTACCAGCTATGACACTTATAGTGATGAAGGCATTTAATATATACTACTGTATATTCAATGACAGATGAAATGTTTAGGGATACTATAAATTCTCTATATCTCTAAATGTCCCCAGCAAGAAGTGCGCTGGTAAAAGGGGGTCAGCCAATCCTAAATCAGTTTAAACTGAGCACTTATTCATATGGAGGACTTATCCCCTACTAAAAACTTTAAATGTATAAATCTGTCCTACTTTGTAAAAAAACAAACCCTTTTCTTTCCCATATGTTAATTAGGATGCTCGGTACACCCTGTGCGTAGCTGAGCAGCTTCAGTGCACCATTCTGCCCCATGGATTTGGACACCCCCGCTTTACTCTCTGGTGAGCTGCAGGCCGCAGAGTAATTGGGGAGTATGCTGGTTTTATCGGCCAGGTTTTGCTTGACCATCTTTAAAAACTTTTCATTCTTTGTCAAAAAATACCCAGTCATGAGGGCCCGGATGGTGTCATGAAATTGGCCCAGTTCTTTCACATTGTACCCCTGCCTCTGCTGTGTGTCTCCCTCCCCTCTCCTCCTTGGTTGGGCAAAGAAGCTTGCCCTGTGCCACTAGAGGTGTCTGGGAATTTTTCCAACATTTTCCATAATGGCCTTCTTCTATAGCACCATTTTAATAGACCTCTCCGCCTCAGGAAAGGAGAGATGCAAGGTTTTCCTTGTAGAGTGGGTCTAGCAGGGTGGACTACCATTACTTTTTTTTTTCAGCCAAGATGAATGTAATTCAAGGGTCACGAGAAAGGCAGGGGTACATAGTCTGCCATATGTGCCTAGGTCCCTACAGCCAACAATTCCATCTCCACCATGATGATTACTCTGTCTCTTCTTCCTTAATCCCCTCCTGAGCCCATCCACTTAGGAGAGACAGGATGAAGCTTGTGTGAGTACTAACAAGCTCCTGTTCCTCCTCCTCAGCCTTCACCTCCTCATTGTTTCCAATCCACACTGAGCAGATGAGATGAGGCTGGCCTGGATAGTATCTCCCTGTCTCTTGTTTTCCTCCATCTCCACCTGGTCCACATGCAAAGCTTCATGTTTAATTGTAAGCAGAGACTGTTAAAGTAGGCACAGAAGCAGGATCATTGCGCTGATTATGGCGTCATCGGCGCTCATCATTTTTGTGGAGTCTTCAAATTCATGGAGAACCGCACAAATGTCCGACATCCATGCCCACCTTTTTAAGTTTTTTTTTGAGTTTTATATACCACCATAATGTAAAGAGAACCACATTAAACTATATGGATGACTACAGAAGCAAAAACAAGAAGTATGCATACAAAGGGATCACCATAAAAATAACACAATTTATTGATACAGCAAGGTGCATGCAAAAAACATACATTTAAAATAGCCTAGCTGCTATACAGATTCATGCCAGAACAACCAAATAAGGTTGTTTTTGGAGGATTTTTAAAGAAAATCTGTTACCCCAAAATTGCCATATCAGATAAAGATATGGCTGAATAGTTTGTCCCATAACAAAGCTAACGGTAGGTATCATATATCCTGATACCCCCGTTTTCATATCAAAATACCTTTGTAAAGTTGGTTATTTTCGGTGTCAATCACGACAGTCAGGTCAGGAGGGCGGCGGTTTTCATGTCCTCCCACCCCCCCCCCCGCTGCTCGTCATCAGTTGCGTATTGCCGTCGCCGTTCGGCTTCCCGAAATTGCGCAATTCAAAATCCGGCTCGGCGCATGCGCAGTGTGCTTTGCCCAGCAGTGGGCAAAGCATAAAATCAGTACAGCGCATGCGCTACTCTTTCCTTGCCCCGGAAATGACTGCTTGCCTTGGACGACTTCCGGGGCAAGGAAAGAGTAGTGCATGCACTGTACTGATTTTATGCTTTGCCCACTGTTGGGCAAAGCACATTGCGCATGCGCCGGGCCGGATTTTGAATTGCGCAATTGCGGGAAGCCGATATTTTGATATGAAAACGGGGGTATCAGGATATATGATACCTACCGTTAGCTTTGTTATGGGACGCACTATTCGGCCATATCTTTATCTGATATGGCAATTTTGGGGTGACAGATTCCCTTTAAGTACTCTTTTTTTGCTGTTCATTGATAGTATTAGAGATCGGACTCGCAAGTGTGGGGACCCTTGACGTGGGTTGCGAGCTTGCATATTTTGGCCATAATATCAACTGATACCTCACATATTTTTGTATGTGTTTTTTGCACTTTACTTTTCAGGGTGCAACTGGACCCATTTGGCACTGTAAACTGTGGTGTCTGTTCACATGGGATGCATTTTGGATAGCACTGGGCAACCCGCCTGATCTAATAGTATGGGCATCACTAATAGGCTGTAAGCCAGATGCTCTGCATAACCTGCATGTGAACAGCGCCGCATACAGACCTTTTTTGTGCATTAATATGCCAAGCAACCACCCCCTCCATGGATTGGCAGGCTGTGAGTGGTTGCCTCATTGGCATTCTTGCACCTGTGTTAAGTGGGTCCATTGTATCCTGTTAGTGCATGTGTTTGGAGGCCTAGGCAGGTAAACATCTCTGCCTTTTTTCTGCTGTTTTTTTTAAGGTTATAGTCGACCCTAAAAAGACAAGAGTATTTTAAATTACCTTATGACATGCAGAGGTTTTTCTCCCCCTTCTTTGACCAGATCGTGCACTTTGGAGGCTGTTTATTATGGAGTGATAAGTATACATGCTGCTTCTTGCTTAGGGATACAGCATCATTGTTATTGCCTTCATTTGATAATGGTTTGATTCGTTTCAGGGGGGTCTTATGCTAGTATATTGCTGCTCTTCCTTGTACCTACTGTCTTAATTAACCTTTCATTAAATTTGGCTATATCCATTTAATAACATGGATGCATGTTATTCATGAATGTTTTTTTTCCCTACATCCCTGCATGTCATATGGTAATTTAAAATACTCTGGTCTCTTTAGGGTTCACTACAACATTATTTGGTTGTTCTGGCATGAATCTGTATATCCACTGGGTTATTTTAATTGTGTTTAAATGTGTGTTTTTTGCATGCACCTTGCTGTATCATTAAAAATGTTTTATTTTTATGGTGATCCCTTTTGTATGCATACTTCTTGTTCTTGTTTCTGTAGTATATATTTACGGTATGCATTTGGTTGATCTCTATGGGTGGTGCCCACCATAACATTATTTCTTAAAACTGTATGGATGAATGATTGAATCCATAAAAAACTTTGGACGGCTTTTTGGAGTGTTATATACTCGTACCACTGAATTTAACACAAAGCACATAATACTGTATGGATGAGTAATTGAATCTAGACAAATTTTTCAATGCTTTTCTTGGAGTGTTACATTTCGGTGGTATATAACACTTCAAAAAAAAGGGTAGAAAAATTTGTCTGGATTCAATTAGCCATCCATAGAGTATTAGGTGCTTTCTGTTACATTTCGGTGGTATATAACAGAAAGCACGTAATACTCTAAGGATGAAAATATAGTGAATTTTTTAACTCCCAACCCCAATAAAAAATAAATAAATAAAAAAGCGATCACGTGCAGCAGATATATATTTAGCAACAGACTGCAGACGCTATGCCCTAGAAACTGTATTCTGCTATTCTCCCTGATCCTGCAACTGTCCCTTTCTAGTCTAAATGCAGAATGTATGTGGTATAAACAGCAAAGCACAGATGTAGCCCTTAAAGGGGCTGTTAGTATGATGGCTCAGAATCGGCACCAGAATCAACACTACAGGCTTCTGATTTAATATACTGTGCATGCACAGGCCTGTACAAGCACTCTGTCCCTCCAATAATAACTGTCCCTGAGCTGTGCAATGGCATCAGTGTGCCATGTGTGACGGCGCCTTTTCTTTATAACCCCTGATGAGGTAATGCAGCCAGTCAATCACAGTAATGCCACTACCAAGATGGCTGCAGCATTACAGTGACTTGCAGGCAATCCTCGCTTGCTTATTGGCTGTGTAACAGGCGCCAAACATGTGGGGTGGAGATTCGAGTTTCAAATCCGAGCACTGGCTCATGCTTGCCGAGCACATCTGAGCACCCAGATAAACGAGAGATATCCGCGTATCACCGAGCACATTCGCTCTTCCCTACTGATTATCTCAATAGTCTCAACAGATAGGTTAAAATTGGTAACTGATCAATTAACTGGTAATTGATAGGTTAACTGATCACAGTCAGCCATTTAGAGTTGGCCTTACAATTTAGATAGACATCATACAAAGGGCTAAATGTATTGACTTGGTCAATGGAAAAAGAGATTAATCAGCAACTGTAAAAGCCCAAATATCTGACTTATATTCCCCACAGTAGTCATCAGCCTGTCCCACAAACATCAGATTGTTAAAAGATTCAAATTAAATTGTTGGGATTAGTTTTAATCATCTAATGTGTTTAGCCAGATTTCACATTAATGCTCTGTGAATAATAAACACTCAATAATGAGCGAAAAGAAAATTAAACTTATGTAATTTATCTTTAAGACACACAAAAAAATTGAGCCTCATCATTGCTCAAATTGGCCAATTTTAAAAATCACTTTTTATTAGATAGGTTTCCGAAATGGTAATTCTGGCTGTTTCATTGCTCGGAACATCATAATTAGTTGTAATGTGTGGAGGAACCTGGCAGCAGATCACATTTTAGTGCAGTAGAAGACCACCCCCATAATAAATGGGAATTAAAGGTAGTTTGCTTCCACGACCGGCCCCTTTTGGTTTAGGGCATTAGTATGTCACCTGTTATGTTTCGGTAGCTGAGGAGAAATAGCAAAAATAGCAAAGTAGCAATACACCAGAGAGGCTGGAAACTATTGGGTTGCAGGACCCTAAACTAACGGCAACACTAGAAGTAGCCGTGGAGCGTACCTACGGTGATCCTAGACGCCTCGTCACAGCCGGAGAGATAGCTACACCTAAAGGCAGAAAGATGAAAACTAACTGCCCGTAGCAGAACCCCCAAAGAAATAGGAAGCCCCCAAACATGTAATGGCGGTTAGACAAGAAGAAAATACGAACACAGACAGAAAATAGAATGAGCAAACGCTGGGGCCCAATTCTGTCTAGATAGAAAAGTATAGGAAAGAATTCTGACTGCAACCCAAAAAAACCCTGGGAAAAATGCCAACACTTCTGATTACCAAAAAACCTGAGATCACACGATCTCTACCACCTAAATCAGATCTCTGGTGTAACACACAGCAATTCAGCTAATAAAAGTGCCACAGGAACAGAGCAAAAGTGCAAACACAAACTGAGCACAATTGCAGCGCCAGGCCCCAAAAGGGGACCAGGCTGAAGTCTACTACTAAGCAGCAAACCAGCAAGGAAAATCCAACAAGAGGAAAAAAAACAGCAAATCACTTATCTGAATGAGAGCAGGAATGCAAGCTGAGCTCCAAGCAAGACCTGGAAGAACAATTGATTACCGGCAAGGCTGATGGGAGTTCAGGTCACTTATATCAGACCATTCAGAGCCAGCTGAAGGCCATTCAGCAATTGGTTCATTACCCTCAGCAACCACCGGAGGGAGCCCCAGCTCAGAAGTCGCCTCCAGAGTATTTACAACAGTCACCCTATCAAATATGAAGTAGCAGATGCTATCATTCTTGATACATCGTCCTAAAAAAGTGGGGCCTTTTTTTTTTATCTCTAAGAAAAAGTAGACTATACGACTATTTTTGGTTCTGCTGAATGGTGAAAGGGGCTCATCGGGGGGAAAAACATGTTTAATCAGCCAACTTTTAGCCCTTGGACAGGCATATTAGGAATCTATTTTGTCAGCACAAATGTCCTCTCTATTTCAGCATTAGTAGAACTTCTGAAAGAGGCTGTAAATGTAAACAGTTTTATTGGGTATTTACTACAAGACTCATTACTACTAATTAGTCAGTCATGAACACAGGCTGACACGTCTAATAAATTATAAACCCAGAATCTTTGACCACACCTGGTTCCAGAATAATATTTGCCTACTTGTCGTCTCATGGACAGTTTATGATAATAAGGTCATAATTGCCTGTATAATCCATTCTTAATTGTGGCTCTCAGCAGTCAAGCAATCAACGGCCAACTATGGGGAAATGTCCCATCTTCTTACACCTCCTGCAGAACCTTTGCATACAGTACTATTGCTCTACCTCTCTCTTTTTCCCCATTATATTTCATGTTCCTTAACCTCTTTGCAACTACTTCCCCCACCTCAAGTTCTCCAGAAGCCAGAATTAAAGAGGTTGTCCACTACTCGGACAACTCCTTCTGAATCCGTTGCTCCCCAATAAAATAATAACACTTATAATCACCACCGGTGCCATTCCAGCATTGTCAGCACTGGCTCTCCTAGGGCTCATGTGACATTGGTATATCACGCAGTTTCTGCAGCCAATTCAGGCTGGCTTCACTCTCCGCGCCTTCGGACAAATCGCGACATCTGAACAAATTGCTGCTTCTTCAGGAGAGCCAGTGCCGGCAATGCTCTAACTGCATCGGCACCAGAGGTGGGTATAAGTGTTATTGTTTTACTGCGGGGAACATATCGGGATTCAGAAGAGGTTGTCCGACTTTATAGTCATTGAGAAAAACTTTGATCTGTAGAGTTATGCTGACTTTAGAGTTTTGTCTTAATTTCCATAATCGGCAACGTAACTTGAAGCTCGTGGGCCCTAATGCAAAATCTCCAACAGGGCCCCTAACTGTAATGGGCCTGCAATAGTATTGATCTTTAACCCCTTAACAACTGGAGGTATTTCCGCTTTTGTTTGTTTTTCACCCCCCTTCCTTCCAGAGGCATAACTTTTTTATTTTTCGGTTTAAATGGTCATGTGAGGGCTTGTTTTTTGCAGCACAATTTGTACGTTTGAACAACACCATTGTTTGTTCTTAACATATCGTGTACTGGAAAACGGAAAAGAAAATTCCAAGTGTGATGAAATTGCAAAAAAAGTGCAGTTCCACAGTTGTTTTTTTTTTTTTTTTTTTTTTACCATGTTCACTAAATGCTAAAACTGATCTGTCATTATGATTCTCCAGGTTATTATGCGTTCATAGACACCAAACATGTCTAGGTTCTTTTTTTATTTAAGTGGTGAAAAAAAGCCTAAGTTTGGTTTAAGAAAAAAAAAAAAAGCCTCATTTTCTGAAACCTGTGATGTCTCCATTTTTGGTGTGCCGAGCTGACATTTTTATTGATACCATTTTGGTGTAGATATGATCTTTTTATCGCCCGTTTTGCATTTTAGTGCAATGTAGCGGCGACCAAAAAACATTAATTCTTACGCTTTTAATTTTCTCTTTACGCCAATTACCGATTGGGTTAATTCTGTTTTTTATATTGACAGGGCAATTCTGAACTCGGTGATACCAAATGTGTATGTTTGATTTTTTTTTTATTGTTTTATTTTTAAAGGGGGGTGACTTGAACTTTTATATTTATTTTTTTATAATATTAAAAAAATGTTCTCCTTTTTTTGTATGCTTCAATAGCCTCCATGGGAAACTAGAGGCTGCACTACTTCGATTGCCCCTGCTACACATGATCAGATCGCCTGAGTGTAGCAGAAATGCTCACTTGTTTTGAGCGCCAACCACCGGGCGGTGCTCATAGCAGTCTGGCTATGACAACAATAGAGGTCTGCTGGAGACCCCTGGTTGTCATGCCCAGGGCCGGCGTCAGCACCCGGCACACCCGGGCAAGTGCCGGGGCCCTGAGCAGCGGGGGGGGCCCACTCGCCATCTGGCACCCCCCCTCCTTTAGCGGAGGAGAGCGGTGTCAGCGCCGCCACTGCCCCCCCCCCGCTTGCTCAGGGCCCCGGCATCAGATGGCACAATACTTACCTCTCCCGTGCCTCCGCTGCCGCAGCTCCGGGCTCCAGGGGGCGCCGGCGCTTCCTCTCACAGCAGGCCGCTGAATGACGTCATCATTCAGCGGCCGGCTGTGACAGAGAGCGCGGACGCTGGACGGGTAAGACGTGTGTGTGTGTCTCTGTGTGTGTGTGTCTGTGTGTATGTAGTGCGGTGCTTTGTGTGTATGTGTGTGTGTGTGTGTATGTGTGTGTGTATGTATGTGAGAGAGTGCTTGTGTGCTGTCTGTGTGATGATGGGCAGGCATTGCTGATAATGGGGAGGCATTGAAGATGATGATAATGGGCAGGCATTGATGATAATGGGCAGGCATTGATGATGGGGAGAAGATGATGATTGGCAGGCATTGATGATAATGGGGAGGCCATGATGATAATGGGCAGGCATTGATGATGGGGAGGAGATGATGATGATGGGCAGGCATTGATGATGATGGGGAGGAGATGATGATGATGATGATGGGCAGGCATTGATGATAATGGGGAGGCCATGATGATGATGGGGAGACAATGATGATGATAAGGAGGCAATGATGATGATGAGGAGGAAATCATGATGATAATGGGGAGTCTTTCCACAGCGCCCTTTCCTGAGCCGTAAAAGTGCAGAACGCAGTACAGCGCAGAGGAGAGGTCCATATTTTGTATGGAGCATTATATGGGGACCAGTATCCTGTATGGAGCATTATATGGGGACCAGTATCCTGTATGGAGCATTATATTGGGTCCAGTATTCTGTATGGAGCATTATTTTGGGTCCAGTATTCTGTATGGAGCATTATATGAGGGGTGACATCCTGCATGGGGTATTATATGGGTGATGAGGGGGAGACTGTGGTGCCCATAATATTGTATGGAGGACTGTACTGTCCAGTCTGTTCTGTGCGCTGTGAGGATTTGGCGGTTTTGAGCTATTGTACAATTTACAATAGGCATCAGTCATGTAATGGAAGAAGTGAAGTATTTGGCATTGTACTATACCCATATTTCTCTGCAGTATCTGTGTATTATGAATCGTGGTCTGTGTTAAAGGGGCCCACTGAGGCTCTTTCGCCCGGGGCCCATAAAAACCTGGAGCCGGCCCTGGTCATGCCGACCCATCGGTGACCCGTGATCATGTGACAGAGCCCGCACTGACATTGGCATACTAATTCGTCCGATGACTGAAAAAGGTTAATATTGTCCAAAATGACCATTTTGGCACCTTAGGCTCCAGGACCTGGGTGTGACTGCAACCCCTGTACCTATTATAGTTACACCCTTGCCCATAATATTATTGGAGTAATTGATTGTAACCACATTGTAGGGACCACTATATTGGTTGCATGGTGGGCAAACATCAAATATTTTTGGTATATAGCTCTTCCATGTCCCTGGTGGTCAAGTGGTTCACTGTGTTCTCCTTGCTTATAGAGGTTATCCAAACCTGAATGGGAGATAAACTGCAGTACTTGTTGCCAGACTAGTAGTGTTGAGCATTCCGATACCGCAAGTATCGGGTATCGGCCGATATTCGCTGTATCGGAATTCCGATACTTAGTTCCGATATTTTTCCAATATCGTATACCGGAATCGGAAGTTCCCATAATTCTTTGAGAGGCAATGTGATTTTAGTCAGCCAATGAGGAATCTTATGAAGTGTGGGCACATCCTGTAATGCTGCGGTCATCTTAACTAATGGCATGGCTGTGATTGGCTGCTGAAATGATGTCAGAATGCACTATAAAAGGCGCCGCCGCCATTTTAGCATCACTGTGCTGTGAACTCAGTTAGGGACAGAACGCTACTCTGCTCACTCTGAGGGACAGTTAGATATTGCGATTTTGTGTACTGGGCTTTAGGCAGGCTAGTTTACCAACCGCTGTGTAAAGCTTCCTTTTGCCAGTGTTGTTTTAACAGCTCTGTGCAAGGTGTGTGTGAGAGTGCAGGTGACGCTGCAGTTTGCTCTGCATGCAACGCTGTCTGTAGGCATCTGCACGTGTCACTCACGGACTCTTTTTTTTTTTCTTCAGTGTAATTCTTTCTGCTCCATGCAATTTAACTATTAGTGTGACGCGCTTCCATCTGTATCCAATACATTGGTTGCAAACACTATAGAAGTAGACAAAGGAGTAGCCTTTCACAGATTGTGAACAGTTGTGTTTCAGTGTTCACTTCAGTCTGTGTTTTTTATTTTTTGAGTGCACATCACGCTCCAGTTACTTGTTCAAGCACTGCTGCTTGTATTCTGCTGAGCGTGTCTCAGTGCCTCATCCTTTTCATTTTTCTCCAATTGGTGCTGCTCCATTATATTTGAAAAAAATCTAATCTATTAGTGTGACGCGCTTCCATCCGTATCCAATACATTGGTTGCAAACACTATAGAAGTAGACAAAGGAGTAGCCTTTCACAGATTGTGAACAGTTGTGTTTCAGTGTTCACTTCAGTCTGTGTTTTTTATTTTTTGAGTGCACATCACGCTCCAGTTACTTGTTCAAGCACTGCTGCTTGTACTCTGCTGAGCGTGTCTCAGTGCCTCATCCTTTTCATTTTTCTCCAATTGGTGCTGCTCCATTATATTTGAAAAAAATCTAATCTATTAGTGTGACGCGCTTCCATCCGTATACAATACATTGGTTGCAAACACTATAGAAGTACAGAAAGGAGCCTTTCACAGCTACTGAACAGTTGTCTGCAGTGTTCACTGCAGTCTCTGAGGAATAACCACACTTAGGCCTTATAACTTTTCTGACTTTCTTTATCAATCTACCAAGATGAAGAAGGCAGGGAGTAAGGCACGTGGTCGTGGCCGTGGAGTTTCAGCAGGGAGAGGACGTGGGGATTCTGTGGCTGTGTCTCGACCACGCACCACAATTGTGGGTTACCAGGGCAATGGGGTACCCAGAACCGAGCCCATGGAAGTCTATGGGATTGTCACAGGTAGCGGTGGCTCGGTCTGTGGCCCTGGCGGTCAGGCGTATGTTGGGGGGTATATTTACAGGGGATAGGTATATATACAGTTCGTGACGCCACCTGTAGTTCTCTGATCACTAAGACCAGCGCTGCTGTAGATCTCTGAGGGGATGGTGAGGCAGCTAGATGTCGGGTCCCCTACAGGTGGGACTCTTCCCTCAGGTCGATAGTTATGGTGGGGTTGTGCAGGGATGCAATCAAATAACTCAGTCTCACACCGTCAGCGTCTTTCCATACCTTTTACTTGTCAGATGGTAAGGCAGGTCCCAGGGAGGCTGATCCGATGGAGAATGTGCTTTGGGGTAGCAGCTGAACAAGTTATGGGCCTCCTTCACTTTCAAAATGGTGAGTCCAACCAGCATAAAGCGTAGTTCACTCTAGAATCTCCAGCTTCTCCAAGCTGTACTGCCCGGTCAGTTTTGTGGTCGGAGTCTTCCGATGAGAGAGCTGGGTTACTAATGTGGTCCTACAGTGACTCCAAGTTCCCACTCTCCCTGACCCCAGTTACGTACCGACACTCCAAGGGCTGCTTTCTGCTACCTAAGGTCCAGTAAGCCTCTGGTTTTCCTATCACTATGCCTGGAGATATAGTGATGCTTCGGTCCCCAGTGACCGGTGACAATGTGCAGGATACTCCAATCCTTTAAGCACTTCTGAATTCCTTCCACTATGCCTTTCGCCCTGTCCGCGCTTGTAGCATAAGCACTCCACACTTCCTAAGGTCATATAAATCAATCCTTCCTTACTTCTTTCTTGGAGCTTGCTGACAGAATCTCAGTATTCTTCTAGGCAGGAGCACGTCAACTGAACCTCACTGTCCTTGGGACAGGCGACTGAAGTATCTGCAACTAACTCTTCTTTCTCAAAAGATGTCTCCGTCTGTCTTCTAGTGGGGCACAGCTCTGACTAGGCTGAGGTGAACTGGCTCACCTGTACTAGCCTCCACTTTAAGAACTGCACACAGGTGGAGTCACTCAGACTTGAGCCACCCGAGCTAGACTCTGCTCCTTCCTCCTCCTCTGTCTGACTAGACTCCACTGGTGGGAAAGACTCTGACTGAATCCTGACTGACTGAGCTTATTTATCCTGTGGGTGTGTCTAAGTGTGTGATGGAGTGAATGTTTATTGAGCATTAAACTGCTACCTCTCCGCACATTCTCCAGGGTACTGCGTGTGCCTTCACACCAGGGCTACACATTCCCCCATGGTAAAATACAGCACTCCCGGGCTGTGAAATACAAGAAGACATTTTGTTTTTGCATTGAACATTAACATTAACTCTTCCCATCCGGGAGGTACGGATTTCTTGAACGTTGCATTAAAACATATAGAAAAATACAAAATACTAAATAGACATTTTCATATAAATAAATGACAATATTCTTGTGAAGGACCCGCACCAAACCTTCAACGTGGGTCCTGGGTGGGCTGCAGGACATCTGAATGCAGACCTCACTCAGTGCCACACCACACGGGTTTTGTATTCAGAGGTAGTTGAGGTGGTTCCATGTAAAACCAATATTGTGCACCTTAGTGCAACTATTTACAGGATCAGTTCTTGGGCTGGCTCAGTCCTCAGCCTCAGAGTCCATAATAAGAAAAAGACACATATTTATATCACATCACAATAAAGTGCAAAAACTCTTTATCTGCTTACCCAGCCTGGTATTCTACTCAATATATAAATGGAACTATGTAAAACACTATACACAGCAATAAAGTGCAAATTAGCAACTATTCCCTTTGTCAAAACTTTTTACAATTTTCTTAGTTGCGGTAAACCCTGTCTGGGTCCTACCGTTCTTCACATTTTCCTGCAGGCTTCCAATATACTTTCCATCCCGGGGGCTGGAACAATACGATGATCCTTAGATCCCATAACCAACAAGTCGTGACCTGCTATCAGAGTTTGGGTCGCTACAGTCCTTGTGCGAACCACTAGGGCGCGCCGGGCGCTTCTGCTTTGTGAGACGCTGTCTGCGTCACTGTAATAGCCACTTTCTCTCGCAAAACAGAAATAGTCGCCGTGCGCGATGTCGTGTAGACTGCTGATTGCGATGTGGACTGGGTCGCAGGTTGCGATGTAGTAGGAGGACAAGGCAGTGAAGAGTATACAGGCGGTGCTTCCATTTGCGAGGAGCCTGCAGGGGGCGTCGCCGGGGCACGGTCAGATGCAGCGGTAGATTGTGACTGTGATGCGCTGGCAATGGTGACGTTACCTGCGTCAGGGACGGGGTCACGGACGATTGTGACATTAAGGGCATACCATCCCTTCATACCCCAGTGTCGGGTGTAGTTGACAATGTCTCCATTAACTAGGTCCCTCCCGGGGTGACCAATGGGCAGGTGGGATTCTACGTCCCTGCGACTGACAAAGACCCCTGGGTAGAGGCCCGGTTCTCTGATGAAGCCCCAGCCCTTCCGGAGCTGGAACTCTGTCACACACCCCTGCCGCCGCGGTTCCCTTCGAGTACCTTTCTCTCGACGGACACTTTCCTTGTCCGCGATCAGCTGCTCGTACTGCCGCTGCCGGTTCTGCTGCGCTTCCCGCTCTTCCTCCTGCCGGCGTCGCTGTTCCTCTTCGCAACGCTGCCACTCACATTCCCACTGGGCGGTGTAGGCGACGTCATCCAGGCGCGCCATTTCATCCCAGTCGACGTCTGGCAATGATGGACAGGACCCCTCCGGTGTCCCTGCCGGGGATCGATCATCTGCTGCGGCCTCCTGGCCGGGCGGGCGTTCCGGAACTGGCGGTACCTCCTCAACCTCCCTCGCTTCCACCGCTTCCTCGGTAGGTTCAGGGTCGGTCCTTTTGGGGGTAGCCTCCGGTTGCTCCTTAGCCTTGGGCAGCAGAAGTTTCGGTAACTCCAATCGTGGGGGGTCGTCGAAGGGAGAGATCACCGCGTCCCACAGCCGCCGCTGCATCAGGGTACGCCGGCATCTCTCTATCTCTTCTTCGCCAGGTTGTTGCAAAACCATCTTTTTCAATCTGGCATTCTCCTCTTTAATCTCCAGCAATGCTTGCTGCAGGTGCAGGACCACGGATGGTTCCGGTTCTAGTGGCAGCTTGGCTGGGGAACGGGGCCTGCCTTCCACCGCTTCCCTGCTCGGCTGCACACGTCCTGCTTCCATGATGTTCCAGAACCGTCTCTCATCTCCTTTCAGAGCCGTCCGGTCTCTTCCGTGGAGGCGGGGTTTGCGTCTCCTCCTCCTCGCAGGGAAGGTGAAGAGGAGGCGGACCTCCTTTGCTGTAGGGCAGGATCGCATATTGTAATAGCACTTTGAGAGGGCAGGCATTCTCTTCGCGCCACAGGGGGGAACACGCCCATGAATCCACGCCCACCTTCTTCTCCAGCGCCTGAGGGCGCGAAATTGGCGGCAAAATGGCGAATTTTAGCGCCAAAAATAGCAAACAGTCCTTTTTCACAAAAACACCTCCACAGGCACACAGGGCTCGCAATTTTGCGAGTTTCGTATCCTGTTCGTGATGCCAAGTTTGTCTCGACCACGCACCACAATTGTGGGTTACCAGGGCAATGGGGTACCCAGAACCGAGCCCATGGAAGTCTATGGGATTGTCACAGGTAGCGGTGGCTCGGTCTGTGGCCCTGGCGGTCAGGCGTATGTTGGGGGGTATATTTACAGGGGATAGGTATATATACAGTTCGTGACGCCACCTGTAGTTCTCTGATCACTAAGACCAGCACTGCTGTAGATCTCTGAGGGGATGGTGAGGCAGCTAGATGTCTGGTCCCCTACAGGTGGGACTCTTCCCTCAGGTCGATAGTTATGGTGGGGTTGTGCAGGGATGCAATCAAATAACTCAGTCTCACACCGTCAGCGTCTTTCCATACCTTTTACTTGTCAGATGGTAAGGCAGGTCCCAGGGAGGCTGATCCGATGGAGAATGTGCTTTGGGGTAGCAGCTGAACAAGTTATGGGCCTCCTTCACTTTCAAAATGGTGAGTCCAACCAGCATAAAGCGTAGTTCACTCTAGAATCTCCAGCTTCTCCAAGCTGTACTGCCCGGTCAGTTTTGTGGTCGGAGTCTTCCGATGAGAGAGCTGGGTTACTAATGTGGTCCTACAGTGACTCCAAGTTCCCACTCTCCCTGACCCCAGTTACGTACCGACACTCCAAGGGCTGCTTTCTGCTACCTAAGGTCCAGTAAGCCTCTGGTTTTCCTATCACTATGCCTGGAGCTATAGTGATGCTTCGGTCCCCAGTGACCGGTGACAATGTGCAGGATACTCCAATCCTTTAAGCACTTCTGAATTCCTTCCACTATGCCTTTCGCCCTGTCCGCGCTTGTAGCATAAGCACTCCACACTTCCTAAGGTCATATAAATCAATCCTTCCTTACTTCTTTCTTGGAGCTTGCTGACAGAATCTCAGTATTCTTCTAGGCAGGAGCACGTCAACTGAACCTCACTGTCCTTGGGACAGGCGACTGAAGTATCTGCAACTAACTCTTCTTTCTCAAAAGATGTCTCCGTCTGTCTTCTAGTGGGGCACAGCTCTGACTAGGCTGAGGTGAACTGGCTCACCTGTACTAGCCTCCACTTTAAGAACTGCACACAGGTGGAGTCACTCAGACTTGAGCCACCCGAGCTAGACTCTGCTCCTTCCTCCTCCTCTGTCTGACTAGACTCCCACTGGTGGGAAAGACTCTGACTGAATCCTGACTGACTGAGCTTATTTATCCTGTGGGTGTGTCTAAGTGTGTGATGGAGTGAATGTTTATTGAGCATTAAACTGCTACCTCTCCGCACATTCTCCAGGGTACTGCGTGTGCCTTCACACCAGGGCTACACAGCTGCTGCCGCACCCAGTGACACAGCATCCACCAGTTTTCCCCGTGAGCATTCCTTTATGCACACTTTTGTAGGAGCTCAGCGTACCCCCCTGCTGCGGGAAGAACAAATTGAAGCCGTTGTTGGTTGGATGGCAGCCAATGCATCGACTTCAATTGCTTCCACCTCCTCTCAGGACCACAGCACTGTTGAACAACCATCTGTCTCTTCACCGCCTGCCAAATTGCCCAGGCAGTCAGAGAGTTCTGAACTGGAGCCAGCTGAGTCTCTGCTTCTGTTCTCAGAATCTGTTGGCTTGCAAACAGGGGCCCAGCCAAGCAGCATTCTGGAATGTGAAGAAGAGGCAGTATGCAGTGATGCGCAACAGCTGTGTCTCTCTGAATGTGAAGAGGCGGGTGAGCCAGTGCCGATGGTCAGCACACCGCAGAACGCATCTGATGATGATGAGACTCAGGTGCCATTTTCTGTTGAGCATGGTGCTGGCCAGACCACCCAACAGCAGCAGGTGTTGGAAGAGGGTAGTGGAGATGATGAGGTCCAAGACCCAACATGGCGTGAGGAACAGGAAGGTGGTGGTAGCAGCTCTGAGGAAGAGATTGCCCCAACGGTCCAAACAGTAGGGAGAGGTAGGCTGCAGACTCGGTTGCCTGTAGCCTTCAGTTTGGCACCCGTTTGTAGCAGTTCTCTTCCAACAGCCAAAACGGGCGCTCCCAGGACTTGCACTGCGTGGTCCTTTTTTGACACACTTGCAGATGATATTTGCTATGTCAAATGCAAGCTGTGTAATCAAAAAGTAAAAAGAGGTAAAAATGTCAGTAACCTTAATACCACAAATATGTGGAAACATGTGCGGTCAAAGCACGTGGTTGAGTTCCAAAGACACACTGGAGATGTAGGCCAACCTACAGCAGCACCTACATCTTCAGCTCGTGTTGGAGCCTCTTCCTCCAGCTCACACACAGCTGGTTCGGCTTCCTCACAGGATCGCCATGGAAGAACCTCTGTCACTGTTGTCCAGAGACCCAGTGTTATTTCACCCACAGCTGCAAGTTCCCTGTCATCCTCACACTCCCAGGCCACAAAACAGCCATCGGTAGCACAGGCATGGGATAAAAGACGGCCATACTCGGCAAACCATCCACGAGCACAGGCTCTGAATGCTGGCATTGCAAAACTCCTGTCCCTTGAAATGCTGTCATTCAGGCTGGTGGAGACTGACAGTTTCCGTAACTTAATGGCATTGGCAGTCCCACAATACAATGTGCCCAGCCGATTTTATTTCAGCAGGCAAGCCGTCCCTGCTCTGCAAAAGCATGTTGAGGGAAAAATTAAACATGCGCTACTAAACGCCGTCAGTAGCAAGGTCCACCTGACCACCGATGCGTGGACCAGTACCCATGGCCAGGGACGATACCTTTCCCTCACTGCCCATTGGGTCAATGTTGTGGAGCCGGGTACAGATCTTGCGAGTGGCGCTGTACGTGTTCTACCAACTCCAAGGATTGCAGGAATCAAGTCTGTCCACATTGACTCCTCCTCCTACTCCAGTTCCTCAGAATCATCGCTGCAGGAGCCGTCACGGTCTACCTCCACATGGACCCGTGAACGCTTACCTGATGCGACCGATGTGAGCACAGCCGTGGCCAAACGTCAACAGGCCGTCCTGAAATTAATTTCCATGGGGAATCGAAGCCACACAGCGCAGGAGCTCTGGAATGCCATCAAGCAGGAGAGCGACGTGTGGTTTTTGCCAGCGAATCTCCAGCCAGGCTTGGTAGTGTGTGACAATGGCCGAAATCTGGTGGCAGCTCTGGGCCTTGGCAACCTCACTCACATACCATGTCTGGCACATGTGCTCAACTTGGTCGTGCAGAGTTTTTTGAGGGACTATCCGGATCTTGATGCACTGCTGCACAAGGTCCGCCTAGAGTGCACTCACTTGCGACGTTCCAGCATGGCCAGATCGCGCATTGCAGCTCTGCAACGCAGATTTCGCCTTCCTGAACATCGCATCATATGTGACGTACCCACCAGGTGGAATTCCACGTTACATATGTTGGAGCGGTTGTGTGAGCAGCAGCCAGCAGTAATGGAGTATCAGCTGCATCAGGCGCAATCAACTCGCAATTTGCGCCGTTCACACTTCACCACTACTGAGTGGGCCTCTATGAAGGACATCTGCCACGTTTTGCGTGCGTTTGATGAGTCAACGCAGATGGCGAGTGCAGATGATGCACTAGTCAGCCTGACTGTCCCCCTTATCTGCCTGCTTCAAAAAACACTGCAAGCACTAAGGGATGAGGTTTTGGAAGAGGTGGAGGATGAGGAGTCACAAATTCCATCACCTTCTGGACAGTCAGCGCAACGTGGTTCCTCACAAAGGGCTGGGCAGGGCTCACTTTGTGAGGAGGATGAGAGGAGTCAATGGAGGAGGAAGACATCGCTCCAGAGGGAGGTACACAACGCTCTAGTCAGTATGTAGAGCGAGGGTGGGGTGATGCAGAGCAGGCAGAGATGACGCCTCTTGCAGGGGACAGCGTTTGTTGGCCAGTTGGGAGTCTGCAGCACATGGTTGATTTCATGCTGCAGTGCCTGAGAAACGACCGCCGCATCGCCCACATTCTCACCACGTCTGATTATTGGGTGTACACCCTCCTAGACCCTCGCTACCAGGACAACTTACAAAGCCTCATCACACCGTTGAACCGGGAGCGTAAAATGCGGGAGTACCAAGACACACTGGTGCAATCCATAATGTTCTCCATTCCAGCCGAGAGCACTGCTGCTGCTACTGCTTTACAAAGCAGCTCTGTGCGTCGAGGCAGTGGAGACAGCTCTGCAACAAGAGGGAGCACAAGCAGCGCCTCTGCACAGGGAAAGACCAGTATGTTCCAAATGTTGCGAAGTTTTGTGGCAGCGCCACAAATGTCTACACCATCCGAGACGGCTCCAGTCAGCAGGAGGCAACGTTTCCGTAAGATGGTGACAGACTACATGTCTTTCCCTCTCAGTGTACTCCCAGATGGCTCTTCCCCATTCAAGTTTTGGGTCTCTAAGCTGGATACATGGCCAGAGCTTAGCCAGTATGCATTGGAGGTGCTGGCTTGCCCTGCTGCCAGTGTATTATCGGAGCGCGTCTTTAGTGCTGCAGGTGGTGTACTAACAGACCGTCGCATGCGACTATCCTCCAATAATGTAGACCGGCTTACTTTTCTGAAAATGAACAAGGCATGGATCTTGCCAGAATTTGTCTGTCCGTTTTCAGATTAAATAACTGGTTCGCAACGTTATCCATGTCTCCTGTTATGTTCATCTTTCTACCACCTGAACTCTACTCCCTGGGCTACAACACTGGCAGTTGCTGCTCAGAAGTGTCGTGTCCACAGACCAATACACAAGCTATAGTGTTACTGGGGTTCAGTAATGTCAGCTGTTCCCCTGCTGTGTGAACGGCAAAAAGTCATGCTGCCTCCACCCTGTTGTCTTCTCATCCCTGGGCTTCAACACCGCCAGTTGTTGCTCGGAAGTGTCATTGGCAATGGTACTCACTCTGCCCAGACTGGTTACAGCACGCCATCTGTTTCCTGTCAGTGTAAACGTCACTTAGCCTCCAATAAGTTGTCCTGTCGTGTTGCGGTCAGGTTAGCCGACTCTATGGTGCTTGGAGTTTAGGTGCTTCCTATGTGTGCTGCGGGATATGCAAATAAAGGCTGTTTCCGTTGTGACAATAGGACAATCACCCACTGTAGTACTGTGGGATTCGGTAACTGCGGCCGGCTCGCGGCCTGTCAACTTAAATTTCCATGGGTACCTTCTGCTACCCGTCCGGGTTCCAGTACCGTCAGCTGGTTCTCCGCAGTGCCTTTGGCCTAGGTGCCTCCATCTCGGTATCCGAGTTCCAGCAACGTCTGCTGGTCCTTGGTAGTGCTTTGGAGCACAGGTACCTCCTGCTTAGTAACCGTGTCCCAGTAACGTCAGCTGGTCCTCGGTTGTGCCATTGGCTCTTTTCCTTCTGCTGCCCCTCCGGGTTCCAGCACAGTCAGCTGGTCCTCGTTACTTGCATTGGCTCTTGTACCTTCTGCTACCCGTCCGGGTTCCAGTACCGTCAACTGGTTCTCCGCAGTGCCTTTGGCCTAGGTGCCTCCATCTCGGTATCCGAGTTCCTGCAACGTCTGCTGGTCCTTGGTAGTGCTTTGGAGTACAGGTACCTCCTGCTTAGTAACCGTGTCCCAGTAACATCAGCTGGTACAAGGTTGTGCTACAAATACAAGATACAGAACAAGAGACACAAGAACAATAAGCAGAAGATCTAAAAGCAGAAGAACATGAAGTATAAGACCAAAATGAAGAGCAAAATATATGCTCTAAATTATAAGCAGAAGAAGACTAAGCAGTGTATGGGGGTGAGTCCGTTCCTCCTCGTGGTGCCCCTGGAAAATGCCTGCTGCTGCTGCAGGCTAAACTGAACACGGACAAATACTGTTGTAATTTAAATCTTTTGTGACAGCAAGAACGGAAGAATGAAAAATTCATACTTTGACAGATTACAAGTACAGGATTCTCTGTCACAAATAAGAATATGATGAAGAAGATGAAGTACAATATGAATAAGAATAATAGTTTAATAAGAAGAATATGAGTAATGTTAACAAAAAGATGAATAGCAAGAAGTTTAAGAAGAAGATAAAGAAGGTGAAGATGAAGAATAATTTGATGAAAAAGATGATGCTGCTGAAGATTATGAAGGAGAAAGTGTGTCAAAAGTTAAAAAGGTGAAGAGCATGGAAGTTGTGAAATATACATATTTGCCAAAATAGAAAAAACGTGAACAACATTGTCAATTTCTTCGTCAATCCAAACATCTTTAAAAAAAAAATATTTATGCTATTCCATTTGATTGGGTTAAACATCTATGCCTTTAATGTCTCCTCAACCTTCCCCAATACATTCTACATTACTCTGTTGTTTTCCTTCATGTACAATTAACCAACAAGGCAAGAATGGGGTTTTTTTAATTCCGATATTTTGTTCCCATAGACTTACATTGGATTTCCGGTATCGGTATCGGGTATCGCCGATATTTTTTGGGTATCGGCGATACCATTCCGATTCCGATACTTTTGGATATCGGAAAGTATCGCTCAACTCTACAGACTAGTTTTTAGCTGATCGATGATGGTGCGGGATGTCAGACCTTCACGGATCTCACAGTCACAATAGTACAGGCCTGAACAATCCCTTTAATGTAGCCCCAGGTGATCTCATAGATAACAAGCCTGTAATTCTGCTTTACAAAATGCTCTAATTCTGAGGTAATGGCCTTATTACGCTGACAAAACATTCCAGATTGACTTGTGGGAGTTCCGTAGAATCGGGTGGTGAATTAATGGTGTCTTATTGTTTTGCATGACTACAGTAAGAACTGTTGGTGCACCAGTAGTATTTTCATTTAATACACTAGTGAATTGTACTCAAAAAGCAAGATAGTGCCGCACCAAGGTAGAAAATGAGAGGTGGGATTGAAGGGCTATTCTCATCTTAGGCATTTAAGGCATACTCACAGCATGATCATATATCAATATGGATAAGCGGAGCATACACAGTACCTATACAAAGACTGGAAATGCTTCTTTGTCTCCAACAAAAGTGATTTATACAGAACCTTATTTTACTTTTCTATGTAAGGTTAATTAATTTGAATGGTCATAGCATGTGAATGCATTGAGCAGGGGGTTGGACACGATGCCCAAAATGAGCATCTTGGTGGAAACTCATTCTCCCTGCAGAAAGTTCCTGCCTAATGATCCTCTATTCACTAAAGAGCAGCCAATAGAAATGGCTTTCTGTCCTTGTCAAGAAGGGAGCAGATCCTCTGCAGTAGCTGGGCTGTATTGCAGCAAGAAGGGCCTATATCGTCAGATGCCAGAAGGAGATGGAGACTGATTCTGCCCAGAGACCTCCTCCACAAGAGCAAATTATATGAGCAGCACCAATGTGAAAACAAGAGCAAAAAATAATGAAATGTATATTTTATGCTAGAGAAAATGAAAAATAGCTTAAATAGTCTTTCATGATCCATAAAGTGTCACTTGACCAAACCAATGTAACCACAACGTAAATCCTAATGAAAATCATGATTTATGAAAAAATTTACCGTATATACTCGAGTATAAGCCAAGTTTTTCAGCATATTTTTTGTGCTGAAAAAGCCCCCCTCAGCTTATACTCGAGTGAGGGTCCCAGAAGATGGAGGGGGAGCTGGTCACAGGAGGCAGGGACCGGCTGCTACGGCTAAAGCCTGTGCTCGCTGCTAAAGAGAAATTAATATTCACTGCACTCGCAATGAATATTCATTTGTCTTTAATAGCGGGCACAATAGTTTCAGCCACTTTCTTCCTTCAGCTGCCGGGCGATCACATGTGCCCGCTACTTAAGGGAATAAATATCTGGTGCCCTCCACGCTCATGGGCATGGAATGCAGTGAATATTCATTCCCTTTAGTAGCAGACACACGTGATCGCCCTGCAGCTGCTGGCATCGGAACAAGACGCTGCGATGGAGCGCAAGGACGATGAGTAGGGATGAGGAGGCCACGTAGACCAGGATAGGGATGAGGGAGGCCACGTAGACCAGGATAGGGATGAGGGGGGTCACGCCGACCAGGATAGGGATGAGGGGGGCCACGCAGACCAGGATAGGGTGAGGGGGCCACGCAGACCAGGATAAGGATGAGGGGGTCACGCAGACCAGGATAGGGATGAGGGGGCCATGCAGACCAGGATAAAGATGAGGCGTGCCATGCAGACCAGGATAGGGATGAGGGGGGCCATGCAGACCAGGATAAGGATGAGGGGGGCCATGCAGACCAGGATAAGGATGAGGGGGGCCATGCAGACCAGGATAAGGATGAGGCAGGCCATGCAGACCAGGATAGGGATGAGGGGGGCCATGCAGACCAGGATAAGGATGAGGCGGGCCACGCAGACCAGGATAGGGATGAGGAGGCCACGTAGACCAGGATAGGGATGAGGGGGGGCCATGCAGACCAGGGTAGGGATGAGAAAGGGCCATGCAGACCAGGGTAGGGATGAGAAGGGGGCCATGCAAACCAGGATAGGGATGAGAGGGGGGCCATGCAGACCAGGGTAGGGATGAGAAGGGGGCCATGCAGACCAGGGTAGGGATGAGAAGGGGGCCATGCAGACCAGGATAGGGATGAGAAGGGGGCCATGCAGACCAGGATAGGGATGAGAAGGCGGCCATGCAGACCAGGATAGGGATGAGAAGGGGGCCATGCAAACCAGGATAGGGATGAGAAGGGGGCCATGCAGACCAGGCTAGGGATGAGAAGGGGTCATGCAGACCAGGATAGGGATGAGGGGGGCATACAGACCAGGGTGGGGACGAGGGGGGACCATGCATACAAGGATGGAGATGAGGGGACAATGCATACCAGGTTTATACTCGAGTCAATAAGTTTTCCCAGTTTTTTTGTGGTAAAATTAGGTGTCTCATCTTATACTCGGGTTGGCTATTGCGTATATATGGTAATTAATATTACTGGACTCATTGGAATTACATAGACTTGTACTAACAGTCATGAAAATAGCACGTAAACTTGGGTTGCATACCATGATACAATAAAATATATTGTATACCCACATCTATTAGGGGTCATTTATAGTAGTGATCCATCTGAATGTGCACTTTCATGATCGTTCCCTCAAAGTTGATTGTTGTAATTTGAGTGGTTGCGATGACCAACACCCGCTGTCCTTATCTGAACTGTTTCTTTTCATAGTTGACTTTTATATTGTTAAATGAGCCTTTTATCTCTGTCAGACAGGGGAAATATAGCATTGTACAAATGTATGAGGATCAGTCCAAAGACTGTTGCCTCATAATTGATTTAGGTACAACAATGCGGACAGCTTTCTCAGACTAATACCAGTAACAATAGAGATACAATAGATCCTTTCAAGTTCCAAATTGAATTTCAAAATCAATAGCAATAGCAGGTAAATCCCTAGTATAGTACCTAATACATGGTCCTAAAAGGGGGCAGAAGAAGAAGTGCGCTCTGTCTGTTTTACTTCTAAGTAGAAGGAAGTCACGTTACTCTTCTTGGTCCTGCTGAAAAGAGAGCAGCCATCATCCGTCCTTACAGTGGCACAAAGGGAATCTGCTTCATGAGCACGATAGTCCTCCCCACTTCATCGCTACAACCTCTGTAAGAAGCTATAAGTGTAAACTGGGATGTTACAGGGTATTTACTCCAATAGTAATTATTACTGACCTGAGCAGTCAAAGCCAAACTGAAAATTTTGAACATATACTGGATTCATAAGAAATTATAAACCCAGAATCCTTGGCCACACGTGGATCCAGAGTAGAATTTTCCAAATTTCTCATGGACAGTCCATGGTAATACAGTAATAAGAGTCTGTATAATCTATGCTTGATTTAAACCTCTTATTCATTTGTTGAAATAACCTAAAAAGCCATCAAGTGAGCACCCACTATGCATAGTTGTCCCATCTTCTCACACCCTCTGCAGAACCTTTCCATATCTTAACATCTCCCCATCTCTCAACTACTTCCTCTACATAATGGTCTCTAGAGGACTGGTCAACTCGCATATTTCAGTTTTGACTATCCCTCTTTCTGGCCACCATTAGATTTCAGTTTGATAATACTCGCTTTTATGTCATACTGTTTTTTTAAAGCACTGTTGTCTTGCTTTGCTTTAATTAGGACATGTTTTCGGAAAATCATTGCCAACAACTAGTTCAAGGAGGTCCTGGTTGCCATTTTTGATAAATATGATATTACAGGTTGTGAATACTAGATTCTTTGATGAAAACTAGTCTGATTTGTCTCCTGTAAGTGGGGAAGGATTTTTTTTTCTCTAATATGGGGCACTTAGCATCTGCCTCATACAGGTTTTTTCAGTCCTTCAAATCAAAATGTTAGGATTATGAGTTAAACTAATTAGAGATATCTCTTCTTTCTAACTATGAAATATAACCATCACTTTTATAAATATGAACCAACTACATACAGTACCAATCAAAAGTTTGAACACCCAGTACGTGCAGTGGTTCTCATTGTTCTTATTGGAATGTGCACATTTTTTATTCAGACTGAAAGCAGCAAAACCACAAAAACGCAAATGGAAAGAAGGCGTAAAGAGACACTTGTGAAACAAACCGAAATATGTGTTAAATATTAGATCCCTCAAAGTACCCCCATTTTACTCTGATGGTATTCTTTCAAACAGCTTTATCGGGTAGTCACCTAGAATGGCTTTCCAACAGTCTTGAATGAGTCCCCCAGAGGGGCTGAGCACTTGTTGGCTGCTTTGCCTTCACGCTGCGTCTAACTCATCCAAAATCAGCTTAATTAGTTTGAGTGATTGTGGAGGCCATGTTATCTAACGCAGTACTCCAGCACTCTTTCATGGTCATATTGCCGGTACATAGCCTGGAGGTGTGTTTTGGGTAATTGTACTATTGCAACACAAATTATGGTCCCACTAATTGCAAACCAGATGTGATGGCATGCCGTTGCAGAATGCTGGATGTGTCTTGAATTTGGAATAAATCACCAGCAAAACATCCCCCACACCATAACACCTCCACTTCCGTGTTTTTCAGTGTGCATTGCTCATGTTTAAACCATTAGCTCATCTTTCCACATCTCACAAAGGCATAGCAGTTTGCGCCAAAAATCTCAAATTTTGACGTATCAGGCAACAGTACAGATTTCCACTGATCTAATGTCCATTTCTTATATTGCTTGGGTCAAACAAGTCTCCTTTTCTTGTTTATGGTCTTAAGTAGTGGCTTCTTTACAGCAATTCAAGTATAAAAGCCTGCAACCGGTCGTGTCCTTTGGAAGGTTAATGTTGATATGTGTCTGCTACTTGATGGGGGGGGTGGGCTGATTTGAACTTTTAAGGGTATGCCACACTAAACAACATCGCTAACGGGATCGCTAAAAAACGTCACTATTTAGCGATCCCGTTAGCGATGTTGTTGTGTGCGGCAGCTGCCAGCGACGAGCTTCCTGCTGTGATCTCGCTCGTCGCTGGAATCGTTCCGGACCCTATTTTCGTTGCTGGCGCCCCGCTGGGTAAGTATATATCGCTAAGTGTGGCACCTTTTTTAGCGATTTAGCGGTACTTTTGTACCGCTAAAGTCGTTAAGGAGATCGCTAACCGCGATAGCGTCCTTAACGATATCGCTAAAATAGGTAGCTACTAGCGATATAGAAACAATCCCGCTAGCGATCTCATTAGTATGCGACGCTAACGAGATCGCTAGCGGGATTGTGTAGTGTGGCAGTACCTTTAGCTGCTATCACTTTGCAGTTTCAGAGGTTTGTAACTCTGATGAACTTATCCTCTGCAGCAGAGGTAATTCTTGCTCTTTCTTTCTTGGGGTGGTGCACATGAGACCCATTTTCATCATAGAGATAGATAGTTTCATAACTGCACTTAAAGATTTCTCAAAGATTTTAGTAAATTTCCAGACTGACTGACCTTCATGTCCTAAAGTAATAGTGGACTGATGTTTCTCTTTACTTAGTCAGAATGTGGCAAGAACCACTCAACTAACAGTTGTAGAATGGGACTCTGCACTGTACCTACACTTCCTCTGTAAAACACACCTGATGTTCGCCACATTTTCTTAAAGCCGGTGATTGTCACAAATGAACTCTTGATGAGGCATGAGAATGCCAAGGGGTGTAAAGTGGGGACTTTGAGGAACACATATTGTGGTATGTTTCACGTGTGTTTCTTTCCTCATTATTACCATATGTGTTAATTAATGGTTCTGCTGCCTTCAATCTGAATCTACAATGTGCATGTTCCAATGAAAACATTGCATGAAGAAGGAAGGAGACCAAACTTTTTAACAATACTGTATGTGGATGCTGACGCATACTGTAGATAACATATTATTTAGTCCATGATCTACCTATTGCTGAAGGCCTTTTAGCACATTAACTACTCTGGGACTTGCCCTTCTGACCCTTATTGTTACCAGGTCTAATTTATATGACAATGGCAAACTCATTAATTATGGTTTCTTCCAATGAAACCTAATACGTCTAGTACAAAGTGCGAGCAGGTGCGAATAGCCCATCCTTTATGAATGGAAAAGCACCAACTTTACATATCAACTTTTGACCATTGATGACCATTAACAAGGGCTGAAGATAGCCTAAATGAAGATTTGTGTTCCTTGCCCTGTCAACTTGTCGACTAATAAAATGACAAAACTCTTGTCATTGGTTTATCTTTTATGTAAGCATTAAATTTAGAGTTGGTCAGCAACACATGCTCTTGAATAAAGCGGCGATGTGCTGGAGACAAAAAGAAATCTGATCAGGAACTATTATTTTTTTTAAGAACCCTTTTATTATCACTGTTTCATAACAGCAAACGAGGGGTGAACATGCATGCTTGGCCAAAGACCTCATGCATGCTAATATGGGAGTCCTAGGAAGATGGCTGTTGGCCAACTTAGAGGATTTTACTATATAAATAAATATGGTGTTCTTCCAAAAGCAGTGCCACATCTGTCAACAGGAAGTGTGTGGTACTACAGCTGAACTCCAATTAACTCAGTTGAGCCAAAATCCTAGACATCGCTTATGTGCGTAAGTAGTGCGGTTTGACAAATGAAGCAGCCATGATTTTGCAACCCTGGACAATGCCTTTAAAGGAGCAACTACTGACATACCACTATTGTGATAAGAAACCGCAAGATTATGCATAACGATGAGTAAGCCTCCTCTAATATTACAGGGATACACCCACATCCTAAATTTTGCCCACAAAAGTGAAAACCCTCTTTTCAATAAGCTTATGAGAAAAAAAAAAAAAAACAAGTCTTGGCCAAGGTAGGATTTCTTTGAAATTTTGGAAATCTATATATGAGAATGCTAGTACGTTTCTTTAATATCCACTCGGGCTTATGGAAGAGGTTATGTGCAGTATGTGTAGTCATCTGTCCATCATAATCTTTGCCGGGTCAACAGTATAAGGCTAGGTGCACATGAGCGTATTTTCTATCATCCAAGAGAATGGGGCCGACTGCGCTAATCAAACTGTGATCAGAGTGTGATCCGATTTTCTCCGATGAGGAGAACATGGGGAAAAAAAATTCTACATCTTCTCCATTTGTCAGTCCGTGAAAATTGGACTACACTCAGATGTCAGCTGAGTCCAGTCCGATGTTTTTCATGGACTCATTGACTTGCATGACTGAGTGTGATGCAATAATCTGATCCAACTTAGACCTGCTGCAAATTTATTAATTTTTTTTCCCTCGAAGCAGCACAGTCTGAGGAAATAATTGGACATGTGCATGGCCTCATAGGATAATATTGTTCCGAGTGTGACCCAATGACTTGTCGGATCGCGCTCGGACTGAAAATACGGCTGTGTGCACAAGCCCTAAATGTCAGAGTGGACAGAGTAATATGCTCTAAAAGCATGATGGATCTTCTCATCAATGGAAAAACGTTGGCAGATTGTCCATTTAGCTCTTTCTCTCTAGAAGCCTTCAGGGCACAGTAAAGAGTATGCTGCTGCGTGGGCAGCGCTATCCATCCAGTTCTGTGGTAAAACATACCATACATGCTGAGCTGAAATATTCCATGCAATAGAACTTTTTTTTTAAAAGGAAAAAATACGTGGACCCAACTGGCTGGAACTGTTAGCTAAAGAGCGGTTCCCACAGTGAAATCTGTATCAAGAAAAAGTCCAAAATGTTGAATCTTCTGATGATCTGTAATGTGGACCCTTCACTAAATTACATGTCTCACCCCACCCCCGAATCCTCAAGTCTCAGATCTGCGGGCAAAAATCCAACAACTAGACCACAGAAGCTGAAACCCCTATAGGCAGTTATACGTCTTCACGCTTGTAAAATATATGACGAAGCGGATCTACTAGCTTTACAAGACGTCTCACCTAGGCTGGGGGCTGTCTGATTTTGGAGCATACCCAAAATGAAGGAACTCCCCAAAAAATATGCTTTTATCCTGTAAACCAGATGACTCTACCAAAAGATCTTATCTGAAATGCTACTATGAGTAGTAAATTCTTATTATGTGCAGGTATTTAAAATGACTGACCCCACTCTCTTACTAATGTTTGATTCTAGCAGTGGTCTCCAACCTGGGTTCCTCCAGCTGTTGGAAATCTACATCTCCCAGCTTGCATACAATCGCGAGTTGTAAATCCATTGGTCTATGAAGATCTGATCTAAAGCCAGAACTTCATATATAGTGTTGTAAAGTAACACCAGGGTGTTGACCCAACACATTTCTATATAGACTAAGGTGCCACTGGTGTCCTGTCTTCTGTTTTATATCATTGCCATTTAATTCCTCAGTTGCTAGATTTACAATGCACATTAAATGCACATTGTTCAACATATCCAGAATGTAATACTACAGCGCTTTGCATTGGTAGGACATGCATTGATCTGCAGAACATAATACTAGTAATGCACACCTGTCGCACTATTGTCCCTCAAGTTCTCCCATAGTAGAAACTGTGATGTGGCTTCTAAATGACTAATTTCTGCTAATTTTGCTAATATCTTTCTGAAAACTGCATAAAGTTAAACTACATTGTCTAATAATTTGCTCTGCCGAATTGCAAACGCCTCTTGCCTACCTGCCTTTTTTGTCCGTGCCCCAATACCTGCCATACACTGCCCTAAATATGCCCAAGGAGTCCACCAGTAGACCTACAGTCCTACATTAACCTTCTACTCGCTAAGCTCAAATTTGTCTTATCAATTCTCCTCCTTGTAAACATTTAACCCCACTTGTGCCGCACATCTGTAGAAATGAACTAGGCGCTATTGGAATTTTATATAACCGTCCATACCTGAGACAGCAATATAGGGCCTCGGCTCATCATGGTGCTCCGAAATGCTTCTGCAGAATGACTGGGGCGTGAGACAATTTAGAGGTAACAACCCAAATTGTGTCAAAGGAAGAGAATGGAAAGTGTATCATCCCGTGTGTCGTCACCGGACCTGTTGATGCACCAACGCCCTGAAGAATGTTAACCCTTTAACTATCCAAATTGATTTAAAAAAACAGGTAAAATGCTGTTGCCTATATTATTGTTGTTCTAAGATTTTGTGTTGTAAGTGAGAGGGCACAGCTCTAAAGAATTAACTAGAAGGAAAAAGAAAAGGTTTTGCAGGTCTGAAATGGAAAATTGCAGGTTTATAGTAATTAGAACTTTCCTAAATGTGTCATAGGTAAACTCCTCCAGTCCTGTCCACTACTTCGTGTAAACATTTCTAATTACCTGGAGGAGTCATCAGGAAGCACAATGCATGCTGGGATTTGTAGTTTTACAACAGCGGGATATATGTAAGATGCAGATTACTGGTTTAGGACAATAAAACTGCTGCTGTTTCATTTAAAGTTAATAACTTTTTCTAGAAAAATATTTAGACTTGAGAGTCCTCAGTGGTTGATACCTTTTAATGGCTAACTGAAAAGATGGTAACAAATTGCAAGCTTTCGAGACTACTCAGGTCTCTTCATCAGGCATAGACTAATACAACATCTGAAGAATCACATATTTATACACAAAATAGCACAGAAAAAATGCAATAGGTAGGACAAGTGACATGAAGCAGAACTGTCATTATGGCAGAGGGATTAACATAAATATGACTAGTTCATAGATAAGGAGTGAAGGTTTTATTACCCTCTGATTGGGGTCTGGTATTGTGTTGTGATGACCCTAAAAGGTCAGGGAGGCAGATTCCTTAATTGTTGTAGAACGACATAAAACTCTGGGATATATTCATCCCAGCACTAAGAGTGTCAAAGGTCATCATAAGTTTATATTCCCAGACTTTTCTATCCTTTAGGCAGCCCCCAAATCTAAGAAGCATCATTGTCAGAAGCTCCCTGTCCTCCCCAACAGCTGCAGGAACCTTTCCTTGCAGACAAAAGAAATGCAAGACCTGTACATCTATAATGATCACGGACAGGATAAAGATCCCCAACTCCCATCAGGACTACAAGATACCAGGTACTTTCAGCTGCATCACATCTAATGTGGTGTACCTAATTATATGTACTAAATGTCCAACTGGGGGTCTGTATGTGGGGGAGACCGGGCAAAAACTGAGAACAAGGATGAATTCTCATCGCCACACGATAAGAGAAAAAAGAATGGATTTACCTGTGGCCAAACACTTTTGTATGCCCGGTCATAGCATGACAGATATGGAATTACTTGTATTAAAATCTAACTTCAAATCTGAGAAGGATAGAAAAGTCTGGGAATATAAACTTATGATGACCTTTGACACTCTTAGTGCTGGGATGAATATATCCCAGAGTTTTATGTCGTTCTACAACAATTAAGGAATCTGCCTCCCTGACCTTTTAGGGTCATCACAACACAATACCAGACCCCAATCAGAGGGTAATAAAACCTTCACTCCTTATCTATGAACTAGTCATATTTATGTTAATCCCTCTGCCATAATGACAGTTCTGCTTCATGTCACTTGTCCTACCTATTGCATTTTTTCTGTGCTATTTTGTGTATAAATATGTGATTCTTCAGATGTTGTATTAGTCTTTGCCTGATGAAGAGGCCTGAGTAGTCTCGAAAGCTTGCAATTTGTTACCATCTTTTCAGTTAGCCATTAAAAGGTATCAACCACTGAGGACTCTCAAGTCTAAATATTTTTCTATCTACTGGCTAACACGGTACGAAGATACACATCTTTCCTATAACTTTTTCTAATAATAAAGAAAAACTTTGAAAGTCTATTTATTCCTTTAAAGGGGTTGTCATGTATTAAAAGGGTGTTCCCATCACCAAAGTCCTGTTCCAATACGTAGTAGGTGTAATAATAATATGATTAGCAAATACCTCAGTTTAGAGATGTAGTATAGTTCTTCAGATTAGGCATATTGTTTATCCCATGTGCAGGGTATTGCAGTAGCTTAGATATTTATGGTTTCAACCACTAATTTAGTGAAAGTTGATTAGTTAGCTGTTAGTGGTCATAACCATGGCTATTTAAGCTACTATATGCTCTGCACATGGTATAAGCATCATAGCTAATCAGGAGAACTCTACTTCATTTCTAATTGGAAATATTTGCTGATCTTATTATTATTACACCTACTACACATTGGGATAGAAGCTTGGAGATAGGAATACACCTTTTACAGCGGTCCTGGCTATACCCCCTTCCCGTTCCAGCGGTGTCAGTACTCGCGGTCTTGGGACTCTTGTACAGTTGCATAACACGAGGTGCCCAGCCTCCAATCAGTGCTGGCATCACTGTCTCTGCCTTCGGACAAATCGAACATGAAGAGGAAGTCCGGGCTACCGCTGATCTCTGACTTCCTCTTCATGTTCAATTTGACAGAATGCGGGGACAGTGATGCCAGCGCTGATTGGGCTCTGGGCACCAAGTGTCATGCAACCACACGAGAGTCACACCTGAGACCGTGAGTACCGGCACTGCTGTAATGGCGCTGGTACGCGAGGTGAATATAGGGTTTTTTATTTTATCGGGTCCAAGCATTGGGAATGAGAAGGGGATGTCCTAGTAATGGGCAACCCCTTTAAGCTACAAGTCTGCAGTACCCCAATATGACTGCAGTCTTGTAAATCCTAACATTGACCGCACAGTGAGGATTCTCCAGGGCCGGGAGGTTATGCAGCGCTGCCACCAGGAATTTCAGGGCCCTACACAGGCAAAATTTTAGGGCCTCCTTGAGATTTCCCCAGACTCCAGCCCAGCTCCACCGCCGCTCTTCGAACCTTCCACAGTCACACCGCCCACTCTTGGAAAAACTCCACTTCTGCACCACGTCATCACCAATCGCTCGTTGCCAGTTCCCATGGAACACCATATCACATACAGAGCCATCAGATTTTGTTTTGGCTAAACATTTTTTAAGCCTGCCATCACGACAATGTAGACTCTTCTGGCAAGGCCCTACTCTACGCTAACCTATTAAAAATTTGTTAAAATCTGCAATACTTTTTTTTAGGTTTATTTTTCATTAATTTAATGTGTGACATACATTTTGTTTTTGAAATAATCAATAATACCACATACAAGGGACAAATACAGTCACACCATGGCTGGACCACATACTATGAAAAGCAAGCAACTTTTAAATAATTTTGCCAAGATCCCAAAATATCATGAAAAAAATCGCAAAAAGAGGGATTTTCAAAACTAAAACTTAACATTTATTCAATAAGTTTAAAATAGACACAGACACAAAATCACATCCCCCACATACAATTAACCATAATAGTCAAAGAGGATACTGATTTAATATGAAGAGACAACCAGTAATACTGGCAAAAAAATTGTAAAAAAGAGTTATAAATTGGATAAGCAAGGCTGATATATCAAAATAGGATTAAGTATATTGAAAAAGCTAATTGATAAAATTTTTTTCTTTATTAAGTCTATGTTAAAAACATGAAGTAAACCAAAGTGAACGTGCTGAAAAAACCAAACCAAAATTGTGCAAAAAAACAAAAGAACACAGTTAAAACTGATAATGATATATAAGGACTATCCTGGAGTGTTAATTCCTCTTAATTGTTGCCAGTAATTGGCTAGTTGCTCAAAAGGTGAGCGTATAGAGGAGTACACTATTGTATAATTGCATAAGTTCTCTATGTGGCATATAAATATACCATGAGACGTGTTTGTAGTCCTATTATGTACAACTATAATGCTCTTATTTATTGTAGAGGTATCTATCCTAGCATACAGCAAGTTGTACTTATACTATATGTATATATTAATTATCAGAGAAAGATATGCATGCTCCTTAAACATACCGGAGCTCTCCCAACGCGTTTCATCCGCAAGGATTCATCAGGGGAGGTGAAGCTCCTATGTGTGAGCCCTGTGAGCCGGAGGGGTAGAGATCGCAGATCATAGCACAAATGATCTATGCTGGTCTCCCCCAGAACAAATCAGTACCTAGTCCGTAGCACGATGATACAGATAAGTATCACTATAACGCAGTACCCACAGTGAGACCGTCTGTTTATGGATCAATATATGTTTCCTAGGCTCCAAGTTTGGGTGTGTTAATAAGCTACAGAGAGGACAGGTTTTGACAGGTGTATTATGACTATTTAGCTCCGGTATGTTTAAGGAGCATGCATATCTTTCTCTGATAATTAATATATACATATAGTATAAGTACAACTTGCTGTATGCTAGGATAGATACCTCTACAATAAATAAGAGCATTATAGTTGTACATAATAGGACTACAAACACGTCTCATGGTATATTTATATGCCACATAGAGAACTTATGCAATTATACAATAGTGTACTCCTCTATACGCTCACCTTTTGAGCAACTAGCCAATTACTGGCAACAATTAAGAGGAATTAACACTCCAGGATAGTCCTTATATATCATTATCAGTTTTAACTGTGTTCTTTTGTTTTTTTGCACAATTTTGGTTTGGTTTTTTCAGCACGTTCACTTTGGTTTACTTCATGTTTTTAACATAGACTTAATAAAGAAAAAAATTTTATCAATTAGCTTTTTCAATAAAAAAGAGTTATAAATCAGACATGATATGAATAAATGAGTACCACTGATGATTCAGCTTAATTGTCTGTATATATAGGAGGTATTTTATGGATAATTAGGACAATCTCACCCATCTGAAGAGAAATCCAGCTTCAGAACAACCACAACCTCCTTCTATAACTCTTTCAAAAGGAATCCATAGGGGCATTTTTTCCCCTCTCCCATGACAGCACCACTTGAGAGAGGGTCTCCGCCCACCAGGACAGGAAACCTACTGAATAAAAGGGCAGTACCTCTCCTTCGCATCAGTTAGGTTTCCTGTCCTCGTGGAAGCCTACAGCAAGGTGCGGTACACTTACCGGGATGGTGTCCAGGAGCGGGATGCCGTCCGAGGTGGTAAGGCGGCCAACAGGCCGATGCAGCTGCGGCAGGGGACCTCTTTGTAAATGTCCCTGCCGGCAGTAATCCCGGGGCTGCGCGCACGGGAGGGATGGAAGAACCCCAGAGGTCTTGCCAGGCAGCAGCCGGGACCGAGAAGATGGGGCCCCCCGTTGATGTGCGCCGGGTCACGCTCCAGGGCTGCGCAAGGCACCGGAAGTGCGCCGGTGAAGGAGGACTCACCGGGTCTGCGCACCGGGAGCTGAGCACGCCAGTAAAGCGTAGGAAGGGGAAGATAACGCTATCCCAAGAAACCTTGACTACCATAGCGTGGTGGCTGGACCTGGAAAATCTGTCACGTGGGGTCCCATGGTCCCTTCTGGTATCGGATGTTATAATAACAGATGCAAGTGCGGAAGGATGGGGAGCACATTTAAGGGACAGTGTGATACAGGGAATCTGGACAGAGAAGCAAGCAGCGAACTCCTCAAATTACAGGGAACTACTTGCCATCAAGGAAGCAATATTGGAATTCCTTCCCAAACTAAAAGGCAATCATGTCCGTATCCTATCGGACAACAGAACTTCAGTGGCCTACATAAATCATCAGGGAGGCACAAGATCCAGACCATTGATGATGTTAACACGGCAGATTCTGCAAGTGATGGAGGAGTATCAGTTCCAGATTTCTGCCCTATACATAAGGGGGAAGGACAATGAGGAAGCAGATTTCCTCAGCAGAACGACTCTAAAGCCCCCGTCTCACACAGCGATCTCGCTAGCGAGATCCCTGCTGAGTCACTAGTTTTGTGACGCAGCAGCGATCTCCCCAGCGATATCACTGTGTGTGACATTCAGCGACGATCAGCCCCCCTGCTGGGTATCGCTGATCGTCGCTGAATGTCCTGGACATTTTTTTTGATCGCTGGTCTCCCACTGACAGGCACGCATCGCTGCGTGTGACAGGCGGGAGACCAGCGATCCGCTGGTAACCAAGGTACACAGCGGGTTTCCAGGTGCGGGGCTGTGCCTAGAAACCCGCTGTGTACCTTGGATACCAGCGCCCTGATGCAGGGAGCTGGTAACCAAGGTACACAGTGGGTTTCCAGGCACCGCGCAGCAGGGCGCTGGTATCCAAGGTACACTGCGGGTAACTAAGCGATGTTACCCGCAGTGTCGCTGTGCTGATCGCTGCCCTGAGCTGCCTGTTTGGCAGCTCAGCAGCGATCATGTAGCGATACACCAGCGATCCTGACAAGTGCATATCGTTGTCGGGATCGCTGGTGTATCGCTATGTGAGACCCAGGCCTTGAGAATGGGAACTGAATCAGTCAGTGTTCCAGCAGATTGTGAGTCTCTGGGGACAGCCAGAGATAGACCTTTTGCGACCAAGAAAAACAAGAAAACCAACAAGTTCTGTTCCCTAGACCCAAAGGGAGGACCTTATGCTGTAGATGCGTTGCAGATCCCTTGGCACTTTTGCCTAGCATACGCTTTTCCCCCGATGATGCTGATTCCGACAGTACTCAGGAAAATTCGGGAGGAGAAGGCGAGAGTCATACTTATAGCTCCCTTCTGGCCGAAGAGGCCTTGGTTCTCATGGCTGAGGAAGATGTCCCTGACAGACCCCTGGATACTTCCGGATATTCCAGGTCTTCTCAACCAGGGCCCAGTAGTTCACCCTCAGAGACCAGGCCTTCACTTAACGGCCTGGAATTTGAAAGGTCATTATTGATACAGAAGGGATTTTCACCGGGACTGATCAATACGCTAATGCAGAATAGGAAGCCCATAACTACTAAAATTTATGGCAGAATATGGGCAAAGTTCTTAAGCTTTTCAGGACACCGATTGGGAGGTCCAATCCCGATTAAGCTAATTTTGGAATTCCTCCAGAAAGGAATGGAGATGGGGCTAGCCACTAGCACCCTTAAGGTGCAGGTGTCAGCATTAGGGGCCCTATTTAACCACAATCTAGCATCCAACAGATGGGTAGTCGAGTTTATTAAAGCCTGTCAGAGATCTAGACCAGCGCCAGGCCCAAAATTTCCCCTTTGGGATTTAAATTTAGTTTTGGAGGCGTTGACAAAAAATCCCTTTGAACCCCTACAGGAGATTTCTATCAAAAAACCTGACTCTCAAAACGGTGATCCTGATAGCTTTGACATCAGCACGTAGGGTTAGTGATCTACAAGCGCTGTCCATAGATCCGCCATTCATGCAGATATTAGACGATAGGGTCGTATTGAGACATGACCTGGCCTATCTCCCAAAGGTGGCATCTAGATTCCGTAGAATTCAAGAGGTCATACTGCCCTCCTTCAGTGATCCAACATCAGAAGAAGAATGTAAACTCCACACATTAGATGTAAGGAGAACCCTTCTACACTATCTAGATAGGACCAGTCAAGATAGAAAGAGCAAGTCCTTGTTTGTGTCTTTCCAAGGTGGAAGGAAGGGGAATAGTGTCACAAAGGGATCTTTAGCTAGATGGATTAGGGATGCCATTAGCTTAGCCTACACATCTAGTAAGACACCGATACCAGAGGATCTGAAAGCCCATTCCACCAGGGCCGTGGCGACCTCCTGGGCCGAGAGGGCGGAGGTTTCCATCAACGAAATATGTAAGGCGGCCACATGGTCTACCCCAACTACTTTTTATAAACATTACCGACTTGATCTGTCCTCTTCTGCTAGCCTGTCTTTCGGTAGGAAGGTGCTGGAAGCAGCTATCCCTCCCTAGGGTGCTTTAGTCTATATAAATCTCTCAGGTGGTGCTGTCATGGGAGAGGGGAAAAATCTTAGTTACTTACCGTTAACGGGATTTTACAGAGCCCATTACAGCACCCTTGAATTCCCTCCCTCGCTTCTATCACTTATGGTGTGCTCTAATTAGGGGTGTTAAATAAAATGTATTTGGTGGAGGTTATGCTAATTTGTCTGGAGGTCCTTTCGTGCTCTGGAACCGAACTGATGCGAAGGAGAGGTACCGTCCTTTTATTCAGTAGGTTTCCTGTCCTGGTGGGCGGAGACCCTCTCTCAGGTGGTGCTGTCATGGGCTCTGTAAAATCCCGTTAACGGTAAGTAACTAAGATTATCATGCCATTCAACAATAGGACCGCTTCCCAACACGTTTCTTCCATATTGGAGTCATCAGGGGATATAGCAGTCAAAAGTTAAAGTGCTCAACCACCTCTGGTACACTCAGTCAGCCTCTCATATGGAGGATTCCATCTCATATGCCTCTTTATATTCCACATATAGACCACATACTACCACCACATAGTGACCGAATAATACCACATACAAGGAACAAATACCACCACACCATGACCAGACCACATATTACCACCACATAGTGACTGAAAATTACTATAATGATCATTAACCCCTTAACCCAAAAGGGTGGTTTGCACATTAATGACCGGGCCAATTTTTACAATTCTGACCACTGTCTCTTTATGAGGCTATAACTCTGGAACGCTTCAATGGATCTTTGCGATTCTGAGAATGTTTTCTCGTGACATATTGTACTTCATGATAGTGGTAAAATTTATTTGATATAACTTGCGTTTATTTATGAAAAAAATGGAAATATGGTGAAAATTTTGTAATTTTCAAACTGAATTTTTATTCCCTTAAAACAGAAATATGTCACACAAAATAGTTACTAAATAACATTTCCCACATGTCTACTTTACATCAGCACAATTTTGGAAACAACAATTTTTTTGTTAGGAAGTTATAAGGATTAAAAGTTGACCCAATTACTCATTTTTACAACAAAATGTACAAAACCATTTTTTTGTGGACCGCCTCACATTTGAAGTCACTTTGAGGGGTCTATATGGCAAAAAATACCCAAAAGTGACACCATTCTAAAAACTGCACCCCTCAAGGTACTCAAAACCACATTCAAGAAGTTTATTAACCCTACAGGTGCTTCACAGGAGCTGAAGCAACGTGGAAGGAAGAAATGAACATTTAACTTTTTAGTCACAAAAATGACATTTTGCAAACAATTTTTTTTATTTTAACAAGGGTAAAAGGAGAAAATGGACAGATAAAGTTGTTGTGCAATTTCTCCTGAGTACGCCGATACCCCATATGTGGGGGAAAACCACTGACTGGCGCACGGCAGAGCTCGGAAGGGAAGGAGCGCCATTTGACTTTATCAAACCAAAATTGGCTGGAATCGAGATTGGACACCATGTTGCGTTTGGATAGCCCCTGATGTGCCTAAACAGTGGAAACCCCTCACAAGTGACCCCATTGTAGAAACTAGACCCCCTAAGGAACTTATCTAGATCTGTGGTGAGCACTTTGAACCCCCAAGTGCCTCACACAAGTTTATAACGTAGAGCCGTAAAATTAAAAATTCATATTTTTTCCACAAAAATTACCTTTTCACTCCAATTTTTATTATCCCAAGGGTAATATGACCTCCATAGTTATTGTGCAATTTGTCCTGAGTATGCTGATACCCCATATGTGAGAGTAAACCACTGTTTGGGTGCATGGCAGAGCTCGGAAGTGAAGCAACACCGTTTGACATTTTCAAAGCAGAATTGACTTGATGCCATGTCGCGTTTGGAGAGCCCCAGACGTTCCTAAACAGTGGAAAAACCCCACAAGTGACACCATTTTGGAAACTAGACGCCCTAAGGAACTTATCTAGATCTGTTGTGAGCTCTTTCAACCCCCAAGTGTTTCACTAAAGCTTATAATCCTAGGTGTGAAAAAAAAAATTACACAAAAATTATTTTTTAGTCCCCAATTTTTTATTTTTCCCAAGGAAATTGGACCCCAAAAGTTGTTGAACAATTTTTCCTGAGTACACTGATACCCCATATGTGGGGGGGAATACTGTTTTGTTTTGGAATGCAGAATTTGATGGGTGTCATGTTCAGTTTGCAGAGCCCGTGATGTGCCTAAACAGTGGAAACCCCCTACAAGTGACCCCATTTTGGAAACTAGACCCCCAAAGGAACTTATCTAGATGTATGGTGAGCACTTTGAACCCCCAAGTGCTTCACAGAAGTTTATAACGCCCGGGCGTGAAAATGAAAAAATAATTTTTTCCACAAACATGATCTTTTAGTCCCCTGTTTTTTATTTTCCCAAGGTTAACAGGAGAAATTAGACACCAAAAGTTGTTGTTAAAGTTGTCCTGAGTACACTGATACGTTATGGTTGTGACGTTATGCATTGCAGTCTTTGAGGGAATAGTCTGCGGGTGTCATTTCGCGTTTGGAGAGCCCCTGATGTTCCTAAACAGTAGAAACCCCCACAAGTGACCCCACTTTGGAAACTAGACCCCACAAGGAACTTATCTAGATGGTGGTGAGAACTTTGAGCCCCCAAGTGTTTCACAGAAGTTTATAACATAGAGCCATAAAAATAAATATATTTTTTTTCCACAAAAATGATATTTTCGCCCCCAATTTTTTATTTTCCCAAGGGTAACAGAAAAAATTGGACCCCAAGAGTTATTGTGCAATTTGTCCTGAGTACGCTGATACCCCATATGTGGGGGTAAACTACTGTTTGGGTGCATGGCAGAGCTCAGAAGGGAAGGAGCACCGTTTGACTTTTTCAACGCAGAATTGGCTGGAATTGAGATCAGTCACCATGTCACGTTTGGAGAGTCCCTGATGTGCCTAAACAGTGGAAACCCCCCAATTCTAACGCCAACCCTAACCCCAACACACCCCTAACCCTAGTTCCAACCCTAACCATAACCCTAACCACAAACCTAACCCTAATACACCCCTAACCCTAATCCCAACCCTAACCCTTACTTTAGCCCCAACCCTAACCCTAATGGGAAAATGGAAATAAATACATTTTTTAAATTTTATTATTTTTCCCTAACTAAGGGGTGATAAAGGGGGGTTTGATTTACTATTTATAGCGGGTTTTATGATTGGCAGCTGTTACATGCTAAAAGACGCTTTTTATTGCAAAAAATAGTTTTTGCATCACCACATTTTGAGAGCTATAATTTTTCCATATTTTGGCTCACAGTCATGTGAGGTCTTATTTTTTGTGGGACTAGTTGACGTTTTAACTGGTATCATTTTTGAGCACATGACATTTTTTGATAGCTTTTTATTACGATTTTTGGGAGGCAGAATGAACAAAAAACAGCAATTCATGAATTTCTTTTGGGGGGGCGTTTATACCGTTCTGCGTGTGGTAAAATTGATAAGGCAGTTTTATTCTTTAGGTCAGTACAATTACAGCGATACCTCATTATATCATTTTTTTATGTTTTGGCGCTTTTATACAATAAAACCAATTATATATAAAAATAATTGATTTTGCATCGCTTTATTCTGCGAGCTATAACTTTTTTATTTTTTCGCTGATGATGCTGTATGGCAGCTTGTTTTTTGTGGGACAAGATGACGTTTTCAGCGGTACCATGTTTATTTATATCCGTCTTTTTGATCGCGTGTTATTCCACTTTTTGTTCGGAGGTATGATGATAAAGCATTATTTTTTGCCTTGTGTTTTTTTTTTTGAGGGGTTCACTAAAAGGGTTAACTAGTGAGACAGTTTTATAGGGCAGGTCGTTACGGACTCGATGATACTAAATATGTGTACTTTTATTGTATTTTCTTTATTTACATAAAGAAATGAATTTATTGGGCAATATTTTTTTTACACGTTAATTTTTTAATTTTTTTTAACTTTTTTACTTTGTCCCAAGGTGGTGGGACATCACTGTATAGTGTCAGATCTCAGATCTGACACTGTGCACAGCAGTGTGTCAGATCTACAATCTGACATGCACTGCAGGAGGCTTTCTCAGCGCCTGGCCATCTTGGATCCGGGGTCCAGCAGGGAGGAGGCCCTCGGAATGGCGCGATCACATAGCGCTGTTCTGTGGGTCTCGGAGAAGCACGAAGGGAGCCCCTCCCTGCGCGATGCTTCCCTACACCGCCGGATCACGTTTGATAGCAGTTTACCGGGTTTTAAAGTGCCAGGCGGGGTCCGTGACTGCTCCTGGCACTTAGTGCCGGGTGTCAGCTGTGATAATCAGCTGACACCCGGCCGCGATCAGCTGCGCTCCCCCCGTGAGCGCAGCTGATCGCGTATGGCGTACTATTCCGTCCTTGGAAATTAAGTCCCAGGGCACATGGACCAAATAGTACGTCAAATGGAAGAAAGGGGTATATAAAAAAAAAAATACTAATATTACCATAAGTGCCATTATGTACAGGAGCTCTGTACATGATATACAGTGTATAGTGTTAGTGTACAGGTAATACAGTGAGTCTCACCAGTGACGTTGTACACAGTAGCTCTTTATATAGTATACAGGTAATACAGTGATCACCAGTGACATTATACACACGAGCTCTGTATATAGTGTCAGTGTACAGGTAATACAGTGATCACCGGTGACAATATACACAGGAGCTCTGTATATAGTGTCAGTGTACAGGTAATACAGTGATCACTAGTGACATTATACACAGGAGCTCTGTCACAATTCATTTTTGGATTCGTGACAGCTCTGGTACTGCTATAATTTAAATGTTGCTTTTTTCTTTTGGGCCAGCTAGGGTTAATGTCAGTTTCCTTGCTGGCAGCTCAGCTGATGTGGGTGGTGACCACTCCCACCGTCCTTTAATTAATCACATGACACATCAGCTGACTGTTAGTAATAGAGTTTTTCTATGAAGACCAGCCTAGGCGTTTGTTGCTTTCCGGTGCCATCGGCGTAGCTGCTGCTTCTGTGGAGTTTGGGGTCCTGATTCTGTATCCTCTGCTGTTTGGAGCTTGACGGCAGAGGCTGAAGCTAAGTATCGTTTTCCCATTCCTTGTTTGTCTTGTACTTGTCACTTCCCTGTGTTGATACCATCTGCAGTGGTGAGGTTAGCGTCCTTGCCAGCCAGTGCACTAGCCAGGGTATAGTAAGGTGACAGCTAGGGACAAGGCACGTGACGACAGCAAGGGGAAGTACCCGCATAGGGCTTTAAGTGAGCTTAGGGATAGGCACAAGTAGTTGTTAGGAGGTACCCCATCCCTCGCTCCCTACTATTAGGGCCTTCCTCTCCCTTTTCCCATCCCGTTGTTTGTATATGTTTTGTGGTATTTCCACATTCGTAAAAATCTGATCTACCAAAATGTAATATTAATTAAGTCAATCACTAGCCAGAGTAACGAGAAATAAAAACAAAATTACAGTATTGTGGTCTTTCGGCTGCTCAAACAGAGCAAAAAAAGCCAATAGGCAATTAAAAAAATCACATCTACCTTAAAATGGTAACAATAAAAATCATCTCGGGGTGTAAAAAAAAAGGCCTTAATTCAGCCCCACGGACCAAAAATTAAAAACATTGCGGTTCTCAGAAAATGGAAACATAAGCAATTATTTTTTTCTTTTTACTAATTTTCATTTTTTTTTTTTTTTTTTTTACTATTTAAACAAATGTAAAATACATAAAACTGTGTGTTTGGTATTGACGTTGAGAATCATTGTGCCAGGTCATTACTGTACAATGAAAATAGTTAATAAAAGCCCCAAAAACAATAGCAGAATTGCACTTATTTCATTATTTTGCCACATTTGAATTTTTTTTCCTGATTTCCAGTATATCACATGATAAAATGGATGGTGTCATTCCAAACTACAACTCATCCTTCAAAACAACAAGCCCTCACCCTTCTATATCAATGGAAAGATTAAAAAAAAAAAGAACAAAAAGTTTTGCAGCACCGTGGTAGAGTGACCACAATGATAGTCCATGGCCACAAGACCAGAGTCCTTCCTGTGAATCTCCTCCTACCTGCTGACATTCCCTGTGACTCTTTTGATTGGACAGCCCAGTGATGAGGCACACGCATTACATTGCGCTAGCCCTACTAATACAAAGAGGCTCCAGAGAGGCCAGCAGTTTGGAAGAGGTTCACAGGCAGGGCTCTGATCCGGTGGCCATTGATTACCAGAGTGGAGCAGGGTCTTCCAAATCTTTTTTGCTCAACTCTAGCTATTTAAAAAAAATTTTTGCATATAATTTTTGCTCTGCATATAAATGTGAGCTTGCTAGAGGCTTACAATTCACCATACTCCATACAGCAAAGTGGTGGAGTAATATTTAATGTGAGAGTTAGTGATGAATGAACGTGGTGGGATAAGGTGTTATCCAAGTATGGTTGGGTGCAAACCGATTGTCTTCAGCGTCCTCATAAAATATGTTTGATTCCCCGCAGATGCTTGTCTCGCATTTGTCTTGCAACCAAACAATCCCTGCATGTGTTCCGGCTGTCTAACAGCTGCGAGACATGCTATTCGAGCACACCGAAGACACTCGATTAGCACACGAGCATGCTTCAATAACATGTTTTCCGAGCATGCTCGCTCATCACTAATGAAAGTAATACAAAAATTATGTAATATCAATGTTTCTGTTATATAAATGTAATAATTGTGATTCAGAAAAGTAATGGTACATTAATTATATAATACTAGATGTAATATTGATAATCACAATAGTAAAGATTTATGGCATAGGGAGGCATAATGTACTAGTAGACAGGAAGTATAAGTTGATCTTACACTAATCCAATAGCAATACATAGTAATAAAGAAGTAGTATTGATGACATACTAGATCTTATTGTGATATTACGGCTTCTGGAATGTGACAATGCGAAAACAAAACAGAAAAAATGAAAACTGGCATAAGACGCTTTGAAAAGCTACATTTTAACGGATTAGTGCGGATTTTAGTCGAAAGTCACTTGCGGAGCGTAACGATTGGGTAGGCCGATAAACAGAAATGAAGGAGGAGATGTAATGGGGAGCCCACTGTGGAGAGCTTTGTGGGTGAGAACAAGCATTATAAATTGGATCCTTTAATGAATGGGCAGCCAGTGCAATGACTGGCACCGAGAGGACGCATCCGAGTACCGATTAGCCAGATAGAATACCCTGGCTGCTGCATTAAGGATGGTCTGGAGAGAGGAAAGTCGAGTGAGGGAGCAGCCAATTAATAGAGAATTACAGTAGTCCAGGCGGGAATGGATCAGGGTGACAGTGAGGGTTTTTGTTGTTTTAATGGTGAGAAAGGGGCGGATTCTAGAGATGTTCTTTAGGTGTAAGCGGCAAGAGATTGTATATGGGATGTGAAGGAAAGATTGGTGTCAAACTTAACACGCAGACAGCACACCTGCTGCCTAGCCTAGGAGTTATTGTTGTGCCACCCATGGAGAGGGAGATGTCATATTTAGGGAGGTTAGTAGACGGCGGGAGCAGAAGATCAGTTTTGGAAAGATTGAGTTTCAGATAGAGAGCGGACATGATGTTGGAAACTGCGGATAGACAGTCACTGGCGTTCTGTAGTATAGCGGGGGTAATGTCGGGGGATGACGTGTATAGTTGTGTGTCATCAGCATAAAGATGGTACTGAAAGCCAAATCTGCTGATGGTCTGTCCAACTGGGGCCATGTAGATAGAGAAGAGAAGATATCCAAGGACTGAACCCTGAGGGATGTCAACAGAGAGTGGAAGAGGACAAAAAGTGGAGCCATCTAACGATAAACAGAAGGAGTGGTCAGAAAGATAGGAAGAGAACCAGGAGAGAGCAGTGTCCTTGATGCCTGTTGATTGGAACGTAGAGCATAGGAGATGGTGGTCAAAGGTGTCAAACTGCAGAGAGGTCAAGAAAAATGAGCAGAAAGTGGTCACTGTTAAATTTGCTGTCTAAAGGTCAAAAGTCACTTTGATGAGTGCAGTTTCTGTAGAATGTAGGGGGCGGAAGCCGGACTGAGATGGATCTAGGAAAGAACGAGTGGAGAGGTAACGGGTAAGGTGGGAGTTTACCAGGCGCTCCATGAGTTTAGAGATGAAGGGGAGATTTGAGACTGGTCTATAGTTAATTGTGCAGGATGGATCGAGAGAGGGTTTTTTTTTTTAAAGGGAATCTGTCACTCCCCGGGATGTATATGAACTATTACTATGGCATACAGGTAATAGAAATGTTAATCTAGTCTTACTTATATGCCTCATAGTTGCTGTCTAGTTGTGGAGAAATAGACTTTTATTTCATTATACTAATGATTTCTTCCAGGCTTTGGGGTGTGCGGTGCCTGGAAGAAATCCCTGCCTCCTCATTCATTATACTATCACCCCCTCCCATGCACCTAACACTGACCTGTGAGGTGCAGTTGTGGCTCCAAAATCTCATGCATGCGCCCTGCACTTGCTCGACAATCTGCACCTTTTCTTTCTCTCTATGGTCAGTGTACTGTATTCAGTGTTCTTGTGTGCCCATGCCGGCACACAAGAACCGGACCATAGAAAGAAGGAAGATGTACAGACTGTCGAGGAAGTGCAGGGCGCATGCGCGGGATTCACACACCACAACTACACGTCACAGGTCAGCATGAGGTGCATGGGAGGGGGGTGATAGTATGATGAATGAGGAGGCAGGGATTTCTTCCAGGCACCGCACGCCCCGGGGCCTGGAAGAAATAATTAGCATAATGAAATTAAAGACTATTTCTCAACATCTAGACATCAGAAAGGAGGCATATGGGTACGACTAGGTTAACTTTTCTATTACCTGTATGCCCTTAGTAATAGCTGATAAGTGTCTAAGGGGGTGACAGATTCCCTTTTAATAATGGAGTGATGATAGTGTTTGAAGTAGGAGGGGAAAATACTAGAGGAGAGGGAGAGATTGAAGATTTTAATTAGGTGAGTAGTGACGACTGGAGAGAGAGACTGGAGGAGATGTGAGGGAATGGGGTCAGTAGTGCATGAAGTAGGAGCCTGGAAACACGTTAACTCTTGTCTATAGGTTGTATCCAGCTGGAGTGCAATTCCAGACACAGCCAATATACAAGAGTGGCGCTGTTTATAGGCGTAAAAAAAAACCTGATCTTTTTTTTTCCCCACTCTCCTATAACGACGCCTTTCATTTATCATCGACTGACTATGGCGGCTGTATCTTCCTCGTAAGGATTGTCAGCCGACTTTCCCAGACTACTGAATGCAAATAACTACTGTACAGTAACAATGGCGAGCTTTGGACTGCAGAAGGAAGCGAGGTGGATAATCCCAGCAGGTATTACTGAGGCTGCTAAGAAGCACCTTGGCTCTCTGAAAGCCCCTGCGGGAAACTCAAGTTCAGCCTTGTTTTTTGCTATTCACAGGGTGTGGAAGGGGATAGTCATTATCTTACTCCATAGCAGGTATAAGCTTGTATGAAAGGTTATTATAGCCACACCCAATTCTCAATATATTCTCCACCCAAGCAACTCCCATACTGACACCAAGAAAATCCTCAGTGAGAAGCAATGGGGATTTGTTCAGATATCTATCTATGTATCATCTATCTATCTTCATATCTATCTATTGCAAAAAAATGGAATGTTGCCATTTTTGCCATATGCATATATTACTGTTAGTTCTATCACACTACATCAAATTATTATCATCAACATGTTTCCAGCATCTGATTTGCACAAATGTCCCTAATAGCCATTGGAAATGACATTAGAAAATTTAAAGGGAGTCTGTCATTCCCAAAATGCAAATTCAGTAAGATATACATTTATGTAGGGGTTTAGGCCCCATAAAAATCATACCAGAGACATACATTTTAGTGTTTTAGTTGCCAAAAAATTCATTTTTAATTCATATGCAAATGAGGGTGCTTTGGTGCCCCCTTGGCGTGACCAAAGTCTCGGTGCACTGTTACAACCTCCGCTGTCAATCAAGCTCAGGCACAGTGCTTAATATACAAATCAGAGGGCGTAACAGTGCACCGAGACTTTGGTCACGCTTGATTGACAGCGGAGGTTGTAACAATGCACTGAGATCTTGGTCACGCCAAGGGTGCACCAGAAGCACCCTCATTTGCATGTGGATTAAAAGTGATTTTTTTTTTCAGCAATTACACCACTACAATGTATGTTTTCTATAGAGGCTAAGTCCCCTATATAAATGTTTGTGTCTACATTTTGGGGATGACAGACTACCCTTAAAATGCAATTTTAAATACAATTTAAAAGTCTATATACGATATGTAGGCAGTAAATAAAAAGTTGAGCAATGTTAAATATAAATGGCATTTTGCATTGTCCTGAATTACAGCTTACATTGTAGTTCAGAGCTTTAGTCACAATTGTAAAGGCTTCAGAGCTGTACTCTTCCATAATTCCTTCCCATCTTAATGTCGGCACACAATCTGTTACTGTAACAGGCATATGAGATATGAGGAAAGGCTTTAAATATTTATTGTCAGGGCCCAGTCAGGCGACCGTATTTCTCGTGCGAGGATCGCATCGCAGTACACGGACTGAGGATGAGGTGGAAGCTTTATCCAGGTGTGCTGCCAGCACTATTATTTTTGACAGTTTTTTTTATCCATTTTTTGGTATGTTTCGTACTTTTTTCTTGTACAAAGAAATAACCATTGGAGGCCTCTCAATCTTTTCCAAGCATCAGACATCTGTGTGGCATTTTCTCAAGCAAAGCACTGCCAACTAGTCTCTCCTGCTTGACCTCCGCCTTCCCATTGTCTTTGCCCTGCTCCTACAGACACTTCCTGCCATCCTTGATCATCCGTCCAATACTTTTTGGATTCCTTTCCTGTAGGATGACCACAAAATCCTGATGGCTGCCCCGATTGTAGTTTGAATTGCTAAAAGTAATCATGTTACACAGTACTTTCTCTAGTTTTAGTAATATTTTTTTCCTTATTTTGTGCTTATTTTAAAGTTAAATGGGGATCAAAAGACAAATTAAATATGAATTTTGATACATCTTAATGTTGACATGGGCATCAATCAATTGTAAGCCCCGGGTAACACCATGTTCTGTGTCGTGAGCCCAAGAAGAAGTTTGTTGGACTTTTAAGTGGAACAACCATATATCTGGCTATCTTGGATTACAAAATATAATTTGTTCTTAATTACCAGGAAAACTCTCAAACCCAGTTTGGACCTCCTAAGGGCGCATTCAGATGTCAATTTTACTCATCCAAGTGCTATTTGTGCTTTTCACGGATAGCACCCATATGTAACATCGTCTATGGGGTAGTTCACATGTCTGATATTTTCCTTGGATCGAGTGGACCAGCACATAAGCATGGAGACTTGTCCGATATTGATCCAAGTGTCGGATCCAACTCTCCAATGCAAGTCATCGGACAGCACTCGAATGCCATCAATGTGCCCATTTTTCACGAACTGTTTGATTGGAAAAGCTTGAGAAACCTCCATAATTTTTTTTTTTCATCCGAGAAAATTGATGAAACTCTGACCAAACTCTGGTGGTAAAAACTGACACTCCCTAAAGTCTGATGACACTTTGATCAAAAACACTGGTTAAACTCTTACCGTTTTTTTTTTTGCGCACAAGAAAAATCCCTAATGTGTGAATAAGCCTTTACTGGAGATACCTAAACACAAAAAACTGGCTATGTTACAGCTTGGTAACATTAAACCATGTCTTCTGCTCTTCTGATTTCTGCATAGAAGCACCTCACCTGGGAGTGGCATGGAAGAACAACAGCAAGAAGGGGTGGTACTAGAAGTTCCATTCTGTGATATTTTTTGACTATCCGCTCATCTTTTTTTGCAATATTTGTATATTTACGTTTAAAATTCATCCACCCACCTTTAGTTTGAAAAAGTGATTCGATTTTTGCACTAAGTTTTGACTGGTTACCATTCAGGACGACGATGAGTTTCACCCCAGGCCCTAAATCCTGCTCTGTCAGACAAGTGCGCAATGCTTAATCATCATCAAATCCATTACAGAAAGTACAGTACAATGCCTGGAATGACGGTACACCCTATTTCTATTATTGCTTGCATGGGACACACAGTCTACAAATTGTTCATATAATTATTGCATGACTGGGATAATCATATGGTAACTGGTAAATGATACCACATGGGTGTCACATATCAGAACTGTTTAATCATTCTCAAAGTTCCTACACAAGATCTGTAAATTGGTGATATCAGAATACAAGAACCTAGATCAAAAATTAACATTTCCTCCGCTCTTGGAGCTGTTCAGGAGCCCATACGACCAATGTAGAGACAGGAAGACCCAACGCGTTTTTGCCTTATTGAATCCTTTATAAGGGAAGTAGTCCTTGCCAACATTGTGGTTCAGGTGAGGAAGAGGACCACCCTGGTGAGTATGGATAGGATCCAGCTTTCGGAGATAAAGATCCGGCATGAAATGATATCAGATTGTTAATCCTTTCGTTCCCCAAGAGATAAGCCACTGCCAGAGATGTATGTCACTGTCTCTCTCGTAGAAAACAATGGTGAGCTCGGCCAGTTGAACATTCCTATGTATGGGAGAGTTGGGAGAAATAGCTAACGGATGATTGATTGGCTAAACCATCTAAACTGTATGGAGGCTTTACAGTAGACAAGGTGTACAGTAGACAATAAACCCACTATAGATGATTAATATACAATACCATTAACGCTACACTTTAGTACCCTGACCCTGGTGGCCAAATAGCCAATCTCACAGAAAAAAACATTCAGATTTGAGAAGTTCCATTTCAATGGAGAACTTTTTGCTCCCTGGTAGGGTTGAGCATTCCGATACCGAAACCCGGTTCCGATACCTGAAATCCAATGTAAGTCTATGGGAACAAAATATCGGAATTAAAAATATTCAGATATTTTGTTCCCATAGACTTACATTGGATTTCAGGTATCGGAACCGGGTTTCGGTATCGGAATGCTCAACCCTACTCCCTGGGAACAACCTGAGCTATGGCATACCTTGCATGGTCCCTATGACAGCTGCCTAGTCTTCTATGACTCATGACTCCTCGCTCGGTGAGGCCCTAGCCTGTCATACTGGATGTCGTAGGCCCTCTGGGAACAGTCTAATAAAAAGGTCTTAATAAAAAAATGGATTCTACACAGCTTAATCATGAAGATACATGCTATCACTCACATTGAACCTGCTAATCATCACCACTACTCCCAAGTATCACACAATGACAAGTTGATGTCTAAACATGATTTCCCAGTGACACAAGTTGCGTCCCCTTTCTCTCTGCCCGCAGGGGATAAATATGAGACAAGTTCATAAGTCCAGCAATGCAGTAAGACTGGCTCAGTGATGTATGACTAACTACAAATATCTTGATAAAACTCTTTGCACCCACCCTTGTAGTTCTATGTTACATTAAATGGAAAGTTTAAAAATTATTTTTTTACCATTGTAATTATTTACTACAGAGCCTTTCAGTCTCAAATGAATCATTATTCTGCAGTAATAATTACCGTAGTACGCGGCAGCTCAAATCTGTGTACACTGCTGCTTAGGAACAGAGGACAACAATAGCATGTGACAACGAGGGGTCTTCGTGGTTTCCCATCATTGTCACACAAATTATTGATGGCGTGTGCTCATACCTCTATCATGCATCATTTTAAACTGTCCCCAATTCATTCAAAGACGTCTTAACAAATAAGTAGCCAGTGTCCTTTTGGGCTCCCATTGGCAGGACTATTCTGAAAAAAACTTTCCTGTTGGGAGCATGTTTGGACACTGAGAGTAAAGGGACCCTTTGTAGAACTTGCATCTTGGCCCACCCTCCACCAGGAATCACTTCCATATTTACATGCTTGGTCACGTTACGCACACATATATAAAATATGCACATGGTAATACATCACTGTAGGTGTTTGGTTCCGCACATCATTACGTTTCCCATTTGAGAGGTATATATAGTGCTTGCTATCACTACCAAAGAGAATGAACTTGGATTCATCCAACCACAACACCTTAGACCAATCTGTCTCTTTCTGTTGGCTGTGTTCTTTGGCAAACTCAAGTTGGACCTTCTGGTTCTTTGCTAAGATGCAAGGATTCTTCACTGGAACTCGTGCATTCAACCCTACTGCTCTTAGCCGTCGCACCACAGTTTGGCGACTCACTTTAACCCCATATTCTTTGTTCATTTCGTGTGAAATCTGTACAGCACTTTTATGGTCATCAGATACTGATTTTGTTTTTCTTAATGTGGTCAGTGTTGGAGGAAGTTTTCAGTGGTCGTCCATTTCCAGGTTTGTCAGCTGTTCCATAACCTTCTGTTTCTTTCTTTACTATACGTGACTCTTCACTCTGAGAGCAGTTGCATTCCATAGTTCCCTCTTTTTGGCTTTTGCCTGACTTCACCCTCTGAATAATGAGGATCCTGATATCTTGTGATAAATGTGGCTTTGTCTTTGCTATGTTTTAACCAAAAAACACAAAAGAACAAAAAAATGTTGGCAAAATTTAACTACTCATGACAAAATGTGCTAAACATTTGTCCTGTGCTTCCCTGATGAACATGCCACTGTGCTGCTGAACCGGCTGTAATATGGTATGTCCGTCCCCTGAGTGGGAGGTGTACACATTGGGCCCAATTCATTAATATGTATATGCCAGAATTCTGATGTAAAACACCCTGGTAGGTCACAATATTTTTGCACAACTTGGAAATTGAACAAAAAATTTGCTACTTTTGGCGCTTATCTGCCAGTCCAGAACAGCTATGCCAAAAAAGGGGCGAATCATGGACAGAACAGGGAGTGTCTACGCAAACCCTTCACCTTATCAAATTCATGAATTTCAAGTAATTTTAGTAACATAATTTACTCCAAAAATGGAGAGTTTTTGAAAGAGTATTTCTTTTCTTGAAGTTTTAATAGTTATTATCATTACAAGGAGTCATAGGGGGCCTTATTATTAAAAGGAGGCATGCGGCATTATTATCATTACACGGAGTAATAGGGGGCATTATTATTAAAAGGAGGCATGGGTGCATTATTATCATTACACGGAGTAATAGGGGGCATTATTATTAAAAGGAGGCATGGGGGCATTATTATCATTACAAGGAGTCATAGGAGGCATTATTATTAAAAGGAGGCATGCGGCATTATTATCATTACACGGAGTAATAGGGGGCATCAGTGTCGGACTGGCCCATCGGAGAACCGGAGGATTCTCCGGTGGGCCCTGGCATCTGGGGGGCCCTGGCACCTGCTGGCATACAGGGGCCAGTTGCCTAGGGCCCCCGCTGCTCCAGGGGCCCCCAGCCGGTGGCGTGTCGCTAATAGCGGCAAACCACGCAGCTGCCATGGGGGCCCCGTGCCAGCGGAGCAGCAGCGGGTGACAGGAGGCAGGAGCCCCTGTCCCCGCTGCTAAAGAGAAATGAATATTCACTGCTTCCCATGCCCATGTGGGCGTGGGAAGCAGTGAATATCATTACTTACCTGTCACCCGCTCCAACCACTGAGCGCCGCTGTGTCATCGCGTCCTCTCTTGCTGCGATGTTCAGGCAGAGGGCGCGATGACGTCATTAGTGAGCGCTCGCGCCCCCTGCCTGAGCATTCACTGCTGGAGGACCGAAGACAGCGGCGCTCAGCAGTGGACCCGGTGATAGGTAAATATCGCAGGTGCCGGGGCCCTGAGCCAGCGGAGACACCGGCACCTGTCACCCATAGCACGCCGGTGTCCCCGCCTGCTCAGGACACCAGCACCTGGCCCCCAGCGACGAGAGGTGAGTATGTCTTTTTTTTGTTTTTTTTGTTGCAGCATCTATGGGGGCATAATCTGTGGAGCATCTATGGGGGCATAATCTATGGGGGCATAATCTGTGGAGCATCTATGGGGCATAATCTATGGGGGCATAATCTGTGGAGCATCTATGGGGGCATAATCTATGGGGGCATAATCTGTGGAGCATCTATGGGGGCATAATCTATGGGGGCATAATCTGTGGAGCATCTATGGGGGCATAATCTATGGGGGCATAATCTGTGGAGCATCTATGGGGGCATAATCTATGGGGGCATAATCTGTGGAGCATTTATGGGGGCATAATCTATGGGGGCATAATCTATGGGGGCATAATCTGTGGAGCATTTATGGGGGCATAATCTATGGGGGCATAATCTGTGGAGCATTTATGGGGGCATAATCTATGGGGGCATAATCTGTGGAGCATTTATGGGGGCATAATCTGTGGAGCATTTATGGGGGCATAATCTATGGGGGCATAATCTAAGGAGCATTTATGGGGCATAATCTATGGGGGCACAATCTATGGAGCTTTTATGGGGGCATAATCTAAGGAGCATTTATGGGGCATAATCTATGGGGGCATAATCTAAGGAGCATCTATGGGGGCATAATCTATGGGGGCATAATCTGTGGAGCATCTATGGGGGCATAATCTATGGGGGCATAATCTGTGGAGCATTTATGGGGGCATAATCTATGGGGGCATAATCTATGGGGGCATAATCTGTGGAGCATTTATGGGGGCATAATCTATGGGGGCATAATCTGTGGAGCATCTATGGGGCATAATCTGTGGAGCATCTATGGGGCATAATCTATGGGGGCATAATCTGTGGAGCATCTATGGGGGCATAATCTATGGGGGCATAATCTGTGGAGCATTTATGGGGGCATAATCTATGGGGGCATAATCTATGGGGGCATAATCTGTGGAGCATTTATGGGGGCATAATCTATGGGGGCATAATCTGTGGAGCATTTATGGGGGCATAATCTATGGGGCATAATCTGTGGAGCATTTATGGGGGCATAATCTAAGGAGCATTTATGGGGGCATAATCTATGGGGGCATAATCTAAGGAGCATCTATGGAGGCATAATCTATGGGGGCATAATCTGTGGAGCATCTATGGGGGCATAATCTGTGGAGCATTTATGGGGGCATAATCTATGGGGGCATAATCTATGGGGGCATAATCTGTGGAGCATTTATGGGGGCATAATCTGTGGAGCATCTATGGGGGCATAATCTATGGGGGCATAATCTGTGGAGCATCTATGGGGGCATAATCTATGGGGGCATAATCTGTGGAGCATTTATGGGGGCATAATCTATGGGGGCATAATCTATGGGGGCATAATCTGTGGAGCATTTATGGGGGCATAATCTATGGGGGCATAATCTGTGGAGCATTTATGGGGGCATAATCTATGGGGGCATAATCTGTGGAGCATTTATGGGGCATAATCTGTGGAGCATTTATGGGGCATAATCTATGGGGGCATAATCTAAGGAGCATTTATGGGGCATAATCTATGGGGGCACAATCTATGGAGCTTTTATGGGGGCATAATCTAAGGAGCATTTATGGGGGCATAATCTATGGGGGCATAATCTAAGGAGCATCTATGGGGGCATAATCTAAGGAGCACTTATGGGGACATAATCTATGGAGCATCTATGGGGGCATAATCTATGGAGCATCTATGGGGGCATAATCTAAGGAGCATTTATGGGGGCATAATCTATGGAGCATCTATGAGAGCACAATCTGTGGAGCATCTATGGGGGCACAATCTATGGGGGCATAATACATGGGCAGCATATGGGGCACAATCTATGGAGCATCTTGTGGGGCATAATACATGGGGCAGCATATGGGGCATAATCTCATTTTCCACCCTAGGCTTATACTTGAGTCGATAAGTTTTCCCAGTTTTTTGTGGCAAAATTAGGGGGGTCGGCTTATACTCGAGTATATATGGTATCTATCTATTATCTATCTATATATATATAGCATTATACCCGATGAGGGGGGGCAGCATTATCCTCTATGAGGGGGGCAGCATTATCCCCTATGAGGGGCTGCTTTATAATCTATGAGGGAGGCTACCCCAACTCCTGCTACATAATTAAGACATGTACTACCTTATATTATACCCTGATATTAGTGTGTTTTACTGCACAATTTGGGGTCTTGTATTTATTTCTATGTAGCTACATAGTGGGCCCCAAGAATGATTTTCTCTGGTGGGCCCAAGGTGTTCCAGTCCGACGCTGGGGGCATTATTATTAAAAGGAGGCATGGGTGCATTATTATCATTACACGGAGTCATAGGAGGCATTATTATTAAAAGGAGGCACAGGGGGCATTATTATAATTACAAGGAGTAATAGGGGGCATTATTATTAAAAGGAGGCATGGGGCATTATTATCATTACGAGGAGTCATAGGGGCATTATTAAAAGGAGGCATTGGGGGCATTATTATCATTACAAGGAGTCATAGGGGGCCTTATTAAAAGGAGGCATGGGGGCATTATTATCATTACGAGGAGTCATAGGGGGGCCCTTATTATTAAAATGAGGCATGGGGGCATTATTATCATTACGAGGAGTCATAGGGGGCCTTATTATTAAAAGGAGGCATGGGGGCATTATTATCATTACGAGGAGTCATAGGGGGCCTTATTATTAAAAGGAGGCATGGGGGCATTATTATCATTACGAGGAGTCATAGGGGGCCTTATTATTAAAAGGAGGCATGGGGGCATTATTATCATTATGAGGAGTCATAGGGGGCATTATTAAAAGGAGGCATGGGGCATTATTATCATTACAAGGAGTCATAGGGGGCATTATTAAAAGGAGGCATGGGGGCATTATTATCATTATGAGGAGTCATAGGGGCATTATTAAAAGGAGGCACTGGGGCATTATTATCATTACAAGGAGTCAAAGGGGGCATTATTAAAAGGAGGCATGGGGCATTATTATCATTACGAGGAGTCATAGGGGCATTATTAAAAGGAGGCATGGGGGCATTATTATCATTACGAGGAGTCATAGGGGCATTATTAAAAGGAGGCATGGGGCATTATTATCATTACGAGGAGTCAAAGGGGGCATTATTAAAAGGAGGCATGGGGCATTATTATCATTACAAGAAGTCATAGGGGCGTTAGTATTATTAATATAAGGAGCACAGTTAGCATTATTATTATTATTATTCTTATGAGGAGGCACATTTATTATTATAAATTAAGTAATATACAAAATTGCACCCAGAGGTGGACAAGAGACTTTTTAACCATGTTCTACGTATGAACTCAATGATTTTTGTTAATAATATTGTTATATCTTTGGCAGCCGCGCAGTTGAAAGCTGTAGCTGCTCGTAGCTACAGACTCCGGCTGTCCGCACCTATTAATCCAGGTCGCTTGTTCAGGTGTCATCAGATTTCAATCACTGGGCATTGATTGGTTGAAGATCTGTTATTACTCAACTTGAACTAAAAAGAAGTGTTTGCATTGGCTGCAATGAAGTTTGCATTGTAAGACACACTGCGGTAATTGTGAGGACCTGTCAGTACCGAGGACCCACCTGCATTATGAATCACTGCACTGATTTCTTCATGTGACTACACCTTCCATAGAGCAAGGTTCTCATCAATCACATAAAGAGAGCCGCACTGAAAGATTAGACGCATTGTATCAATAAACCATTGGCTTATAAATGCTATTAGCAAACCGGATGAGTACATGCTGCACATCCACCTAAGAATTACAGGAGTCAGCACTGTACTGCTCTCGCGGGAGGATATCCGTAACGCAAGGGTGGTGTATGGACCACACTGTAACACACCACCTCAACATGTATCACAATCAGGGTCACAAGGTTTGATGAGAGTAACCTGAAGATTGACTTATTTTGGCTATTTTTGTAGGATGCCTGGAGTACCCCTTTAAATAGAGAATTAGTTTAAAAAAAAAACATGGCAAAATAACTGTAGCACATAACATTGTGGGTTCGGATAATTTAGTGGAGAAAGGTTGTACTTCGTGGATCCAGGTCTTTTTTCAATCTAACTATGTAAGAATATTGACCCTCTTGCTACTCTATACTATAGCAAGATGGTGGGTTAATGGGGCTGTCCGGTGAAGACCATTTATCACCTTGATGATCGGTGGGGGGTCTGGATTCTGGGAGCTGCGTCAATCACAGCAGCGCACTTTTATCCCTGTTAGAACGGTTTGGCAGTGCACATGCTCCACCGCTCCATTCATTCCCTGCTGCTCGCTGTGCTCGACTTTTCCCAGCAGACCCATAGAGAATGAATGGAAAGGCGGTCGGACATCTGACCTGCCGCACCATTTTGTAACAGGTGCAAAAATTTCCGACAGGGTAAAAATTACCCATTCTGCCAATCGGGGCAGATTTCTGCGGTCAGACCGTCACAGATCTGAGAGTTAGGGCTCATACTCGCATGCAAGAAACTCGGACGAGTCTCGCATGTCAATACTCTGCACAGCCGCCGGCACTCGGACAGGAACATGCGGCTTCATGTATTTCCATGCAGCCGCACTTTCCGATCCAGAGTGCCAGCGGCAGTGCCGGGTATTGATGCGAGAGACTCGTCCGAGTTTCTCGAATGTGAGTATGAGCCCTTAACTTACAGATTGGTGATAAGTAACATGTTTTCACTGGAAAACTCCTTTAGGCTAAGATCACACTGGGCGTTTTTGCTGCTTTTTTATGCTGTTTTTATGCTAATTTTCAGCTGCTTTTTACAATACAAGCAAAGCCTATGAGATTTCATAAAGTAAGAGATACATCGCTGGAATCAGGGTCTCTGCCCCTACATTATGTCGCTCTCAGATGGTGTAGTAAAAACATGGTGACAGATTCCTTTTAATGGATTGTCTGCTTGTGTTATTGATGTTCTCCTCACACACTCGTGTAGTGATAGCATAGCGTGCGGTGACATTGGCTGCAGTGCACGTGCGGGAGGGAAATTAGATGTGAGCTCCATCGGCGAAAAGAACTGATGTGAGCGAAGGTGATCTCTGTACAGTGCTGCAGAATATGTTGGTGCTACATAAACAGCAGGAAATAATATATTATAGTGTCTTGATGAGGTACAAGATGCAATTATCATGTTCAACTATGAAGTTGGGAGGGTGACATATTTGATTTCGAAATTAAAAACATGGCAGCCAATAATAACAACCCCCCATACCCATAATAACCTTACAAATTTTGTGCAGCCTTTTTAATGTCTATAATAAGTGGAGGGGAGCAGCATCTCCCACAGACACAGCAATGAATGAGATGACCATCACCCATTCATTGGCACAGGCCCTACGTGTTCCAACATCTTCCTCTGCAGCAATCAGATCACCATAAAATAGAAGCTTATTAATGAGGCGGCTCTTATTGTGTTAAACAACTACTAAATTTATTCCTATTACTCTTTATTTATTTGCCTTCATTTAATTTATCTGCAAACAACACACACCCCAATGCCCACACAGCAGGACAGGTTTCGTAGGAAATCCAATTTTGGTGCATGGGAGGAAACCCGAGTGCCAAGAGGAAAACCAAGTGCAGCCTTTATGTATTTATTTTACAAATTAGTAATACCATGATCAAACGCCTCATAATAACAATGGCATGACAATGTGGATGCTTCATCACTCCTAGAATTGGCAGGCTGGCCAACGAGGCCTCGCTTCCGAGGCAGAGTAGGATAGAAAGCACTGTGGCCCCAAGTCATTATTGCTGTTTCTCCACTTTTCTGGATTAATTTCCTCCCTTTTAATTACTTTATATTTGTACCTTATTTTCTATATGTTTTGTGCCACTTTTTAAGTTTTCTTTCCTTTTTCAGATTTTTTTTTTTCTCTTCGACAACTTTGCTTCTACAGATGTTTGACAGGTTCATGAAATGCAAATTTCAAAAAACTGACTGTCACATCCAAACATAAACTAAGTGTGAACAGGTGCTTACCTAGAGTCACCAACTCATACACATTCAAACAATTAAGGCAGAACTCTGTAGCACCATAGCATGCAAATATGAAATATGAAAATTTGGATGTGACAGTCAGGTTTTAGAAATTTGTATTGATTAGCCTTCTGACTGAGCACTCCGCCTCTTAGGCCTCTTTCACACATCCGTCTTTTTGTATCAGGCATGATCCGTCCTATGCCTGAAGGGACGGATCCGGCGCTGAAACAAAAAAACTGATGCAACGGATCTGGTTTTTTGCTGGATCCGACCTGAACTTTTGAACCCAGAAAAAGAGGGTTTCTGATGTAGTAGTAGTAGTAGTAGTAGTAGTAGTAGTAGTAGTTTTCCAGAATCCGGATCAGACTTTTGCCGGATTGCACAAAAGTCTGATCCGGTTCCATTGAATTCTATTGTTTGCGGCTGCCTGATGGGCCGCTTCAGGCACATCAGGCAGCTGCGGCAAAAGAAAAAAACGTTACATGCTGCGTTGTGTCCGGCCGCCGGAATGTACATTTCCGACGGATCCGGACAAAAACGCATACAACGCACTGACATGCGGCGCCATCCGGCGCTAATGAAAGTCAATGCAAAAAAAAAAACGCATCCGGCATTACATTTTGCCGGATGCAGTTGGACAAAAAAATGCCGGAGGGCGCCGGAGGGCGCACAACAGATGTGTGAAAGAGGCCTTAGCTGCAGGCTTTTTTAATCACAGCAGGGCCACTACCCCCCACAAAGATATAGATTTCAGTCTAAAGGTACTGCCACACTAAACAATCCCGCTAGCGATCACAATAACGACGCATGCTAATGCGATCGCTAGCGGGATTGTTTCTATATCGCTAAATGCTGCCGCATTTAGCGATATAGTTAACGACGCTATCGCGGTTAGCGATCTTCTTAACGACTTTAGCGGTACAAAAGTACCGCTAAATCGCTAAGAAAAGGTGCCACACAGCGATTAGATACTTACCCAGCGGGAGCGCCGACGAGAAAATAGGGTCCGGAGCGATTCCAGCGACGAGCGAGATCACAGCAGGAAGCTCGTCGCTGGCAGATGCCGCACTGAACAACATCGCTAACGGGATCGCTAAATAGTGACGTTTTTTAGCGATCCCGTTAGCGATATTGTTTAGTGTGGCATACCCTTAAGGCTGGAGTCACACACACCGAGTAAAAAATCTGACCGTTTTAGTGGGACGATTATCGCAGCAAAATGTCATGAACAGTCGTCCGTCTGGCATCCGATTTTCCAGGAAAGATGCGATTTAGTCGCATCTGACCATAGTTGTAACATCCGATTTACATCCGACTTGCGAGAATTTATCGCAGGCTTGCAAAGCTGACATATAATGGATCCAAAATAATATTATTTAAATCACAAAAGAAAGAATAGATATATACACATAGAACACATATATATATATATATAATAATATATATATATATATATATATTATATTTGTCATTGTGACACATATATATATATTTATAGTTCTTACACTTCTACATACTGTACTAGCCGCTAATTCAATTGCCGGCTTTAGTGAAATCCCAGAAGCCGACATGAAATGATACATTGTTTTGACACAGTTAACCATGTAATTTCAAGTATTTTGATATATGTTTTTAACTTACAATTACATATGTATATTTGTGCAAAATTTCAGACATGTAGGGGTTAATTAAAAGTGTAAATTCGTTGTAAAAAAAATGGTTTTTTTTACAACGAATTTACACCTTTAATTAACCCCTACATGTCTGAAATTTTGCACAAATATACTTATGTAATTGTAAGTTAAAAACATATATCAAAATACTTGAAATTACATGGTTAACTGTGTCAAAATAATGTATCATTTCATGTCGGCTTCTGGGATTTCACTAAAGCCGGCAATTGAATTAGCGGCTAGTACAGTATGTAGAAGTGTAAGAACTATAAATATATATATATATATATATGTCACAATGACATATATATATATATATATATATATATGGATTCTATGTGTGGATATGTATTGATTCGATTCTTTATTAAAGCTGTCAGTGTGATTTTACAGTATAGCCTGGGATGAATTGCCGGCTTTTCTAAAGGACACTGATGCGATTTAATCGCAAGTCACACGTGTGGTCCGTTTGTAATCAGATTTTTCATCGCTCCCATAGACTTGCATTGGCGATAGTCGACCCACAATCGGTGACAATCGCAGCATGCTGCGATTGCACTCGGACGTTTAAAACGGACCACAAAAAATCTGATACTGGGAGCTGCTCCATAGATTAACATAGGTCCGAATGCAATGCGATTTTTCATCGCATTGCAGTCGTCCGATTTTGTCGCCAGTGTGACCCCGGCCTAAAGAGAGGATTCACATTAGGTTCTCATACAGATGAAGACTTTATTCTAAGCAAGGATTGGCATTAGGTTTAGGTTCTGGAAGACGAGAATCGCCTTAACATGGCTTCCAAGTACACATGAATTGGCCAATTTATTTCTAATGCATTAATGCTATTCAATTTTCATATTTGCATGCTGTGGCGCTACAGAGTGCTATCTTACTTGTTTGAAGGTTCATGAAATGCGACTTCTTCTAAATGTCGCTTTTTTTTTAGGTGCATGTCGCTTCAGTTACCGTTCATAGAGTAAGGTTTCTGGAGGAGTTTTACATTTTTCAACTTTTTAAAGGATTTGTAACTTTTGGTGCGAAAAAGTCACAACAAAAAGATAAAAAGAAAGAGAATTTTTGATTTTGAGCCAAATTCACGAGCCGCGCCATTTTGAAGAATTTGCCACAAAAAAGGCGCCGAATATCAGAAGACAAAAAAGAAAAGTGACTGCAATAAATCGCTACCTGTTATGTCTTTTAACTTTTTGTATATGAATTAATGTTTTTTTTATCCAAGTGCGGGCACTTCCTTGTATGTAGTGCTACTGTTTGCCATGTCTGTTTGATAAAGGTATATTTTTATTCTACCTTTATTTGTCCAACAATCCTTTCTTTTGGACTGCAAGTTTGATGGTCTCTTGGTTTTATATGGAGGACTATGGGGAGTGCATTTTACTATATAGAGGACTACGAAGAGTGCATTATGTTATATGGCGGACTATGGGGCAAAATTTGTGTATACTATATAGGGGACTATGGGGAGTGCGTTATATGTATGGAATATGGGGGTGCTTTATACTTTATGTAGGACTAAGGCGAGTGCATTATAGCATGCAGAAGACTATGGAGAGTACATTATACTATTTGGAGGATTATGGGGAGTGCATTATACTGTATGGATGACTATGGAGAGTGCATTATACTATATGGAGAACTATGGGTGCATTATACTATGGAGGACTATGGGCAGTGCATTATACTGTATGGAGGACTATGGAGAGAGCATTATACTATATGGAGGACTATGATGTGTTCATTATACTACATGAAGAACTATGGGGGTGCATTATACTATATGGAGTAATATGAGGGGTGCAATATACTGAATGGAGAATTATGGGGAGTACATTATACTGAACAGAGGATTATGAAGGGCTATGTTGAGTGCTTGATACAATATGGAGAATTATGGAAAGTGCATTATACTATATGGAGGATTGTGGGGTTGTATTATACTATATGGAGGACTATGGGGTGCATTTTACTATGTGGAGGATTATGGGCATGCATTATACTTTATGGAGGACTATGGGGAGTGCATTATACTATATGGAGTAGTAAGAGGAGTGCAATATACTGTATGGAGAATTATGGAATGTGCATTATATTATATGGAGATCTCTGGGGAGTGGATTATACTATATGGAGTAATCTAAGAAGTGCAATATACTGTATGGTGAACTATGAGGAGTACATTATACTATATGGAGGATTTTGGAGGGAGCATTATACTATATGGAGGACTATGGGATGTATTATACTATATTGAGGACTACGGATAGTACATTATTCTATATGGAGGACCATAGGGGTGCATTATACTTTATGGAGGACTACGGAGAGTGCATTTTACCATATGGAAGATCATGGAGAGTGCATTATACTATATGGAGGACAATGGGAAGTGCATTATACTATATAGAGGACTATGGTGAGTGCTTTATACTATATGGAGTACTATAAGGAGTGCAATATACTGTATGGAGAACTATGAGGAGTGTATTATACTATATGGAGGACTATGGGGTGTGCATTATACTACTTGGAGAACTATGGGGGTGCATTATACTATATGGAGTACTATGAGGGGTGCAATATACTGAATGGAGAACTATGGGGAGTACATTATACTGAATGGAGGATTATGGAGAGCTATGGTGAGTGCTTTATACTATATGGAGGATTATGGAGAGTGCATTATACTATATGCAGGACAATGGGGAGTGCATTATACTATATAGAGGACTATGATGAGTGCTTTATATTATATGGAGGATTATGGAGAGTGCATTATACTATATGGAGGATTACGGAGAGTGCATTATACTATATGGAGAATTATGGAGAGTGCATTATACTATATGGAGGACTATGGGGTTGCATTATACTATATGGAGGACTATGGGGCACATTTTACTATGTGGAGGATTATGGGCATGCATTATACTTTATGGAGGACTATGGGGAGTGCATTATACTATATGAAGTAGTATGAGGAGTGCAATATACTGTATGGAGAACTATGGAGAGTGCATTATATTATAAGGAGAACTGTGGGGAGTGAATTATACTATTTGAAGGACTATGGTGGTGCATTATACTATATGGAGTACTATAAGGAGTGCAATATACTGTATGGTGAACTATGAGGAGTACATTATACTGTATGGAGGATTTTGGAGGGAGCATTATACTATATGGAGGACTATGGGATGTATTATACTATATTAAGGATTATGGATAGTATGTTATACTGTATGGCGGACCATAGGGGTGCATTATACTATATGGAGGACAATGGGGAGTGCATTATACTATATAGAGGACTATGGTGAGTGCTTTATACTATATGGAGGATTATGGAGAGTGCATTATACTATATGGTAAATTATGGAGAGTGCATTATACTATATGGAGGACTATGTGTCACACGGTCTTATGATATGTGTACGATGTCAGTAAACTATTCTTAAAAGAACATCACTCTATACAACATATAGATTAGCAACATCAGCATGTAAATATAGAATAGATTTACCTGACACGATATCCGTTGAACTCAGGGTTAATCTTGAGGACTTGATACACTGTCACAGGAAAGAAGAGGACCGGGGGTCTAACCTGACCCTAAACTGGGGTCCTAACTAATCCCTCACCTTGGAGGTACTGATAATGGTTCAGAGGTCCAAGTCTCCAGCCTAACCCTGTCTCCTATCAGTCCCTGAACCCTGTAATCAGTCCTAAGAAGGATTCTGATTACCACCAAAGGGATATGGGCTGATCTCTGCTAAATACACAGATTAGACATATAAGACAGACTGGAGAAAACACAGACTTGCATACACACTCAAACACAGAAGGAACATAAATGATCTGGGAAATTAAACTCTAAGCAAGGTGAGCTTAGAACAACTAAGGAGCTCTTTAACTTAAGTCTATACAGATACAATCCTATCTGTGGTCTGCATGAAGAATCTCACTGGCAACTCCCAAACAGACAACCAGAGATTTAAAGGAAACCAATCAACAAATAATTAATTGCAGCCGGAAGAAACTGCACCCAGTCCCAGAACTGAGCACAGACAGAATTAACTCCCTAACTGCCAAACACAAAGAAACAGCAACTCAGCTGTGAGAAGTCAGAATGTGCAACCGCGACGATCTTCGTGGCGATGCACACATGACAGTACCCCCCCTTCTACGAGGGGCCTCCGGACCCTCAGGGCCAGGTTTGCCCGGGTGAGTTCTGTGGAAGGTCCGCACCAAACGATCTGCGTTAATGTCAGACGCAGGAACCCACGTCCTCTCCTCTGGACCATACCCCTTCCAATGCACCAAGTACTGAAGGGACCGGCGATTCAGACGTGAGTCAATGATCTTTGACACTTGAAACTCCAAGTTACCATTGACCACCACTGGAGGAGGAGGTAGAGGTGATGGTATGACTGGTGCCACGTACCTCTTAAGTAATGACTTGTGGAACACATTGTGGATTTTAAACGTAGGAGGGAGGTCCAGACGAAATGCCACAGGATTAATTATGGAACTGATCCTGTACGGCCCGATGAATCTGGGGCCCAGCTTCCAGGAGGGAACTTTAAGTTTTATATTCCTGGTAGACAACCATACCAGATCGTTCACATTAAGATCTGGACCAGAAACTCTCCTCCTATCAGCCATACGTTTATAACGGTTCCCCATAGCACTCAGATTATTCAATACACCTCTCCACACTGAAGCAAGTGACGACGAGAAACGCTCCTCCTCAGGAACCCCAGAAGGGCCCCCCCCATTGAAAGTACAAAACTGGGGATGAAAACCATATGCCCAAAAAACGGGGATTTACCAGTGGACTCGCTCCGCCTGTTGTTAAGAGCGAACTCTGCCAGAGGCAAGAAAGAAGACCAGTCCTCCTGGTTCTCTGAGACAAAACACCGAAGATAAGTCTCTAGGCTTTGATTCAGACGCTCTGTCTGACCATTGGTCTGCGGATGAAAAGCCGAGGAAAATGACAATTGCATCCCCCGACGTAAACAAAATGCCCTCCAAAACTTGGACACAAACTGAGACCCCCTATCTGACACCACATCAGAAGGCAACCCATGAAGTCTCACAATCTCCCCAATGAACACCTGCGCCAGAGTTTTAGCATTAGGGAGGGCAGGAAGAGCAATGAAATGTGCCATCTTACTGAACCTGTCAACAACCACCAGTATGACAGTCTTCCCTGACGACTGAGGAAGGTCCGTGATGAAGTCCATAGACAAATGAGTCAATGGACGCTCCGGAAGTTTCAAGGGTAAGAGGGTCCCAGACGGACGGGTATGAGGGGTCTTAGAGCGAGCACAAACCCCACAGGACGCGACAAAAGTTAAAACATCTTTATTAACGTTAGGCCACCAAAACCGGCGAGAAAGGAGATCTAAAGTAGCCTTACTCCCTGGATGTCCTGCTAAAGCAGAATTATGATGTGCCTCAATAACCTTTTGTCTCAACTGATTTGGGACAAACAGTCTCCCTGGAGGTCCTGCAGGGGCGTCCCCTGAACCTCTAATACCTCCTCCTCAAGCTCGGAACATACAGCCGACACTACCACCCCCTCCTGAAGGATAGGAATCGGGTCATCCGTTTTCCCGGCCCCTGGGAAACTGCGAGACAAGGCATCCGCCTTAACATTCTTAGATCCAGGGCGATAAGTGACAACAAAATTAAACCTGGTAAAAAACAACGACCATCGAGCTTGTCTGGAATTCAGACGCTTAGCAGATTCCAAATACAGCAGGTTCTTGTGATCAGTAATGACGGTGACCGGGTGGACTGCCCCCTCCAAAAAGTGACGCCATTCTTCAAAAGCCAACTTAATGGCCAAAAGTTCCCTATTGCCGATATCATAATTCCTTTCGGCGGACGACAATTTCTTAGAAAAGAAAGCGCACGGATGCCATTTACCAGGGGACGGACCCTGGGACAATATTGCACCCACCCCTACGTCAGACGCGTCCACCTCCACAACGAACGGCTGTGATGCATCTGGTTGGATGAGAACGGGTGCCGAAGCAAAACATTTTTTCAAAGAGGAAAAAGCTTGGCAAGCTTTGTCCGACCATTTAGAAAAATCCATCCCTTTTCTTGTCATGTCAGTGAGAGGTTTGACAACAGATGAGAAATTACAAATAAATTTCCGGTAGTAGTTAGCAAACCCCAGAAAACGCTGCAGAGCCTTAAGATCCTCTGGCTGATCCCATTCAAGCACTGCTCTCACCTTTTCAGGGTCCATACGGAAACCGGAGGCTGACAACAAGAAACCCAAAAACTGAAGTTCCTGTACGGCGAATACACACTTTTCCAGTTTGGCGTATAGTTTATTGTCTCGCAAGATCTGCAACACCTGTCTCACATGCTCCTGGTGAGACACAAGATCTGACGAGTAAATTAAAATGTCATCCAAATATACGACCACAAACAGCCCCACCAGATGACGAAAAATGTCATTAACAAAATGTTGGAATACTGCTGGTGCAGTAGTCAGACCAAAAGGCATGACAAGGTTCTCATAATGTCCCTCCGGCGTGTTAAACGCCGTTTTCCACTCATCCCCCTCTTTTATCCTAATCAGATTATACGCCCCCCTGAGATCCAATTTAGAGAACCATTTGGCGCCAACAATTTGATTGAAGAGATCAGGAATCAGAGGGAGTGGATACGGATCTCGAACAGTAATCCGATTAAGTTCGCGGAAATCCAAGCAAGGGCGTAGGCCTCCATCTTTTTTCTTCACAAAGAAGAACCCCGCGGCCACTGGGGAAGATGAAGGTCTAATATGCCCTTTGGCCAGACTTTCCGAAATATAATCTTTCATAGCCTGCCTCTCAGGACCAGAAAGGTTATATAACCTAGCTTTAGGTAACTTAGCATCAGGAAGTAAATTAATAGAGCAGTCATACACGCGATGAGGAGGCAACTCCTGACACCCCTCCTCAGAGAACACATCCCCAAAGTCCTCCAAAAAAGGAGGCAAAGTACTAGGCACGACCGCACTGATGACTGTGTTCATGCAGTTACTTTTGCAAAACTCACCCCATTGGCTTATCTCTCTGGACTGCCAATTAATCACAGGGTTATGTTTAACCAACCAAGGAAGTCCCAACACAATAGGAGTAGGTAGACCCTCCAACACATAACAAGATAATAGTTCCCTATGTATTGCCCCTACCCGAAGGTCAATGTTATGAACCTCATGAACAAAGCTACCTTGGCCGAGAGGCCTGGCGTCAATGGAGAATATAGGGATCGGTTTGACCAATACACTCAGATGCATACCTTGAGCCTGAGCAAACTGAGCGTCAACCAGATTAGCCCCGGACCCACTATCAAGAAGAACAGAAAATCTCTCCACTCTCGTACCAACCACCACCTCCACTGGTACAAGGAACTGAGAAGAACTAGCGGACGAAATACATACTCCCAGGTTGTCGTCCACCACACAACCTGGGATTAACAGTTTTCCGGCGACTTCTTGTTCAACAAGGCACGGGACGGACATCCCCCAACAAAATGTCCCTCTTTCCCGCAGAAGAAACACCTTCTAGTCCTGCGGCGTACCGCCAATCCCCTCCTACGAAATGATGTCCCTCCCAACTGCATAGGCTCCTCCGAACAGACAAGGGGAACCTCAACATAAGGGACTTTAGTAGTAGGTGGAGTAACAACAGGGGGCGGAGTTACCTCGCACCTCTCCCGGAGCCGTCTATCAGTACGGATAGCTAAGACCATAGCAGCCTCCAGAGAAGGAGGAGACTCATACTGAGCCAAAACGTCTTTTAATTTATCAGAAAGCCCATGACAAAACTGGCTCCTAAGAGCTGGGTCATTCCACTGAGTATCTGTGGCCCATCTACGGAACTCAGAAGCAAATTCCTCCGCCGGACGATCTCCCTGCTGTATCTTACGTAATTTTGTCTCAGCAAGAGAGACCCGATCTGGGTCATCATATACCAAACCCAGGGCAGTAAAAAATCGATCTACTGACTGTAGAGCCGGGGATCCCGGAGGAAGGGAAAATGCCCAGGATTGAGGGTCCCCTTGTAGGAGCGAGATAACAATTCCCACTCTCTGCTCTTCACTCCCTGATGATCGAGGCCGAAGCCGAAAATACAATTTACATGCTTCCCTGAAGGTAAAAAATTTGTCTCGCCCACCAGTGAACCTGTCCGGGAGAGCTACTTTAGGTTCAAATCTGGTTTGCTCCGAGGGAGACAAAACTTTGGACTTAATGTCCGTCAGCTCCATGGATAATCCCTGCAACTGCAGAGCCAGCTGGGCTACTGGATCCATGGCAACTGGGAATAATTTTATGGGCCAGTGAAAATGTCACGCGGTCTTATGATATGTGTACGATGTCAGTAAACTATTCTTAAAAGAACATCACTCTATACAACATATAGATTAGCAACATCAGCATGTAAATATAGAATAGATTTACCTGACACGATATCCGTTGAACTCAGGGTTAATCTTGAGGACTTGATACACTGTCACAGGAAAGAAGAGGACCGGGGGTCTAACCTGACCCTAAACTGGGGTCCTAACTAATCCCTCACCTTGGAGGTACTGATAATGGTTCAGAGGTCCAAGTCTCCAGCCTAACCCTGTCTCCTATCAGTCCCTGAACCCTGTAATCAGTCCTAAGAAGGATTCTGATTACCACCAAAGGGATATGGGCTGATCTCTGCTAAATACACAGATTAGACATATAAGACAGACTGGAGAAAACACAGACTTGCATACACACTCAAACACAGAAGGAACATAAATGATCTGGGAAATTAAACTCTAAGCAAGGTGAGCTTAGAACAACTAAGGAGCTCTTTAACTTAAGTCTATACAGATACAATCCTATCTGTGGTCTGCATGAAGAATCTCACTGGCAACTCCCAAACAGACAACCAGAGATTTAAAGGAAACCAATCAACAAATAATTAATTGCAGCCGGAAGAAACTGCACCCAGTCCCAGAACTGAGCACAGACAGAATTAACTCCCTAACTGCCAAACACAAAGAAACAGCAACTCAGCTGTGAGAAGTCAGAATGTGCAACCGCGACGATCTTCGTGGCGATGCACACATGACACTATGGGGCTGCATTATATAATATGGAGGCATATGGGGTACATTATACTTTATGGAGGATTATGGGTTCGGCATTATACTATATGTAGGACTATGGAGTGCTTTATACAATAGGGAGGATTATAGAGTGTGCATTATACTATGTGGAGGACTATAGGTTCTGCATTATACTATATGAAGGACTATGGGGGTGCATTATACTATATGGTGGATTATGGAGAGTGTATTATACTATATGGAGGACTATGGGGTGCATTATACTTTATGGAGGACTGAGAGTGAATTATACTATAATATGGAAAACTGGGGCATAGCATTATACTATATGGAGGACTATGAAGTGCTTTATACAATAAGGAGGATTATTGACAGTGCATTATACTATGTGGAGAACTATGAGATGCATTATACTATATGGAGGACTGTGGGAGAGCATTATACTATATGTAGTCTTATGGGGAGTGCATTTAACTATTTGAAGGACTATGACTATGGTGCCCATTATACTATATGGAGGGCTATTATAATATTTGGAGAGCTATGTCAGGATCATTATAATATGTGGACAGCTATGTCGGAGCCTTTACTCTTTATGGAGGGGCCATGTGAGGGCTATTATACTGTATCCATGCAATTATATAGTGTGAATGTTTGTCTGAGGTCCATCATACTGTGTGAAGGGCTAGTGGGGGTTATTATACAGTGTAGTGCGTTGTAGGGCCATTATACTGCATGAAGGGCTGTGTGGAGGTCACAGCTTGGGGATAATATTGTGTTGGGGTCACCACACTTTGGCAGTGGAGTTCAAGTGGGGAACAGTAGGGTTTTCGTACTGTGTGTGTGTGGAGGGTACTGTGGAGGAATTCACTGTTGGGAGTGTAATATGTGTGCGACTTTAGTTGCATCATACTTTATGGGTACAAAGAAAAGGGAATCTATGGCTTCAATAGGAGGAAAATTAATTTGTAAAGGCTGCAAAGTTGTGAGATATGCTCTTCTGTGACCCGCCAAATATTTTTATTTTTTTTGTTGTTGGGCGGAGGTCAATTAGAAATTCTGCCCCAAGATCTCTATGTGCGCCCTGGCCACACCTAAACTTCCCTGACTCTATCCAGAACAGGACAAAACAATTCTCTGGGCTAGAACCAACAATGCCAACATGTCAGATGTTGACATGCAGATATTTGTTGGCAGAGCCATAAACTTTTGGACGGATTTACCAGATATCTAATGTCTATGACAAGATTTTGTGTGAGAGGTGATAAAAATATCTGCAAATGTTATAAAACAAAAAATAAACACTACCTCACCATTTTTCTCCACACAAGAGCTGGTATGTCACTCTCCACAAGGAGAAACCTTACCATTTAGACCTCAGTCCAGAGCCTCTCATCCAGTACTACTTTGTACTGACGAGGACCAATAGTCCGAAACACCGTGTCTACAAATTGAGATATGATTTGGCTTTTGTCCTAAGTCACATTACAAGACTCGTTAAAGGGTTAATTGTGACTTGTAGGATCGCTACTTCCAATAGGTGGCGCTATAGAGTTCAAGTCCTCTTTTTCTCTTGCTTGGCCGATCCCCATGGTCTTTATTTACAAACAGCCATGTGGCTGCTGCAGCCAATCATTGGCAGCAGCAGTCAACATGCCATGCTCTATTGGCATCACCACTTAGTGCTGCACTATGATGGCATTAGTGTGGTCAACATGATACAGTGCCAAGAGATGATGCCAATAGAGCAAAAAATAAAAAGCCAAAAAGCCAGAACATAAAAAATTACCACATTTTTTTCTCTTCTACAGACTTGAAACAAAAATGAAATACATGACATTTTCTTTTTAAACTCATCCAGTATTGGAAGATCAAAGAAAAAAGTAAAAGTATTTCCTATATACTAATGATTGACAATCTGTCATTTGCGATTGACAGGTAAATTGCAGATGGGTCCCATATAGATTCCGCACGGAGTGCCATTTCAGTTTTTATGTAAGTCCTCAAGACGCAGATGAAGGTAAAGCCTGCAGCAGGATCAAGAGCCATCGGCCCGCAGCCTACAAGAGGGCATGTCTCCGGAGTAGGTAAAGGGCCTGCTTGTGATCCACTGACACTAAGTGGAATGACCCCGCACTCCGTAGCCAGTTCTGTGAAGGGCTATCAGTAAGGGTGAAAGATGCCTTATCTCTGTATGAGACTCCAGTTTCCCTTGAGGCGGCCATGTCTGTGGCTATCCGGGTGGATTACCGTCTTTGCCATAGACATAAAGAGACATCTCAATGTGCGGGAGGACCGGGGCCAAGGGACACCTGGTTTGAGGCATCTGAGGAACCCATGCAGTTGGGTGAGGCAACTCGTTCTGGAAAGCACTATGTTGTTTGGAGCAAAGGGGGAGTATGTTTCACTGTGGCAGAAAGGGCCATTTCGTGGGCACGTGTCCTTTCCTATCTCACTATAAACAGCCGCTGGAAAACTAAGGAACCCGGGTTGAGGGGAGGTTAGCAAACCGGGTGTACATATCTCCTCCGTGAGTAGGACACAATTTTCTCTGCCTGCTGAAATCCATCTGGGCAAAAATAAGGTGGTTATTTCTAAGCCTTTATGGCCAGTGGGATGGAATTTAACTTGATCAACGCTAGGTTCGTCCAGGGCTCAAACCACATATAATGCCCAGACCTATACCCATAATTGCCATTGACTCTGCACCCTTGAGACAGGGGTATTTTACTCTTGCCGTCCAGGGGTTACATCTTCAGGTAGGGGCGATGCACTCAGAAGGTATTGACTGTTATGCACTAGAGGGTCTGCCCTCTCCTGTGGTTATTGGACTTCCTTGGCTAACTAGGCACTGTGACATAGAAAAGCACAGTAAAACAAACGTATAAAAATACTCTGTTGTAAAGAAGTAACAGTAAACAGCAAGTGCTAGTAAAAAGATGATAAAAAACAGGCTATATTTGGTTGATACGTTTTTTGCAAAAAATGTATACTAAGCCGTTCTACCAAATGTCAAGGTATACCCATATCAGAGCAGTGCCTAACTGATGTATTTAAAAACCTGGTCATGTGTATAGTACCTATATGAGCAGGATTCACAAAGGTAATGTCTAATGTGGACACGCTGCAGAGAACGGCCTTTATGTGCATGGCCCCCAAGGGAGGGGTGGAAAACCTCCCTAATCTTGCAAAAACAAGAAACTAATTAAATACAAACGCATGAACCATGCACACAGTGAACAAGTCTGTAGGACAGTGTTCACACCACCAAAAGACTGAAACATAGAAAAGCACAGTAAAACAAACGTATAAAAATACGCCGCGGTCGGCGCTCTTAGCAAGTGAGCATATCTGCAACATAGAGCTGGGCTGCAGCCCTGCTTTGTATAGCACAAGCGATCGGATCATCGCATCTTCTAGTCTCCCATGGAGACTATTGAAGCAAGAAAAAGTTAAAAAAGTTTTTAAAAATATTAAAAAAATAAAAAATGTATAAAAGTTCAAATCGCCACCCCTCCGCCCCATTCAAAATAAAACAAAAAAAAAATCCAATATACACATATTTGGTATCGCCAAGTTCAGAATCGCCCGATCTATCAAGATTTTAAAAAAATTAATCCAATCGGTAAACGGCGCAGTGAGAAAAAAAATTGAAACTCCAGAATTCGTTTTTTTTGGTCGCTGCAACATTGCAATAAAATGCAATAACGGGCAATCAAAAGATCGTATCTACACCAAAATGGAATCAATAAAAATGTCAGATAGGCTCACAAAAAATAATCCCTCAACAGGCCACAGATCCTGAAAATTGGAGACGCTACGAGTCTCGGAAAATGGCAACATTTTTTTTTTTACAAACTTTGGAATTTTTTTTCACCACTTAAATAAAAACAGATCCTAGACATGTTTGGTGTCTGTGAACTCGTAATGACCTGGACAATCATAATGGCAGGTCAGTTTTAGCATTTAGTGAACATGGTAAAAAAAAATCCAAAAAATAATTGTGGAATTGCACTTTTTTGCAATTTCACTGCATTTGGAATTTTTTTTCCCGTTTTCCAGTTCATGATATGGTAAAATCAATGGTGCCATTCAAAAGTACAACTCGTCCCACAAAAAAAAGAAGCCCTCTCACGGCCATATTGACGGAAAAATAAAAAAAAGTTATGGCCGTGGGAAGAAGTGGAGCAAAAAAATGGAAACGCAAAAATGGAAATACCCCTGGTCCTTAAGGGGTTAAATCAGTTATCATGTATGGGGGGGGAGATGTTGGCTCCGCGTGTGAGCCCACATTAAAGGCAAGGACATTACCTTTGACGTATATCAAAGGCAGTGAAGGGGTTAAATGGCCGCTAATTAGCTTGCATGCAGTGATTGTATAATGGGAGCGATTCACACATAAAGAATAAACCTTACATAAAGAAACTCTTGGCACATATACACATTGGTTCCAATCCCACTAAGTGTCATTGAAAGTGATGTCTTATCATTTGTCAGTGGTTAAACCAGTGGTGCCAGGTGTCTTTCAGGGACATGCGCACATTCCCACCATGTCCCCAGGCTCTCCTGACATGAATATACATACAATGTTTACTATTCTAAAGGTACTGCCACACTACACAATCCCGCTAGCGATCTCGTTAGCGTCGCATACTAATGAGATCGCTAGCGGGATTGTTTCTATATCGCTAATGGCTACCTATTTTAGCGATGTCGTTAGGACGCTATCGCGGTTAGCGATCTCCTTAACGACTTTAGCGGTACAAAAGTACCGCTAAATCGCTAAAAAAGGTGCCACACTCAGCGATTAGATACTTACCGGCGGGAGCGCCAGCGACGAAAATAGGGTCCGGAACGATTCCAGCGACGAGCGAGATCACAGCAGGAAGCTCGTCGCTGGCAGATGCCGCACACAACAACATCGCTAACGGGATCGCTAAATAGTGACGTTTTTTAGCGATCCCGTTAGCGATGTTGTTTAGTGTGGCATACCCTTTAGCTCCCTATCAGTGGGGTGACAAAGTGCTGGAGGCAAAGATAGGAAGCACCCATCACAAGTATAAAGCAGTGACATAAGCCCCAGGATAATCCATAGATGAATATAGCGATAATGTGCTACTCTACATAAGAGCAGGGAAATCTTCCACCTGAAGGAGTCTGAACCAGGATTTATGGCTACAGTAATTCTACATAAAGGTTTAGTAACTTCTTATATAATTTGCTTTATCATTGTTTACTCTTGGAAACAGGCAGCAATTTAGCTCTGCGCTTTTAGACGTGTCCTATAAGATTAAGCTGAGTGTAATTGTCATCTGTGCTTCCATAATGCAGTGTTCCTTTTCTCTTTAACCCCTTAGGCTGGCTTCACACATCCGGCGGGCGCCTTGCGGCGCCCCCGACATTTTCCCGCAGCGCCGCATCTGAAAATCTGATGCGCCGCATGCGGCTTTTTTCGCATTGACATGCATTAGCGCCGGATGGCGCCGCATGTCAATGCGTTGCATGCGGTTTTGTCCGGATGCGGCGCAAATTTACATTGCGGCGTCCGGAAAAAACGCTGCATGTAACGTTTTTTGTTTTTGCCGGATGGTCTCTTATCTCTCCAAGCATCAGAAACCATCCGGTAAAAAACCGCATTTTGGGCGCCGGAAGTGTGAAAGCTTTTCACATGCGGCGCTGCGGCAAAATGCCGGGGGCGCCGCCAGGCGCCCGCCGGATGTGTGAAAGAGGCCTTAACGACCAAGCCATTTTGTAGGTTAAAGACCAGGCCAATTTTTACATTTCTGACCACTGTCTCTTTATGAGGTTATAACTCTGGAACGCTTCAACGGATCTTGGCGATTCTGAGATTGTTTTCTTGAGACATATTGTACTTCATGATAGTGGTAAAATTTCTTCAATATAACTTGTGTTTATTTATGAAAAAAACGGAAATATGGCAAAAATTTTGAAAATTTTGCAATTTTCAAACTTTTAATTTTTATGCCATTAAATCAGAGAGATATGTCACAAAAATTAGTTAATAAATAACATTTCCCACATGTCTACTTTACATCAGCACAATTTTGGAACCAAAATTTTTTTTGTTTAGGAAGTTATAAGTGTTAAAAGTTGACCAGCAATTTCTCATTTTTCCAACAAAATTTACAAAATCATTTTTTTTAGGGGCCACCTCACATTTGAAGTGAATTTGAGGGGTCAATATGACAGAAAATACCCAAAAGTGACACCATTCTAAAAACTGCACCCCTCAACGTGTTCAAAGCCACATTCAAGAAGTTTATTAACCCTTTAGGTACTTCACAAGCATTGAAGCAATGTGGAAGGAAAAAATTAACATTTAACTTTTTTTCCCAAAATTTTTCTTTCGACACAATTTTTTAAAATTTTGTCAAGGGTATCAGTAGAAAATGAACCACAATATTTGTTGTACAATTTCTCCTGAGTACATCGATACCCCATGTGTGGGGGTAAACCACTATTTGGGAGCATGGCAGAGCTCGGAAGGGAAGCAGCGCCATTTGACTTTTTTGGCTGGAATTGAGATTGGACGCCATGTCGCATTTGGAGAGTCCCTGTGTGCCTAAACAGTGGAAACCCCCCACAAGTGACCCCATTTTGGAAACTAGACCCCCCAAGTAACTTATCTAAATGTGTTGTGAGAGCTTTTAACCCCCAAGGGCTTCACAGAAGGTTATAACGTAGAGCCGTAAAATTAAAAAATCATGTTTTTTCCACAAAAATGATCTTTTCATCCCAATTTTTATTTTCCAAAGGATAAAAGGACCCCAAAAGTTATTGTGCAATTATGTAGCGCCGACGTCCCTGCCCCCTGCCAGGCAGGGACGCTGTTCCCCTGCGACAGCGTCCTCTGCCAGGCAGGGACGTCGCCCCCCTTACCCGCGCTCAGCGTCCTCCTTCCGTCCTGCTGGGGCCGCGCACTCCTTCCCTGCTTCTGGACTTAGGGCGCGCGCCAGCGCGCTCCCCCGCTCTTAAAGGGGCCGCGCGCATCTTTCAAAAAGGTCCCCGGCCAATGCCGGAGGACTCCACCCTATATAAAGTACTTCCTCCTTAATGGAGGTGCCCAAGTAATGTTGTTATTGCACTGTTCACTACTCTGCTTTAGCCCTCAGGGTCCGTTACCAGTTACCTGCCTGTTTCCTGCCAGTCTGCTGTCTGCTACCTGCCCGCAAGCCTGCCTGGAGGTTCGGCCGTCACATGCGGTGACCATCGGCAATTCCAGAGACTCTCGCCTGCTCACTTGGGGGCGCTCATCTGCCATCTGCCTGCAAGCCTACCTGGAGGTTCGGCCATCACCTGCGGTGTCCATCGGCTATTCCAGAGACTCTCGCCTGCTCACTTGGGGGCGCTCATCTGCCATCTGCCTGCTAGCCTACCGGGAGGCTCCACCATCTCAGGTCGTATATACCTGTCCATTCAGAGACTGCCCCGGCCCCTTGCCTGCCTGTTTATCCAGAGACTGCCCCGGTCACTTGCCGTGACTACCCGCCTGTTTATCCAGAGACTGCCCCGGTCACTTGCCGTGACTACCTGCCTGTCTACCCAGAGACTGCCCCGGTCACTTGCCGTGACTACCCGCCTGTTTATCCAGAGACTGCCCCGGTCACTTGCCGTGACTACCTGCCTGTCTACCCAGAGACTGCCCCGGTCACTTGCCGTGACTACCCGCCTGTTTATCCAGAGACTGCCCCGGTCACTTGCCGTGACTACCTGCCTGTCTACCCAGAGACTGCCCCGGTCACTTGCCGTGACTACCCGCCTGTCTATCCAGAGACTACCCCGGTCACTTGCCGTGACCTCCCACCTGTCTGTCCAGAGACTGCCCTCGTCACTTGCAGTGACTTCCTGTCTGTCTCCCCGGGCGCCACCCGCTCCTTTACAAGGAAAGCCTCCTTGTATAATAAAGCTCAGAGGTTCCGCCTCCCAGACCCGTTACAGTTTGCTCGGGCCATGGAACCCGGTGGCACCCAAACTCCCTCGCTCTCTGACCTGTGTCATGAACTATCTCGTCAGAGGTCTCAACAGGAGTCCATCCTGGGTCACCTGCGGAACGTTAATTCCCGCCTGGACACCCTGACTACTTCACCAGCAACCACCGCGGGCGCCATGACTCACAATCCGGCAGTTCCGCTGCTTACCAATTCCGTGGTTTCCGTTCCTGGACCTCGACTTTCTGCTCCTCCTAGGTTTGGAGGCGACCCTGCTCTGGCTCGGGGTTTCATTAACCAGTGCACCCTGCATTTTGAACTCCTGGCACACCAGTTTAACTCCGACCGGGCCAAAATTGCCTTCATCATGTCCCATCTCACCGGAGAGGCCCTGGCCTGGCTAAATCCTCTTTGGGAGAGAGAAGATCCTCTGGTGTCTGACCTGTCTGCTTTTCTCTCAGCCTTTCGGAAGGTATTCGACGAACCCGGACGGAAGACCTCCTCTGCATCATCTCTGCTGCGTCTCCGTCAGGGAAGTCTCACCGTGGGTCAATATGCCATACGGTTCCGTACCTTGCCTCGGAGCTGGCTTGGGATAATGATGCTCTGATATCTGTCTTCTGGGAGGGTCTGTCCGGCCGTATTAAAGATGAACTTGCTGGTCGGGACATTCCAACCTCTCTCGATGACCTAATAACTCTGGCCAATCGAATTGATCTACGGTTCCAGGAGCGCGCCAAAGAGGTCACCCGTGAGAGAAGGTTTCCTCGTCTAGTTCCTTCTTTTCAGAGACCTGTAACTCCTTCCGCTTCTCCCCAGGTACACACTTCTGAGCCTATGCAGGTCGACCAGACCAAGATGGTCAAAGCCCGTCAGGACTTACGCCGTGCCGAGGGGAGTTGCTTCTACTGTGGCAGTAAGGAGCACCGGATCCGTACCTGTCCAGAGAGGTCGGGAAACGCCTGTGTCTAGGTTCGCTCGGAGAGGTCCACCTAGACAAGAATAAATCCTCTTCATCCCTGCTGCTGTCAGTCTCAATTCTCCTCGGGGAGAACCGTTATTTCGAACTAGCCCAACTTGATTCTGGAGCAGCCGGGAATCTTGTTTCACAGGCTCTAGTAGAAAAATATCGCATTCCTACCAAACCTCTGGTTGAACCAGTATCTGTTGCTGCTGTGGATGGGGGCCTCCTACCACGTCCCATCCAACTTATCACTGAAGCCATAACCCTGCAGGTGGGAATGTTGCATTCTGAGAGCATCTCGTTTCATGTTCTGCCTGGACTCTCTCACGCTTTCTTACTGGGTCTGCCTTGGCTCCAAAAGCATGCACCCGTGCTCGACTGGCAGACTGGAGAGGTCCTTCGCTGGGGACAGGACTGTCATAAAACATGTTTGGTTCCTGTTCATCCCGTCCGTCCTTCTCCTACACCAACTAATCTACCAGGGCTCCCGATTCCATATTGGTCATTCGCTGATGTCTTTGATAAAAAGGAAGCAGAGACATTACCCCCTCACAGACCGTATGATTTCCCGATCGACCTACTACCCGGTACTACGCCTCCCCGTGGGCGTATTTACCCATTGTCCGCTGCTGAGACCAGGTCGATGTCCGAATATATCGAGGAGAATTTGGCCAAGGGATTCATCCGGAAATCCACCTCCCCAGCGGGAGCAGGTTTCTTCTTCGTAAAAAAGAAAGACGGCTCTCTTCGTCCCTGTATTGACTACAGAGGCCTAAATTTGATCACGGTGAAGAATAAGTACCCTCTTCCGCTCATTCCAGAATTGTTTGATCGTCTGAGGGGGGCTAGAATCTTCACCAAACTGGATCTTCGTGGGGCATATAACCTAGTCCGTATCCGTCGGGGAGATGAATGGAAGACGGCATTCAACACCCGGGATGGCCACTACGAGTATTTGGTGATGCCCTTTGGTCTCTGTAATGCTCCTGCAGTCTTTCAGGAGTTGGTCAATGACATCTTCCGGGACCTTCTCTACTTCTGCGTTGTGGTGTACCTAGACGACATCTTGGTCTTCTCTCCGGATCTCCAGTCTCACCGGAGGGATGTTCGTCAGGTTCTGCTCAGGCTCAGGCAGAATCACCTCTTCGCCAAATATGAGAAGTGTCTCTTTGAGCAGACCTCGCTTCCGTTTTTGGGCTACATCATTTCTCAGACAGGCCTACGAATGGATCCGGAGAAACTGTCTGCCATCGAGAAATGGCCCCGACCGGAGGGGTTGAAGGCCATTCAGCGGTTCCTGGGATTCGCCAATTATTACCGCCTTTTCATACCGCACTTCTCTTCCCGGACTGCTCCAATCTCCGCGCTCACCCGCAAGGATGCTAACCCCAAACAGTGGACGCCCGAAGCAGAGGAGGCCTTTCTTTCTCTAAAACAGGCCTTCTCTTCCGCTCTAGTGCTGCATTGCCCGGACGGCAACAAGCAGTTCTTCCTGGAGGTGGATGCTTCCTCTTCTGGAGCCGGAGCGGTACTTACTCAAAAATCTTCATCCGGGAGGATGGTATCTTGCGGCTTCTTCTCCAAACTCTTCTCCTCTTCTGAGCGCAATTACTCCATAGGAGACCGAGAGTTATTGGCCATCAAGCTGGCATTGGAGGAGTGGCGTTACCTACTCGAGGGGGCTCTTCATCCGGTAATCATTTACACTGACCACAAAAATCTGGCTTACCTCCAGCATGCCCAGAGACTTAACCCTCGCCAAGCCCGGTGGTCCTTGTTTTTTGCCCGCTTTGACTTTCTCTTACATTTTCGCCCGGGCGACAAGAACATCAAGGCGGACGCCTTGTCCCGGTCCTTCCTGGTGTCGGATCTCGAGGAGGAACCTAAACATATCATCGATCCCGCCAGAGTGATGCAGGTGGCTCCCGTGAGTCTAAATCGTCTCCCTCCTGGTAAGACGTTCGTATCGGTACCTGATCGGGAGAGGATCCTACACTGGGGTCATTCGTCTAAACTAGCTGGCCACGCTGGTCAGAAAAAGACCCTCCAGCTCATTACTCGGCATTACTGGTGGCCTACCCTGCACAAGGACGTAATAGACTTTGTTTCTGCCTGTGTCTCCTGTGCCCGCAACAAAGTTCCGAGACACCTACCTGCTGGCCGTCTTCTTCCGCTTCCTGTACCCGCTGCCCCCTGGCAGCATATAGCCATGGACTTCATAACAGATCTGCCCGTCTCGGCCGGTTGTACGGTCATTTGGGTGGTTGTTGATCGATTTTCCAAGATGGCTCACTTCATTCCTCTGCCAGGGCTTCCGTCTGCACCCGAGTTGGCCAAAGACTTTATCCGCCACATCTTCCGTCTTCATGGTCTGCCTCGTCACATTGTGTCGGATCGTGGGTACAGTTCACCTCACGTTTCTGGAGGGCCACTTGTAAGTTGCTAGACGTCACCTTGGATTTCTCCTCCGCTTACCACCCGCAGTCCAATGACAAGTCGAGCGAATCAATCAGAATCTGACCAGTTATCTCCGGCACTTCGTTAATGCCCACCATTCTGACTGGGTGGATCTCCTGCCTTGGGCCGAATTCTCTTACAACAATCACGAGAGCGAATCTTCCTCCAAATCTCCGTCTTTTGTAGTCTTCGGTCAACACCCTCGGATCCCTGTTCCTGTCTCCATCTCTGTGGACAATCCAGCTGCGGAATCTCTGGTTAACAAATTTTCCTCCATATGGGAGAGTACCCGGTCCGCACTCATTCTATCATCCGAGCGCATGAAGAAACATGCTGACAAAAAACGTCTGGATCCTCCTCAATTCCGTCCTGGGGATAAGGTCTGGCTCTCGTCCAAGTATGTCCGGCTCAAGATTCCTTCCTACAAGTTAGGTCCTCGGTTCATCGGTCCTTTTGAGATCATCAGTCAGATCAACCCGGTGTCCTATAAATTGAAACTCCCGGCCAATTTGCGGATTCCCAACTCCTTCCATGTATCTCTCCTCAAACCGGTGGTACTTAACTCTTTTGTCAAATCGACAGGTACACCTCCTGCTCCAGTGTCTGCTGAAGATGAATTTGAGGTAGAGAACATTCTGGCCACCAAAAGGGTAGGAAGAAAGACCTATTTTCTGGTGGATTGGAAGGGGTTTGGTCCTGAGGAGAGAACGTGGGAGCCTCGGGAGAACATCCATGCCCTCTCATCCTAGCTAAATTTCTTTCTGGCCTAAAAAAGGGGGGGCCTAGAGGGGGGGTACTGTAGCGCCCACGTCCCTGCCCCCTGCCAGGCAGGGACGCTGTTCCCCTGCGACAGCGTCCTCTGCCAGGCAGGGACGTCGCCTCCCTTACCCGCGCTCAGCGTCCTCCTTCCGTCCTGCTGGGGCCGCGCGCTCCTTCCCTGCTTCTGGACTTAGGGCGCGCGCCCGCGCGCTCCCCCGCTCTTAAAGGGGCCGCGCGCATCTTTCAAAAAGGTCCCCGGCCAATGCCGGAGGACTCCACCCTATATAAAGTACTTCCTCCTTAATGGAGGTGCCCGAGCAATGTTGTTATTGCACTGTTCACTACTCTGCTTTAGCCCTCAGGGTCCGTTACCAGTTACCTGCCTGTTTCCTGCCAGTCTGCTGTCTGCTACCTGCCCGCAAGCCTGCCTGGAGGTTCGGCCGTCACATGCGGTGACCATCGGCAATTCCAGAGACTCTCGCCTGCTCACTTGGGGGCGCTCATCTGCCATCTGCCTGCAAGCCTACCTGGAGGTTCGGCCATCACCTGCGGTGTCCATCGGCTATTCCAGAGACTCTCGCCTGCTCACTTGGGGGGCGCTCATCTGCCATCTGCCTGCAAGCCTACCTGGAGGTTCGGCCATCACCTGCGGTGTCCATCGGCTATTCCAGAGACTCTCGCCTGCTCACTTGGGGGCGCTCATCTGTCATCTGCCTGCTAGCCTACCGGGAGGCTCCACCATCTCAGGTCGTATATACCTGTCCATTCAGAGACTGCCCCGACCCCTTGCCTGCCTGTTTATCCAGAGACTGCCCCGGTCACTTGCCGTGACTACCCGCCTGTTTATCCAGAGACTGCCCCGGTCACTTGCCGTGACTACCTGCCTGTCTACCCAGAAACTGCCCCGGTCACTTGCCGTGACTACCCACCTGTTTATCCAGAGACTGCCCCGGTCACTTGCCGTGACTACCTGCCTGTCTACCCAGAGACTGCCCCCGTCACTTGCCGTGACTACCCGCCTGTCTATCCAGAGACTACCCCGGTCACTTGCCGTGACCTCCCACCTGTCTGTCCAGAGACTGCCCTCGTCACTTGCAGTGACTTCCTGTCCGTCTCCCCGGGCGCCACCCGCTCCTTTACAAGGAAAGCCTCCTTGTATAATAAAGCTCAGAGGTTCCGCCTCCCAGACCCGTTACAAATTAGTCCTGAGTACGCTGATACCCCATATGTGGGGGTAAACCACTATTTGGGTGCATGGCAGAGCTCGGAAGGGAAGCAGCGCCATTTGACTTTTTTGGCTGGAATTGAGATTGGACGCCATGTCGCATTTGGAGAGTCCCTGTGTGCCTAAACAGTGGAAACCCCCCACAAGTGACCCCATTTTGGAAACTAGACCCCCCAAGTAACTTATCTAAATGTGTAGTGAGAGCTTTGAACCCCCAAGGGCTTCACAGAAGGTTATAACGTAGAGCCGTAAAATTAAAAAATCATGTTTTTTCCACAAAAATGATCTTTTCATCCCAATTTTTATTTTCCAAAGGATAAAAGGACCCCAAAAGTTATTGTGCAATTAGTCCTGAGTACGCTGATACCCCATATGTGAGGGTAAACCACTATTTGGGTGCATGGCAGATCTCGGAAGGGAAGCAGCGCCATTTGACTTTTTTGGCTGGAATTGAGATTGGACGCCATGTCGTATTTGGAGAGCCCCTGTGTGCCTAAACAGTGGATACCCCCCACAAGTAACCCCATTTTGGAAACTAGACCCCCCAAGGAACTTATCTAGATGTGTGGTGAGAGCTTTGAACCCCCAAGGGCTTCACAGAAGGTTATAACGTAGAGCTGTAAAATTAAAAAATCATATCTTTTCCACTAAAATGATCTTTCCACCCCCAATTTTTATTTCCCAAAGGGTAAAAGGACCCCAAAAGTTATTGTGCAATTTGTCCTGAGTACGCTGATACCCCATATGTGGGGGTAAACCACTATTTGGGCGCATGGCAGAGCTTGGAAGGGAAGCAGCGCCATTTGACTTTTTTGGCTGGAATTGAGATTGGACGCCATGTCGCATTTGGAGAGTCCCTGTGTGCCTAAACAGTGGAAACCCCCCACAAGTGACCCCATTTTGGAAACTAGACCCCCCAAGGAACTTATCTAGATGTGTCGTGAAAGCTTTGAACCCCCAAGGGCTTCACAGAAGGTTATAACGTAGAGCAGTAAAATTAAAAAATCATATCTTTTCCACAAAAATGATCTTTCCACCTCAAATTGTTATTTTCCAAAGGGTAACAGGACCCCAAAAGTTATTGTGCAATTTGTCCTGAGTATGCTGATACCCAATATGTGGGGGTAAACCACTATTTTGATGCATGGCAGAGCTGGAAAGGGAAGGAGCGCCTTTTTCAAATGCAGATTTTGATGGAATGGTCTGCAGGTGTCATGTCACGTTTGGAGAGCCCATGATGTGCCTAAACAGTAGAAGCCCCCCACAAGTGACTCCATTTTGGAAACTAGACCCCCCAAGGAACTTATCTAGATGTGTGGTGAGCACTTTGAACCCCCAAGTGCTTCACAGAAGTTTATAACGTAGAGCCGTGAAAATAAAAATATCATATTTTTTTCCACAAAAATAATCTTTTTGCCCCCAAATTTTTATTTTTCTAAGGGTAACAGGAGAAATAGGACCCCAAAAGCTATTGTGCAATTTGTCCTGAGTACGCTGATATCCCATATGTGGGGGGGAACCACTATTTTGACGCATGGCAGAGCTCGGAAGGGAAGGAGCACCGTTTTTAAATGCAGACTTTGATGGAATGGTCTGCGGGTGTTATGTCGCGCTTGGAGAGCCCCTGATGTGCCTAAACAGTAGAAACCCCCCACAAATGACCCCATTTTGCAAACTAGACCCCCAAGGAACTTATCTAGATGTGTGGTCAGCACTTTGAACCCCAAGGGCTTCACAGAAGTTTATAATGTAGAGCCGTGAAAATAAAAAAATCATATTTTTTTCCACAAAAATTACCTTTTTGCCCCAAATTTTTATTTTTCTAAGGGTAACAGGAGAAATAGGACCCCAAAAGCTATTGTGCATTTTGTCCTGAGTACGCTGATACCCCATATGTGGGGGGAACCACTGTGATCGCCTTACTGCAATCTTTGGGAGGCACAATGAACAAATCCACAAAAGGTGAAGAATTGGTTTTCTTTTTTACGCCGTTCCTCGTGCGGTATTAGTGATTAGGCGACTTTATTCCTCGGATCGGTGCGATTACAGCGATACCAGATTTACACCCTTTTTTCATGTTTAGCTTCTGTCACACACTAAAAGATGCTTTTTCTTGGAATAATTTTTTGTAAGAAATTTTTGCATCGCCGTATTTTGAGAGCTATAATTTTTCCATATTTCGGCCGACAGAGTTATCTGTGGGCTTATTTTTTGTGGGACGAGCTGACGTATTTATTGGTACCATATTCAGGCACATAACGTTTTTTGATCGTTTCCTATTCCGATTTTTGTGGAATCAGAATGAACAAAAACCAGCAATTCAGGAATTGTTTTTTTTTTTTTTTTTTTCCTCCGTTCCGTGTGGTAAAATTGATAAAGCAGCTTTATTCTTCGGGTCACTACGGTTACGGCGATTCCTCATTTATATATTTTTTTTATGTTTTGGCGTTTTTTTACACAATAAAAAATTTTATAGAAAAAATAATTATTTTTGCATCAGTTTATTCCGCGAGCTATAACTTACCGCTTGGAAAAAGTATAATTTACTACTTTTTTGTGTTTTTTTTTTACGGCTTTCACTGAAGGGGTTAACTAGGGTTACGCTTTTATAGATGGGATTTTTACGGACGTGGCAATACCTAACATGTGTATGTTTTTTGTTTTTTATTTTTTTTATTACATAAAAATGTGTATTTTTTAGGGGATTTTTTTTAAATTATTTTTTAATATTTTTTTTACAATTTTTTTTAAAAAATGATTTTTTTTTAACTTGTCCCTTTATGGACTTTCACTTTTTTTACTTTTTATTGCAGTTACAATGCATTGCAATGCTCTGGCATTGCAATGCATTGCAACTATAGTGGAAGCTGCTGTGACAATGATCACAGTAGCTTCCCGTAGCTAAATGACCCGGAGGTTGTCATGACAACCCCCGGGTCATCAAGGCAGAGATCGGCCCCTGCAAATACATTGCAGGGTGCCGATCTGAGGCAGAGGGAGCTCCCGACCCTCTGCCTCCCCCCCTGAGCTCTGCGACCGCGCTCGATCGCAGCAGTCAGGGGGTTAACAGCCAGGGGCGGTGGGGGCTCCGCTCCTGGCTGTCAGTGCAGGAAGCCTGGCCACTGCAGCGCCGGCTCCTGCACTGATCGCGCTGGAGAAGCTGAAATTTCAGCTTCTCCTGCGCGATCGCTGCTGTGTTTGGTCAGTCAGATTGACCAAGCACAGCGCTGTAGGTGCGGGGACCGACGGCAAAGGTCCCCGCACCGCTTGCCGTGCCTGTCAGCTGTCTGTGACAGCTGTCGGCACTGATCTACCACTGTGTGTTTACACGCAGTGGTAGATCAAAGCCATGACGTGCAGAGTCCGTCCTGGTGCCGGAACTGACACCTTGCCATGACGGACTCTGCACGTCAGTGGACATTAAGGGGTTAAGGGAATCTGTCGGCAGGTTTGTGCAATGTAATCTGAGAGCAGCACAGTGTAGGGGCAGAGAGCTGATTCTAGCGACGTATCACGTACTGGACTGCATGCTGTCATTATGATAGGATTCTTGTTTTCTCTGCTGCTCAGCAGTGCTCAGAATGCTGAGCCCCATATAACCCCGCCCACACCACTGATTGGCAGCTTTCTGTGTACACTGTACATTGACAAAAACCTCCTCAGGGGTGGGAATGGTGTTATACAGTACTAGGAGGACATAATATACAAGAAAGAAAGGAGCATGAACCTTATCTCAAAAATTATCAAAAGATTCTTTATTACAACATAATAAAATTGCCAACAATAAAGGCCCGAATAAACAGAGGTGTGACGAGGATAAGCTGTCGGTAAGAGAGACAGCACCAGACTAATACATAGCCAGGGTATATCATATAGTCATGAAGCCAACATATCAATATCTCAATGTAAACTGAAATCAATCCAAAGATCACATTATGTAAACCAGTGGCCACATGTAAGGTGCATAGTGCATGTCAAACATCTTGCTTACCCATATTATATGGCTGAGTCTGTGCGTCTCTCCAAGGCAGACCCCCCTGACGCGCGTTTCGCGGATGTGCTTTCTCAAAAAGGGGACCCGACATTAAATACACTAAAATAGAAAACTGAGAAAATGACATAATTAAAAATAATAAATTTAAAAAACGTGGTGGATAGATTCATTATTATATTCAATATAGGACAAGCGCTGAGACGGACGAGAAAACAGTGGACAAGGCAGCCCCGCTTTCAAAAAGAGGGGGGAAGAAAGTACTAGGAGGACACCTAGTCCTGCAGTGATAATCTCCTGCTACTAAAACACTGATTTTATTGACTTAACAACACACAGCCTCATAAGTGATGCATCACTGAGATCAGGGTCTTAGCCCCTACATTAAACTACTGTCAAATTACATACTAAAATCATGGTAACAGATTCCTTTATTGTTATCACTTTTTAAACAATTACATCCAGTGACTAGATGTTAACAGCGGCATTTCAGAGAAAAACATACTTTAAAAGCCTAGTCGACAGGAGACTAGTCGGACAGGCTGCTCCCCAGTGGCTTCTCCATACCCACTGTGTCACGTGTCAGTTCTCCTTTCCTGTCCCTAATGCTAGGGGAACCCTAGCTTGCCCTGTTCCCCGGATTACTTCTGATGGTGAAGATGCCGGGCCAGGTACCTTGCCTTAACTCCTGAATCTGCCTCAGTCTGTACCCTTCCCCCACCCAGGGAAAAGGGGAATAATAGTGTACCGTAATACACCAACTAGTCAAAAAAGGTTATACGAACAGAGTTAATGAAAAATACCAAACATACAAATATACACACACAAATAACAGAGGAATGCACTGGGTAGTGTGGGATGGGGTTTAAACCAATGTGGTAGAAGAAAGGGAATTATCACACACTCAAAACCTATCAACAGTCACAGATAAATCCATCAAACACCTTTCTCCAATAATAATCACCAATAACCTCCAGCCATGCAGCATAAGCTAAAGGTACTGCCACACTAAACTATCCCGCTAGCGATCACGATAACGACGCATACTAATGCGATCGCTAGCGGGATAGTTTCAATATCGCTAGTAGCGGCTTAATTTAGCGATGTCGTTAAGGACGCTATCGCGGTTAGCGATCTCCTTAACGACTTTAGCGGTACAAAAATACCGCTAAATCGCTAAAAAAAGGTGCCACACTCAGCGATATATACTTACCAGCGGGACGCCGACGATAAAAATAGGGTCCGGACCGATGTCAGCGACGAACGAGATCACAGCAGGATCTCAGCAGGGGCCACGTCGTTGCTACATGCCACACTGAACAACATCGCTAACGAGATCGCTAAATAGTGACGTTTTTTAGCGATCTCGTTAGCGACGCTGTTTAGTGTGGCATACCCTTAACTCTGACAATGAGCGCTGGCCAGGGCTATAGGCGATAGGCGATGGGAGTGGCTAACAGTGCACAGCTGAGCCTTAACCTCCAAAGAGCTGATTAACCCCTGCACTGCCAATATAACTTTATACCATTTGATACGAAGGTGAAGTGCTTCTAATCAGGAGTAGGAGAAATCAGGCGCTGCAATCTTCTGGCTCCTGTCGCGGTAAACCTGTGAGAATTTGGTATCTGTCATGGGTGTATCGCCACAAGGATCGTCGCGATTACACACTCTGACTTCTCACAGCTGAGTTGCTGTTTCTTTGTGTTTGGTAATGAGGGAGTTAATTTTACCTAGCTCTTTGCTAAGACTAGGTCCAGCCTCGCCCGGCTGCTTTTGATTATGTTCTAATTAGATTCCTTCATATACCTGCCAGTCTGCTTGTTAGATGCCGGTGAAAGCCTTTATGTAGTCTAGCAGACTGGATCGGTTCTGAGAATACTTAAGCTAAGAGTTCCTTAGTTGTTTTTACTCTTATAGCTTATAGTTTATCTCTGAGACCTTAGGTGTTCCTACTGTGTGTGAGTGTTGTATGTAAGACTTTATTTACTTTATTTCTTGTCTTTCTTGTATGTCTTTCTGTTCATTAACCGTTACCTGTTCATTCCCTTTGGTGGTAATCAGGGTCCTTCTTAGGACTAGATTACAGTTGGCAGGGATTGATAGGAGACAGGGCTTACGCTGGTGGCCTGGACCTCTGTACCTTTAACAGTACCTCCAGGTAGAGGGATTAGTTAGGACCCCAGTTTAGGGTCAGCATAGACCCGGTCACCCTCTAGCCGGAGACAGCGTATAACGGATTCCGTATTGACCCACTGGACTTTCTGTCAGGTAATTCTATGTTATCATATATCTATGCGCATGTTATATTGTATGTTGCCCTTTTGATATAGATTACTGTCATCACATATATATATATCTGCTATACAGCGTGACATTTTCACCGGCCATACTAAAGATTCTCTCCAGCTGTCATGGATCCAGTAGCCCAGCTGGCCCGGCAGTTGCAGGGGTTGTCCATGGAGTTTGCAGACATTAAGTCCAAGGTTTTGTTCCCCCCGGAGCAAACCAGATCTGAACCTAAGGTTGCTCTCCCAGACAGGTTCACTGGTGGGCGGGACAAATTTTTTACATTCCGGGAGGCATGTAAATTGTACTTTCGGCTGCGGCCTCGGTCATCTGGGAGTGAAGAGCAGAGGGTGGGAATTGTTATCTCGCTCTTACAAGGGGACCCTCAATCTTGGGCGTTCTCTATTCCTCCAGGCTCCCCAGATCTCCAGTCAGTGGATCGATTTTTTACTGCCCTGGGTCTGGTATATGATGATCCGGATCGAGTTTCCCTTGCTGAAACAAAGTTACGTAAAATACGGCAAGGAAATCGTCCAGCGGAGGAATATTCTTCTGAGTTCCGTAGATGGGCAACAGATACTCAGTGGAATGACCCAGCTCTTAGGAGCCAGTTTTGTCAAGGGTTGTCTGACAAATTAAAAGATGTGTTGGCTCAGTATGATTCTCCTCCATCACTGGAGGCTGCTATGGCCCTCGCTATTCGCATGGATAGACGAATTCGGGGAAGACGCGAGGTAACTCCGCCTCCCGTGATGACTCCACCTACTACTAAAGTCCCTTATACTGAGGTTCCCTGGTCTGTTCTGAGGAACCCATGCAGTTGGGAGGGACATCTTTTTGTAGGAGGGAATTGGCGGTGCACCGCAAGACTAGAAGGTGTTTCTTTTGCGGGAGAGAGGGACATTTTGTTGGGGGGTGTCCATCCCGGGCCTCTTTGAGCAAAGGAGTTAACCTGGGAGTGTGTATTTCGTCCTCAAATCCCTCTCAGTTTCTCGTGCCTGCGGAGGTGGTGATTGGTACTAGATCTGAGAGGATTTCTGTTTTTCTTGATAGTGGGTCCGGGGCTAATCTGGTGGACGCTCGGTTTTCCCAGGTGCATGGTATGCAACTGAGTGTATTGGCCAAACCAGTCCCTATAGTATCTATTGATTCTAGACCTCTCGGTCAAGGTAGCTTGGTACAAGCTGTTCATCACATAGATCTTCGAGTAGGTGCAAGACATAAAGAGCAATTGTCTTGTTATGTGTTGGAGGGTCTACCTACTCCTATTGTGTTGGGACTTCCTTGGTTGGCTAAACATAACCCAGTGATTGATTGGCAATCCGGAAAGATAAGCCAGTGGGGTGAATTTTGCAGGAATAACTGCATGAGCACGGTCATCGGTGCGGTTGTGCCTAGGACTTTGTCTCCTTTTCTGGAGGACTTTGGGGAGATGTTCTCAGAGGAGGGGTGTAAAGAGTTACCTCCTCATCGCGCATATGACTGCTCAATAAAGTTGCTTCCTGATGCCTTATCTCGTACTTTCCCAGGGCCGGGAAGATGGATGATCCGGTTCCTATTCCTCAGGAGGGAGTTGTAGTGTCAGCTGTATGCTCTGAGCTTGAGGGGGAGGTATTGGGGGCTCAGGGGGATGCCCCGGTGGGACTTCCAGGGAGACTGATAGTTCCAGATCGGTTAAGACTGAAGGTTACGGGGAACCGTTACAAACGGATGGCTGATAGGGGGAGAGTTTCTGGTCTAGATCTGAAGGTGAACGATCTAGTTTGGTTGTCTACCAGGAATATAAAACTTAAAGTTTCCTCCTGGAGGTTGGGTCCCAGATTCATCGGGCCGTACAGGATCAGTTCCATAATTAATCCTGTGGCATTTCGTCTGGACCTCCCTCCTACGTTTAAAATTCATAATGTGTTTCACAAGTCATTACTTAAAAAGTATGTGGCACCAGTCATACCGTCACCTCTACCTCCGCCTTCAGTGGTGGTCAATGATAACGTGGAATTTCATGGGTCGAAAATCATTGACTCACGTCTCAGTCGCCGATCCCTTCAGTACTTGGTTCATTGGAGGGGGTATGGTCCTGTGGAGAGGACGTGGGTCCCTGCATCTGATGTTAACGCAGATCGATTGGTTCGGACCTTTCACACAACTCACCCGGGCAGACCTGGCCCTGAGGGTCCGGAGTCCCCTCGTAGAGGGGGGGGGTACTGTCATGGGTGTATCGCCACAAGGATCGTCGCGATTACACACTCTGACTTCTCACAGCTGAGTTGCTGTTTCTTTGTGTTTGGTAATGAGGGAGTTAATTTTACCTAGCTCTTTGCTAAGACTAGGTCCAGCCTCGCCCGGCTGCTTTTGATTATGTTCTAATTAGATTCCTTCATATACCTGCCAGTCTGCTTGTTAGATGCCGGTGAAAGCCTTTATGTAGTCTAGCAGACTGGATCGGTTCTGAGAATACTTAAGCTAAGAGTTCCTTAGTTGTTTTTACTCTTATAGCTTATAGTTTATCTCTGAGACCTTAGGTGTTCCTACTGTGTGTGAGTGTTGTATGTAAGACTTTATTTACTTTATTTCTTGTCTTTCTTGTATGTCTTTCTGTTCATTAACCGTTACCTGTTCATTCCCTTTGGTGGTATTCAGGGTCCTTCTTAGGACTAGATTACAGTTGGCAGGGATTGATAGGAGACAGGGTTTACGCTGGTGGCCTGGACCTCTGTACCTTTAACAGTACCTCCAGGTAGAGGGATTAGTTAGGACCCCAGTTTAGGGTCAGCATAGACCCCGGTCACCCTCTAGCCGGAGACAGCGTATAACGGATTCCGTATTGACCCACTGGACTTTCTGTCAGGTAATTCTATGTTATCATATATCTATGCGCATGTTATATTGTATGTTGCCCTTTTGATATAGATTACTGTCATCACATATATATATATTGCTATACAGCGTGACAGTATCGCTGTGTTTAGAAATTGTCTAATCTACCAAAACATAAAGGAACTTAATCCGATTGGTAAACAGGATTAACAAAGTAAAAATTTAAAAATCCAGATTTACGGGGTTTTGTTGGCCACCGCAATATTGCAATGAAGTGCAATAACAGGCAATCAAAACATTGTATCTACCCTAGTGGTATCAATAAAACTATCAGCTCAGACTGCAAAAAATTATGCACTTACACAGCCCCAGATCCCCAAAAAATGAAAATGTTACCAGTCTTGGAAAATGGCAACAAAAACAAGATATTTTTTGTTTACAAATTTTCCAATTGTTTTCACCATCTAAATAAAAGATAAACTCTACATGTTTGGTGTCTACGTACTCGTATTAACCTAGGGAATCATATTGCCAGGATTAAAAATATGGAGTTGCCCTTTTTTTTTTTTTGCAATTTCAACGCACTTGAAATTTCTTTCGCATTTTCCAGTACACTATATGGTCAAATCAATGGTGTCATTCAAAAGTACAACTTGTCACACAAAAAACAAGCCCTCATATAGATATATTGATGTTAAAGTAAAAAAAAAAAAGTTATGGCTCTTGGAAGAAGGAGAGGGAAAAAAAAGGAAAATCACCAGGTAGTTAAAGGGTTAAAGATATCATCAATATATTGCAGTCATTATATTATACAGCACCATGAACTTACAATTGCTCATTTTGCCTTTCTACCCAGCTAATTTGTCTGTTATCCATTAGGTCTATGACATCATGTGATTAAAAACTGACTATCTGAATTCTTCTCTTCTCTCTGTTCAATGTAGAAACATGAAGTCAATGTTCCCTGTATGAGTCATAAGTCATTGTAAAAGTCCCTGGCAAGGGGGAGCGGGAAGTAGCTGGGTCAGGAGTTGAAGAGGGGAATGATAAATGCACGGAAAAGAGACTTCCTGTTTCTACATAGAGAAAAGAGGAGAATTTACTTAGTAGAAAGGCAAAATGCACAATTGTAAGTGTTGTACAGTGTTGTTTAATATGAAGACTGCAATATATTAAGGGATAAAAGCTTGATGGGAGTGCTTAGTTAATGACCTGTTTATAGATAATCCAGTTACAATTCTGTGCTCACAGAACTATGGTTAATAAGATTGTTCTCTATGCATAGAATATCATGAGATCAGGAGCACATCTCCTGTTTACACAGGACCATGTGATTTTTAACTACTTCTGTATCGTCCATTGAGCTAAAACGTCCAGGTGGTCTGCAGATAGCTCTGCCATAGCATTCTAAAATGTCATTTTACAGCAAGCAGCTGGACAAGATTGTTTAGGAGTGGAGAGCCGGCTGTCAGACACAGCTGGACACGCAACAAAAAAGGCAGAGATAGTTTATTACCATCTCTGCCTTCCTGATTGCTTTATACACAACTCTGAACAAGCACCATGTTATACACTATAGAAAGCACTGACCGTAATCATTGTGTGCCAGGAGAGAGCAGGAGCTACTGCGCCCTAGTAGTGTAGAAAAACCCAACCAAAGCCATGGCAGACCAGATAAAAACACCCAGACAGAGAATATAAAGACATATTGTTATAATCATATATCTTTATTAGAAGTTTGGACAAAAATAATGGTAAAATAAATTTGATAATACAATAAAAATGTGCATCTATCAAGACATTCCAATAAAAACCAATATGGTAGATAAGAGCAATTCAGGTATTTAGGCAAAATATATAAAAAAAAGTGAATCACATTGAAAAACAATAAATCAAAAATTATATGACAATATATAATATAATCACATGTGCCAGAAATCTTTTAATATGATATAAATAAAAAGTGCTAAGTGCCACAGTGCAAAAAATCACTGCATGATCAAAGAAATCGACACAAGAGGTCTCTCATAATAAAATAAAAAAAGTGCACCAGGAAGACAATATTCCTGCAAGATTTGCATATAACAAAGTGCTATGTGCAAATAGAGAGGGACATTTTATACCTGATTATCGCCAAATCCTGATCACACGTACCCCGACGCGCGTTTTGGAAGCAAGTTCCTTCGTCGGGGGTGGTGGGCGTCCAAGATCAGTAAAAAAGATTATGAAAATAACATTAAAATTAGTCCCCAAGTATCCATGTCTCACACAGGAGAAACCTCTTTTAAGTTATTTTGGGGGGGGGCGTGTTCTTTTCTCCCATGTATATTGCTGCCTGCTAATAATTGGGTAGACAACATCAAACAGGAGAAAAAGTGCACGCACTAGAGTTGAATTTCTGGTAATGCCCCCTTGGATGAACATCGATTATAACCTAAATTTTAATACGAGTATGTCGACAACAGAGATGAGAAATTTTAAAATATATATATATATATACGCTTTATTTAGCTCTGCAGTCACTATTCCATAGTGTGGTCAGTTTAGCATGCTCAGATTGGTGAAAGGTCCTCTTTAAAACCTGTTTTGTTTGTCCACCTTTCAGGTGCTTCACATGAATTCATGAGAAACTGAAAAATTATTTTCTTTCTCTAAATATGTTAACTCAGCCCAGAATTTTACATTTTCACAAGAGGTAATAGGAGAAAATTAGCCCCAATATTTGTTATACAATTTCTTCCGAGCGCAGCAATATCCCATATGTTGTCAGACACTACTGTTTGGATACATGGCCGGGCTCAGAAAGGAAGGAGCCCTATTAAAGTTTTAGAGAATAGATTTTGCTGAAACAGGTTGTGGTCACCATGTTGCATTTGCAGAGCAATCAAGCTGTCAGAACAGCGAAAAACTTCCAAAAAGGCCCCCCATCTTGGAAACCAAACTCCTCAAGGAATTCATTTGTGAGTGTAATACTGTAATTATTTTGGCCTCAAACTTGTTTCACAGAATAAGCAGTTAAAATGAAAAATTATTTTTTTCCAATAAAATGTTATTCAGCCCCACATTATTGATTTTCACAACAGGCAATGTGAAATAATGAAAAGCCCCAGCTAAATTATAGTTAAGGGCTCATGGGATCGTGTTGCCCCCCCTCGCTCCTACTCTCTATTTTGCTATATATCACCTTGTTTGTGGTTATAGGGTGTTATGTGATTTGTCATCTACAGGTGATTTAGTTCCTGTGGTCACGTTAGTTTTGACCTGGCGACAAGATTCTGATTGGCAGGGGGTATTTGGGCAGGCCCAAACAAAGCTACTTAACCCCACTGCACGCCGTTTCCTGGGCAGTATACCTTAGGATCCTGGAAGAAGATCATTGTCCACCTACCTGCCCCATGGTTGAAGAATGTATTGTCTCCGTGTTTGTGGGTGGGTGGTCGCCTAGCTAATGCTAAGTGGACATCGGTCTTAATGTGAATTTAATGTTATTTATTGAGATTGAGATGAATTTTGAAGGTTTTAAAGTAATATTTATTAATTTAGTTGGTAACCCAAAATAAACACCAAACTGCCAAATTCTGCCAAGGGTGGGGCAGGGTGGGTAGCTACGCTCCAATGCATTTCACATTTTTTTGGCTATGCAATTTCTGCCAAGTAAGGCAGTACCCAATGTGTTGTCGTATATTGCTGTTTAGGCACGCAGTAGGGCTCAGACAGGTAGGAGCTCCTTTAGGCTTTTGTAGCACAGAATATTTTGCTGGGATAGTTTTCAGGAACCTCCTTGGATTTGCATTGCTCCTGAGGAACATGTACGGTGACCTCATTTTGGAAACTACACCCCTCCTAGAATTCACATGAGTGTTGGAAGCATTGAGATGCTACAGGTGTTTTCCAGATATTAGATCACCGTGATATTTGCAATTTTTTTTTTACATACACAAGCAATTGCAGTTACCGATATATTGTGCCAAGCTTATGTCACTGTAGAAACGCCTTCTTAAAGGGGTTGTCCGATACATCAATATACCTGCCCTTTAGGATAGGATATTAATAACAGATCAATTGGGGTGCGACACTCGGCAGGGGGTTAACCCTTGTGTTTTCTGCAGGTTTTAGAGAAAAATTATTGCTTCACAATCATGCAGGAAATGCCACAGTGAGGACAACTGTATTTCAGATTACTTTCATCCTTCCCCGTTTCATGTCCCTTTAACAGCAAAATTGTGGCGGTGGAGGGGGGGGATTGAGAGAGATTTTTTAAATATGCTTCCTTAGGGAAAGCAGCAGTCATATTTAGCTAAATGATGACAATGACGGCTAAATTCCTTCCATTAACATGTTCATCCACACACCCATTTTTATTAGTTTTTATTTTATGATAACTCCCCATTTAATACTTAGATACCTCAGACCTAAGTTCTTTAAAAGAGTTGTCTCATCTTCATAAATGAGTAATATTGCAATATGCTTGTAAAAAGAAGGATCTCTGCAATTCACTTGCTATAAAATATCTTCTCCGTTCTCAAACACAGAGGAATTTTTAATTTTGTTAGGTACTATTTGTTGCCTTGGTTACCGGTTACCGCTGCTATCTATTCGAGGTGAACGGTCTCCTCATCAAGGTGTGCAGAGCTCCCAACCTCTTTGTTGTAGCGCTTGCAAGAGCTGCTCTAAAGGAGACTGGACTGATGGATCTGTGTTATGTTTCGGTAGCTGAGGAGAAATTGCAAAAAATAGCAAAAGTAGTAATACACCAGAGAGGCTGGAAACTATTGGATTGCAGTACCCTAAACTAACCGCCACACTAGAAGTAGCCGTGGAGCGTACCTACGGTGATCCTAGACGCCTCGTCACAGCCTGAGAGATAACTACACCTAAAGGCAGAAAGATGAAAGCACCCCCAAAGAAATAGGAAGCCCCCAAACATGTAATGGCGGTTAGACAAGAAGAAAATACGGACACAGACAGAAAATAGAATGAGCAAACACTGGGGCCCAATCTGTCTTGATAGAAAAGTATAGGAAAGAATTCTGACTGCAACCCAAAAAAACCCTGACAAAAATACCAACACTTCTGATTAACAAAAAAAACCTGAGATCACACGATCTCTACCACCTAAATCAGATCTCTGGTGTAACACACAGCAATTCAGCAAACAAAAAGTGACAAAGGAACAGAGCAAAAGTGCAAATACAAAATGAGCACAATTGCAGCGCCAGACCCCAAAAGGGGACCAGGCTGAAGTCCACTGCAAGCAGCAAACCAGCAAAGAAAATCCAACCAGAGGAAAAAAAACAACAAATCACTTATCTGAATGAGAGCAGGAATGCAAACTGAGCTCCAAGCAAGACAGGAAGAACAATTGATTACCGGCAAGGCTGAAGGGAGTTCAGGTCACTTATATCAGACCATTCAGAGTCAGCTGAAGGCCATTCGGCAATTAGTTCATTACCCTCAGCAACCACCGGAGTGAGCTCCAGCTCAGAAGTCTCCTCCAGATTATTCACAACAGATCTGGCCAGCTTCAGTGCGGCCTTTGCTTTCAGCATCGAACAGCGTATACTTTGGGTCAAACTGTCCGATAACCTTGACCGATCGCCGAGGGTCTCCGAACCCAAATCCCCACCAATCAGTAGTACGTAACATCCTCTATGATAAAAAAAATATTTTTAAATGGCATTAACCTTTTAAGGCCTAACCTCTTGGCCAAGTTCTATCCCCTCAGCCTTCTTCTGTTCAAAAATCAAACAAAATCAGCAATTATCCCTTGTGTTCAAGATGAAACTTGGACAATTTTTCATACGCTCACCAGCAGCCGACCATAGATAATAGGAGTAGTGATGAGCGAGTGTACTCATTGCTCGGGTGATCTCCGAGTATTATTGGCGTGCTCAGAGATTTAGTTTTCGTGCCTCAACTGTATGATTTGCCACTGCTTGACAGTCTGAATACATGTGTGGAAAGCCTGTTTGTTAGGGAATTCCCACATGTATTAAGCCTGTCTACAAGTCGCAAATCATGCAGCTGAGACGAGATGAAAACTAAATCTCAGAGCATGCCAAAATACTCGGAGATCACCCAAGTATGCTCGAGGAGACCCGAGCAACAATGTTTCTCGCTTATCACTAATTAGGAGGCCGTCGATCGAACTATACTTCAGCCGATCGTACAGTCGACAGGCAAATCGGCCATCTCTCTAATACACAGGCAAATTCCTTTTATAGGGAACCTGTTACATCCATGAAACTGCCAAACCGCCAATACAATGTTATATTGGCTGATCCATGCAATGCAACACACTGCTTGATGTCCCACACAATGTTCCTATACTAGAAATAACATGTCTTATGCACAGATCATTGTATGCAGATGAGCTATTAAACATTTCCAAGACCAGTTTCCTATCTCAAAGAATCATAGAATCATAGAATAGTAAAGTTTGAAGGGACCTCCTGGGCCATCTGGTCCAACCCCTGCTCAAAGCAGGATTCTCTAAATCATCCCAGACAGATGTCTGTCCAGTAGTGTTGAGCGATACGATAATGCAAATATCGGCTATCGGCCGATATTAGCTCTATCGGCCTTTCGATAATTCGTTTCGATATTTTCGTCTTTATCGAATACCGGAATCGGATTTGTCACTGTCACTGTGAGTGTCCGTCGGTCGGGTCTGTCAGGAGTCAGCGGCACTTACCTGGCAGAAGATCTCCGGCGGTCACGTCCTGGACTGCTTGATGGCCGCCATTATCTTCTCCCTGGCGGTCACATGCAGTTTTTCGCGATAACTGCAGTGACTGCAGGGTAATCCCGGCTGTAAAGCAGTCAGTCCGATGACGTCACCGCCGGGGAAGCAGGTAATCAGCTATGCTGCGCCGGGATGACAGGCAGAGTGTAGCAGAGCTGGATCGTCGTGGGACACTCGTTACTATGGACTGCGTCGGTCAGGTGGTATACTTTTTTTTTTTTTCATTTTTTTACAGGAGATCGATGGCGTCGCAGCAGGATGAGACAGTAATAAAAGAAATGAAAACTGTGTTGTTGTTTTTTTTATTAAATTAAAAAAATTTTTTTGGAACATTCACCTGTCCGGGTACATAAACAATTTAACTATTTATTTACATACAGGGACCCTGTCCGGGTTATTTAGACTTCTTTGGCTGGCCTCTTCCAGGTACCACCTGGTACTCTTCTGGTGCTTGCCAAACATCCGAGGCACCAAGGACCACCAGGACCTGATGACGTCGTGTGGCCTGTACAGTCAAGTCGTGACCCGCTATCTGGGTCTGTGTGGCCACCTCTTTCATCTCTCTCCGGGTCTGGAGCCCTATGTCACGGACTGTACGAACCCCAGGGGGCCTAACAGGCGCCGGGTACGGGCCACGTATCGATATCATGTCGATGGGTGGGTCTGCTGAGGAGACCACTGAGGGAGGCTGGGGAGATTTACGGCGTGGGGTGGGCACTTTTGCAGAGGCCTGGATGTGGGAGGCTGAAGGCTTCGAGGGTCTCACAGGTTCCTGACACACTGGGGAGTAGGGGTCGCACCTGGTAACATTTAGGGCGTACCACCCATTGTAACCCCAGTGTCGGGTGTAAGTCACCAAGTCTCCTGGCAACAGGTCCCTCCCCGGGTGTCCTTCTGGGAGGTGAGCCTCCACGTCCTGCCGGGTCACAAAGACTTCTAAATAAAGTCCAGGCTCCTTGATGAAGCCCCACCCAACTTTCAACTTAAAGTTCCGTACTGCACCCTTACGCCGCGGCTCCATCAGGGTTCCTTTGTCCTTTCTCATCTGGTCCTTATCTGCCCGGTCCTTCTCCAGGTGACGTTGGCGAAGTTTTAGGGTTTCTCGCTGCTCCCTTTGTCGCTCTGCTTCCTTCTCCCAACGTCTCCACTCTTCCTCCTGACGCCGATTGTAATTCTCCTCCACCAGTTGCTCCATGTCTCCACCACTCCACTGCAGCTTACAGTGTCCGGTTTGCGGCAGCTCTCCTGTTGCCCCCCAGTCCTGGCGGCGCTCCCCTGCGGAGGAAGCAGACGGCTCTAAATCAGATGACAGTCGGGGCTCCGGTACAGGCAGGTAGTGCTCTGGTGCCTGCGCGGCCTCCTCCATGAGGACGGGTGTCGCTTCTTCTGTCTCAGCGACCGGGGCAGACAGCGGGATTTGGGGTGCTGCTGACGGTGCTGCGGTTTTTGCAGGAACGGGTGCCTCCACTGCGACAACGTCAACCGGATCACATTGCAAGGGCTCCTCTACTATAACGGGTGCCTCACCTTCCGGTACAGACACTTCAGGTAAGAGGGATTGGCGCCGCTCCAAGTTTATTTTTTTGGGCACGCCAGCTGGCTTCCATCCTGGCGACCTCCTCCCGGTGCCGGGCCAGGCCTCTCAGGGTATCCTCCGCTTCTTGCAGCGTAGGAGGGTTTACAGGCCGGGTGCCCAACGGTGATTCCGTGGCGATCGGGTCGCTTCCGTGGGGGGAGAGCTCTGACTGCTCCATCCCTTCCCACTTCTGCTCGTCGTGTCCATTAGCCATCTCTGCCAAGTCACATGTGTCATATCTGGAGAGGGCCCCTCTTTTGTAGGGAGGCGGGACCTTATCACACTGAGGAGGATGAGGAGGCGGAACTCCAGAGCTGTGGGGCACGATGTTACCTTGCAGTACCATTTACAGTGGGCGGCCATCGTTTTCACGCCACTGAGTGAGTGACACCCACGAAGAGCACGCCCTTCGTCTTCACCAGTGCCTCGTCGTGACGCAGATATGGCGGAAAAATGGCAAATACATTCTCTGATGATTTTAGCAATTCTCAAGCACAAAACCAGTGCAATTCAGGCACACAGGACTCGCTTATAGCGAGCTACAGAATCCTGTTCGTGACGCCCAAGTTGAGTCGCACAGAGCCAGAGGTTTTCGGGGTACTCGGCACCGAGCCCGTCGACTTCTATGGGGTATGTCACGTCTTTACCCGGCAATTGAATTAGAGTCGATTTTACTATGTAGAAGTGTATAAACTATAAATATATGTATATATATATGTCACAATGACATGTGTATATATATATATATGTATTCTATGTGTGTATATTTTGTGTTTACAACGAAAGAAAGGGTTTTTTTTGTTGCGATATTTTGTTCCCATACACTTACATGGGACTTCCGGTATCGAAATCGGATATCGACGATATTTAGTGCTATCGGCGATACAATTTCGATACGATATTTTTAGATATCGAGCAATATCGCTCAACACTACTGTCCAGCCTTCGTTTGAAGACTTCCATTGAAGGAGAACTCACCACCTCTCGTGGCAACCTGTTCCACTCATTGATCACCCTAACTGTCAAAAAGTTTTTTCTAATATCTAATCTGTGTCTCCTCCCATTCAGTTTCATCCCATTGCTTCTAGTCTTTCCTTGTGCAAATGAGAATAAAGATGATCCTTCTACAATGTGACAGCCCTTGAGATATTTGTAGACAGCTATTAAGTCTCCTCTCAGTCTTCTTTTTTGCAAGCTAAACATTCCCAAATCCTGCAACCGTTCCTCATAGGACATGGTTTGCAGACCGGTCACAATTCTGGTGGCTCTTCTCTGAACTTGCTCCAGTTTTTTGATGTCTTTTTTAAAATGTGGTGCCCAAAACTGGACACAGTATTCCAGATGAGGTCTGACCAAAGAGGAGTAGAGGGCAATAATGACCTCACGTGATCTAGACTGTATGCTTCTGTTGATACATCCTAGAATTGCATTTGCCTTTTTTGCTGCTGCATCACACTGTTGACTCATGTTCAGTCTGTGATCAATTAGTATACCCAAGTATTTTTCACATGTGCTGTTACTTAGCCCTATTCCTCCCATTTTGTATATGCTTTTTTCATTTTTATTGCCCAGATGTAGTACTTTGCATTTTTCCCTGTTAAAATCCAATCTGTTAGTTGCTGCCCACTGCTCCAGTTTATTTATATATTTTTGAATCATCTCTCTCTCTTCTCTAGTATTAGCTACCCCTCCTAGCTTTGTGTCATCAGCAAATTTGATCAGTTTACCCTCAATTCCTTCATCTAAATCATTGATAAAGATGTTGAACAATACAGGGCCCAAAACAAAGCCTTGTGGTACCCCACTTGATACATTCTTTCAACTGGATATGCAGCCATTTACGACCACTCTTTGGGTCCGATCACTAAGCCAGTTATGAATCCACCTAACAGTTGCCTTGTCCATTCCATACTTAGTCATTTTTTCAATAAGGATTGTGTGAGATACTTTGTCAAATGCTTTGCTGAAGTCAAGATATACTATATCTACAGCATTTCTCTGATCCACCCAGTCAGTGATTCTGTCATAGAAGGAAATTAAGTTAGTCTGACATGACTTATTAGTTACAAACCCATGCTGACTCTGTTTAATCACTTCATTCTTATCCAGGTACTTGCATACATGTTCTTTAATAATTTGTTCAAAGATCTTTCCTGGTATAGAAGTCAGACTCACCGGCCTGTAGTTCCCTGGGTCCACCTTCTTCCCCTTTTTGAAGATAGAAACAACATTTGCTCTTCTCCAGTCTTCTGGGACTTCTCCTGTTCTCCAAGAATTTTCAAAGATTATGGACATTGGTTCAAGAATTTCTTCTGCTATCTCCTTCAGTACTCTGGGGTGTAATTCATCTGGACCTGGAGACTTGAATTCATTTAGGTTAGCTAAGTGTTTCCTCACTGTTTTTCTGTTTATAGATATCCTGGATTCTTCTATTCCTTTAATAGGACAGTGAAGATCAGTTGATGTTACATTTCCTTTCTGAGAGAAAACAGATGCAAAATAGGAATTTAACAGTTCAGCCTTCTCAACATCCTGTCTTACCATTTCATCATTTTCATCCTGTAAAAATCCTATAGCATCTTTGACTTTTCTTTTACTTTTGACGTATCCCCAAAATCCTTTTTTGTTGCTTTTGATGTCACTTGCAAGCCTTAATTCATTGTCAGCTTTAGATAATTTATAATAATAATAATAATCTTTATTTATATAGCGCCATCATATTCCGCAGCGCTTTACAGTTTAACAGTTTCAGAACCCAAGTCATAAGTAACAACGTTAACAATACAATAATTAAAGCAAAATAAGCCGCCCCTACTCGTGAGAGCTTACAATCTACAATGAGGTGGGGGAGATACAAAGTACAGGTGTTTATATACAATGGTGCATTTACAATGATGGTCCAGCCATCTTGAGGGAGTGAGGGATGGATGGAGATAGTGAATGGGCTACACACACACACACTTACACAGAATACATAGAATGACTTTGATTAGTGAATGTGATAGGCCTCTCTGAACAAATGTGTTTTGAGGGAGCGCCTGAAACCATGCAAATTGTGGATAGTCCTAATTTCTTGGGGTAGAAGATTCCAGAGGATTGGCGCAGCGCGGGAGAATTCTTGGAGTCGGGAGTGGGAGGTACGGATTAGTGCAGAGGTTAGTCGAAAGTCGTTTGCAGAACGCAGCAGTCTGTTAGGCCGATAGATAGAAATGAGGGAGGAGATGTAGGGGGTGCTGCACTGTGGAGAGCTTTGTGGGTGAGAACAAGTACTTTGAATTGGATCCTATAATGAATGGGCAGCCAGTGTAAGGACTGGCGAAGAGCGGACGCGTCCGAGTACCGATTAGCCAGATGGATTACCCTGGCTGCTGCATTAAGGATGGACTGGAGAGGGGATAGTCGAGTAATGGGGAGGCCAAGTAATAGAGCATTGCAGTAGTCCAGGCGGGAGTGGATCAATGCTACAGTGAGGGTTTTTGTTGTTTCCATGGTGAGAAAAGGGCGGATTCTAGAGATGTTCTTTAGGTGTAGGCGGCAAGAGCGGGCAAGAGATTGTATATGGGAGGTGAAGGAGAGATTGGTGTCAAACATAACACCCAGACAGCGAGTCTGCTGCCGGGGTGTTATTATGGTGCACCCATGGAGAGGGAAATGTCAGATTTAGGGAGGTTAGTAGACGGCGGGAGCAGAAGAAGTTCAGTTTTGGAGAGGTTGAGTTTCTGATAGAGAGCGGACATGATGTTGGAGACTGCGGACAGACAGTCAGTGGCGTTCTGTAGTACAGCGGGGGTTAGGTCGGGGGATGACGTGTATAGTTGTGTGTCATCAGCATAAAGATGGTACTGAAAGCCAAATCTGCTGATGGTCTGTCCAATTGGGGCTGTGTAGAGAGAGAAGAGAAGGGGGCCAAGGACTGAGCCCTGGGGTACACTGACAGTGAGAGGAAGAGAAGATGACGTGGAGCCAGAGAACGAAACACTGAAGGAGCGGTCAGAAAGATAGGAGAAGAACCAGGAGAGAACAGTGTCCTTAATACCTAGTGAGTGGAGCCTAGACAGTAGGAGACGGTGGTCAACCATGTCGAAAGCTGCAGAAAGGTCGAGAAGAATGAGCAAAGAGTGGTCACCGTTACGTTTTGCTGTAAGAAGGTCATTGGTCACTTTGATGAGTGCAGTTTCGGTCGAATGTAGGGGGTGGAAGCCGGACTGTGAAGGGTCTAGGAGGGAGTAAGTGGAGAGGTAACGGGTAAGGCGGGAGTAGACTAGGCGCTCCAAAAGTTTAGAGATGAAGGGGAGATTGGAGACCGGTCTGTAGTTGTTTGTGCAGGAAGGGTCGAGAGCGGGTTTCTTTAGTAGTGGAGTAATGATGGAGTGTTTGAAGGCGGATGGGAAAATGCCAGAGGAGAGTGAGATATTAAAGATTTTAGTTAGGTGAGTTGTGACAACTGGAGAGAGAGACTGGAGGAGATGTGAGGGAATGGGGTCGGTAGTGCATGTAGTCGGACGAGAGGAAGAGAGGAGTCTGGAGACTTCTTCTTCTGTGATGGGATCAAATGTGGAAAGTGAGCCAGGGGAACAGCAGGGTGGGATGGGAGTCACAGCCCTTGGTGGTTGAGAGCAGATTTCCTGACGGATAGTATCTATTTTTTCTATAAAATGGGAGGCCAGGTCGTCAGCACAAATGTCTGTGATAGGGGCTTGTGCTTTTGGCCTGAGGAGGGAGTGAAAAGTGTCAAAAAGTTTCGTGGGGTTGTTGGCTAGTGAGGAGATCAGGGTGGTGAAGTAGGTCTGTTTGGCGAGGTGAAGGGCAGCATTATAAGTTCTTAACATGAATTTAAAGTGGATGAAGTCTTCTGGTGTGCGGGTTTTTCTCCAAAGGCGTTCAGCACTCCTAGAGCATCGCTGAAGAAGTTGAGTTTGCAATGTGAGCCAGGGCTGTTTTACTGTGTGTTTGGAAGTTCTGAGGGTGAGCGGTGCTACTTGGTCAAGGGTGCTTCTAAGAGTGTCATTGTAGTGATGAACAGCCAGATCAGGACAGGAAAAAGAGGAGATTGGGGACAGCGATGAGTGTAGGGAGTCTGAAAGTGTCTGAGGGTTAATGGCTTGTAGATTTCTGAATGTGTGGTAGGTAGGAGTGCGCTGGGGTGGTGGAGGATTTGTGAGCATGAAGGAGAGAATGTTGTGGTCAGACAGTGGAAGCGGTGAGTTATTTAGGTGGGAGATTGAACAGAGGCGGACAAAGACCAGGTCAAGGGTGTTACCATCCTTGTGTGTCTCAGAGGTTGAAAGCTGTGAGAGGCCTAGAGAAGTGGTTAGTGATAGAAGCTGAGATGCAGGTGTGGAAGTAGGGCTGTTAATGGGGATGTTGAAGTCTCCAAGGATAAGGGTTGGTAGTTCTGAGGACATGAAGTGCGGCAGCCAGGCAGAGAAGTGGTCAAGGAACTGGTTGGGCGAGCCTGGGGGCCGATGTATGACCGCTACTCTGAGGGAGAGGGGACGAAAGAGCCTGATGGTGTGGACCTCAAAAGAAGGGAATGAGAGTGATGGAATTGGGGGGATGACCTGGAAAGTGCATTGTGGGGACAGGAGTATGCCGACTCCACCACCATGTCTGTTTGCGGGTCTCGGGGAATGGGAGAACTGTAAGCCACCATAGGAAATGGCAGCAGGGGAGACCGTGTCAGAATCCTGAATCCAGGTTTCAGTGAGGGCCAACAGAGTTGTTCAGAAAGTAGTTGTGCAGGAAGGTTAGCTTGTTGCATGCAGACCGTGGATTCCAGAGGGCACAATTAAACGAAGGAGATGGGGGAGTGCAAGTAATATTAATAAGATTATTATGGTTTCGATATGAGGCAGGGTAGGGATTGAGGTTGGTGGATGGTGAACCAGGGTTGGGGGAGATGTCCCCTGAAATCAGTAGGAGTAGGAAGATAAAGAGCAGGTAGTTGTTGGAGTTGTAAGTAGGTTTTTTCTGTGATGTGTTTGGGCAAGATGGGCTGAGGTTTCTCAGGAAGGTGAGGAGTGCATGGGAACTGTACATAGGAGAGGGAAGTATGGAGAGGCTGATGTGTATGAGTCGTGATGGAGGGGGGATGGGGCGGTGAATGTGGATGGCAAGGGAACACAGGAGGATAGAGGTAATGTACATAATTAAAAAGAAAACAAAAAAACAAGAAACAAATATCCTCAAATAAAATAAAAAATATATTGCAAAATATATTTGACAATGAATTCCAATGTATCCGTAAAAATTGGATGCTATATTGAGGCTTCACATTAAATCCGATTATTTGCGCAGTGGGTGAGCCTTATATGACATATGGAAGAAATTAGTGCGTGCTGCGATTTTTTTTTTTTCACGTGCGAAAAAAAAAATCACTCCTCTGTATTCCTAAGGGGACTATTGAAGAAGAGTAAAAAGTGAAAAGAAAAGTTATAAAAAATATAAAGAATAAAAAAACAAGTTCAAATCACCGCCTTTTGCCTCATTAAAAACAAAAAAAATACACATACAGTGGTGGCCAAAAGTATTGGCACCCCTGCAATTCTGTCAGATAATACTCAGTGTCTTCCTGAAAATGATTGCAATCACAAATTATTTGCTATTTTTATCTTCATTTAATTTGCTTGCAAGGAAAAAACACAAAAGAGAATGAAGCAAAAATCAAATCCTTGATCATTTCACACAAAACTCCAAAAATGGCCAGACAAAAGTATTGGCACCCTCAGCCTAATACTTGGTTGCACAACCTTTAGCCAAAATAACTGTAAACAATCGTTTCCGGTAACCATCAATGAGTTTCTTACAATGCTCTGCTGGAATTGTAGACCATTCTTCTTTGGCAAACTGCTCCAGGTCCCTGATATTTGAAGGGTGCCTTCTCCAAACTGCCATTTTGAGATCTCTCCACAGGTGTTCTATGGGATTCAGGTCTGGACTCATTGCTGGCCACCTTAGAAGTCTCCAGTGCTTTCTCTCAAATCATTTTATAGTGCTTTTGGAAGTGTGTTTTGGGTCATTGTCCTGCTGGAAGACCCATGACCTCTGAGGGAGACCCAGCTTTCTCACACTGGGCCCTACATTATGCTGCAAAATTTGTTGGTAGTCTTCAGACTTCATAATGCCATGCACACGGTCAAGCAGTCCAGTGCCAGAGGCAGCAAAGCAACCCCAAAACATCAGGGAACCTCCTCCATGTTTGACTGTAGGGACCATGTTCTTTTCTTTGAATGCCTCTTTTTTTTTCCTGTACACTCTATGTTGATGGTTTTTCCCAAAAAGCTCGACTTTTGTCTCATCTGACCAGAGAACATTCTTCCAAAACGTTTTAGGCTTTCTCAGGTAAGTTTTGACAAACTCCAGCCTGGCTTTTTTATGTCTCGGGTAAGAAGTGGGGTCTTCCTGGGTATCCTACCATACAGTCCCTTTTCATTCAGACGCCGACAGATAGTACGGGTTGACACTGTTGTACCCTCCAACTGCAGGGCAGCTTGAACTTGTTTGGATGTTAGTCGAGGTTCTTTATCCACCATCCGCACAATCTTGCGTTGAAATCTGTCATCAATTTTTCTTTTCCTTCCACAACTAGGGAGGTTAGCCACAGTGCCATGGGCTTTAAACTTCTTGATGACACTGCGCACGGAAGACACAGGAACATTCAGGTCTTTGGAGATGGACTTGTAGCCTTGCGATTGCTCATGCTTCCTCACAATTTGGTTTCTCAAGTCCTCAGACAGTTCTTTGGTCTTCTTTCTTTTCTCCATGCTCAATGTGGTACACACAAGGACACAGGACAAAGGTTGAGTCAACTTTAATCCATGTTAACTGGCTGCAAGTGTGATTTAGTTATTGCCAACACCTGTTAGGTGCCACAGGTAAGTTACAGGTGCTGGTGATTACACGAATTAGAGAAGCATCACATGAGTTTTCAAACAGTGCCAATACTTTTGTCCACCCCCTTTTTAGGTTTGGTCTGGAATTATATCCAATTTGGCTTTAGGTCAATTCTTTTTGTGTTTTTTCATTGAAGACAAATTAAATGAAGATAATAATACCAAAGAATTTGTGTTTGCAATCATTTTCAGGAAGAAACTGAGTATTATCTGACAGAATTGCAGGGGTGCCAATACTTTTGGCCACCACTGTACTTGGTATCTCTGCTTTCAGAAATGTCCGATATATCAAAGTATAAAGTAGATTAATCCGATCAGTAAATGGCGTAACAAGAAAAAAATTGAAACTTTTTTTTGACCGCCACGACATTGCAATAAAATTCAATAACCAGCGATCAAAACATCATATCTAACTCAAAATAGTATCAATAAAAACGTCAGCTCAAGGTGCAAAAAATAATCCCTCGCCCAGCCCCAGATCCAAAAAATGGAGACGCTACAGGTATAGGAATACAGCGACATAAGCAAATTATTTTTTTTCTTACAAATTTAGGAAATTTTTTTCACCCCCTAAATAAAAAAGAACCTATACATGTTTGGTATCTGCGTACTCATACTGACCCAGAGAATCATAACAGCAGCTCAGTTTTAGCAATTAGTGAACATGGTAAAGAAAAAACAAAAAACCATTGTGGAATTACACTTTTTTTGCAGTTTCACCTTACTTAGAATTTTTTTTCCTGTTTTCCAGTATGCCATATGATAAAATGGATGATATCATTCAAAAGTACAACTCGTACTGCAAAAAACAAACCCTCACACGGCCATATTAACAGAAAAATAAAAAAGTTATGGCTATGGGAAGAAGGGAAGGAAAAAATGAAAGCGCAAAAAGCAGAAAATCACAAAGTGGTGATGTGAAGGACTAAATTAAGAAAAATCAAAACTGAATGTTCCATTTTGTGTTTGTAACTCCATCTTGTCTTTATAAGATAAATTCTGTTACTAGGCAATAGTTTCTGGCTGTTATAAAGCCAAATAGTTTTTCTACTGGAGTAAAGGTCATGGGCTGTAATAAAACCAGACTGCTCCAGTTTGGACAAAATATGAGACCTTGGGATTTATCACTGTAGAATACTTTGAGAAATTAGTATGTTATTGTTCTGTTCTATGTTACGTAGACATGACCATATATAGTAGTTTCCTATTTTCTTGTATTCTTATAGGTCAATTTTCTTGTATTTTCATTGGTTAAATGTTGTAGGTGTGGTTTTATACTATTGGTTGAAGTACAAGCTCACTAAATACTATAAAAGATGATGATGTAATACATGGGATAGGAATCTTGCTCGATTCTCCCAGACGGAAATACACGTGTCTGTTTGCTTATTTATGTTGCTAGCAACGTTCTATGAATTAATTTGGAAATCACTAGGTCAACCGTGAAGGGTCACTTAGATCCTACCTTAACAGATGGCGCCCAACGTGGGGCACCCATATAGGGACGCCTCTGCCCCCGCAGGACAACAAGACAAAGGACCCTCGGACCGGACACAGACACTGGAAAATTAGGACTGATCACCCCCCACAACCACGGTAAGTTGGCAGTTATACTGTTCAGACTGACCGTTTGGTGTGATTTTCCTGTGTTTGTTGCTGGAAAGAGGATCTGAGGTTTGTCCCCGATGGTGGGATGATTCTCGGGTGGAATCATATAGAGGTGGGGGGCCCAGTGTTCGAACCGTACCTCATAAGGGACGGACACCCCGGATTGACCAGTGATTGTAACTCTCTTTTTAGTCAAAATATCCTGAAATCCCGATCACTTTTAGAATCGGGAACGATGAAGTGATCGAAGAAGGGAAGGGTATCGGAAATATATTTATATTTTTATATATATATATAACCAGAGGTGCCCGGAGGGATAGTCTAAGATGCCCTCCTCCTTTCACTGAGTATCGTGTTGTGGGGCCATCCCTGTGGGGGATAGATAGTCCCGGTGCGACAGACTATACGGCCGCTCTAGGACTGGGCACAATTTAAGTAAGGATATTTAATTAAAGAAGAGTTTTGATTTGTGTAATGCATTGGATACTGTCTGTCTTATGGTTCAGAGACGAAAGAAAAAAAAATAAAAATCTGTGAGAAATGTAGAGGAATTCTTGAGGGCGGGAGGATGAAGCCTACGCTATGAGACAAAGGTGTTAGAAAGAAAGGCAGGTTGATATGGAGGTAGAAAACAGAAAGTGAATTCTGATTGTTTGTGTTATGGTTATAATGAAAAAAGGAAAGCTGTCTATTACTATAACAGAGATTGGCTGTTTTGTGGAAGGAACTGAGAAAGTGACTGAAAGTACCAGAAAGACAAATAATTAAAAATGATGATTTGGAATAAGGAGTTTCTCTGCTAGATAATAAGATCTTTTCCCAGGAAATTAAGTCTCTCCTTCTGATTGTAAGCTCTGTGCCCCTCAACCCCAGGGCACCAATATATCCTGGGTTGCAAAAAAAACCATGCTGGGTGGATTTGTATTGTATGCGGAGTTACTAATTTTCAGTGGAGAGAGACCTGTTGCAGTATCATAGTCTCAACTTTTCCCTTGGTAAACGCTGACGGCACTTATTATTAATCACCGCCAGCACCAGTCCCTGCTATCCGGTCAGTCTTATGGTAGTATTTAAAGATATGGGATTCTCATATAATAAAGCCCACTCACGTTTTTTTTTGTGGCAGTTTTGATGGCCCGAATTGAAGGAGGCGATAATGTCAGTTAGACCTGATGTCGAGAATTCCACTCCGAACAATATATTAAAAGTAATAAAAAAAGTTTTTCGGAAGGATTCAGCCTGTTCTGTATCAGGAAGGAAAAAAAAAAAAAGCCAGCCAGGAGTAGTTCTAGCCCCCACCTCCACAAGCAGGCATCTGCAGCTCCAAGGACACAGTTCTTATCAGTACCCACATAGCAGACTCCAGCCCCCCTTTAACTTAACCCCTGTGTACCGGTTGGTACAAGATCTATGGGCAGTTAATGCAGTTACTGATCTGGAAACTCTAATGGTGTCTAATATATATATATACTCTTTTGTTCCAGATATCTCAGGATGCTGCTTGGTTCACAGTTATCGATTTTGCCAATGTGTTTTTTAGTATTCTATTATACCAAGATTGTTAATTTCTGTTTGTATTTATTTATCAGGGAGGACAATTGATGTGGATATTTCTGTCACAAAGGCCCTAAATAGTCCCAATTAGTTTGTAAAAAAAAATATGGGCGAGTGTCTTTTACCCTGGCAATTGACCACCCCCATGTCACGCTGCTTCAGTATGTGGATGATTTTTGTTGTGTGTATGGACGGAGCAGGAAGCCATGTTGCTATTGTTAGTTTTCTGAAGCATCTGGCAGATCTGAATTGTTGGGTTTCGGCCTCAAAACTTCAGTTCTGTCTTGGTCAAGTGATATTTTTGGGTCACTGTCTCCTTCAGGGTGTCAGATACCTCACAGAAAAAAGAAAGATAGCTGTCAGCTCCCTTCCTTTCCCAAAAGATAAAAATGAACTCCAGCGTTTTCTTGGACATGAAACACATATTTTTGCCCCGCATGATATTGCAGCAATACTAACACTCCAACAGCCAAGACATTTGACTGTACAAAGACATTTACGGCTGCAGTGTTCACTCCTTTTACCTGATTATACCAAGTTGCATCGCCGTACTACAATCAACCCCATTACTTTACTGCCGGTCCCCAAGAGAGATGGCAGTGATGAGGATTATCTCCAACATGATTGTTCCCAACTTCTGACTGAAGAAACAGCTACTCCGCCAAATGTCAGTGAGAATCCATTTCCAAATCCCGATCTGGTGTTATAGACGGATGGTTCAAGATATGCTGATGAGTTTGGAAGATTCCACACGGGATATGCTATTACCACAGAGGACACTGTAGTGCACGCGGCTGCGCTCCCGCCATCACAGTCAGCACAAGAAGCAGAACTTCAGGCTCTGTCTACTGCATGTACTTTGGCCAAAGACAGACGGGCTAATATATACACAGACTCATGATATGCATTTGGTGTTGCTCACGATTTTGGAGCCCTATAAGCCAATCAAGGATTTATTACTACTGCCGGAACTCCAGTGAAAAAATGCTGAAGCTGTTAAAACCCTCATGGATTCGATCAAATTGCCTACTCAGGTGGCCATTATCAAAGTCAAGGAGCACGGCCCTAGGAACAGTCCACAGACTATTGGCAACGTATTTGCTTATATGCAAGCAAAGGCCGCTGCTCTTCTGCCCGTTGAACTATCCATATAAATTATGGTGACCACACGCTCTCAGCGTAAGCAGTTGCAAGAGATCCTGACTCTATAAGAACCTGATGATCTACAACAGACTGAAGTTTTTTGTCGGACCCGCGAGACCGCTTAATGACAATGCAGAGAATGTCTCCAAAAGAAGAGGTGAAGCAGTGGAAGGCTGATGGGGCACGTATGGACAATGGTCTCTGGAAAAAGGACCAACTTGTGTGTTTCCCTAAGCGGCTGTACCCTGCTATTGCTACATGGGTATATGGACCTATACATCGAGGAAAAGACCAGGCCTAGCCCTGGTACAAAAATTCTACTGGGTTCCAGGTGGACCATATCACGTTGCCTAAGTCTGGAAGGTATGAATATTGTCTGGTGGTTGTCGACATGTTCTCCAGTTGGCCAGAAACATTCCCTGTTACCAACATGACTGCCAAGACTACAGCAAAGAAACTGGTGATGGAAGTCATATGCAGATATGGAGTTCCAGAAGTCGTTGAAAGTGACCAAGGTCCGGCTTTTTCTTCTCATGTGTATCAGGAGGTTCTGACAATGTTTGGATCCACTGTAGCCCTCCATACTCCATACTATCCATAATCCAGGGGGGAAGTTGAGAGGTTGAACGACACACTGAAGGGACAATTGACTAAAATGATGCAGGAGACTACTGCTCCATGGCCAGAGCTCCTACCTATTGTACTATACTATATTTGTACTATTCCTATTGCAAAATATGGCCTGTCTCTATATGAGATATTGTTTGGTGCTAGGACCCCTGTTGCAAATTTCCAGTCTCAGTAGTTATCAGAAGAAACTGACCGTACTGTTCAACATGTTATTCAGTTTAGTAAAAATCTTGCTAATATCTATGCTTTAGTTTCTTCTTTTTCAGATTCAGCAGAAACCAATATTTGTTATAATTTGAAGTCTGATGATTTTGTGGTTGTGAAAAGGCATGTCAGAAAATATGGACTAGAACCCTTGTATGACGGCCCCTATTAAGTTCTCCTCATTACTCCTATGTCAGTGAAACTGGAAGAAAGACCGACTTGGATCCACGTATCACACTGCAAGCTGGTTAAACAAGGCAATAGCAAATAAAGGGGACATAATGTTTTGGTTTTTCGTATTTTCCATGTTATTATTGGTAACCACATGGGATAGCCTAAATTCCCCAATGTCCTTGAATAATAAGTTTATATAATATTCTGAAAAATTACTGAGAGATTTGTTGAATAATTCCCAGTCTCTGGCAGATATTTTCTTTTTAATCTAAA
>JARQOD010000010.1:84274609-84311189 GCA_033576555.1 Oophaga sylvatica | reverse complement strand
TGAATACAGATCCCAGATCAGACATTGTGAAGAAATATTGACCCAATATAAGCTTCTTAAACAAAAAGAGAACTTTTCTACTAATTCAGGACTGTTGGCATGTAGTGAACGAGCAGGAACTCACCTTTCTTCCTGGGCGAACTGCAGAGAATGTCCTATAGCATGATATGGCCTCAAAACGTGTGCCTAAACAGTGGAAACCACCCACAAGTGATCACATTTTGGAGACTAGACTCCTCAAGGAACTTATCTAGATGTGCAGTCTTAATCCTAAAACACTAAGTGTGTCTTAGTGGGCGTTAAATAAGCCTAAGGAGATTAGATCATCGAGCCAGGCCGGGCAACTTGCCAAACTCAATGTGGAGCACAACAGAAGGCAGTGGATCCAGGGGAAGAAAGTGAGGCCCAGAATACCCAGGACAGGTGCATAAGGCCGGGGTCACACTTGCGAGTGTGATGCGAGAAACTCGCGCAAATCTCTTGCATCAATAGCCTGCACTGCCGCCGGCACTCGGGACCGGAGTGTGCAGCTGCATGTATTTCTATGCAGCCGCACACTCCGGTCCCGAGTGACGGCGGCAGTGGTGGGTATTGATGCGAGAGACTAGCGCGAGTTTCTCACATCACACTCGCAAGTGTGACCCCGGTCTAACAGTTCTGATATCAGTATTGCTCAAAGCAGGCAAAAATATGCCACTACTACTTCACATATATTGTGTGGTACTTATTATTACTGTATATTAGTGCACTCTACAACATGTGAAGGTGCCAAGAAAAATTACCACATGGCACAATTCAATGTAAGGTTGGCCCAGTGTCTTTTGAAGACAGCTACTAACCACTAATCTTTTGGCACATGTCTCCTATGACTGGTTTAGGCAGATATATATTTAATAGAAGTTCGTCTCCTATTAAGGACCATTACAATTAACCTAAGGACTAAGGATTTTTCACATACGCAAAAACTTGCTTGAGTGTCATCAGTGTTTTGGATCCAAATATCACCAGTTTGGTTCTTTTTTTAATACCAGTGTTTCATCAGTGATTTTAAAGTATGGAAAGATAAATAAATTGCAAGGCTTCTCCTGTACAATCCTATCCTGCAATGTTAACCCCTTCATCCACGAGCATGTTTTCACCTTCATGACCGGGCCAAATTTTACAAATCTGACCAGTGTAACTGTATGAGGTAATAATTCTGCAATGCTTCATTGGATCACACTGATTCTGAGATTGTTTTCTCATGACATATTGTACTTCATGATAATGGTAACATTTCTTTGATATGAGTTGCAATTATTTGGCAAAAATTTTGGAAATTTAGCAATTTTCAAACTTAATTTTTATGCCCTTAAATCAGAGTTATGTCACATAAAAATAGTTAATAAATATTTACCTTATCTCTACTCTACATCTGCAAAATTTTTAAAACGTAATTTGTTTGGTTAGGAAGTTATAAGGGTTATAAGTTGACCAGACCAGCGACTTCTCATTTTTCCAACAAAATTTACAAAACCCTTTTTTTAAGGTCCGCATCACATTTGAAGTGACTTTGAGGGGTCTATATGACAGAAAATACCCAAAAGTGACACCCTTCTATATACTGCACCCCTTAAAACCACATTCAAAAAGTGTATTATCCCTACAGATGCTTCACAGGATTTTTTTCAATTTGGAAGGAAAAAATTTAACTTCTTTTCACAAAAATTTTACTTCAGACCCAAATTTTTAAAGTTTCACAAAGGTAACAGGAGAAAATAGACCCCCAAATTTGTTGTGCAATTTCTCCTGAGCACACTGATACCCCATATGTGGAGGAAAGCCACTGTTTGAATATAAAATTTGCTGGAATTATTAGTGGACACCATATCGCATTTGGATAGCTCCTAATGTGCCTAAACAGTGGAAGCCCCCCAGAAGAGACACCATTCTGGAAAATAGACCCCTCAAGGAACTTATCTATATGTGTGGTAAGCACCTTGAACCCTCAGGTGCTTGACAGTGTATAATGTTGAGCCGTAAAAAAAAAAAAAAAAAAAAAAAAAAAAAAAAAAAAATCACATTTATCCCACAAAAGTATTTTTTAGCCCCAAATTTTGCATTTTCACAGGGATAACAGGAGAAATTGCACTATAAAATTTATTGTGTAATTTCTCCTGAGTACACCAATACCCAATATGTGTTGAAAAACTGCTGTTTGGGCGCACAACAGGGCTTGAAAGAGAAGGAGTGCCATTTGACTTTTTGAATGCAAAATTTGCTGGTATAATTAGCGGACACCATGTTGCGTTTGGAGAACCCCTGATGTGCCTAAACAGTGGAAACCACCCACAAGTGATCACATTTTGGAGACTAGACTCCTCAAGGAACTTATCTAGATGTGTGGTGAACACCTTGAACCCCCAAGTTCATCACATGTTTATAACGTAGAGCTATGAAAATAAAAAAAATAATTTATCCCCAATTTTTTATTTTTACAAGGGTAACAGGAAAAAAGGAACATCAAAATTTGTTGTGCAATTTCTCCCGAGCACGCAAATACCCCATATATAAGGGAAAACTATTGTTTGGGTGCATGGAAGGACTCAGAAAGGAAGGAGTGATGTTTTGGAATACTGACTTTGCTGGAATGGTCTGCAGGTGTCATGTTGCATTTGGAGAGCCCCTGATGTGCCTAAACAGTAGAAACCCCCCACAACTGACCCCATTTTGGAAACTAGACCCCCCGAGAAATTTATTTAGATGTGTGGTGAGCACTTTGAACCTCCAGGTGCTTCACAGAATTTTACTAATTATTTAATTTTTTATATGACAAACTTTATTGGTTCCAGAGTAATACGATACATTGAAGACAGCCATTCAAATAATTGCAATCATTTACCAATCGTACAAGATTTGGTTAATATTCCAAATTACTTCCTTACAAGGATCCAGATAATTTTTTACAATATCCCAGACTTACACAAATAACCCAAATATCACAGCTCTTTTTAGTTTTATTACTTTTTTATCAGGCAAAGTCGATTGCAGCATTTAGTGATCAGGTAGAGAGGGGAAGCCCCTTTTCCTTGAATCGGCGCCTATTGCAGGGGCCTGATAGTTGCCATGGTCACTCGATGTTTACATGTTTTATTTATGGAGTTGTTATATATGCAGTTTCCCCGTTATAATCTTCATGGGCTTACCCAATTTGAAGCTTCACTTACCTCCTTGTTGTGTTTCGGTAGCTGAGGAGGACAGGAACAACAACAGGGCAGCAGAACACCTGAGATGTTGGTAACTGATGGGTTGCAGATTCCTAAACTAACGACACAACTAGAGGTAGCCGTGGAGCGTTCCTACGTTGATCCTAGACGCCTCGTCACAGCCTGAGAGATAACTACACCTAAAGGCAGAAAGATGAAAGCTATCTGCCCCGGAGCAGATCCCCAAAGAAAATAGGAAGCCCCCAAACATATAATGGCGGTTAGACAAGATGAAAACACAAACGTAGGCAGAAAATAGACTGAGCAAACGCTGGGGCAACAAGCTGACTAAATAGGATAGGAAAGGAGAGATTACTTTCTGCAACCCAGAAAACATTACAAAAATCCAACAATTCTGATTACAAAAATACTGAGATCACACGATCTCACCACCCGCTAAATCAGATCTCAGTGTGAACAAAACCAAGCTGCAGCCGCTGAAAAAACAGGAAAAAGCAAATGAGCAAATAGCAGTGGCTGCAGATAAACTGTGAGGAGCTCAGGCCCCAGGAGGGGACCTGGCTGACCTCCACAAAAGTGCAGAAAACAATGCAAAAAGCAAGCACAAAAAGAAAAGCAAAAAATATCTTATCTGAAAGCAGGAGATGCAGGCAAGGCTCCAGCAAACTTCCAAATGAACCAGGAACCACAATTGAGACAAGAACAATTGATCACCGGCAACCATCATGGGAGGGAACCTCCCTTATATCAGACCAGTCCGTGATCCCTGATTGCCACTCCTCGCTGAAAGGTTCAGTACTGTCTGTAACCAACAGAGGGAGCCTCTGCTCAGAAACCATCTCTAGCACATTCATAACACCTCCTACTCCAGCAACACATGTTTTCGTCCCCACCTCCATGAGCTCCATACACTGCAGATGCTGGCTGTGTTAAACAGCCAGCATTTGCTGCCAACAGCTGTAGAAGGAGCTAGATCTAATGGCCACTCTTAACTATTTAGATACCGCTGTCAATCACTGACAGCGCCATTTAAATGGCTTCCTTTGGCCCACCCCCCACAACGCAATAACAGAAAGTTGATGTGATATTGTGGCAGCTAAGGGCCCGCTGAAGGCCCCCGTGGCTGCCATTTTTGCCAATCAAAGCCTTGGCTTCATGGGTGAGCCACAATTACACTGCATACTGCAGTACTTTAACATACAGAATAAAATTGCATGTTCAAGTCTAAAAAAAAAAAAAAGGGGGCTAATAAATAAAGTAAAAATAAATTATTTTTTTACCATGTTCTGGAGGAACTTTGGTCCACTCATCTTCGCAGAATTATTGTAATTCAACCATACAGGAGGGTTTCCGAGCATGCACCACCTTTTTAAGGTCATGCCACAGCATCTCAATCAGATTAAGGTCAAGACTTTGACTAGGCCTCTTCAAAGTCTAAATATTTGTTTTTTTAAGCCATTCAGGTAGACATGCTGGTGTGTTTTAGATTATGGTCTTGCTTCATAACCCAAGTGCGCTTCAGCTTGAGGTCACAAACAGATGGCTGGACATTCTCCTACAGGATTTTTTGGTAGAATTCATGGTTCTATTTACCACAGCAATTATTCCAGGTTCTGAAGCAGCAAAACAGCGCCAGACCATCACACTACCACCCCCATGTTTTACAGTTGGTATGATGTTCCTTTTCTGAAATGCTGTTACTTCTATGCCAGATGTAATGTGACATACACCTTCCAAAAAGTTCAACTTTTGTCTAGTCAGTCCACAGACTATTGTTCCAAAAGTCTTCGGGATCATAAAGAGGTTTCTGGTAAAACTGATACGAGTCTGTTATTATTGCTCAACAGTGGTTTTCATCTTGGAACTCTGCCATGCAGGCCATTTTTGCACAGTCTCTTTCTTCTGATGGAGTCGTGAACACTGACCTTAATTGAGGCCTACAGTTCTTTGGCTGTTGTTGTGGGGTCTTTTGTAACCTCGTGGAAGGAGTCCTCGCTGCGCTCTTGGGGTAATTTTGGTTGGCCAGCCACTCCTGGAAAGGTCCACCACTGTTCCTTGTTTTCACCATTTGTGGATAATGGCTCTCACTGTGGTTGGCTGGAGTCCCAAAACTTGAACGATAGATCTCAATTACTTTGTTTCTCATTTGTTCCAGAATTTCTTTGGATCGCGGTATGAAGTCATTCTTTGATCGCTTGTATTATATGCTGGAGTACTTAAGTATCAAGTACAAATCACAGTCTCCTAACACCCCAGACCTGCTCTATGACTGATATACATGTATAGAGAATGAGTCATGTACTGAAGGGCTTTAAAAAAGTGATAAAGAATTCGTAATGTCTTACACATCTGTCTGAAAACATATTCTCTTGTCTCCTCCTAATTTTGGCCTGAATGCAAACTAGCTAAGGCTGGGTTCACATTGCGTTATGGCAGTCCGTCTAATGGATTGCGTTACAACGCGGCATTAATGCGATGTAACGCATCCGTTAGCACACCCATAGACTGCCATAATGTAGCGCATCGCTAACGCATGTCATAATCGGCATGCGTTAGCGATGTGCCGTCACGCTGTGAAGGACCTTCGGACGCGGTCTGCAGCGTTTGAGGGTCCGTCACTGCTAGCGCAGATGGAACATCTGCGCTAGCGAGATCGCATAACACGATAAAAAAAAAGGCAGTTGGGTTAGCGCAGTCCGTTTAACGCTAACTGCCCTGGAGTAGAGCCCCAAAAGAATAGGAAGCCCAAAAACATATAATGGCGGTTAGACAAGATGAAAACACGAACACAGACAGAAAATAGATTGAGCAACCGCTGGGTGTTATGTTTCGGTAGCTGAGGAGTGCAGGTAAAAAAGGCAATACACCAGAGCAGTTGGAATCTATGAGATTGCAGTACCCTGACTAACCACCACAACTAGAGGCAGCCATGGAGCGTTCCTACGTTGGTCCTAGACGCCTCGTCACAGCCTGAGAAACTAACTACACCTAAAGATAGATATAGGAAAACTATCTGCCCCGAAGCAGAACCCCAAAGATAATAGAAAGCCCCCAAACATGTAATGGCGGTTAGACAAGATGAAATACTGACACAGAAAGAAAATAGTACGAGCAAACGCTGGGGCCCAAACTAACTAAATAGAAAAGGATAGGAAGGGTACTTACTGCAATCACAAAAAACCCTGCAAAGCACCAACTCTACTAATTTCAAAAACACCTGAGATCACACGACCTCTTCCACCTAAAGTAGTTCTCTGGTGTAACAAAATCAAAACAGCAGCCACTGAAAAAACTGGAAAAAGCAAAAGTACAAACGTCAGTGGCTGAACAAAACTGAGAGGGCAGAAGCCCCCGGAGGGGACCCTGAAGGCCCCCACAGAGTGCAGGACAAAATGCAAAAATATAGCACAAACACAAAAGAAGAAAATGTCTTATCTGTTAGCAGGAGATGCAGACACGACACAGCAGGCTACAAGGGAAACTGGAATAAAGGATTCAGACCAGAACAATTGATCACCGGCAACCCTGATGGGAAGGTGACTCCCTTATATAAGACCAGTCAGTAACACCTGATTCCCAGTCCTCACAATCATCACTGGACAGACTAGCACCGCTTGTAACCACCAGAGGGAGCCTCTGCTCAGAACTCATCTCAAACCCATTCACAACAGTACCCCCCCTTGAGGAGGGGTCACCGAACCCTCATTTGAGCAACCAGGTCGGTCAGGATGAGTTCTATGATACGCACGGATAAGTCTCCTAGCATGGATGTCCGAAGCAAACACCCAAGAATTGTCTTCCTGACCATAACCTCTCCATTTAACCAAATACTGGAGTTTCCATCTAGAAAAACGAGAATCTAATATTTTCTCAACCACATACTCCAGATTGCCCTCAACCAAAACAGGGTCAGGAGGCACAGCAGCAGGAACCACTGGCTCAACAAACCTCTTCAACAAGGACTTGTGGAACACATTATGGATCTTAAATGTCCCTGGAAGAAGCAAACGAAAAGAAACAGGATTAATAATCTCCATGATCCTATAAAGTCCAATGAACCTAGGCTTAAATTTAGGAGATGCTACTCTCATAGGAATATTCTTTGAGGACAACCAGACCAAGTCCCCACTTTAAACCGAGGACCATCAGTCCTATGCCGGTTAGCAAACCGCTGGGCCCTCTCCTGAGAGAGGGACAATCTCTCCACTACCTGGTCCCAAATCAGTTGCATACGCTCCACAACAGAGTCAACACCTAGACAGACAGAAGCCTCCGTCTGTCCTGAAGAAAATCGAGGGTGAAACCCAGAATTACAGAAAAACGGAGACATCAAAGTAGCAGAGCTAGCCCTATTATTAAGAGCAAACTCAGCCAAAGGCAAAAAAGAGACCCAGTCATCCTGATCAGCAGACACAAAGCATCTTAGATAAGTCTCCAATGTCTGGTTTGTTCTCTCAGTTTGACCATTGGTCTGAGGATGAAATGCCGAGGAGAAAGACAATTGAACACCCAGTTTAGAACAAAAAGTCCTCCAAAATCTGGAAACAAACTGGACTCCTCTGTCAGACACAATGTTCTCAGGAATGCCGTGTAAACGAACCACGTGCTGAAGGAACAACGGCACCAATTCAGAGGAGGAAGGCAACTTAGGTAATGGCACAAGATGTATCATCTTGGAAAACCTATCACAAATTACCCAGATGGTGGTCATTCTCTGAGAAACAGGAAGGTCGGAAATGAAATCCATAGAGATATGGGTCCATGGTCTCTTGGGCACAGGCAATGGCATCAACAAACCACTAGAGCGAGAGCAAGGCTTGGAGCGAGAGCAAGTCCCGCAGGACTGCACAAATTCCCTGACATCACGAGACAAGGTAGGCCACCAAAAGGACCGACTAACCAAGTCTCTGGTACCAAAAATTCCGGGATGCCCAGCCAACGCGGAACAATGAATCTCAGACATCACACTCTTTTTCCACTGGTCCGGGACAAACAATTTTCCAACAGGGCAGCACTCGGGCCTATCCTCCTGACACCCCTCCAGAGCAAGTCTCAAATTGGGCGAGATGGCGGAAAGAACTACACCCTCTTTCAAAATAACAGAAGGATCAGATAACTCAGGAGAGTCCGCAAGGAAACTCCTCAAGAGGGCATCCGCCTTAACATTCTTAGTGCCAGGAAGAAAGGAAACCAAAAATTAAAACGTGTGAAAAACAAGGCCCACCTGGCCTGTCTAGGATTGAGTCGCTTGGCAGATTCCAGATAGACCAGATTCTTATGGTCCGTAAGGACCACCACCTGATGTTTGGCTCCCTCCAGCCAATGTCTCCACTCTTCAAAAGCCCACTTCATGGCCAATAACTCCCGATTACCCACGCCATAATTACGTTCAGTAGGAGAAAATTTTCGAGAGAAAAAGGCACAAGGGTTACTTTTAGAGGTCTCTGGATCTTTTTGGGACAAAACGGCACCTGCCCCAATTTCAGAGGCATCAACCTCCACCTGAAATGGCAGAGAAACATCAGGCTGCCGTAGAACAGGAGCAGAAGTGAATCTCTGCTTAAGTTCCTGAAATGCAGAGACTGCCTCAGGAGGCCAATTCACCACATCAGAACCCTTTCTGGTCAAATCAGTTAATGGTTTAACAATAACCGAGAAATTACCAATAAATTCACGATAAAAATTGGCAAAACCCAAAAATCTCTGAAGAGCCTTTAATGAAGTAGGTTGGACCCAATCACAGATGGCCTGAACCTTGACCGGGTCCATTTCAATAACAGATGGGGACAAAATGAATCCAGAAATGAGATCCTCTGTACGCCAAAAAGACACTTTGATCCCTTCACATACAGAGCATTCTCTCTCAAAATCTGGAATACAGTTCGAACATGTTTCACATGAGAGTCCCAGTCATTAGAAAAAATCAAGATATCATCCAAATAAACAATCAGAAATTTGTCCACAAAATCCCTGAAAATGTCATTCATGAAGGACTGGAAGACGGAAGGAGCATTAGTGAGCCCAAAGGGCATCACCAGGTACTCAAAATGCCCTTCAGGGGTATTGAATGCCGTCTCTCATTCATCCCCGTGCTTAATGCGAATAAGGTTATACGCCTCCCTGAGGTCAAGCTTGGTAAACCAAGTAGCGTTTTTCACCCTGGAAAACAGGTCAGAAATCAAGGGTAACGGGTATTGATATTTCACAGTAATATTGTTCAAGAGACGATAATCAATACACGGCCTTAATGAACCATCCTTTTTGGCCACAAAGAAAAAACCGGCACCTAAGGGTGAAGAGGATGGTCTAATATGACCCTTCTCCAATGATCCTTGATATAAGACCGCATAGCGTCATGTTCAGGTACAGACAAGTTAAAAAGGCGACCTTTAGGGAATTTACTACCCGGCACTAATTCAATAGCGCAGTCATAGCTCCTATGGGGAGGCAAGGATGCAGATTTACTTTCGCTAAACACATCAGAAAAATCAATCAAAAAGTCAGGAACATCCTGAGCCTGGGGGGAGGCAGAAAAAACAGGAGTGTTGGTATTAACACATTGGCAGCCCCAACTGGTTACAGACACAGATTTCCAATCCAAAACAGGATTATGAGACTGTAACCAAGGAAAACCCAGCACGATAATGTCATGCAGATTATACAGAACCAAAAATTTGCAGCACTCCTGGTGATCAGGTTCAACCCTCATTATCACCTGAGTAGAAAACTGGGGTTTATTCTCAGCCAAAGGGGTAGAATCGATCCCCAGTAGGGGAATAGACTTCTGTAGGGGTATCAAGGGAAATCCACAACGTTTAGCAAAATCATAATCCATCAGGTTAATAGCTGCTCCAGAATCAACGAAAGCCTGAGCAGAAAATGAGGACAGAGAGCATATCAGAGTGACAGTTAATAAAAACTTAGTCTGAACACTACCCAAGACAACTGAGCGTGCAAAACGTCTTCCCCGCTTAGGGCAGACTGAAATAGCATGAGAGGCATCACCACAGTAGAAACATAATCCATTGCGCTTTCGAAACTCATGACGCTGTGCCCCAGACACCACTCTATCACACTGCATGGGTTCAGAAGCTGGTTCACAAGGCAACACCATTCCACGCATACTTCTCCGCTCACGCAAACGTCTGTCAATTTGAATCGCTAATGACATAGAATCATTGAGACCAGAGGGGACAGGAATCCCACCATAACATCCTTTACATTATCTGACAGACCCTTCCGGAAAAGGGCTGCCAAAGCGTCGTCATTCCATTTGGTCAGGACTGCCCACCTACGGAATCTCTGACAGTATAACTCAGCGTCATCAAGACCCTGATTTAATGCCAACAAGGCTTTCTCAGCTTGATCAGTGACATTAGGCTCATCGTACAATAACCCCAAGGCCTGAAAAAATACATCAACATCACTCAAAACAGGATCCCCAGGTATCAGGGAAAAAGCCCAATCCTGAGGATCGCCGCGCAGGAGAGAGATGATAATTTGAACCTGCTGCGCTGCGTTCCCTGAGGACTTAGATTTTAAGGCAAAAAACAATTTACAATTATTTTTGAAATTCTGAAACTTAGCTCGATCCCCTAAAAACAAATCTGGCATGGGAATCCTAGGTTCCACAACAGGCAACCCAGCAAGATAGATAGCAATACTCCGAACCTCAGTGGCAAGCTGATCCACACGGCCAGACAACTGTGCATACTCCATTGAGAGAAAAGATCCTCCCCAGCACCCAGAGATACAGAGGGGAAAAAAAAAAAATGCAACAAACAGAAAAATATCTCTGACAACTCTGACAATATTTTTTCCCTTCTGTGAGTACCATACAATTTTCAATTTTTAGGCCGGTGATACTGTTATGTTTCGGTAGCTGAGGAGTGCAGGTAAAAAAGGCAATACACCAGAGCAGTTGGAATCTATGAGATTGCAGTACCCTGACTAACCACCACAACTAGAGGCAGCCGTGGAGCGTTCCTACGTTGGTCCTAGACGCCTCGTCACAGCCTGAGAAACTAACTACACCTAAAGATAGATATAGGAAAACTATCTGCCCCGGAGCAGAACCCCAAAGATAATAGAAAGCCCCCAAACATGTAATGGCGGTTAGACAAGATGAAATACTGACACAGAAAGAAAATAGTACGAGCAAACGCTGGGGCCCAAACTAACTAAATAGAAAAGGATAGGAAGGGTACTTACTGCAATCCCAAAAAACCCTGCAAAGCACCAACTCTACTAATTTCAAAAACACCTGAGATCACACGACCTCTTCCACCTAAATTAGTTCTCTGGTGTAACAAAATCAAAACAGCAGCCACTGAAAAAACTGGAAAAAGCAAAAGTACAAACGTCAGTGGCTGAACAAAACTGAGAGGGCAGAAGCCCCCGGAGGGGACCCTGAAGGCCCCACAGAGTGCAGGACAAAATGCAAAAATATAGCACAAACACAAAAGAAGAAAATGTCTTATCTGTTAGCAGGAGATGCAGACACGACACAGCAGGCTACAAGGGAAACTGGAATAAAGGATTCAGACCAGAACAATTGATCACCGGCAACCCTGATGGGAAGGTGACTCCCTTATATATAAGACCAGTCAGTAACACCTGATTCCCAGTCCTCACAATCATCACTGGACAGACTAGCACCGCTTGTAACCACCAGAGGGAGCCTCTGCTCAGAACTCATCTCAAACCCATTCACAACAGCTGGGGCCCAAAACTGTCTAGATAGGACAGCACAGGAGAGAATACTGTCTGCAACCCAGAAAAACCCTAGGAAAAACTCCAACACTTCTGAATCCAAAAATACTGAGACCACACGGTCTCGACCACCTATATCAGATATCTGGTGTGGACACGTAGCTACCCAGCAGTAAAATATCACAAGAACTGAGCAAATAAATACAAAAAGAGAACAGAGACCAGCCCAAGCCCCCCAAAGGGGACCCGGCTGAACTCAAAAAACAATGCAGCAAAAAACAAGGAAATTCAAACCACAGTAAAAAAAAAACTGAAAGTGACTTATCTGAATGCAAGCAGGAGACAGCAGAAAAGCAAGCTGAATTCCAACCTAGACCAGGAAGAACAACTGATCACTGGCAAGGACCATGGTAGGTCAGCTCACTTATATCAGGCCAGTCCGTCCCACCTGATAACCAATCGTCAGTTGCAGGTGGTGGATTTTTGCTGTTCAACATAGGTTCAATACCCTCAGCAACCACCAAAGGGAGCTTCAGCTCCGAAGTCATCTCCAACACGTTCACAACACCTTCCCACATTTCGTACATGGATTGCAGCTGGTGACACTAGACTTCACCATTTTACTGTAATGTAGATGTAATTATCCCCTTCCCTATTCTTCAGGATAAATTTCACAAAAAGTATATATTACGATACTTGCGGCTCATTTGAATCAAGATGTCGCTCAAACCCTCTAACTCCTCTACACCCATCTAAATCACACCACTCATAAGGTACTGTCACACTAAACGAGATCGCTAATGCGTCTCCGATTATATGATGCAGTAGCGATCTCGCTAGCGACTTAGCTGTGTGTGACATGTAGCAGCGATGTGGCCCCTGCCGAGATGTCGTTGATCGCTTATGAACGTTCTGAGCCGTTTTTTGGTCGTTGGTGTCCCGCTGGTGAGCCTGAATCGCTGTGTGACACCCTTTATGAACGACTTCACCAGCGTCGCAGGTGGGACTAGGTTTTCCCAACGACCGCAGAGGTCGTTATACAGATCGCTGATGAGATGTGTTTGGAACCTATTACCGATCACATAGCGATCGCACTAGCGATCTCGCCAGGTCGCGTCGTTGTCGTGATCGCTGGTGCGATCGCTAAGTGTGACAGTGCCTATAGACACTACTTCACCTACACCTGCAGCTGGGAATTGGATATTGGCACCACCTTGCCTGACGCAAATTTGTCTCAAGTTTGGTCCTCAACTACACGTTGCCTACTTAATACCCTAATGTTAGAATCAAACTACAAAGTAATGATGAAATGGTGTTTGGCCCCAGCCAGAGTAGACATAGCCGTCCTCAACTATTCCTCTCAATGTTTCAGAGGCGGTCAATCTGAGGGTGATATGTGTCACATTTGGTGGCTTTGCCCCGAAGCATGTAAACTCTGGGTTAGAATATAGATTCTCATCTTTTTCAGTCACGGACCATAACTTAAAGGAAAATCTCCAGAAGGTTTTGTTAAATAAATGCATACCCAACATCTCAACACTCCCATGTTCTTATTTCCTTCATTTTCCTTGCCACTAAACAGACTATTGCTTCACTCTGGAGAAAACCAGGTCTAGATCTCATGGAAGAAAAAAAATAATCTTCTGCTATATGATCAACAAGAAACTCTGCTATATTATTTGACACAGAAGATAAAATTTGATAAAATCTGGTCACTGGCCAGAATACAGCAGCCACACACCCTTCAATATACCACCACCACTCGCAAGCATCTATAGCTTCTGATTCTCCTCAATAAACCTTCCCCCTTAGCAAAACATCTCTACATTTTGGGCACAGACCCACTCTACCCCAACCTCATCCTTTTTGCATCTCCTTTCCTTCAGTTATCCCCCTTTACATCGCCTTTTTGCATTTCCTGTTACTTATAACTTGTATTTTAAAATGCTTAATCTGTAGGTTATAAATCTTACAATAAAAATTTACAGTTGAAAATATAAAAAGCTCCTGTAGGTGTAATATATACATATCATAACACTTTCGTCCATGTAAGGTATGTCTATGTACATGTGAAGCAATAGATCCACATTTACTGGGAGCCACTTGAAGTTAGGTCCTCCTCGCCAGGTCAGTGACCATGGCTCCTGGGTATGGGGAAAATTCCATGAAGTTAGCACTGCTGCGATCTTAGACTATGATGCCTATAGCGGGTGATAAATACAGAAGTGGTGATGGGTTTCTTTTATACTTTTCCTCCCATTGTTCCACTACTGGTTTTGGGTTACAAATACTGAGGTAAAATACTGACCAAATTCTGAATGTGTGATTGTGGCCTAAAAGTCAGAAAAGGAAATGTCATCCGCACCTGAGACTTAATTAGCGGATCAAAACGGAACCGCAATGTTTGATAAAGTGTCTTTCACATTTTGTCCATACATTAACCCCTTTCTGAAAATCAACAAATAAGGATGACTGAACTGAAGTGGTAAGAGAATATTATTTTACGTCCAGTGGATGGCAAAGGCAAAAAAGCGGTGCCCGTGCCACTGGGAAAAAGGCGCCAATTACCCCTAAAATATGTTCAACCCCTTTGGCTAATTTCACAGTTCCAACATTCATGGCATCAGGACTGGCTGCTGGTTTCCTTACCCAAACACAACAGCCACAAAGGCATATTTAAGGCTGCAGTGTTCAGGTCAGTAACCTAGCAGCCGGTCCTGACATCGCGGTCCATACTCGTACCGGAAATGTCGGCTATGTGAAAATGGTCTTTGATGAAGCGCTCAGTAGCAGCGGTTTAACATTGAGCAGGGATTTCCTCTGATATGACTGCAGGGCGCTGGTAGATTTCCATGGCAACAGGGAGTCTGACAACAGTGCAAGGCTTGAGAGTTTACCTGACTGTGTTACACGGACAGACAATAATGGTTTGGAATATTAAGCTACAGTCATGGCCAAAAGTTTTGAGAATGACACAAATATTAATTTTTACAAAGTCTACTGCTTCACTTTTTCTAATGGCAATTTGCATATACTCCAGAATGTTATAAAGAGTGATCAGCTTAACAGCAATTACTTGCAAAGTCAATATTTGGCTGGAAAATGAACTTTATCCCCCAAAACACATTTCAACATCGTTGCAGCCCTGCCTTAAAAGGACCAGCTAACCTCTTTTCAGTGATTGCTCCATAAACACAGGTGTGGGTGTTGATGAGGACATGGCTGGAGATCAATCTGTCATGATTAAGTAAGAATGACACCACTGGACACTTTAAAAGTAGGCTGGTGCTTGGCATCATTGTTTCTCTTCTGTTAACCATGGTTATCTCTAAAGAAACACGTGCAGTCATCATTGCAAAGCACAAAAATGGCCTAACAGGGAAGAGTATCGCAGCTAGAAAGATTGCACCTCAGTCAACAATCTATCGCGTCATCAAGAACTTCAAGGAGAGAGGTTCCATTGTTGCCAAAAAGGCTCCAGGGCGCCCAAGAAAGACCAGCAAGCGCCAGGACCGTCTCTTAAAAGTGTTTCAGCTGCGGGATCGGGCTACCAGCAGTGCAGAGCTTGCTCAGGAATGGCAGCAGGCAGGTGTGAGTGCATCGGCACGCACTGTGAGGCGGAGACTCTTGGAGCAAGGCCTGGTCTCAAGGAGGGCAGCAAAGAAGCCACTTCTCTCCAGAAAAAACATCATGGACAGACTGATATTCTGCAAAAGGTACAGGCAGTGGACTGCTGAGGACTGGGGTAAAGTTATTTTCTCTGATGAATCCCCTTTTCGATTGTTTGGGACATCAGGAAAACGCCTCATTCGGAGAAGACAAGGTGAGCGCTACCACCAGTCTTGTCTCATGCCAACTGTTAAGCATCCTGAAACCATTCATGTGTGGGGTTGCTTCTCAGCCAAGGGAATCGGCTCTCTCACAGTCTTGCCTAAAAACACAGCCATGAATAAAGAATGGTACCAGAATGTCCTCCAAGAGCAACTTCTTTCAACCCTCCAAGAGCAGTTTGGCGATCAACAATGCCTTTTCCAGCATGATGAAGCACCTTGGCATAAAGCAAAGGTGATAACTAAATGGCTCAGGGAACAAAACATAGAGATTTTGGGTCCATGGCCTGGAAACTCCCCAGATCTTAATCCCATTGTGAACTTGTGGTCAATCATCAAGAGACGGGTGGACAAACAAAAGACGGATTTTGGTAAGACCTTACCTGTAAAATCCTTTTCAGCGAAGGAAGGAAGGGAGACACACTAGTCATTACTAGTGGGTAGGCGGAGCCCACATAGGATAGAAACACCTCAGATTAAAAAGAGTGTTGACCGGCCCCTCCAGCTTGGGCTCCTCCTACTCCAGCTCTCCAGTCGTACACAAGCTAAGGAAGAGCAAATATCACCAGCGGAGCAACATAACCTCTTCTGAAAAACTTCAGAGAAGGATACAAGAATACAGGTTATGCATGTAACAGGAAAAAAAAACCACACAGTCCCAGGTACTACTCACTGAACGTGACTACTTCGATGAGCTGGCAATGCTGGAACAGAGCCTTAGCGCGCTGACCTCAGCCCAGATAATTGCTATCAGAGAAGGGTCACGCCGCATCTAAAAACACAACAACACACTTCTGCCGTTGGAGGGAGCTGTGTCTCCCTTCCTTCCTTCGCTGAAAAGGATTTTACAGGTAAGGTCATACCAAAATCCGTCTTTCAGCAGCAGATTGGAAGGAAGGGAGACACACTAGTCATTACTAGTGGGACGTCCCAAAGCAGTCCAGAAATTAAGGGTGGGAAAAAAACCAAAAAAAGGCAGATCCCAACAACCTAGGTAAATGCGCAACTAGCGCTAAACACAAGTTAACGAGAACTTTAAACTACAGCCGCCTGCAGGACCCTTCGTCCTAAGGCCGCATCAGCGGAAGCACTAACGTCCACCTTATAAAATTTTGTAAACGTGTGGATGGAGCGCCAGGTCGCCGCCCGGCAGAGCTGAGCTGCCGAGGCCCCTTGATGAAAGGCCCACGATGAACACACAGCCCTCGTGGAATGAGCTCGAATCTTAACCGGGCAAGGTTCGCCCTTAAGTCGGTAAGCCTCTAAAATGGCCGACCGAATCCAACGAGCTATAGAATCCTTGGAAGCTCGTTGACCACGCCGACGACCTGCTGGAATCACAAACAGAGAGTCCGACTTCCGAAAACTTTGAGTAATAGACAAATAGAACTTCAAAGCCCGCACCAAATCCAATGTGTGCAAGGCCCGTTCCTTCGCATTCCTCGGCACCGGACAGAGCGAGGGCAACACAATATCCTGGTTAACATGAAATTGTGACACCACCTTAGGTATAAAGTCGCCCCGTGTGCGAAGCACTACGCGATCCGGGTGGAACTCCAGGAAAGGAGGCGAGCAAGAAAGAGCCGCCAACTCAGAAACCCTTCTCAAAGAGGTGACCGCCACTAGGAAGGCAACCTTCCAAGAGAGCAAAGAAAGGTTAACAGAGTCCATAGGCTCAAAAGGCCCATGTTGAAGAGCCTCCAAGACAAGATTGAGCCGCCAAGGAGAACACAGGCGCCTTCCGCGGTGGAAACTGACGGGTTACTCCGCGAAAAAAGGAACGCACGTCCCTACGCGAGGCGATAGCCTTCCGAAACAGCAAGGACAGAGCAGAAACCTGACCTTCAGAGTGCTAACTGCCAAACCCTTGTCCAGCCCGTACTGCAAAAAGGCCAACACATTGGGAATGGAAAAAATCCTCGGGTTCCTTGAAGAACCCGAACACCACGAAAAGAAGGCTTCCAAAGTCTTGTGATAAATCCTAGTAGTAGCCGGACCTCTGGCAGCTCGCAAAGTGGCAATGACTTCGGCTGAAAAACCTTGACGGGTCAATATTTCGGTCTCAAGAGCCACGCCGTCAAACGCAGAGACTTCAGGTCCGGATGACAAACGGGCCCTTGGGTTAACAGGTCCGGGCAAAGAGGGAGTGGAAATGGAGGCGCTGCCAGAAGCGACACCAGTGTCGAGAACCACGTCCTCCTTGGCCAATCTGGGGCTATCAACATAGCCGGGATTCTCTCCAGTCTGATCCGACGCAACACCAGAGGAAGTAAGGATATCGGCGGAAAGACATAGATTAGCTCGAATTGGTCCCACGGAGCCACCAGAGCATCCACCGCCACAGCCTTCGGGTCCTTGTACCTGGACATGAACGTCGGTAACTTGGCATTGAACCTGGATGCCATCAAATCCACTTGGGGAGTTCCCCAACGGGAGCACAGCAGTGCAAAAATTTCTGGATGAAGACTCCATTCTCCGGGATCCATCTTCTCGCAACTGAGGAAGTCCGCCGTGATATTCTGGACTCCCGGAATGTGAATCGCAGAGATGGCTGGTACCCTGGTCTCGGCCCATACTAGGATCCGAGACACCTCCACCATGAGCCTGGAACTCCTTGTCCCGCCCTGATGGTTGATATACGCGACCGCCGTCGCGTTGTCTGTCTGCACTCGGACTGGTAGACCGCTTAAAGGGACCGTCCAGTGTTGGAGGCAAAGAAAAATTGCCCTCAATTCCAGGATGTTGATCGGTAAGACAGACTCTTCTGACGACCATATTCCCTGAATCCAGAGATCGTTCCAGACACCCCCCAGCCCGTCAGGCTGGCATCCACCTCAGAGGTAGGAAGGACTTCCCCAGGGATAACGCTTCCGGACGTAACCACCATCCTAGAGACTCTCGCACCCTGTGGGAGATGATGACACTGCAATCCAGCGAAGCCTGCGATCGATCCCAACGGCTCAGAATGAGCCTCTGGAGGGCCCTGGAATGAAACTGGGCAAACGGAAGTGCCTCCATGGATGCCACCATCAAACCCAGAAGGCGCATACACCTTCGAAGGGACATCGCTGTCGAAGACTTCATAACCTGCACATGTCGAAGGAGACATGCTTGCTTGTCTGGAGGCAGGGAAACCACTGCTCGTACAGTGTCGAAATGCATCCCCAAAAACAGGATTGACTGCGACGGTTCCAAAGACGACTTCTCCCAATTGACCAGTCACCCAAAGTCCTCCAGGAGCTGAAGGGATAGATTGCGAGCCGTCACCGCCTCCTCCCTTGAGGACGCCACAATCAAAAGGTCGTCCAGGTAGGGAAGAATCGTAACTCTCTGTCTTCGAAGAATTGCCATGAGAGGCGCCAGAATTTTTGTAAAAACTCTGGGCGCTGAGGCCAAACCGAATGGCAGAGCCACAAACTGGTAATGCTCCTGACCTATGGCAAAACGAAGGAAGCGTTGGTGGGCCCTTCCGACGGGAACATGCAAATAAGCGTCGCGAATGTCGATTGACACCAAAAAGTCGTTCTGCGACAGGGCTGCCACAACGGAGCGAAGCGACTCCATGCGGAATTTCCGGGTGTGTACATGCCGATTCAATCTTTTGAGATCCAGAATGGGGCGAAATTTGTCCTCCTTTTTGGGGACCACAAAGAGGTTGGAATAAAACCCTCTTCCCGGTCCTCCGGCGGAACCGGTACCACCACACCCTTCTGCAGAAGGGAATCGACCTCTCGCAGTAGAGCGGCAAATAGCTTGGGCTCTGACGGAATGCGAGATTGGCAAAAACTGTCCGGGGTCGAGAAGAAAATTCTATGAATTAGCCTGCCGACACAACCCGCGTCACCCAGGCGTCTGGAACGCGGGAAACCCAAGTCGATTCGAATTGGAGCAGGCGACCCCCCACTTGAGAGCCCTCGAGTGAGACCCTGGCGTCAGTCCGCCTTAGCCGTCTTTTTGTCAGCTTCCCGCTTGTCTTGACGGAAACTTTGTTTCCAGGGAGTGCGGGATTTCTGAGAGGTCTTTTTTCCTGAAAAAGAGGGACGACCCGATCCCCAAGAGGACTGACCGAACCGTCCCCTGGACCGAAAGGACCGCCGACCACTACCGGCACTAGGCCTGCCAGACGCAGAAGCCACAGCTCTTCGCTGCGGTAAAGCCGCTTCTTTTGCCTTTGCTTTGGCAATCAGCTCCGTGAGGTCAGATCCAAATAACTGACCACCCTTGTAAGCTAAAGATAGCAAACCTTGCTTGGAAACCGCGTCCCCGGTCCACTGTCTAAGCCACAGTGTTCTCCTGACTGTGACCGCCGAGGATTGCGCCCTGGACAGCAGTGACGCAGTATCCAAACCTGCATCACTGCCATATCGGGCTGCATCCTCCAACAACTTAAAAAGCCCATCTACCTCGGATAGAGGGGATCCATCTTGCCACGCCGTCCGTAGACGGTCTAACCAGCTTAGGGAAGCTTTACAAGCACCCATGGACCCTAGTACTGCTCTGAATCCATGACCCGCGGCCTCGTAGATGGATTTCGCCGCCATCTCCGTTTTTCTGTCCAGCGGATCCTGTAGACTCTCCTTCCCTTTAACAGGAAGTAATGATGATTTGCTAAGCTGGGATAAAGGGACATCCACTTCAGGAGAAGGAATCCAATTATCAACCAACTCCGTCGTACACGGATAGAGCGTCTCAAACAATCGTGTCCCCTGAAAACGTTTATCTGGACACAGACGTTTTGACTGCATGATTTGCAGTCTCCAACAGATCAAGAAGCCAATTAATTCAGACAGTGGAGATCTATTTTGCAAGGCCGTCCGTATACGGACCAACCAGCACAGGGAAGCCTTACAAGCACCCATGGACCCTAGTACTGCTCTGAATCCATGACCCGCGGCCTCGTAGATGGATTTCGCCGCCATCTCCGTTTTTCTGTCCAGCGGATCCTGTAGACTCGCCTTCCCTTTAACAGGAAGTAATGATGATTTGCTAAGCTGGGATAAAGGGACATCCACTTCAGGAGAAGGAATCCAATTATCAACCAACTCCGTCGTACACGGATAGAGCGTCTCAAACAATCGTGTCCCCTGAAAACGTTTATCTGGACACAGACGTTCCTGCTCCACTGCCTCATTAAGCTCATCCAGAGATGGTAATGTTGATCGCGACCTATGCGAATCCTGAAACATCCGGGCCGACTTACCAGGACGTCTAGTTACCTCCTCCGGTAACTGCAACGCCTCCCTCATGGCTCCAATAAAAGCCTCTGTACGGCCCAAAAGAGAGGCAGACTGTCCCTGCCGATCCTCCTTATCTGAATCAGACAACTCCCCATCCGAGTTTGAAGGGGAACCCTCCAAGCCCGATATCTCCGAGTCGCTACGCGGGAAGGATGGCACCGGCCTGTGTCGCTTCCTACCATGAGAAGGTCTAGCTGACACCCAACGACCTAGAAGTTCAGACAGGCCATCAATAGAACGAGCGAGGGCCTCCATTTTGACATCACTGACACCTCCGACCGCTGCGCTTGATGCCGTCGAGGTCTGCGTGTCAGATACGCGAGACTGATCCTGTAGCGGATCTGGGAGACTGTCTGCACCTCTTGGCTCCTGATCTGACATGCCCTCACACAGTATATGGCAGGTTAAACCTGTCAGTAACTAGGGCAGTGTGGTCTTTTTTTTTTTTTTTAAAGAAAAAACCGAACGCTGAAGGGTTAAAGCTCTTAGAGAGAGCTACCCCAGCGGTCTCCCAATTAATGGTTAACCGCCTTGAAGGGGTTAATGTCGCAGACTCCCCACAACCTCTTGTTAAATTAAAAAGGTGTGCGAGCCCCAGACAGGGCGCCTCTTATGAGGGAACAGCTGCAGGACAGCGCCTCCTTATTGTGCTTAAGGAAAGGTGCCCTGCGCTGTGGGGGTGAGAAAAATAAGCTTCTGCCCTGACAGGCAGAAGCGACTCACCCAGCTGGCCGCGGTGTAGTGTCCTAGCTTCTGGTCGGGAGGGGAGGAGAGCGAGGAGCCCGGAGATGCCGAAAATAATGGCCGCCGCGCTGCAGGATAGAGCCGGAAGAGAAAGAGCCGGCGAAATCGCGGGCTCAAAGCGCTTCCCACCCGCGAGAGAGCGGGAAGCGCGAAGCCACGCCCCCCGCCGGTTTCAAAAAAAGGCACGGGACTCCCCCGCTCTCCTCCTGCCCCGTCCACAACGGAGCGATCCCATGTCTTGCAGGCATCCACCTGCGGACAAAAGTGAAAGACGGATTTTGGTAAGAACTTACCTGTAAAATCCTTTTCAGCGAAGGAAGGAAGAGAGACACACTAGTCATTATTAGTGGGTAGGCGGAGCCCAGATAGGATTGACACCTCAGATTAAAAAGAGTGTTGACCGGCCCCTCCAGCTCGGGCTCCTCCTACTCCTGCTTCTCCAGTCGTACACAAGCTAAGGAAGAGCAAATATCACCAGCGGAGCAACATAACCCCTTCTGAAGGACTTCAGAGAAAAAAATCAAGATTACAGGTTATGCATGCCACAGAAAGAACCACACAGTTCCAGGTACTACTCACTGAACCTGACTACTGCGATGAGCTGGCGATGCTGGAACAGAGCCTTAGCGCGCCGACCTCAGCCCAGATAATCGCTATCAGAGAAGGGTCATGCCGCATCTGAAAACAACACACTTCTGCCATGGGAGGGAGCTGTGTCTCTCTTCCTTCCTTCGCTCAAAAGGATTTTACACAGGTAAGTTCTTACCAAAATCCGTCTTTCAGCAGTAGATTGGAAGGAAGAGAGACACACTAGTCATTACTAGTGGGACGTCCCAAAGCAGTCCAAAATTAAGGGTGGGAAAAAAACCAAAAAAGGCAGAATCCCAACAACCTTGATAAAGGCGCAACAGGCGCCAAATACAAGTTAACTAGAACTTTAAACCACAGCCGCCTGCAGGACCCTACGTCCTAAGGCCGCATCAGCGGAAGCACTGACGTCCACCTTATAAAACTTTGTAAACGTATGGACGGAGCGCCAAGTCGCCGCTCGGCAGAGCTGAGCTGCCGATGCCCCTTGATGAAAGGCCCACGATGAAGCCACAGCCCTTGTGGAGTGAGCTCGAATCTTAATCGGGCAAGGTTCGCCTTTAAGTCGGTAAGCCTCCAAAATGGTCGACCGAATCCAACGAGCTATAGAGTCCTTGGAAGCTCGTTGACCACGTCGACGACCTGCTGGAATCACAAACAGAGAGTCTGACTTCCGAAAACCTTGAGTAACAGACAAATAAAACTTCAAGGCTCGCACTAAATCCAATGTGTGCAAAGCCCGTTCCTTTGCATTCCTCGGGCCCGGACAAAGCGAGGGCAACACAATATCCTGGTTAACATGAAATTGCGACACCACCTTAGGTAAAAAGTCACCCCGTGTGCGAAGCACTACTCGATCCGGGTAAAACTCCAGGAAGGGAGGCGAGCAGGAAAGAGCCGCCAACTCAGAGACCCTTCTCAAAGAGGTGACCGCCACTAGGAAGGCAACCTTCCAAGAAAGTAAAGAAAGCCTAGCAGAGTCCATAGGCTCAAAAGGCCCATGCTGAAGAGCCTCCAAGACAAGGTTGAGCCACCAAGGAGACACAGGTGCCTTTCGTGGCGGAAACTGACGGGTTACTCCACGAAAAAAGGAACGCACGTCCCTACGCGAAGCGATAGCTCTCCGAAACAGCAAGGACAGAGCAGAAACCTGACCCTTCAGAGTGCTAACTGCCAAACCCTTGTCTAGCCCGTACTGCAGAAAAGCCAACAAATTGGGAATGGAAAAAATCCTCGGGTTCCTTGAAGAACCCGAACACCACGAAAAGAAGGCTTCCCAAGTCTTGTGGTAAATCTTAGTAGTAGCCGGACCTCTGGCAGCTCGCAGAGTGGCAATGACTTCGGCTGAAAAACCTCTACGGGTCAGTATTTCGGTCTCAAGAGCCACGCCGTCAAACGCAGAGACTTCAAGTGCGGATGACGAACGGGGCCCTGGGTTAACAGGTCCGGGAGAAGAGGAAGTGGGAATGGAGGTGCCGCCAAAAGCGACTCCAGTGTCGAGAACCACGTCCTCCGTGGCCAATCTGGGGCTATCAACATAGCCAGGATTCTCTCCAGTCTGATCCGACGCAGCACCAGAGGAAGTAAAGATATCGGCGGAAACACATAGATTAGCTCGAATTAGTCCCACGGAGCCACCAGAGCATCCACCGCCACAGCCTTCGGGTCCTTGTACCTGGACATGAAGGTCGGTAACTTGGCATTGAGCCTGGATGCCATCAAATCCACTTGGGGAGTTCCCCAACGGGAGCACAGCAGTGCAAAAATTTCCGGATGAAGATTCCATTCTCCGGGATCCATCTTCTCGCGACTGAGGAAGTCCGCCGTGATATTCTGAACCCCTGGAATGTGTATCGCAGAGATGACTGGCACTCTGGTCTCGGCCCAAATCAGGATCCGAGACACCTCCACCATGAGCCTGGAACTCCTCGTCCCGCCTTGGTGGTTGATATACGCGACCGCCGTCGGGTTGTCTGTCTGCACTCGGACTGGCAGACAGCTCAAAGGGACCGTCCAGTGTTGGAGGCAAAGGAAAATTGCCCTCAATTCCAGGATATTGATCGGTAGAACAGACTCTTCCGATGACCATACTCCCTGAATCCAGAGATCATTCCAGACACCCCCTCAGCCCGTCAGACTGGCATCGGTGGTTATGACCGACCACCTCGGAGGGAGGAAAGACTTCCCCAGGGATAACGCTCCTGGACGTAACCACCATCCTAGAGATTCTCACACCCTGCGAGAGATGATGACACTGCAATCCAGTGAAGTCTGCGATCGATCCCAACGACTCAGAATGAGCCTTTGGAAGGCCCTGGAATGGAACTGGGCAAACGGAAGTGCCTCCATGGACGCCACCATCAGACCCAGAAGGCGCATACACTTCCGAAGGGACATTGCTGTCCAAGACTTCATCATCTGTACATGACGAAGGAGACATGCCCGCTTGTCTGGAGGTAGGGACACCACTGCCCGTACCGTGTCGAAATGCATCCCCAAAAACAGGATTGACTGCGACGGTTCCAGAGACGACTTCTCCCAATTGACCAGCCACCCGAAGTCCTCCAGGAGCTGAAGGGATAGATTGCGAGCCGTCACCGCCTCCTCTGAGGACGCCACAATCAAAAGGTCGTCCAGGTAGGGAAGAATGGTAACTCCCTGTCTTCGAAGAATCGCCATGAGAGGCGCCAGAATTTTTGTAAAAACTCTGGGCGCTGAGGCCAAGCCGAATGGCAGAGCCACAAACTGGTAATGGTCCTGACCTATGGCAAAACGAAGGAAGCGCTGGTGAGCCCTTCCGACGGGAACATGCAAATAAGCGTCGCGAATGTCGATTGACACCAAAAAGTCGTTCTGCGACAGGGCTGCCACAACGGAGCGAATTGACTCCATGCGGAATTTTTGGGTGTGGACATGCCGATTCAATCTTTTGAGATCCAGAATAGGGCGAAATTTGTCCTCCTTTTTGTGGACCACAAAAAGATTGGAATAAAATCCTCTGCCCCGGTCCTCTGACGGAACTGGTATTACCACACCCTTCTGCAGAAGGAATTCGACCTCTCTCAGCAGAGCGGCAAACAGCTCAGGCTCTGACGGGATGCGAGACTGACAAAAACTGTCCGGGGGTCGAGAAGAAAATTCTATGAAATAGCCTGCCGACACAACCCGCGTTACCCAGGTGTCCGGAACGCGGGAAATCCAAGTCGCTTTGAATTGGAGCAGACGACCCCCCACTCGAGAGCCCTCGAGCGGGACCCTGGCGTCAGTCCACCTTGGCGGGCTTCTTGTCAGCTTCTCGCTTGTCTTGGCGAAAACTTTGTTTCCAGGGAGTGCGGGATTTCTGAGAGGACTTTTTTCCCGAAAAAGAGGGACGACCCGATCCCCAAGAGGACTGACCGAATCGTCCCCTGGACCGAAAGGACCGCCGACCACTACCGGCACTAGGTCTGCCAGACGTAGAAGCCATAGCCCTTCACTGCGGTAAGACCGCATCTTTTGCCTTTGCTTTGGCAATCAGCTCTGTGAGGTCAGAACCAAATAGCTGACCACCCTGGTATGCTAAGGACAGCAAACCTTACTTGGAAACCGCGTCCCCGGCCCACTGTCTAAGCCACAGTGCTCTTCTGACTGTGACCGCCAAGGATTGCGCCCTGGACAACATAGACGCAGTATCCAGACCTGCATCATAGCTATATCGGGCTGCAGTCTCCAACAAATCGAGAAGCCCATTTATCTCAGACAGTGGAGATCTATTTTGCAAGGCCGTCCGTATACGGACCAACCAGCACAGGGAAGCCTTACAAGCACCCATGGATCCTAGCACTGCTCTGAATCCATGACCCGCGGCCTCGTAGGTGGATTTCGCCGCCATCTCTGTTTTTCTGTCCAGCGGTTCCTGCAGACTCGCCTTCCCTTTAACAGGAAGCAATGAGGATTTACTAAGCTGGGATAAAGGAACATCCACTTCAGGAGAAGGAATCAAATTATCCACCAACTCCGTAGAACACGGATATAGTGCCTCAAAGAACCGTGTCCCTTGAAAATGTTTATCTGGACACAGGCGCTCCTTCTCCACTGCTCCATTAAGGTCATCCAGAGCTGGCAATGTCGATCGCGACTTACGGTACTCCTGGTACATTCGAGCCGACTTACCAGGACGTCTAGTTACCTCCTCCGGTAACTGTAACGCCTCCCTCATGGCTTCAATAAAAGCCTCTGTTCGGGCCAAAAAAGAAGCAGAATGCCCCTGCCGATCCTCCTTATCCGTATCGGATAACTCCCCATCTGATCCTGAAAGGGAACCCTCTCTGTAATCCATATCAGATACCTCTGATTCGCTATGCGGGAAGGATGGTACCGGCCTGTGTCGCTTCCTGTCATGAGAGGATCTAGCTGACACCCAATGACCTAAAAGGTCAGACAGGCCATCGATAGAACGAGCAATGGCATCCAATTTGGCATTGCTGTTACCTCCGACCGCTGCGCTTGACGCCGTCGAGGTCTGCGTATCAGATACGCACGACTGATCCTGAAGCGGAACTGGAAAACGGTCCGCACTGCCCTCACACAGTATATGGCAGGTCAAAACCTGTCAGTACTAGAAAAACACGGATTTTGGTAAAAACTTACCTGTAAAATCCTTTTCAGCGAAGGAAGGAAGAGAGACACAGTATTCATTACTGATGGGTAGGCGGAGCCCCAGATCAGGATGTTACCTCAGATCAAAAGAGTGCTGACTGGCTGGCCCTCCAGCTCGGGCTCCTCCTACTCAGCTCCAGTCGTACCAAAGCTTTTAGGAAAAGAGCCAAGATCACCAGCGGAGCAACATAACCCCTTCTGAAGGAACTTCAGAGAAAAAACACAAGGATACAGGTTATGCATGCAAAGAAAGCCAAAAACCACAGAGTTCCAGGTACTACTCACGGAACCTGACTACTGCGATGAGCTGGCGATGCTGGAACAGAGCCTTAGCGCGCTGACCTCAGCCCAGATAATCGCTATCAGATAAGGGTCGCGCTGCATCTGAAAACATCAACACACTTCTGCCTTGGGAGGGTGCTGTGTCTCTCTTCCTTCCTTCGCTGAAAAGGATTTTACAGGTAAGTTTTTACCAAAATCCGTGTTTCAGCTGCAGATGGAAGGAAGAGAGCCACAGTATTCATTACTGATGGGACGTCCCAAAGCAGTTCAAAAATAAGGGTGGGAAAAACCAACAAAAGGCAGAAACCCAACAACCTTAACAACAAAGCGCAACCAGCGCTAAACACAAGTTCATCCAGAACTTTAAACTACAGCTGCCTGCAGGACCCTACGTCCGAGGGCTGCATCAGCGGAAGCACTGACGTCCACTTTATAAAACCTTGTAAACGTGTGGACAGAGCGCCAAGTTGCCGCTCGGCAGAGCTGCACTGCCGAAGCACCTTGATGAAAAGCCCACGATGAGGCCACAGCTCTCGTGGAATGGGCTCGAATCTTAATTGTGTAAATCTCGCTCTTTCGCATTCTTCGGATCCGGACAGAGTGAAGGCAACACAATATCCTGGTTAACATGAAATTGTGACAACACTTTAGGCAAAAAATCACCCCGAGTGCGAAGCACTACACGATCCGGAAAAAACTCCAGAAAAGGAGGCGAACAAGAAAGAGCTGCCAACTCAGAAACTCTCCTCAAGGAAGTGACTGCAACAAGGAAAGCCACCTTCCAAGAAAGTAAAGAAAGGCTAGCAGAAACCATAGGCTCAAAAGGTTTATGCTGAAGAGCCTCCAAAACAAGGTTGAGCCGCCAAGGAGACACGGGTGCCTTCCGCGGCGGAAACTTACGAGATATACCTCGGAAAAAGGAGAGCACGTCTCTATTTGAAGCAATGGTTCTCCGGAACAATAAGGACAGAGCAGAAATCTGACCTTTCAGAGTGCTGACTGCCAAACCCTTGTCTAGCCCATGCTGCAGAAAAGCCAACAGGTTGGGAATGGAAAATTTTCTCGGGTTCCGAGAGGACCCCAAACACCACGAAAAGAAGGTTTCCCAAATTTTGTGGTAAATCCTAGTAGTAGCCGGACATCTTGCAGCACGAAGGGTAGCAATGACCTCGGCTGAGAAACCTCTACGGGTCAAGATTTCGGTCTCAAGAGCCACGCCGTCAAACGCAGGGACATCAAGTCCGGATGACAAACGGGCCCCTGAGTCAACAAGTCCGGTTGAAGAGGGAGTGGAAAAGGAGGTGCCGCCAACAGCGACATTATTGTCGAGAACCACACCCTTCTTGGCCAGTCTGGAGCTATCAAAATAGCTGGAATCCTCTCTAGTCTGATCCGACGCAGTACTAGAGGAAGTAAGGATATCGGCGGGAATACATAGATCAGCTCGAACTGATCCCACTGAGCCACTAGAGCATCCACCGCCACCGCCTTCGGGTCCTTGTACCTGGACATGAATGTCGGTAACTTGGCATTGGACCTGGATGCCATCAAATCCACTTGGGGGGTTCCCCAGCGAGAGCACAGTAGTGCAAAAACTTCCGGGTGGAGGCTCCATTCCCCGGGATCCATCCTTCTGCGACTGAGAAAGTCCGCTGTAATATTCTGAACCCCTGGAATGTGAATCGCCGAAATGGCTGGTACACTGGCCTCTGCCCAAATCAGAATTCGGGACACCTCTACCATGAGTCTGGAACTTCTTGTCCCACCTTGGTGATTGATATACGCGACAGCCGTCGCATTGTCTGTCTGCACTCGTACTGGCAGACCGCTCAAAGGGACCGTCCAATGTTGGAGGCAAAGGAAAATCGCCCTCAATTCCAGGATGTTGATCGGAAGAAAAGACTCTTCCGATGACCATACCCCCTGAATCCAGAGATTGTTCCAAACACCCCCCAGCCCGTCAGGCTGGCATCGGTGGTTATAACTGACCACTTCGGAGGGAGGAAAGACTTCCCCAGGGAGAATGCCCCTGGACGTAACCACCATTCTAGAGAATCCCGCACCGCGCGAGAAATGGTGACACTGTAATCCAGCGATTGCGACTGGTTCCATCGACTCAAGATGAACCTTTGGAGAGTCCTGGAATGGAACTGGGCAAAAGGAATTGCCTCCATGGACGCCACCATCAGTCCCAGAAGACGCATACACTTCCGTAGGGACATTGCCGTTGAGGATTTCATAATCTGTACATGTCGAAGAAGACATGACTGTTTGTCTGGTGGTAGGGAAACTACCGACCGAAACGTGTCGAGATGCATTCCCAAAAAGAGGATTGTCCTCGATGGTTCCAGGGACGACTTCTCCCAATTGACCAGCCAACCGAAGTCCTTCAGAAACTGAAGAGACAAATCCCGAGCCGTCAACGCCTCCTCCTCCGAGGAAGCCACGATCAAAAGATCGTCCAGATAAGGGAGAATCGTAATCCCCTGTCTTCGAAGGATTGCCATGAGGGGCGCCAGAATTTTTGTAAAGACCCTTGGCGCTGAGGCTAAGCCGAACGGCAGAGCCACAAACTGGTAATGATTCTGACCTATGGCAAATCGAAGAAAGCGCTGATGAGCCTTTCCGATGGGAATATGCAAATAGGCGTCGCGAATGTCGATTGACACCAGAAAATCGTTCTGTGACAGAGCTGCCACAACGGAACGAAGCGACTCCATGCGAAATTTCCGGGCATGGACATGCCGGTTTAATCGCTTGAGATCCAGAATCGGGCGAAATTTGTTCTCCTTTTTGGGAACTATAAAAAGGTTGGAATAAAAACCTTTCCCTCGGTCCTCTGACGGAACCGGTATCACTACACCCTTTTGTAGCAGAGATTCGACCTCTCGCTGTAGAGCGACAACAAGCTCGGGTTCCGACGGAACGTGAGATTGACAAAAAACATTTGGGGGTCGAGAAGCAAACTCTATGAAATAGCCTGCCGACACTATCCGCGTTACCCAGGAATCTGGAACGCGAGCCATCCAAGTCTCCTTGAAAAGAAGCAGGCGACCCCCCACTCGAGAATCCTCGAGTGGACCCCTGGCGTCAATCCGACTTTGCGGGCTTCTTGTCAAGTTCCCGCTTGTCCTGGCGGAAACTCTGCTTCCAGGGAGTACGAGTTTTCTGAGAGGATTTCTTTCCTGAGAAGGAAGGACGACCCGATCCCCACGAGGAGTGACTAAATCGTCCTCGGCCCCAAAAGGACCGCCGACCACTATAGACACCAGGCTTACTAGACACAGAGGCCATGGCCCTACGCTGTGGTAATGCTGATTCCTTCGCCTTAGCCTTGGAAATCAGCTCTGTGAGGTCGGATCCAAAAAGATGGCCACCCTTGTAAGGTAAGGCCAACAACCCTTGTTTGGAAACTGCGTCCCCGGCCCACTGTCTGAGCCATAAAGCTCTTCTGACTGTGACCGCTGAAGCTTGCGCTTTGGCCAGCAGAGATGCCGTATCCAGACCGGCATCAAAGATATAACAGGCTGCCGTTTCTAACCATTCACAAGTTTCCCGTATCTCAGATAACGGAGATTCATTTTGCAACTCCGTCTTCAGACGTGCCAACCAGCTTAGAGAAGCTCTAGCAGCACACATGGATCCTAGCACTGCTCGAAATCCATGACCCGCAGCCTCATAGCTTGCTTTTGCCGCCACTTCTGCCTTTCTATCCAAAGGCTCCTGTAAGCTCGCTTTTCCCTTAATAGGGAGTAGTGAGGATTTACTAAGCTGAGATAAAGACACATCCACTTCAGGAGCAGAAGTCCAATTATCCTTTAACTCCGCAGAGCAAGGATAAAGTGTATCAAAGAAATGCGTTCCATGAAAACGCTTATCTGGACATAGACGTTCCTCCTCTATTACACTATTAAGCTCATCCAGAGCTGGCAATGTTGTACGCGAAGCACGGGACTCCTGGAACATGCGTGCTGATTTACCAGGACGACTAGTTACCTCCTCCGGTAACTGTAATATATCTCTCATGGCTTCAATCAATGCCTCCGTACGCCTCGCCATAGAGGAACGCCCCTGCGGCTCGTCCGCATCTGAATCGGATATTTCTCCATCCGAATTTAAAGGGGAACTCTGCCCAATATCAGATACATCTGACTCGCTTCGTGTAGAGGCCGGTAACGGCCTGCGTCGCTTCCTCTGAGAGGAATTAGCAGACACATATTGACCTAAAAGGTCAGACAAGTTGTTGATCGATCGAGCGATATCGTCCAATTTTCCACCGCTGTCGACCGCAGCGCTAGACGCTGTGGAGGTCTGCGTATCTGATTGCCGTAATGGCACTGGGACGTGGTCCGCGGCATCTGAACCCTGTTCAGACATGTCTCACCTGTATGAGCAGGTCAAAGCGGTAATACCAGCAAAAACTATGCGTTTTTTTTTTTTTTTAAATGCTGAAGGGTTAACGCTCCACCAAGCAGGGTTACCCCAGCGGTATTAAGTCAAAAAATTTTAGCTGGTAGAAATAACCCTCAGAGGGGTTAATATTGCAAACTCACCACAATAATATATTTGTGAGCCCCAGCCAATTTTTATGTCTCTAATGAGACTGCAGCTGCAGGATAGCGATCGCTGCGCTGCAGGGTGAGGAATCAGCACTCACCCAGCTGGCCGTGGTGTCTTATGAGGAGCGGAGCGGTCTGAGGAGCCCAGGAGCCTGTGTAATGGCCGCCACAGTGAGGGGGTCGCAGGAGAAACGCCAGAGCGCGCGTCTTCCTGCTCAGAAGACCGGGAATAGTTAGGCCACGCCCCCCGCCAGCTCGAATATTGAGCGCGAACTCCCTCGCTCCTGCTCCCTCTCTGTCCTGCAGGTATCTGCCTGCGGACAAAAGATCACCACATCTACTTGTAACAGCGCTGTCACAGCAGCACTGAAGCATACTGACATACATGTAGTAGCGCTGTCACAGCAGCGCTGAAGCATACTGACATACAAGTAATAGCGCTGCTCATCCAGACGCTAAAGCACTCACACATAATTATAATCAAAAATTTGTGTGGAGTACTCACCAGCCAAGGCGCCACAGGGACCCTCAGGGGTTTCTGGCGCTGTGCCCATGCTTCCCCCCAGGGCGAAGAACGCAGTGACCGCACGTGTGGTTTGCGTCCCGCCAGGGAAGCTCTCCTCATCCCCCAGGGCCGGCAAGGATTCTGCAGGGACTTTAAGTAAATACAGATCCGCCAAGGGAGAGGTTGGGGTACAGCAGCGCTGGTACCCCTGAGACCTCTAGACCAACTAGTGATCCAAGTCTCCTGTCCGAATATAAAATAATAAAATCTTCTGAGGAGCTGCATTAGCAGCGACCATCCTCTGGACCTCAAATCTTAGACTGGAGCTGAGTAGGAGGAGCCCGAGCTGGAGGGGCCAGCCAGTCAGCACTCTTTTGATCTGAGGTAACATCCTGATCTGGGGCTCCGCCTACCCATCAGTAATGAATACTGTGGCTCTCTTCCTTCCATCTGCAGCTGAAAAGTGTGGTTTCTTAAGTGGACGAAACAAGCACGCTGAAGGGTTAAAGCTCTTAAAAGAGAGAGCTACCCCAGCTGTATCAGCAGAATATGTCAGCAATATAATTAACCCTTATATGTTCTTGATCCAAATTGGAATAGAACCTATGGGTAGTTGCTAGAATCTTACGCTGAAAGGGTTAACCCTCATAGGGGTTAATGTCGCAGGCTCCCCACAACTCCCTTATTAAAATAAAAAGGGGTGTGCGAGTCCCAGATAAAACAAGGTCTCTATATGAAACCGTAGCTGCAGGATAACGCTAACTGTACTGTCTACAGAAAGGTCCTGCGCTGTGGGGTGAGGACGTTTCACTCACCCAGCTGGCCGCGGTGATGTATATGTCAGGAGGAGCGGAGCCTGAGGAGCCCGGGAGCCTTGTAATGGCCGCCGCGCTGAGAGAAGCCGGAAGAGAAGCACAGAATCGCGCGCTTCTGCAGCAGAAGACCGGGAAGCGTGAAGCCACGCTCCCCGCCGGCTTCAAAAAAAGAGCGCAAACTCCTCGCTCTCTGTTCCCCTGTCCTGCAGGCATCTGCCTGCGGACAAAAAGTTACAATCATCAACACGCACATGTAGCAGCGGCTGCCGCAGCAGCCGCTGAAGCACTCACATATATTAAAAAACATGTGGAGTACTCACCAGCTAAGCGCCACAGGGACCCCACTGGGATTTGTGGCGCTGTGCCCATCGCTTCCCCCAGGGCGGGGAACACAGTGACCCCAGATGCGCGGTTTGCGTCCCCGCCAGGGAAGCAATCCTCATCCCCCAGGGCCGGCAGGGACCACCATACAGGGTAATTACAGATCCGCCAAGGGAGAGGTGGGAGTCCAGCAGCGCTGAGACCCCTGAGACCTCTAGACCACTTCTGGTGATCCAAGTCTCTTGTCCGATAAAAAATAATAAATCTTCTGAGGAGCTGCTTCAGCAGCGACCATCCTCTGAGACCTCAAATTTTAGACTGGAGAAGCAGGAGTAGGAGGAGCCCGAGCTGGAGGGGCTGGTCAACACTCTTTTTAATCTGAGGTGTCAATCCTATCTGGGCTTCGCCTACCCACTAGTAATGACTAGTGTGTCTCTCTTCCTTCCAATCTGCTGCTGAAAAATCACCAACACTGACACATGTACCAGCGGCTGCCGCAGCAGCCGCTGAAGCACTCAAAACACATTATTAAAAATGCTCTTTTGAGTACTCACCCAGCTGAGCGCCACAGGGACCCCCAGGGATTTGTGACGCTGTGCCCATCGCTTCCCCCCAGGACGGGGAACGCAGTGACCCCAGAAGTGCGGTTTGCGTCCCCGCCAGGGAAGCAACCCTCATCCCCCGGGGCCGGCAGGGTTGTGCAGGGACCACCTTAAGGGTAATGCAGATCCGCCAAGGGAGGGGTGGGGGTCCAGCAGCGCTGAGACCCTGAGACCTCTAGACCACGGGGGTCCAAGTCTCTGTCCGATAAAATAAAAAATTCTTCTGAGGAGCTGCACCAGCAGCGACTATCCTCTGTGACCTCAATTTTTAGACTGGAGAGCTGGAGTAGGAGGAGCCCAAGCTGGAGGGGCCTTTCAACACTCTTTTTAATCTGAGGTGTTTCTATCCTATGTGGGCTCCGCCTACCCACTAGTAATGACTAGTTTGTCTCCTTTCCTTCCAATCTGCTGCTGAAAATCTAAAAATTCTGACAAAATGAAAGCATTGATTGTGCAAGAATGGACAGCTATCAGTCAGGATTTGGTCCAGAAGTTGATTGAGAGCATGCCAGGGAGAATTGCAGAGGTCCTGAAGAAGAAGGGTCAACACTGCAAATATTGACTTGCTGCATTAACTCATTCTGTCAATATAAGCTTTTGTTACTCATATGTTTGCAATTATATTTCTGTCTGTGATAAAAATATCTGTCAAACACACACATAAAAACCAGAGGGCAGCAGATCATGTGAAAATATAATATTTGTGTAATTCTTAAAACTTTTGGCCATGACTGTACTTAAAGCACCACTCCAGCATTTTTTTTTCAATTTTATCGCTGGAGTGGTGCCTCTAATCGAAGTTTTCTGCCCCTAATCTTATACTTATATGCTGCCAGTCAGACGTTGCAGTCACAAGTTGGCGCCGTAGGACCAGAATTGCACAGATGAAAGACAAGGACAGCAGCGGGCCCGTGTAAGACTACAGTCAGGGACTTTACGTTAGAAGCATCACTACAGAGCTGAAAATAACAAACAAAAACGCTGGAGTGGTGCTTTAAGTACTCCAGTTGGACAACAAAAATAAAATTATAGCGAACTTGTCAACAGGATTTTGCTCAGTAAACTACAGACAATGTCAGATTGGCGCAGTAATACTAATTAAAATGATACTTGAGGTGAAGGAATCCGTCTTGTGGTTCCTGTCAGTGTTAGAAGTTTTCAGTTAATGAGATGCTTCCCAGGGTGGGCTGTAGGCAGAGTCTTGTCTTCCTGTTCTAGGCCAGAGAAACCACGAAGAGACCTGCCCACAGGACGTCCCAAAGCACGAACATGTTCATCATATAGACAGTTTGTGCTTAGGGGTGGCCGGTGGGGCAGGTATTTCCTTGGTTTCTCTGTCTTACAGCAGGAAGATAAGACTGTCTACAGTCCTGTCCCGGAGAAAGGGCATCTCATTAGCTGCAAACTTCTAACACTGATTACACAAGAACCACACGACGGATTTCTACAACTAAGGTATAATTTTAATCAGTTTAACACTGCCAACCTGACAGTGTCTGTAGTTTACTTAGCAAAATCCTGCAGACAAGTTCGCTTCAAGTTCATTTAAATTTAAAATAGCCCTCCCCAGTTATAAAAAACAGAATCAAATGCATCAACACATAATTTATTTTATTTTCGCTACTCCCAAGTATACCTTTTTTTATTTCTCCATGCGGTTCCAGAGATTTAAAAAAAAACAAAAAACAAAAAAAAAAACACGGAATTCTCAGGGAAGCAGTAGGATTAAAATAGTAGCAAAACTTTCCACCTCTTTAAACCACATTGCACGTGGAGTGAATTTTTTCAACTGCAGCTAAAGGTGTGTACACAAATTTGGACATCGAAACAGTGTCTCGACCAAAACTTGAAATACAGTCACCAGAATCTCTCTGCAGTGCAGCCTACGGGCCTCGTAATTTGAGCACGGAAGTTTTTTTCCTTTTTTTTTTAAATTAAAAAAAAACAAAAACAAACAAAACTACCATTTCTGCATTTTCACCGTCCCGTCTTCTTTAAACTCGCAGCCAGTTGACATGAATAAAATCAACAGGAGACAACAATAAAAGCCAAACTGAATATGGTTTTATTTTAGTTTTAAAAAGAAAAAAAAATATTTAAAACTTCTAAAAACCTCTTGCTACATTTTTTTTTAATTTCACAGAAATCATTGTAAATGCTGAGCATGGCCGGATATCTGCAGAAGATGACAACAGCAGGTTTACTAGTACTTTGCGCCTAGACCTTTTTTTCCTTTTTACCTAGCGGATATTCTATTACCACTAGGACCCCTGCACCAGGCATTGCTTTCTTAAGGAACCGCTGGGCAGATTTCCAAATTCTGGTGAAACATTATAGAATACATGAATATACCTTTTAGATTTGGCATTGAGCCTTGTAATAAATAATGCTAAGTGCAAACCGAGAGCTGAATTAAACTCTGACTGGAGATACTGAATGTCAGCGAAATTCATCATTCCTAGAGGTCAAAATGCCACATCTTCTTTAAGAACTAAAGCTTAAAGGGATTACGAAATTCTAAAATAACAATGTAGCACCAAA
>JARQOD010000010.1:84073022-84274509 GCA_033576555.1 Oophaga sylvatica | reverse complement strand
CTGAGCCCGTTCGGAGTCACAGGCTTCGCAGACCCGAGTAATCTGGGCGTGCGGAAAAGGGGACCTACAGGCAATGCATGCGGTATACAGCACCGTATGAGCTTTAGTTCTTCTGGACATGCTGAGTCTATCACAGAGTCCGCAATGAACTGGATGTGCGACGGTCAGTGGAACGGAGTGCAGAGGGGCGCAAAAAGTACTTAGTGAAGCGGAACAACCAGGCTGGAGGTAGAAGCACTTACCCCAGTCCTGTACCCCCTGCGTCCTTAAACCGCGTAGCAGTGGCGTAGACAAAAAAACGCCCGGGCTCCAAATTTTTCAAAAAAGAGCGCTCCCCTGTTAGGAAGGCGAGCTCATGTAGCCGAGCCTCAGGGGGAGGGTCGAGAGGCGCGGCATAGCCGTCAGAGACCCACTTCCGGCCGCGGCCTAGTCTCCGGCAAAAGCCGGGGACTAAATTTGCAGCCGCGGCCTAGCACCGGCCGAAGCCGCGGCCTAAATTTCCGGCGGTGGCCGCCCGAAAATCGGAGGGCGGGCCTGCCGGAAGGTGACGCTGCCGGGGGCGGATCCCCGCGACCGCGGCCTACCTTCCGGCCGACGCCGGACGCTATATTTTGGGCCGCGGCCTAGTCTCCGGCAAAAGCCGGGGACTAAATTTGCAGCCGCGGCCTAGCACCGGCCGAAGCCGCGGCATAGATTTCCGGCGGAGGCCGCCCTAAAATCGGAGGGCGGGCCCACCGGAAGGTGACGCTGCCGGGGGAGGATCCCCGCGACCGCGGCCTACCTTCCGGCCGACGCCGGACGCTATATTTCGGGCCGCGGCCTAGTCCCCGGCAAAGCCGGGGACTAAATTTTTGCCCGAGGCCTAACGCCGCCGAGGCCAGGGGCTGAATTTCCGGCGGCGTCCACCCAGGACGGGGGGGCGAGAAACTCGAGCCGGGAGCCTGTACCTGGCTGGAAACACAGTCTGATCACAGACGCCTGCGAAACTTGCGGTGCTCCGGCCGCTCACCGCGTTACTCGCCGGGATCCACCGGCTCCAGTATCTTCCTGGCCCACTCCAGTTGCTCTTCCCTCAAAAGGTGAGAAAAAATCTGCATGCCAATCTCCGCTGATGCATTTAGAGGGGGGCTTCGTAGTAAAAAGGTAGGACGGTGCAGGAACCCTAACTCCATCACCCCTACAGGGGATGAGGAGAGGGACCGTCCGCCTCCTTGCAGCACCGCAGTCTAGCATTGGTGGCGCAGGGGGGGCCGCACGGACTAACCCCTGCCTTTGTACAACCTAGGGTTTCAATACCTTAGGGTGGTCAGGGCTGAGTCCGGCATTCGTGTCCCACGTCGCGGGAGAGGATACGTGGAGGCTTCACTCCACGTGCTCGCCCGTTGATGGTTTGGGGAGATCGGACCCCTTCAAAAGGGTCCGTCGCCCCTATCTCATCTTCGTGGGAAAGGAAAAAAAAAAAAAAAAAAGACGGATTTTGGTAAGAACTTACCTGTAAAATCCTTTTCAGCGAAGGAAGGAAAGGAGACACACTAGTTCATAACTATTGGGTAGGCGGAGCCCAGATAGGATTGACACCTTAGATTAAAAGAGTGTTGACCGGCCCCTCCAGCACAGGCTCCTCCCACTCCAGCTTTCTCCAGTCGTACCCAAGCTTAAGAAAGAGCAATATCACCAGCGGAGCAACATAACCCCTTCTGAAGGACTTCAGAGAAAAACACAAAAGTACAGGTTATGCATGCATTTGGCAAAAAAACCACACAGTTCCAGGTACTACTCACTGAACCTGACTACTGCGATAAGCTGGCAATGCTGGAACAGAGCCGTAGCGCGTCGACCTCAGCCCAGAAAATCGCTATCAGAGAAGGGTCACACTGCATCTGTAAATACAACAACACACTTCTGCCATGGGAGGGAGCTGTGTCTCCTTTCCTTACTTCGCTGAAAAGGATTTTCAAGGTAAGTTCTTACCAAAATCCGTCTTTCAGCAGTAGGTGGAAGGAAAGGAGACACACTAGTTCATAACTAGTGGGACGTCCCAAAGCAGTCCAAAAATTAGGGTGGGAAAAAACCAAAACAGGCAGAAACCCAACAACCTAGATAAATGCGCAACAGGCGCCAAATACAGTCATGGCCAAAAGTTTTGAGAATGACACAAAAATCATATTTTCACATGATCTGCTGCCTCTGGTTTTTATGTGTGTTTGACAGTTGTTTTTATCACAGACAGAAATATAATAATTGCAAACATATGAGTAACAAAAGCTTATATTGACAGTTAGAATGAGTTAATGCAGCAAGTCAATATTTGCAGTGTTGACCCTTCTTCTTCAGGACCTCTGCAATTCTCCCTGGCATGCTCTCAATCAACTTCTGGACCAAATCCTGACTGATAGCAGTCCATTCTTGCACAATCAATGCTTTCATTTTGTCCGAATTTTTAGGTTTTTGTTTGTCCACCCGTCTCTTGATGATTGACCACAAGTTCTCAATGGGATTAAGATCTGGGGAGTTTCCAGGCCATGGACCCAAAATCTCTATGTTTTGTTCCCTGAGCCATTTAGTTATCACCTTTGCTTTATGGCAAGGTGCTCCATCATGCTGGAAAAGGCATTGTTGATCGCCAAACTGCTCTTGGAGGGTTGGGAGAAGTTGCTCTTGGAGGACATTCTGGTACCATTCTTTATTCATGGCTGTGTTTTTAGGCAAGACTGTGAGAGAGCCGATTCCCTTGGCTGAGAAGCAACCCCACACATGAATGGTTTCAGGATGCTTAACAGTTGGCATGGAGCAAGACTGGTGGTAGCGATCACCTTGTCTTCTCCGAATGAGGCGTTTTCCTGATGTCCCAAACAATCGAAAAGGGGATTCATCAGAGAAAATAACTTTACCCCAGTCCTCAGCAGTCCACTGCCTGTACCTTTTACAGAATATCAGTCTGTCCATGATGTTTTTTCTGGAGAGAAGTGGCTTCTTTGCTGCCCTCCTTGAGACCAGGCCTTGCTCCAAGAGTGTCCGCCTCACAGTGCGTGCAGATGCACTCACACCTGCCTGCTGCCATTCCTGAGCAAGCTCTGCACTGCTGGTAGCCCGATCCCGCAGCTGAAACACTTTTAAGAGACGGTCCTGGCGCTTGCTGGTCTTTCTTGGGCGCCCTGAAGACTTTTTGGCAATAATGGAACCTTTCTCCTTGAAGTTCTTGATGATGCGATAGATTGTTGACTGAGGTGCAATCTTTCTAGCTGCGATACTCTTCCCTGTTAGGCCATTTTTGTGCATTGCAATGATGACTGCACGTGTTTCTTTAGAGATAACCATGGTTAACAGAAAAGAAACAATGATGCCAAGCACCAGCCTCCTTTTAAAGTGTCCAGTGGTGTCATTCTTACTTAATCATGACAGATTGATCTCCAGCCATGTCCTCATCAACACCCACACCTGTGTTAATGGAGCAATCACTGAAAAGAGGTTAGCTGGTCCTTTTAAGGCAGGGCTGCAATGATGTTGAAATGTGTTTTGGGGATAAAGTTCATTTTCTAGCCAAATATTGACTTTGCAAGTAATTGCTGTTTAAGCTGATCACTCTTTATAACATTCTGGAGTATATGCAAATTGCCATTAGAAAAAGTGAAGTAGTAGACTTTGTAAAAATTAATATTTGTGTCATTCTCAAAACTTTTGGCCATGACTGTACAAGTTAACTAGAACTTCAAACTACAGCCGCCTGCAGGACCCTACGTCCTAAAGCCGCATCAGCGGAAGCACTGACGTCCACCTTATAAAACTTTGTAAATGTGTGGACGGAACGCCAGGTCGCCGCTCGGCAGAGCTGGGCTGCCGAAGCCCCTTGATGAAAGGCCCACGATGAAGCCACAGCCCTCGTGGAGTGAGCTCGAACCTTAATCGGGCAAGGTTCGCCTTTAAGTCGGTAAGCCTCCAAAATGGCCGACCGAATCCAACGAGCTATAGAGTCCTTTGAAGCTCGTTGACCACGCCTGCGACCTGCTGGAATCACAAACAGAGAATCTGACTTCCGGAAACCTTGAGTAACAGACAAATAGAACTTCAAGGCTCGCACTAAATCCAATTTGTGCAAATCTCGTTCCTTTGCATTCCTCGGGCCCGGGCAAAGCGAGGGCAACACAATATCCTGGTTAACATGAAATTGCGACACCACCTTAGGAAGAAAGTCGCCCCGAGTGCGAAGCACTACTCGATCCGGGTAAAACTCCAGGAAAGGAGGCGAGCAAGAAAGAGCTGCCAACTCAGAAACCCTTCTTAAAGAAGTTACCGCCACTAAGAAGGCAACCTTCCAAGAAAGTAAAGAAAGGCTAGCAGAACCCATAGGCTCAAAAGGCACATGTTGAAGAGCCTCCAAGACAAGGTTGAGCCGCCAAGGAGACACAGGCGCCTTCCGCGGTGGGAACTGACGGGTTACTCCGCGAAAAAAGGAACGCACGTCCCTACGCGAGGCGATAGCCTTCCGAAACAGCAAGGACAGGGCAGAAACCTGACCTTTCAGAGTGCTAACTGCTAAACCTTTGTCCAACCCGTACTGCAGAAAAGCCAACAGATTGGGAATGGAAAAAATCCTCGGATTCCTTGAAGAACCCGAACACCACGAAAAGAAGGCTTCCCAAGTCTTGTGATAAATCTTAGTAGTAGCCGGACCTCTGGCAGCTCACAGAGAGGCAATGACTTCAGCTGAAAAACCTCTACGGGTCAATATTTCGGTCTCAAGAGCCACGCCGTCAAACGCAGAGACTTCAAGTCCGGATGACGAACGGGCCCCTGAGATAACAGGTCCGGGCGAAGAGGAAGTGGAAATGGCGGAGCCGCCAAAAGCGACACCAGTGTCGAGAACCACGTCTTCCTTGGCCAATCCGGGGCTATCAACATAGCCGGAATTCTCTCCAGTCTGATCCGACGCAGCACCAGAGGAAGTAAGGAAATCGGCGGAAACACATAGACTAGCTCGAAATGGTCCCACGGAGCCACCAGAGCATCCACCGCCACAGCCTTCGGGTCCTTGTACCTGGATATGAAGGTCGGTAGTTTGGCATTGAACCTGGATGCCATCAAATCCACTTGGGGAGTTCCCCAACGGGAGCACAGCAGTGCAAAAATTTCCGGATGGAGACTCCATTCTCCAGGATCCATCTTCTCGCGACTGAGGAAGTCTGCCGTGTTATTCTGGACTACTGGAATGTGAATCGCAGAGATGGCTGGAACCCTGGTATCGGCCCATAGCAGAATCCGAGACACCTCCATCATGAGCCTGGAGCTCCTCGTCCCGCCTTGGTGGTTGATATACGCGACCGCCGTCGCGTTGTCTGTCTGCACTCGGACTGGCAGACCGCTCAAAAGCACCGTCCAGTGTTGGAGGCAAAGGAAAATTGCCCTCAATTCCAGGATGTTGATCGGTAGAACAGATTCTTCCGATGACCATACTCCCTGGATCCAAAGATCGTTCCAGACACCCCCCAGCCCGTCAGGCTGGCATCGGTGGTTATGACCGACCACCTCGGAGGTAGGAAAGATTTCCCCAGGGATAACGCTCCTGGACGTAACGACCATTCTAGGGATTCTCGCACCCTGTGAGAGATGACGCTGCAATCCAGAGAAGCTTGCGATCGATCCCAACGACTCAGAATGAGTCTTTGGAGAGCCCTGGAATGAAATTGGGCAAACGGAAGTGCCTCCATGGACGCCACCATCAAACCCAGAAGGCGCATACACTTCCGAAGGGACATTGCTGTCGCAGACTTCATAATCTGTACCGTGTCGAAATGCATCCCCAAAAACAGGATTGACTGCGACGGTTCCAGAGACGACTTCTCCCAATTGACCAGCCACTTGAAATCCTTCAGGAGCTTAAGGGATAGATTGCGAGCCGTCACCGCCTCCTCCTTTGAGGACGCCACAATCAAAAGATCGTCCAGGTAGGGAAAAATCGTAACCCCCTGTCTTCGAAGAATTGCCATGAGAGGCGCCAGAATTTTTGTAAAAACTCTGGGCGCCGAGGCCAAGCCGAATGGCAGAGCCACAAACTGGTAATGGTCCTGACCTATGGCAAAACGAAGGAAGCGCTGAAGAGCCCTTCCGACGGGAACATGCAAATAAGCGTCGCGAATGTCGATTGACACCAAAAAGTCATTCTGCGACAGGGCTGCCACCACGGAGCGAAGTGACTCCATGCGGAATTTTTGGGTGTGGACATGCCGATTCAATCTTTTGAGATCCAGAATAGGGCGAAATTTGTCCTCCTTTTTGGGGACCACAAAAAGATTGGAATAAAATCCTCTTCCCCGGTCCTCCGGCGGTACCGGTATTATCACACCCTTCTGCAGAAGGGAGTCGACCTCTTGCAGCAGAGCGGCAATTAACTGGGGCTCTGACGGTATGCGAGACTGGCAAAATCTGTCCGGGGGTCGAGAAGAAAACTCTATGAAATAGCCTGCCGACACGACCCGCGTTACCCAGGTGTCCGGAACGCGGGAAACCCAAGTCGCTTTGAATTGGAGCAGGCGACCCCCCACTCGAGAGCCCTCGAGTGGAAACCTGGCGTAAGTCCGTCTTGGCGGGCTTCTTGTCAGCTTCCCGCTTGTCTTGACGGAAACTTGATTTCCAGGGAGTGCGGGATTTCTGAGTGAACTTTTTTCCTGAAAAAGAGGGACGACCCGATCCCCAAGAGGACTGACCGAATCGTCCCTTGGACCGAAAGGATCGCCGGCCACTACCGGCACCAGGCCTGCCAGGCGCGGAAACCATAGCCCTTCGCTGTGGTAAAGCCGCTTCTTTTGTCTTTGCCTTGGCAATCAGCTCTGAGAGGTCAGATCCAAATAGCTGACTACCCTTGTAGGCTAAAGACAGCAAACCTTGTTTTGACACTGCGTCCCCAGTCCACTGTCTAAGCCACAGTGCTCTTCTGACTGTGACCGCCGAACAGGGCCGGCTCCAGGTTTTTATGGGCCCCGGGCGAAAGAGCCTCAGTGGGCCCCTTTAACACAGACCACGATTCATAATACACAGATACTGCAGAGAAATATGGGTATAGTACAATGCCAAACACTTCACTTCTTCCATTACATGACTGATATCTATTGTAAATTGTACAATAGCTCAAAAACCGCCAAATCCTCACAGCGCACAGAACAGACTGGACAGTACAGTCCTCCATACAATATTATGGGCACCACAGTCTCCCCCTCATCACCCATATAATACCCCATGCAGGATGTCACCCCTCATATAATGCTCCATACAGAATACTGGACCCAAAATAATGCTCCATACAGAATACTGGACCCAATATAATGCTCCATACAGGATACTGGTCCCCATATAATGCTCCATCCAGGATACTGGTCCCCATATAATGCTCCATACAAAATATGGAGCTCTCCTCTGCGCTGTACTGCGTTCTGCACTTTTACGGCTCAGGAAAGGGCGCTGTGGAAAGACTCCCCATTATCATCATGATTTCCTCCTCATCATCATCATTGCCTCCTTATCATCATCATTGTCTCCCCATCATCATCATGGCCTCCCCATTATCATCAATGCCTGCCCATCATCATCATCATCATCTCCTCCCCATCAACAATGCCTGCCCATCATCATCATCTCCTCCCCATCATCAATGCCTGCCCATTATCATCATGGCCTCCCCATTATCATCAATGCCTGCCAATCATCATCTTCTCCCCATCATCAATGCCTGCCCATTATCATCAATACCTGCCCATTATCATCATCTTCTCCCCATCATCATCATCAATGCCTCCCCATTATCAGCAATGCCTGCCCATCATCACACACAGACAGCACACAAGCACTCTCTCACATACATACACACACACACACACACACATACACAAAGCACCGCACTACATACACACAGACACACAAAGAGACACACACACACGTCTTACCCGTCCAGCGTCCGCACTCTCTGTCACAGCCGGCCGCTGAATGATGACGTCATTCAGCGGCCTGCTGTGAGAGGAAGCGCCGGCGCCCCCTGGAGCCCGGAGCTGCGGCAGCGGAGGCACGGGAGAGGTAAGTATTGTGCCATCTGATGCCGGGGCCCTGAGCAGGTGGGGGGGGGGCCCAGTGGCGGCGCTGACACCGCTCTCCTCCGCTAATGGAGGGGGGGTGCCAGACGGCGAGTGGGCCCCCCCGCCTGCTCAGGGCCCCGGCACTTGAACGGGTGTTGACGCCGGCCCTGCCGCCGAAGCTTGCGCCCTGGACAACAGTGATGCAGTATCCAGACCTGCATCATAGCTATAACGAACTGCAGTCTCCAATAAATCGAGAAGCCCATCTACCTCGGACAACGGAGATCCATTTTGCAACGCCATCCGTATACAGTCCAACCAGCACAGGGAAGCCCTACAAGCACACATGGATCCTAGCACCGCTTTGAATCCATGACCCGAGGCCTCGTAGTTGGATTTCGCTGCCATCTCCGTTTTTCTGTCTAGCGGGTCCTGCAGACTCGCCTTCCCTTTAACAGGGAGCAATGAGGATTTACTGAGCTGGGATAAAGGAACATCCACTTCAGGAACAGAAATCCAATTATCCGTCAATTCCGTAGAGCACGGATATAGTGCCTCAAAAAAAACGAGTTCCTTGAAAACGTTTATCTGGACACAGGCGTTCCTTCTCCACTGCTTCATTAAGCTCATCCAGAGCTGGCAATGTCGCTCGCGACTTACGGTACTCCTGGTACATCCGAGGCGACTTACCAGGACGTGTAGTTACCTCCTCCGGCAACTGTAACGCTTCCCTCATGGCTTCAATAAAAGCCTCTGTTCGGTCCAGAAAAGAGGCAGAATGTCCCTGCCGATCCTTATCCGAACTGGATAACTCCCCATCTGAATTTGAAGGGGAACCCTGTCCGCATTCCATATCAGAGAGTTCTGATTCGCTACGCGGAAATGATGAAACCGGCCTGTGTCGTTTCCTTCCATGAGAGGATCTAGCTGACACCCAATGACCTAAAAGGTCAGAAAGGCCATCAATAGAGCGAGCGATGGCATCCAATTTGGCATCGCTGTGACTTCCAATTGCTGCGCTTGACGTCGAGGTCTGCGTATCAGATACGCGCGACTGATCCTGAAGCAGATTTGGCACACGGTCCGCACCTTCTGGACCCTGTTCCGACATGCCCTCACACAGTATATGGCAGGTCAAAGCCTGTCAGTAACTAGAAAAAAAGTGTGGCTTCTCCAGCGGACGCAGCAAGCACGCTGAAGGGTTAAAGCTCTTAGTGAGAGAGCTACCCCAGCTGTATCAGCAGAATATGTCTGCGATATAATTAACCCTTACAAGTTCTGATCCCAACTGGGATAGAACCTATGGCGGTTGTGCTGAAAGGGTTAACCCTTTAAAAGGGGTTAATGTCGCCGGCTCCCCACTACTCCCTTATTAAAATAGAAGGGGTGTGCGAGTCCCAGGCAAATAAGGTCTCTTATATGAGACCGCAGCTGCAGGATAGCGCTATCTGTTCTTGTTACACAGATAGGTCCTGCGCTGTGGGGGTGAGGGCGTTTCACTCACCCAGCTGGCCGCGGTGATGTATATGATGTACGGGAGGAACGGAGCAGGAAAGAGCCCGTGGAAGCCTCTTCTAATGGCCGCCGCGCTGAGTGAAACCGGAAAAGAAGCGCTATATCGCGCGCTTCTACACAGGACGAGCGGGAGCGTGAAGCCACGCCCCCCGCCGGCTTCAAAAAAAGAGCGCGAACTCCTTCGCTCTCTGCTCCCCCTGTCCTGCAGGCATCTGCCTGCGGACAAAAATACAGTCACCAAACATGCACTAATACATGTAACAGCGGCTGCCGCAGCAGCCGCTGAAAGCACTCACACACACTTTAATAAAAATGTGGGGTACTCACCAGTCGAGCGCCACAGGGACCACCAGGGGTTTCTGGCGCTATGCCCATGCTTCCCCCCCAGGCGGGGAACGCAGTGACCCCAGATGCGTGGTTTGCGTCCCCGCCAGGGAAGCCATCCTCATCCCCCAGGGCCGGCAGGGTTCTGCAGGGACCACCATCAGGGTAATACAGATCCGCCAAGGGAGAGGTTGGGGTTCAGCAGCGCTGAGACCCCTGAGACCTCTAGACCACTTCTGGTGATCCAAGTCTCTTGTCCGATTAAAATAATAAAATCTTCTGAGGAGCTGCTTCCAGCAGCGACCATCCTCTGGACCTCAAATTTTAGACTGGAGAAAGCTGGAGTAGGAGGAGCCCGTGCTGGAGGGGCCGGTCAACACTCTTTTAATCTGAGGTGTCAATCCTATCTGGGCTCCGCCTACCCACTAGTTATGAACTAGTGTGTCTCCTTTCCTTCCACCTGCTGCTGAAAAATGGTCTGGAAAAAGAACCAGACGTGTGCCTCCATCAGACACTAAGCAAGAACTGGGTTTGCCTGCGGCCAGTGCTGAGGTGTATACGGCGGAGGAGGAGCTAACCTTTTTTTATGTTTACTTAGTGTCAGTCTCCTAGCGGCAGTAGCATACACCCACAGTCCTGTGTCCCCCAATGAGACGAAGGAGAAAATATGTTTCCAAAATTGTGCTGATGTAAAGTAGACATGTGGGATATGTTATTTATTACCTATTTTGTGTGACATCACTCTGATTTAAGGCACAAAAATTAAAAGTTTGAAAATTGTGAAATTTTCTAACTTTTTGCCAAAATTTCCATTTTTTTCATAAATAAATGCAAGTCATATCGAAGAAATTTTACCACTAACATGAAGTACAATATGTCACGAAAAAACAATCTCAGAATCAGAATTATCCGTTGAAGCTTTCCAGAGCTATAACCTCATAAAGTGACAGTGGTCAGAATTGTAAAAATGGGCTTGGTCATTAAGTACCAAAGTGGCTCTGTCACTAAGGGGTTAAGACAGGTTCTCTTTAGGGCAGCCAGAGACCCAAAGTATTTACTGAGCATGATCCATTTGGCACTTCTCACTTGGACGATCCTCAAATCAGGACTGGAGTGTGAAACACCATTCTACATTAATCTGCCCAAAAGTGTATCATCAGAGATTACACCAAAAACCGTGCAGTATACAGTATATGACTTGTGTGTGACAACGTAACTGGTAAAACGCTGGAAGGGATATATGTTTTGCTGAGCTTCAGTGATGTAAAACCCAGAAATTTTCCTCCAGCACAATAAGTGCTGCGAGGGGTTAACAGTCAATTTGTTAAAAGGGCTGGGATTTTTGTGGACAACCATAGAGCGGGTGGGAGGCTGTTCACCTTATCTCCACCCCAGGGTGTGGTCTGGGGCTTGAATAACTGGCCTCCAGAGGCAGTCAGTGTTCAGCATTAAAGAGGAACTCCAGGAAAGTGCTTATCCTGGAGCTAACACTGAGCGGGGCTGATACTCCCAGTGCCAGAGAAACTGTGAGACACCATTTTGTTTTCTTTTTCTTGGTTTGCCCGAAGGGCTGTGTATATTTTTTCAGTTCACGTTGGTTTATGCTGCACAACTTGTTGACAGCACTGCAGTCAGTGAGCTCAGCAGCTCTATCTACAAGATGTCAGCGCTGCAGACAATAGCAGACATCAGGAGCAGCGGCTGAGACTCAGCGCTGGACCATGGAAGGATGAGTAAAGGGCAGTTTGTTTTTTTAACCCCTTCATGACCTTGCCATTTTTTGAAATTCTGACCAGTGTCCTTTTATGAGGTAATAACTCAGGAACGCTTCAACGGATCCTAGCGATTCTTAGATTGTTTTTTCGTGACATATTGGGCTTCATGTTAGTGGTAAATTTAGGTCGATAATTTTTGCATTTATTTGTGAAAAAAATGGAAATTTGGCGAAAATTTTGAAAATTTCGCAATTTTCAAATTTTTAATTTTTATTCTGTTAAACCAGAGAGTTATGTGACACAAAATAGTTAATAAATAACATTTCCCACTTGTCTTCTTTGCATCAGCACAATTTTAGAAGTAAAAATTTTTTTTTTTAGGAAGTTATAAAGATTAAAATTGACCAGCGATTTCTCATTTTTACAGCAAGATTTACAAAACCATTTTTTTAGAGACCACCTCACATTTGAAGACACTTTGAGGGGTCTATATGGTAGAAAATACCCAAAAGTGACACTATTATAAAAACTGCACCCCTCAAGCTACTCAAAACTACATTCAAGAAGATTATTAACCCTTCAGGTGCTTCACAGGAACTAAAGCAACGTGGAAGGAAAAAATGGACATTTTAATTTTTTCAACAAAAATTTTATTTTAGCATCAATTTTTTTATTTTTGCATGGGCAACAGGATAAAATGGATCCTAAAATTTGTTGGGCAATTTCTCCTGAGTACACAGATACCTCATATGTGGTCATAAACCACTGTTTGGGCGCACGGCAGGGCTCAGAAGGGAAGGAGCGCCATTTGACTTTTTGAATGGAAAATTAGCTCCAATCATTAGCGGACACCGTGACGCGTTTGGAGAGCCCCTGTGTGCCTAAACAATGAAAAAACCCCACATGTGACACCATTTTGGAAACTAGACCTCTTATGGAACTTATCTAGATGTGTTGTGAGCACTCTGAACCCCCAAGTGCTTCACAGAAGTTTATAACGCAGAGCAGTGAAAATAAAAAAATATTTTTTTTCCTCAAAAATGATTTTTTAGCCCGCTATTTTTTATTTTCACAAGGGTAACAGGAGAAATTGGACCACAAAAGTTGTTGTGCAATTTGTCCTGAGTACACCAATACCCCATATGTGGGGGGGAACCACTGTTTTGGCGCATGGGAGAGCTCAGAAGGGAAGGAGCGCCATTTTGGAATGCAGACTTGATGGAATGTTCTGCGGGCGTCATGTTGCGTTTGCAGAGCCCCTGATGTGCCTAAACAGTAGAAACCCCCCCACAAGTGACTGCATTTTGGAAACTAGACCCCCCAAGGAGCTTATCTAGATGTGTAGTGAGCACTTTGAACCCCCAAGTGCTTCACAGAAGTTTATAAACGCAGAGCAGTGAAAATAAATCATTTTTGTTTCTCAAAAATGATTTTTTAGCCTATTTTTTTATTTTCCCAAGGGTAACAGGATAAATTGGACACCAAAAGTTGTTTTCCAGTTTTTCCTGAGTACGCTGGTGTCCCATATGAGGGGGGAACCACTGTTTGGGTGCACAGCAGGGCTCAGAAGGGAAGGAGCGCCATTTGACTTTAATGGAAAATTAGCTCCAATCGTTAGGGGACACCATGTCGTGTTTGGAGAGCCCCTGTGTGCCTAAACTTTGGAGCTCCCCCACAAATGACCCCATTTTGGAAACAAGACCCCCTAAGGAACTTATTTAGATGCACAGTGAGCACTTTGGACCCCCAGGTGCTATACAGAAGTTTATAACACACAGCCTTGAAAATAAAAAATCATTTTTTTTTCTCAAAAAATGATTTTTTTAGCCCCCTATTTTTTATTTTCACAATGGTTACAGGAGAAATTGGACCCCAAAAGTTGTTGTCCAGTTTGTCCTGAGTACGCTGGTACCCCATATGTGGGGGGTAACCACTGTTTGGGCACACGTCAGTGCTCGGAAGGGATGTAGTGACGCTTTGAAATGCCGACTTGATGGAATGGTCTGCGGGCATCTTGTTACGTTTGCAGAGCCCCTGATGTGCCTAAACAGTAGAAACCAACCACAAGTGACCCCATTTTGTAAACTAGACCCCCCAAGGAACTTATCCAGATGTGTGGTGAGCACCTTGAACCCCCACGTGCTTCACAGAAGTTTATAATGCAGAGCTGTAAAAACAAAAAATAATTTTTTTCCTCAAAAACTGATTTTTTTAACCCACAATTTTTTATTTTCACAAGGGTAACAGGAGAAATTGGACCCCAAAAGTTGTTGTACAGTTTGTCCTGAGTACACTGGTACCCCATATGTGGGAGAAAACTACTGTATGGGCACACGTCGGGGCTCGGAAGGGAAGTAGTGATGTTTTGAAATGCCGACTTGATGGAATGGTCTGCGGGCGTCATGTTAGGTTTGCAGAGCCCATGATGTGCCTAAACAGTAGAAACCCCCCCAAGTGACCCCATTTTGGAAACTAGATCCCCCAAGGAACTCCTCTAGATGTGTGGTGAGCACTTTGAAGCTCCAAGTTCTTCACAGAAGTTTATAACGCAGAGCTCTGAAAATAAAAAATCATTTTTTTTCCACAAAAATAATTTTTTTAGTCCCCAATTTTTTTTTCCCAAGAGTAACAGGAGAAATTAGACCCCAAAGTTGTTGTGCAATTTTTACTGAGTACACTGATACCCCATATGTGTGGGTAAACCACTGTTTGGGCACACGTCGGAGCTCGGAATAAAGGGAGCACTGTTTCACTTTTAACAGCCAATCAGAGCGATCGTAGCCACGTAGGGGTTAAGCCAACCCCCCTGTGGTGAAGCACAAAGGGTCTTGTGCCTGCGTGTTGGGTGACCTTTCAGTGACCCCGGTCACCCGACCCGCAGGAACGCGATCCTTTCATGACACATACGCCGTGTCACAGGTCATGAAGGGGTTAAAAAAATAAAATGGGATTTTCTGAAAGTGGACAACCCATTTAATGCCCAAACTAGGTTGTGTATAGAATTTCCAAGTAACACACTGATTCTTGATGTTGCAACCAAACAGCGACACATTAAGCTTAACAGGAATTACTTGTGACAAGGAAGCCTAGGCAGCCAAAGTAAGCTTTTATACGTGCCCAAAATAAATATTGTAGTCTGTAGATATTGGGCCCGGACTCCTCATCACCATCCAAATAAAAAAATACAATGCTGCAGGACAGCTGGGAATGCCAGATGATGTCAAGGATATTGTAAGAAAGGATCAGCACTACTCTGCATAACGGTTCTTGTAATGTCCGCAGAGAAGAAGATCTCAGACTCCCTGGCCCCGATTGTTGTAGACATTAGGATCATATCCATAGAATAGGTGATAAGTTCTAGATTGGAGGGGTCCAATGGCTAGGGCCCCTAATTGGGCATTTATCCCTATTAGAAAGGAGCAGCAGTTCAAATGCTTGACCACCATTCCCTATGGGGCTGTCGAAGCGCTGTAATTTTAAGGGCTGTCCCATAGGGAACGAAAGGAGCAGTCCCTCGTCCATTCTAATGGGAATAAAAGTGTCCTGTTCTGGTGATCGGTGAGGGTCAAACCACCAGATTTATAAGTTATCATCTGTGGATATGGATAGGTCCTGGCTTAATTAAAACTACTTGCGGGAAAAGGAGATTTTTGTGTACTCACCGTAAATCCTTTTCTCCGAGACGCTCATTGGGGGACACACAGACCGTGGGTGTTATGCTGCTGCCACTAGGAGGACACTAAGCAATACATTAAGCACAAAAGATTAACTCCTCCTCCTGCAGTATACACCTCCTGTTGGCTCAATCCTGAACCAGTTCGGTGCCAAAGCAGTAGGAGCTCATAACAGAGTGCAATATGTCACAAATCAAATAACTACTTACAAATATACAACGAGGCTTCAAATTAAACAAGGGTGGGAGCTGTGTCCCCCAATGAGTGTCTCGGAGAAAAGGATTTTACGGTGAGTACACAAAAATCTCCTTTTCTCCTTCGCCTCATTGGGGGACACACAGACCGTGGGACGTCCCAAAGCAGTCCCTGGGTGGGAAGCCATCAACAGATGGAGCCTCGTGAAAACTTATGCATACAAAACGCTTAACTGGTTAACGGTCAACTTACAGATGCGCAACAGCTGATTGCAGAATTTGCCTGCCAAGTGCCGCATCTGAAGAAACCTGAGCATGAATTTGATAATGCTTGACGAAAGTATGAAGACTGGACCAAGTCGCAGCCTTGCACACTTGTTGTGCCGAAGCCTGGTGCCGAATGGCCCAGGAGGCCCCCACAGATCGAGTGGAGTGTGCCTTAATCCCAGCCGGGATAGGCTGACCTTTAACACGATACGCCTCTTGGATCACAGAGCGAATCCATCTGGCTAACGTGGCCTTGGAAGCAGGAAGACCCTGTCTGCGTCCTTCCGGAAGCACAAACAGAGCGTCCGATTTTCGGAAAGGTGCCGTTCTTGAAATATACCTTCGGAGAGCTCTCACCAAATCCAGGGTGTGAAGAGCTTTTTCAGTACGGTGAATCGGCGCCGGACAGAACGAAGGCAAAACTATCTCCTCATTGATGTGAAAATCCGAAACGACCTTAGGCGTGAAAGAAGGAGACGTTCTAAGAACTACCTTGTCCTGGTGAAAAATAAGGAAAGGAGATTTACAAGGTAAGGCTGCCAACTCCGATACCCGTCTGATAGAGGTAATCGCCACTAGGAAGACAACCTTCCAGGAGAGAAGCGATAAGGACACTTCAGACAAAGGTTCGAAGGGTGATTCCTGTAAGGCACTGAGGACCAAATTAAGGTCCCAAGGCTCTAAAGGCCTCTTGTAGGGCGGAACAAGACGTGACACTCCCTGGATAAAGGTCCTGACCTGAGACTTAGATGCGATCCGCCGTTGGAAAAGGACGGACAACGCAGAAGTCTGTCCCTTGAGAGAGGAGAGAGCTAACCCTGAATCCATTCCTGTTTGAAGAAACTCTAGAATGGAAGGGATAGAAAAAAACCAAAGGGGAACGACCCTTGTCTTTACACCAGGAAAAAAAAAAAATGTCTTCCAGACTCGATGATAAATGCGTGCGGAAGCCGGCTTCCTGGCATTGATCATTGTTGAAACCACGTTGTTAGAGAAACCAGCCTGACTTAAGATCCAGGCTTCAATGGCCATACCGTCAAATTCAGCGCTTTCGAATTGTGATGGTAAATTGGACCCTGTGAAAGAAGGTCCGGACGATCTGGTAATCTCCAGGGAACGTCTGCGACTAGACGCACTAGTTCCGCATACCACGGACAGAGAGGCCAGTCCGGAGCGACCAGAATGAGAGGAACGCCTTCCGCTTTGATCTTCCGAATCACCCTGGGGATTAATGGAAGAGGTGGGAAGATGTAAGGAAGGCGAAATTGACTCCAAGGGAGAACTAGCGCATCCGAACCGATGGCTAATGGATCGCGTGATCGACTTATGAAAGTCTGAATTTTGGCATTCAATCTGGATGCCATGAGATCCACATCCGGAATTCCCCAACGCTGGCAAATGAGTTGAAACATTTCCGGGTGAAGGGACCATTCCCCTGAGTCTAAGCCTTGGCGACTGAGGAAGTCGGCCTCCCAATTGTCCACTCCCGGGATGTGAACCGCGGAGATGGGCGAGCGGTTTGCCTCGGCCCAGCGCAGGATGTGCGATACCTCGAGCATAGCTGTTCTGCTCCGAGTGCCCCCCTGGCGGTTGATATACGCCACGGCCGTGGCGTTGTCTGACTGAATCCGGATGGGACGTCCGGCCAGTAGATGATGGAACTGCACGAGAGCTAACTTGATAGCTCTGATCTCCAGGATGTTGATCGGAAGACGGGCCTCTGATAGAGACCATCGGCCTTGAGCCGTGTGATGGAGGAACACTGCTCCCCATCCGAGGAGGCTGGCATCGGTGGTCACCACCAGCCAATGGATCGGCAGAAAGGATTTTCCCTGATTCAGTGATGAAGCCTTTGTCCACCATTTTAAGGAGCTTCTGACTGTGGGAGACAGACGGAAGCGGCGACCTAAAGACGCAGGGTTCCTGTCCCAAAGCGATATTAGCTCCTGTTGAAGAGGACGAAGGTGGAACTGAGCGAATAGTACTGCCTCGATGGACGCTATCATTTTCCCCAGGACCTGCATCGCGCTCCGCAGAGAGTGCGAGTGGCCTAGAAACAACAGGAGTACTCCCCGTTTCAGAGAGTTGATCTTCTCTGGCGGGAGAGATACCAACCCTTGGAAGGTGTCCAGAATCATTCCCAGAAAAGGCATCTTCTGAGAAGGAATGGGAAGAGACTTGTCCAAATTGATTAGCCAGCCCAAACGAGAAAGGGTGTCGATAGTGATCTCGACACTTTCTGCGCAGGCCTGAAAAGACGGACCTTTGATGAGTAGGTCGTCCAGATACGGGAGGACTACCACACCCCGAGAGTGTAAAATTGACATGGCGGCCGCCATGACCTTTGTGAACACTCTGGGGGCGGTTGCGAGACCGAAAGGCAGAGCGGCAAATTGAAAATGATCCTCTCCGACAGCAAAACGCAGAAACTTTTGATGACCTCTGAAAATTGGAATGTGTAGATATGCATCCTTGATGTCTATAGACGCCAAGTATTCTTTCCTTTCTAGAGATGCGACCACAGAACGGAGGGATTCCATCCTGAAATGACGGATTCTGATGAACTTGTTTAGTAATTTGAGGTCTAGAATAGGACGCAAGGAGCCGTCCTTCTTGGGAACCACAAAGAGGTTTGAGTAAAACCCTTGGAATCTTTGCCTGTGAGGGACTGGGACGATGACGCCGCTGGAACGAAGTATGTCCAGAGCCTGAAGGAAGGGAACTATGAGATCCTTGGACTTGGGGGGACGTGACTGAAAGAAACGTGTTGGGGGGAGGGACAAGAATTCGATCTTGTAGCCAGAGTGTACCAGATCGAGGACCCACCGGTCCTGAATGACCGACCCCCAGACCTCGCGAAACAAGAGTAGGCGGCCGCCTACCTTGTTTGGGACCCCCGTCCTTGGTAAGGAGTCATTGGGAAGACTGTTTGCGAGAAGAGGAGCTCCTATTTCCCGCCTGAGAAAATCTGTTTCTCCAGGGCTGAGAGGACCTAGACGATGGTTGCGAGCCCCTATCTCTGCGAGCTGGACGGGGTGCTCGAGACAAGGTCGAGGTGGAGGACCAATTAAAGGAGCTACGAAATGGCCGGGAACGACCTTGGTATGGATACCGAAAAGGTCGATTGATTCTGGGCTGCGGAAGAAATTTGCTCTTGCCCCCAGTGGCGTCAGAAATAATTTGATCAAGACGATCTCCAAAGAGACGCCCTGACAGATAAGGCAGCGAAGTCAAAGTTCTCTTTGAACTCTTTCGGAGCCAGAGGGATCTCCGAATAGCGATAGCATTGGCTGCTGTGAGTGCAGCGCAATTAGCTGCATCTAGGGACGCATGAACCATGTAGTCACCTGCCCGACTAATCTGATAGGCCAGATTACGTGCCTCGGGTGAAAGGGAGATATCGCTAGTTGTTTTAACTAGGTCCTCAACCCAAGCCACCATGGCCCTTGCTACCCAGGTGGCCGCAAAGGAGGGGGAGAGAGAGGCTCCAGCCGCCTCAAAAATTGATTTTGCGAGGTTGTCAATTTGTTTGTCAGACGGGTTCCTAATGGATGAACTATCTGACACAGAGAGCAGGGTTTTGAAGCTAAGCGAGATACTGGAGGATCTACCACTGGAGATTCAGTCCACTCTTTCGCTACAGTTGCTGAAAATGGGTAACGAGCTTTCAGAGACTTCAGCCCTGAAAAACGTTTGTCTGGACGCTCCCTCTGTCCCTGGACAATTTCCGTAAATTCAGGGTGATTACCAAACACCTTGTGAGTACGTTTAGCTCTTTTGAAAGAGATAGGGTGATTTGGTTGAGACCCGGGTTCTTCATCTAGTTTGAGGATTTTATTAATTGCCTCAATGAGAGAATCTAACGATTCCTGAAATTCTGGCGAGTTGGGGTCATCACCAATGTCCGACTCGCATTCCGAATCATGATCACTACGATATCTGGGCGAGGGGGAGCGAGAGCCTGAGCTCGGCGATGCCGAACCGCTGGATGGATTAGGAGACGCATTATGGCGGCGTTTTCTGGAGGACCGCTTTGCGGACGCCGAGGGTCGGCCCCTGTCGGATGAGGTCTCTCTGAAGGCTAACGGGCCCCTTTCTGGAAAAGGGACGCCCTGGGAAGAAGCGGAGCCGCGGAAAGTATCCAAGGCCCTAGTCAGAGAATCCATGGAATGCGCCAGAAATTCTGGCCATCCTGAAGGACCTGGCTCAATGGGATCAGGAATAGGCAGAGACTCCTGAACGGTAGTAGGGGGCTCCTGAGCGGCAGAAGCAGTGGGCTCTTGGGCACATGATGTACAGAATTGGGAACCATGCTTTGATGGCAGTGGAGCGTTGCATGCAATGCAGGCGGCATATACTACAGTGTAGTTTTTAGCCTTTTTAGCGTCCTTTGATTGCGACATATTTTCTGCAATTTTTGGAGCCTGCTGCAGTAGAAGGGTTAATCGCTGTGCCGACCTAGTCGCAGCGTGCACTTACCCAGGTCCTGTGCAGGGAAGAAGAGAACAGCGTCCCAGCGCTGCTCCACAAAAAAAGATGGCGCCCGAGATTATAGCAGCGCTTCTCGTGTGGTACGAGAAGCGCCAGAGGCAGTGGGAGGAGAGGGGGAGGACCCAGGAGAGAGACCCATGTAATCTAACGCTGGCCAATAGCATTAGAGATGGGCGGAGCCGTTCGGCCCGCCCCTTCCCTTGAGGCCTATCCCGGCCTGAAGCCGGGGACTAAATTTAGAAAATGCGGCCTATGCCGGCCCAAAGCCGGGGCCTAAATTTTTTGCGGCCTACCCCGGAGCCGAAGCCGGGGAGTATATTTAAGGCCGTGGCGCGAATATAGCGCTAGAGGCGCGATTGTAGCGCTAGCGGCGCGGCGCAAAGATGCGGCGGCGCAACACCGCTGCGGCCGCGATGCGACGCCAAAGCGGTCGCGGCGACATGAGGCAAAATCGCCCTCCTGATATACTCACTGCGGGGGGTGGGGGGGCCCGAAGATGGACACCGCAGGACTACAGCATTTATGGCCGTACTTCCTCAATCCACCATCCCCTTTCATTAGGGGGGTGGAGAGGGATCTTTCATGCATCAGACCGCCACCGCTTCAGGAGAGGTGAGCGGGATATTCAATCAAAGGTGCCACGCGAATCCATCATCTACCTCGTGGGATATCTCATGGGGAGAGCGGCCCATTCCAGGGATCTGTCGCCCCATGGTAGCGTGGCAGGAGGGGTACGTGGAGGCGGACACTCGCACGATGCCGCCTGTTGTTGGTTTTTGGGAGATCGTGACTTTTCGTACAAGTCCCGTCGCCCATCCGTGCGTGAAGAAAGTAAAAATAATAAAAGTTTAAAAATCAGACCCTAGTGCCTCCTACAGACACTAAGCAAGAACTGGTTCAGGATTGAGCCAACAGGAGGTGTATACTGCAGGAGGAGGAGTTAATCTTTTGTGCTTAATGTATTGCTTAGTGTCCTCCTAGTGGCAGCAGCATAACACCCACGGTCTGTGTGTCCCCCAATGAGGCGAAGGAGAAATACAACTTATTTTTTACAGAGATCATGGCCTGATGTCAGAAATTGACATACTCGATTTTCTGGAAATGCTCCCTGGTCACGTAGCATCTGTTTCAGGAGGACGCCTATCAAATAGGAAGTGTTTTACCAATGGCTTGTAAGCCGGCCATACACGAGAGAACTGCCAGCCAAACTTTCGGCTTGGCTGAGCCTATATGTGTTTCCAAAGTGGAAAAGCAGTTTGACCCCTCTGGCAGCTTATTTCCACTGAAAACAAAAGGATCGGCAGCTAAAAATTCTAACAGCCCAATCCTTCTCTACCTCGACATCTTCAGAACAGTCCACCAATTCCAATACATGGTCGCTGGGCTTGGCCTTTAGGCTCCCTATTCATAGTCTGTGCCCCAGGACAAAGGAATGGTATGGGATTACTTAAACTTGGCACCAGGATCCTATCCCTATCACTGGCAGTTAAAAGTGGTTGTCTTCCTTTGGGGACTTTTTATGTTTTTACTGAGATACATGTATTTGGGGCTAAACATTTTTTTTTACAATTTGGTTTCATTACAAATTTTGCACTGTTCCGGTTTCACTGTCTTTTTGTTTCCCTGCACAATTAATTTGACGTGGTCTGTGGGCAGCTGAGAAGAGCTCGGGAAAAGACAGATGTAAAAGTTACAAGCTCTCCCATTGGACTGTTTGAAGGAGTTCACATTGCAACACAGACTTTATAGAAGGCATAGATGTACATCACTAACACTTTGTTTCCAAAAAAAACGACGCAGTATTCATTCCAAAAAAATCACGTTGTATAGTTATATTCTACCTTGTCTTTCAGTCATAGTGGTGGGCTTCCTTTGGTTTCAGTCACAGTCTCGTCATCTTATCCATGCCCTTTGTTTGATCTGCAGTACTGGCCCGATGTCATGGGAATCTTTGCTGTAATCCCGTGTAGTGACGAGTAGCTCCGCGGGTATGCGCACTGAACCTGGGTGTACGTCCCCAGCTTCATTCACTATGTGTGCATGCTCCGGAGCAGCAGCAGTATCAGAGCGATGGAGAATGTCAATGCGGCGGGGAGACAGCGCACATACCACATTCATGCCACTCACAACTGCGATGACATAAGGCCAGTGACTCCCAGTGGCTCCGGAGCATGCGCACACAGTAAATGAAGCTGGGGACATACACCCAGATTCAGTGCGCAAGCGTTTACACTTACGGTCACAATGTAATAACAATCATGAGTAGATGAATGTGGGGTGTAGGGCTTTCCCGGGATTTTTAAAGGAGAATATTCACACAGAATAAACCGGATGACCATTACCTGTCCAGCAGCTCCCAGTCCTCTCCACCCCAGCGATCCTTAAATTCTTCGGTATTCATTCCACCGATGCGATCAAAGTCAGACTTGTAAATGCCAAACAGCCCAAAGCCGTTAACTTCCCAATAGCCTAGACGAGGAAAGCAGAACAGTTTCACAAACTGGAGCATTATAAACAGCTTGATGCAAAACAGAAGGCGGAGGAGGGCCTTCAGAGACGTTCATCTATCATTTATCCCCAGGAAATATGGCTGTCCACGACTATGACCGATACAACAAACAGGCCTGATCTGCAGTATGTGATGAGCTGCAGTCCGAGATTATCCAATTTGGCAGCTCTTTTAGTTTAGCCATCTGGTGGAGATCCTGGTGAGTCTGCACACCTCCAACAATGATATATTGATGTTTATCCTAATGAGATCACCAGTAGGGACGAGTGAACCTGAACTGTGAAGTTCGGGGTTCGTACCAGGCACCTAGTTTCCAGTGCTGAACTCTGAACACTTCTCCTGGGAGTTCGGATGGAGAGACAGAGAGAAGTGAGAATGAAAGGAGAGAGATTCTGTAGGGTTACTCTGCTACCTCTGGCAGCCCTTTAGCCCTTACTACAACCATTTTACAGAACAAAAGTTCGGGTCCCCATTGACTTCGGGATAAAGTGCGGGTAGAGTTCTGGTACCCAAACTGAACTTTTGTATAAAATTTGGTCGAACCCGACCATCCACGGGTCCGCTCATCCCTAATCACCAGTCCTGAACCCTGTAAATGAAAACCATAAGAGAAAAGAAAAGCTGAGCTTTGGCTTGTAACTATTCCTTATGGCTTTTTCAAAAATTCCTTATAAATTATTTCAGTTAGTTCTCTCAATAGGACCTGCCCCAAATGCCTTCTGAGCAGATCCAATGTTCTCAATCACAATGAATATCCAGCGGTTCCAGTCCTGACTGTCTGAAAACTGAAAGATGGAGGGCGGGCCATGATACTGGATCGTCTTATTTCCAACGTATTTTTATTAATTGGGTAGAGGGGAGCAAATAACAGAAATAATGTAAGACACAATACTTACCTAATATTTCTGCCACAACTCCTCACCGATCTGAGGAAGACCCCAACTACCCATGGGACTGCTGCAGTTAATCAACAGACCGCCATGGAGCGCCGAGTGGTCAGAAAATAATGTCTCATTGTTATAGGATATAGCCCCCAAGTCCCAATTTCTGAATAAGTCGGAAACCCCCTTTAAAACTAATTTATAAGACAAGAGGGAGCCGGTCAATATGAAAATATATGTGGACACAAAGACTGAACGTCAAAGATTGCGAGCAGTGGACAGTGTCCGGTCCTCTCCTTCGTCTTACCTCGGGGCTGCCGCGGCGAGCTTCCACAGCTCAGTCTCATTACAATAGGGGCAAAAGCCAAGCGTCCCTCCACACAATGCTTCCTCACACTGTCCAGTACTGAAAGAGGGAAGTGTATGTGCAGGTCACACAGGAACACAATGCTATGATTGTCCTGCAGAAACACACCGGTGAGCTGATGAATAGCGCCATCTACACACAAAAAATCATAAAGAGCTCCGAGCTGTAATCATTTCTAACCTGTATGGTATCGACTCCCGCCTGTAGTCCCGCCGACCGCTCAAAATTTCCGCTTCTCTTCAGATACTGATAACTAAAAAAAAAAAAATGAAATGTCAGCAGGAAGTTTGTCATAAGGGTTCGCCCACATCTGTGTACAAAAATCAGTGAGTGCAATATGAGAGGGAATAAAAAAAAAAAAAAAAAAACGCATTGCACTCGCAACACTGTTATTCAATGAGGCCATGTTCATCTGTGAGGATTTCCCCACCAGAAATTGGGGAGAGGGGGGGCAGAAAAAAAAACTGCAACATGCTGCGTATGGTTGCGTAAAATGGCTGAATCTTACCAATACAAGTGAATGGGTGTGAGAAAAAAAAAATAAAAATAAAAAATGGCACAGCATATGGACCAAGAGTGCGCCATGTGATTTTTACGCATCCATTTCATAGGAAACCTGACATTTAATCTGTAAATTCACAGCGTGAACCGTCAGAATAGATACATAGATATAGAGAATTACTGGATGTGAAAGCCGATGTTAAAAACACATTGCATACGCATGTCATACGGATGATAGGTGGGAAAAAACGGATGACATTCGCCCGATACTCTCCAACTTTTCAGCTGCTTTATATACGCAGATGTGAACGTACCCTTAGCAGCAATACCCGGAGGTCACCATAAAACAAGAGTCTTACAAAGTAATTTCTGGGCACAAAAAACGTATATACTTCAGGGGTGAACAAACTTTTCTGGTTTGAGGGCCAAACTGACATATTGAACAACTAACCAGCTTTCTGCCTATGCAGTGTACATGGTAAGCTGCCTATCAGTGGTGTGGGCGGGGTTACACAGAGCTCAGAATTCAGAGAACTGCTACATCTGCAGCAGAGAAAACGGATTTAATCAAAACTTCAGCAAGCAGCCCAGTAAGTGATACATTGTTGGAATCGGGGTCTCTACCTCTACATTATGCTGCTCTCAGATGGGGTAGCAAAAATGTTTTGATAGATTCCCTTTAGGCCAAACATGCAAAATGCCAGACTTGATGAATTTGGGGCTAAGGGCAATGGTTAACAAAATTATTTCAACTACTGTATACACTCGTGTATAAGCAGAGTTTTTCAGCACATTTTTTTGTGTGCTGAAAACGCCCCCCCTCGGCTTATACATGAGTCATTGTCCCAGCAGCTGGTGGGGGAGGAGAGCAACGTAGTAGCGGGTCACAGGAGGCAGGAGCCGGTGGCTATTCATTTCTCTTATAGCGCACACAGTTACAGCCGCTGGCTTCCAGCAGCTGTAAAAAAAAACAAAAAAAAAACCTCCTACTTACCTTTCCTGCACGCCCTTGCAGAACGCTGTTCCGGCTTCCAGCAGCTCCTGCGGCTGAGTGATCAAGTGTCCCCAGTGAGAGGAGGGAGGTGAATATTCATTACCTTAATGAGCGGGGACACGTGATCACCCAGCCGCAGGAGCTGCTAGAAGCCAGAACAGGATGCCGCGAGGGCACGCAGGAAGGTAAGTAGGAGGTTTTTTTTTATGCTTTTCTCATGGGGGCCATGCATTCAAGGATAGGGATGAGGAACCATGCATTCAAGGATAGGGATAAGGAACCATGCATTCAAGGACAGGGATGAGGAACAATGCATTCAAGGATAGGGATGAGGAGCCATGCATGAAAGGATAGGGATAAGGAGCCATGCATTCAAGGATAGGGATGAGGAACCATGCATTCAAGGACAGGGATGAGGAACCATGCATTCAATGATAGCGATGAGGAGCCATGCATACCAAGACAGGGATAAGGAGCCATGCAGAAAAGGAAAGGGATGAGGAGCCATGCATTCAAGGATAGGGATGAGGAACAATGCAAACCAAGGCAGGGATAAGGAGCCATGTATTCAAGGACAGGGATGAGGAACCATGCATTCAAGGACAGGGATGAGGAACCATGCATTAAAGGATAGGGATGAGGGACCATGCATTAAAGGGATAGGGAGGAGGAACCATGTATTCAAGGATGGGGATGATGAGCCATGCATTCAAGGACAGGGATGAGGAACCATGCATTCAAGGAAAGGGATGAGGAGCCATGCATTCAAGGACAGGGATGAGGAACCATGCATTCAAGGATAAAAATGAGGAACCATGCATTAAAGGATAGGGATGAGGAACCATGCATACAAGGACAGGGATAAGGGGACAATGCATACCCGGGCTTATACTCGAGTCAACACATTTTCCCAGTTTTTTGTGGCCAAATTAGGAGCCTCGGCTTATACACGAGTATATACGGTAACTTTATTCATATAAAACTACTCATCTTAAAAACAAGAGATACATGTATGGAAAGTGGTGCGCAAGCAAATCGGTCGCCAGATATCGGCTTCCATATTATTAAAAATGCATAAAACCAAGTGAACCTAATTTGATTGCTATTGATTGCTAAACTTCTTAAAAATGATTTTTAGAACAGCTGCTAAGCATTGCCAAGTATACTTTCAAGCAGTGCTACGGTTAACTCATTAATCACCAGGCCATATGAATATCTATATCTCTCTCTATCTAGCTATATCTTAAAAACTTCCTTCTCACACCCCAATGGGGATGGTCTTTGTTGTCCTTTTCGTGGGTCCTCTACCAGAGGCCTGGGAGTTTGAGGGTTCGGCGCAGGATCTTAGTTGTTCCCAGCATTGCGCTTTTCTGGACAGAGAGCTTAGATGTTGCTCCTGGGATCTGTTGTAGCCATTCTTCCAACTTAGGGGTCACTGCTCCACGTGCTCCTATCACCACTGGAATCACTGTTGTCTTCATCTTCCACATCTTCTCCAGTTCTTCTTTGAGGTCCTGGTATTTCTCCAGCTTCTCATATTCCTTCTTTCTGAGGTTGCTGTCACTTGGCACTGCCACATCTATTATCATCGCTGTCTTCTGACCCTTGTCTACTATCACAATGTATGGTTGGTTAGCTTATCCGTCTGGATCTTGAAGTCCCACAGGATTTTAGCCCTGAAACTGTAGGAGAGATCAGCACAAATAGGGTCTTATCCGAGAAATACAGTTAGTTTAGCACTCAGATTAAACTCACCTGTTCAATTTGTTAAAGATGCATATAATATAGAGAATCAGCCGCAGCGGATCCACAAGTCAGCAAGCGACCATCAGATTGTAGAGGGCGTTAGTGGACAAATAAATGGTGGTTTATTTCAACAAGTTTCGAAGTATATAACTTGCGTGTGGTTTTTCCTGAAGAAGTTGAAACACGTTGAAATAAACCACCACCTTACTGTACTGTACTGAGATATTCATCTCCATTCTGTCGGCAGCGTGGAATTTGTCCACCAACTCCTTCTACAGTCTTAGGATTTTAGCCCTTTCATTCTTCACCACTTTACCTAGGGTCTCCCACCTGGACTTAGGGGGACTTAACACATATGCTGTGCAGATGTTCCTGTATACAATTCCTGCTTCTTGGTTGTGGCGTTCGGTATACGCTGTTCCTGCTTGCATTTTGCATCCTGCCACTATGTGTTGGACGGTTTCTGAGGTTTCTTTGCATAGTCTGCACCTTGGGTCTTGTCTTGTGTGGTAGATTCCTGCTTCTATGGATCTGGTACTTAGTGCTTGCTCTTGTACCTCAATGATTAGTGCCTCTGTGCTGTCTCAGAGTCCAGCTTTCTCCTGCCATTGGTAGGATTTCTCCAAGTCAGCCACCTCCATTTTCTGTCGATGGTACAACCCATGCAGCGGCTTGTCTTGCCATGGCACTTCAATGCTACTGTTCTTCCTTCTAGATCTCTTGCTGTTGCTCCAGCATCTCCTATGACATGTATATTGCTCTAGCTCCACTGTGATGTATATGCACTAGTTGCAGTGTCTGCGTTATGTTACTGGATTCGAACCCTTGAGCCTGTTATTTGTGTTCGGCTTCCCTGTCTGCTGAGCCACAGCATACATACCTTATTCCAGGTGTTTAGGTTCTGCTATTCTGGCTGCATTTTGCTTAGAAAAACACAGGTGTTTTCATTTGTTTGCCCTATCACCTTTAGGGTGCACCTTTATATTCCGTCCCCCTGCTGACATTTCCTACTGGTGATATTCTCATTTGGAGGTTCAGCCATACTGCTGAAGTTTAAAACCAGTCAGTGTATTTCCAGCTAGGGTTAATCTCTTTGCGGTTTCTGTTCTTTGCTGTGTACCTAACTTCTGTTTCTTTTTAGGAAGTAGGCGTCATATTTTCTAACAGGTACTTTATGACTTATTTTGTGGTTTACTCACTCTGAGTTCTTTACTTCTTCAGCACAGTTTCCCTTTTCCAAGTAATTCACACTCTGCTCTGCCCTTCGATTCTAAAGGAGAAACGTGATGCGCTTGACGGCCGTTTAGGCACCATAGGTCCGAGTTGTCATCTTCAACTCTGTGGTTGGAGCAATCTGTACTCAAGCAGGAACCACTAGGGACTGCGGGGTCAGGATCTCTAGTCTGTACAGGAATTGGCAGGGTCAGTTGCAGTAGTTAGATTTACCTATTATGCTGAGTGAGCAGCTACACTAGCATAACAGTCTGCTAAGTGATATTTATGTTCCAGCCTCAGTGTACCCTATGTGATGTATTTACAGCAGCCTCAGTTCTTTATGTGAGATGAATTTCCCACTGCGAGGAGACATGCAGTGTAATATACATCTGTGTTCGGAACAACTTATTGCTGCAAGTTCTTTACAAAACTTATCACCAAGAGTGGACTCCAAACCGACGCACATCTGTTAAATCGGTTAAGAGTAGCAACATCACCTATACCATCTAACATCACAGTCGCACCAAAGAGAAGCAGCTCCAGCGGTCACATTAGGGGTCAGCTAATTAACTGTGCAACCAAATATAGCAAGATCACTTTCAAGTTGATGATTTTGTATGGTCCGCGAATGATAGTATAAATATCAAAATCGCCCTTGCCCCAGAAAAATCTTCTTTACTACTGCTTTAGATCCAATGACTTTTGAGAATGTTTCGACTGCTGAGACCCCCAGTGATTCCAAAATTGGGGCTTCAGAACCTCATGCATGAGACTCTAATGCCCCATGCCGCTGATGGACGGACCCCTTGTGAACAGCTAGGTATTCCCAATCCAAAGGATTGGGGATAACTTTTTTAAATTTATTTTTGGAACAACCCTTTATGGGCAATGAGAATATTGTAATGACCAGAACCTTACAATTCCCGTCAGCACATGTACTACATCTCTACTCCACTCATCTGTGGACATTAGCTGCACAAATGCACATATCCAAGGATGACTCAAAAAAGACCACAAATCAGAACCATCAAGAACGTTATTAATTCTAGATGCATGACATACAGTATACTACACAACACAAGGACGGGTGTAAGGAGGAATCAGAGTCAATGCACATGGAAATGGAAAAACACAGTCACATTCTTACTCTTAAAACTGAAGGTGCACTTTAATAATTCACAACATTGTCTATAAGTTGCATGGTAAATACCTTGGCAGTTTAGCACGACGCAAAGCTTGTTCTACATCCATGTCCTCGCTGTCATAATCCACTAGAATGAGATTGAACTGGTCATCCCGAGTCCGGAGATACACAAACTCCAAATCGTTGATCAGCTGTTGGACCCATCGGGCCTGGTTCTTAACTGCAAGATAGGAAAGCAGGACACAAAGAGGAGATAATGGGGTCATAAACAGACACTGAGGTGAAGAAAGTGCTGGACAAATCTTACTACACAAATACATTGTCAGACCCATCTGTATTTACTGAATTCACCTGGATATTAGAGTGTGTTCAGACACAGCAGGAAAAAACCCCACATGCAGTATTAAGCCTTGCATATACATAAGACTAATGTCGGCCTAAACCGCCTATGCTTTTGGCGACGGTGTAATGTGTATGGGGGCCCGTAATAGATTATGTTGGGGGGGGGGATAAGGATCCAGGATGTCCAGTTTTGCATGGTCCATCCTTTTTGTTCTCAGAGATAACCCGCCCCCAAGGAGTTTGGCAGCGGCTCTCTCATACAAAACACAGTAACACTTGGCAGAGCGAGCGTTCCTCTGTATGGGAGAGAACGACGAGATAGCTTCCAGATGAACAATCAGGTGAATCATCGTTCAGTCAACAGCCATCTAACGTGTATCATTTTATCTTTTTAATCCTTTTCCATCCTTCTCCCATTATCTAATCAGCATCTAATTGTTCTGAAGCATATTGTCTTTTCATGAGGGCATAAAATATCTTTAGGGGACAATTTAACACCTAAATAAATTTTTATGATCCCCATTACTGTGGCAGGTAAATTAGCTCCAATAACAGGGCAAATTCAGCCTCCTGGCTTCACAGTAGAGTTGATCTGGGTCTGCCTAGACCCAAAAGCTTTTCCTCTTTCCTGGCAATCAAGTGATCACTGAGTCCAGAGAATGAAGCGCTGTCAGAGGTTCCTACACTGTATACACAGCATTTATTTAGCACCATGTATACATCAATCAGGAAGGCAGAGATTGTTTATCATCATCTCTGCCTTCTCTATGGGGCGTCTGGCTGCGTCTAATAATTGGCTCCCGCAGCTCCATGATCTTGTGCAACTGCTTACTCTGCAATGACATATTAAAACATCATTGCAGAGTAAAATGTGGACCACCCAAATGTTTAAAGTCTATTGGTGGTCCATAAGCAATTAAGTTGTTCATACACAATACATAACCTGACTGTCAACAGCTCCCAACCACCCTATAAACATGCACAATCTACTAAGCTTACTTGATTTTCTCTTAATAGGAGGAAGAAATAAGCAGCTTCCAGACATCTGCGAGAGCACTCATCTCTCAGGGGAACAAGGAATCAGGCAAATTCAAATCCAGCAGGTCTGATCCTTTTTTCCCAGAAACTGGCAGATATGGTCACATTTATATGAGTCTATACAGTCAGCCTGAGTAAGCCATAATTTTCATTTTTTCACATTTTTGGTCTTTGGAGGGCGTTAAAGATGTCATCAGGTTTCCCGTTATTAGGCAGCTGCCAGCATTATGTCCTTTATATGTAGGATCCTAATGATACGTTCCTCCCTGCATACCTCTAAAAAAATTATCCTTAATCACTGCTCACCTGCAAGGTAGTTGGCGCCGTGTGGTCCGATGGACGTGTACAGATTAACCTCGGATCAAAAAAAAAATAAATAAAAGGGAAATAGGAAGCTATGCGCCATAAAATCACACAAATTTTGATACAGTTTAAAAACATAATGATAAAATATGGGCGTATGGGGACAAAAAAAATGCAAAGAAACACATTAAAGGACATAGGGCCAAGAAAATATACCACATATACAATAGATCCAATGAAGTTAGATTATTAAAAGCAAAGAGAATAATGAATAAATACATCATAGTGAACAAGGAGCAAGATAATAGCTTCCAAAAAAGGAATATGAAGCAAATCATGGCCTAGTAAATCAACTTAGTAAGGGGTGGAGAGGAATATGCATATCATATTCAAAGTATCAAAGATAAATATCCTCACATTGAAAGCCAAAAGGCTAGTAAGGATATTCCTAAGTAGTGTATATGAATCAGTATTGTGCAACAAGCGGATGCAAACAATCAGAGACTGGAGGAAAGAGATAAGTATGAGCAATACATTGGCGCTATACCTTTAAATGTTCGCGGCACCCCGACGCGCGTTTCGCGTTTAGATTTTCCCAGAGGGAATGTAATTAGCCATTATCTTGCTCCTTGTTCACTATGATGTATTTATTCATTATTGTCTTGGCCTTGTAATAATCTAACTTCACTGGATCTATTGTATATGTGGTATATTTTCTTGCCCTATGTCCTTTAATGTTTTTTTTTTGCATTTTTTGTCCCCATACAACCATATTTTATCATTGTTTTTAAAATGTATCAATAAAATGTGTGTGATTTTATGGCGCATAGCTTCCCATTTCCCTTTTTTTTTTATTCATGATTATTTTGGAAGTGCCGCAAAGCTAGGCAATTTAACACTTTGATGTACATTGTAGATTAACCTCGGAGCCTGCCATGAGCTCACTAACCCGGGCTCATTAATAAAAGGCAGAGGGGCTCGGATTAGCGAGATTACGTCATGTGCCGAGGTTGGTCCATAAACGGCCTTCAGACTATATGCTGCCAAGTACCATGCAGGAGAGTAGTAAGTAGAGATCATTTTTAGGGGTATGCTGTAATGCTTCTCAGCTTTCAAAGCCTGAAGTAGTTAAAAGGAGTGACGAAAAGATGGAACAAGTGCACAGTAAGTCGTATTGACATTGCTGTGCACAATGTTCATTTTTCTTGACTTTTTTATTGTAAAAACAGATTATTCACATGGAAACTCCTAGCAAATAAACGTGGGATTTTCCATTGGAAAGCTGCACCATCCTGCTGTAAAATAGATGATGTGAGACACATTGCTACAACAAAAGATACAGCAAACGCTGCGTTCTGCCTCCCTGCTGACCCAATTTATGATCCAAAAGAGACTCACTGCTTAGAAACACAGAAAATAAACAGCAGAAAATGAGAAATCTGGCTGTGATCTGAAGTCCCGGCATTCTCCATAATGCTTCCACACATTCAGGCAGCGCCGTTGACTGACTTCATTACCGCACAAAGCAATATTATGCCAGAAAATGATGCAACAACTAAACCAATGTGGTAGTAGCTACTTCTGTAAAATGCAACATGACTATTTTATCAGCTTATGATAATTTCTAAAATGGTTCTTAGTAAAATATATTAAAAAAAATAAGTTTGCCCAAAAAATTGCACAAAAGAAACATGCCGATAATGCATTCAAGGGTAATGAGAACTCACCGGGCACTACGAAGTGCACCGTGGCGCGAGGATTCCAGCTCAGACTGACAGGTCGGCACAAGATTGGTTTAGTATAGATGGAAGGACTGGGGGAAACTTCAGGTGGTTCTGCAGGAGGACTCTCATCACTGTCACCGCCGGCACCACGGTGCACCAGAAGATACACGTACTCGGCCAGTCTCACTTTTTTACGTCCTCGTTCTTCCAGCTCTAGTTCCATGAGGTATCGGTTGCCCCTCGCAGAGTCACGGCGCTTCTCCACATTGATTATACGGAGTAGAGTGTAAATGCTAGAAAACAATTGGAAAATCAACAATTTAGAAAAAAAAAATTAGGTATATGGGTGAGAAAATAGAATCAATACATACAAAGTTTTAGTACTTTGGAAGCTATTAATTCTCTCACCCTCCATTCTTCTCATTCAGTTTTTCCATGTACTGAGCCACCAAATCCACAGTTTCCGCTTCAGAAAGCTGCAGGTTGCCGCTCACATTGCAGCGAAGATCATTCCAATCTGACCTTAACATTTCAAAGTCTACGTTTCCTACGCTAAACGTACGTTGCCAATTAATGGCATCCTCTGGCCAGGTTTGCCGAGGCTCTGCATCCTCATAGCTGTAGTCCTGTAATTCTTCTGCTGGGGCTTCTGAAGATAAGCTGAGCGAGGGAGGTCCACCAGGAAGACTAGGTGAGGTAGGGAGGGATATTCCAGGGACTTCAGTTTGACCTTCCCAACTGAAAAGTCCAAGTTCTGAGGTATCAGGTGGAGTCCAGGGTTTAGATAGTTTTGCCCCATGTGACAGTTTTGGAGGTGTAGGGAGATGACGGTGCTCATGAACTCGAGAGGTTCTTCGTGGTTTAGGTTTCGGTAACAACATCCCAGGGAAGACTGGACCTCGAGACTTTTTAACGCCAGAGAGGAGTCGTGTCACATAGACTTTATCCGATTCTTGTTTATTGGAGTTCTTTGAGTTCTGTTTTACATTCTCTACTTTTGTGGTGACCTCTGTTTTGCTTTCATCACTACGTCTTACTTCTACATTGTCCTGCTTTTCAGTCTCTTTTTCTAATTTCCCATGTTTATTTCTCATCACGGATTTCTCACCCTGCCTTCGAGTTTCTAACCCTCCTCTGACTCTTGATTTACTATCTGAATTCTTTCCCTTTGTCCTATGATCAATATGATTTATTTCTCTAATTCTTAAAGATTTCCCTCCAGGGGGTTCCTCACCAATTCCTTGCCCACCAAGCAATGGCATTAAGCGTTTCCTACTTCCTCTGCGAGCAGAAGTTATGCTTTCCCTAGGTGCCCATAAGAGGGATCTGAGAGAAGACCTCGTGCTATAATTTATTACAGGTACAGATTCCAATGAATTATTATGGTTGATGTTGGTCTGCTGAGGAACCGCAGGGCCAGGTGACATGGCAGCAGTCATCATCTCTTCTGGAATATTTTTCTTCAATGTGCCAGGCAGCAGTGAATCATCCTCGTCTTCATCATCATCCATGAAATCTAAGCGGAAGAGAATAGTTATGAAATGATGGAAGATTTAATGAGTGTCGATTAACAAAAAAAAAAAAAAAAAAAAAATCACATGAAAAAATACTAGTAATGGTAAAACCTTCTGAAGACACAGATTTAAACCAAGTTTTTTGACCAGTTTTCCCCTAAGCATTTTCTATCACCAATTTTCAGTTGTCTCAGAGCTAGAGGGTGGGTGGAGATTAGCTTCTATGACATTCCCTCAGCACCCGGGATTCCTGCCTCTATGAAGCACATGCTCATGAGCAGCAGCAGAATTTAGGACCTTACACAGTAGTACTGAGAAGTACAACTGTGAATCCAGCTGTGCGGTAAGATAAAACGCTAGAAAGCAGTAGCATCATCTGTGTGTTTCTGCTTCTCTCACTCATCTCTCCATAGACTTCTTCAACAAGATGGATTTTAGCAGTTTTTCAGAGTTAAAAGTGTTTTCTCAAAATCTGTCTTCACTAGCGCACTGCTCTCCTGCACCCGGCTTCCTGTGTACCAGGCGGTGGTGCACTTCTAAAGATTGACAGTTTAAGCTGGAAGCATAGAGGAGCTGCTGGCCCAAGTGGAGCGTATTCCCAATTCTGTCTCTGTAGCATCGAAAAGGATGTAGGGACACTCAACCCGGCTAGGTCCAATGACCTGACCAACTTCAACGCAGTGTTCGCAGGCTCTATATTAAAGTGCTTGTCAGCAGTGCACTCATTGCCTAGGACACAGGCCACCACTGAGACGACAGAGGTGGATGCTAACCTAGGAAACAAACAGTACATTATAGTTCCTCTGTTCTTTAGAACAGAAAATATTTGTAATAATTAAATGCAAGCAATTTGCAATTTAACCATTTATCATGTTGAAACAATCACGTTAATGAGCAGTTCAGTAGGTCAACAGGCAGGAGCGCCGGAGGGAGTATTAGAAAGAAGCGGATTTCACTTATAAAATATAATCCGTTTATAATATTTGCAAATATTTAGCATACCTGATCTAAGGGTCATTTTAAACAGCCCGATAATGAGCCCATAAAGAGAGATGACAGCTAATACATCATTGCTAAACAGTGCTTGTTACATTTTGATTTACATGCAGCAATTCTCTATATTTGCAAACTATATGGGGAGAAAAGACCATTAGTTAGGATCACTCATCCTTGTACTATGAAGTGATGTGCTGCTGTCTATCATTAATCTTTAGTCCCGCACAAAAGATTCGTCAGCTGATCGCTGGCATGTTTATGGGCGATAATGATCAGGAACGACAGTTCCTATGAACGCTAATTCAGCAATTAATTGGCCAGTCTCAAAAGACACCTTTGAAGACAATTTTTTTTAAAGCTGCACAAATACATTTTTGGCTATGAAGGTTATTTTTACCATTTGATTTCAATTCAAATGTTAAGCCATTTGGTTTCTGCAGCCTCTGTGTATCACTGTACATAGCAGACTGTAGAATATTGTAAATGTGTTAACTGTGTCACTGAGCTTGTGTTGACAACAGGGTTTGCAACTCATATACCTTCTCCTCAACAACTCTATACGGACTTGTGACCACATCAAAGTTTAGATTAACTTTGATGTGGTCATAAGTTAGACTAGAGGACTTCTCTGAGGATTCTCCTTTATAGGGCACAAAGCTCTATTTTTCTTCCACAGCTACAATTCCTTTACGTATACAGTCATGGCAGAAAGTGTTGGCAATTTTGGTTCTCAAGTCCTCAGACAGTTCTCTTCTCTTTCTGTTCTCCATGCTTAGTGTGGCAGACGCAGACACACAATGTAAAGATTGAGTCAACTTCTCTTTTTATCTGATTTCAGCTGGGATTTTCATAGTGCCCACAGCTGTTACTTGCCTCAAGTGAGTTTGAACAAACATCACATGCTTGAAACAAAGATGTTTACACACAATTTTGGAAAGGTACCAACAATTTTGTCCTGGCAATTTTGGGTGTTTTGAGTGAAATTATATCCAATTTGCTTTTTCTCAGTCTTTTTGTGTTGTTCCAACACACACAAAGGAAATGAACATGTGTGTAACAAAACGTGTAATTGCAATAATCTTGTCGAAGAAATACTTAATTTTCTGGAACAACTTCAAGGGTGCAACATTTTCGGCCATGACTGTAGTCATGTCAGCTGCCAGCCTTAGCCAAGAAAGGAAGCTTTGTGACTACAGTTTCCACAGTGAATTCACTAATAAAAAGGCCTTTTCACACGGGCAGATGATTGGCAGCACAAACGTTTGTTCTCCACCACTGCCCCATGCCAGCAATCTGCCTACAAACAAATTAATGCTCTTTTGACAACCGACTGCAGTTTTATGCAAGCCAAAAATGTTTCATTAGTCGGCAGCACATAACCCCTTGTGTAAACTGCAACTGTTTTCTACACAAAAAAGCAGAGGGGAAAAAATGAAATTTTTCAGCTATGTGGGAACAAGGCCTAAAGCTACATGTGACACTACATCAAAGTGTTAACTCATGACACACTATCCAAAATATCCAGCAATCAAGTCATTTCAGATGAAACGGACTCAAAAATGTACCCAAAATTACTAAAAAAATAGGAACAAATTTCAAATACAATTGTGTTCTGAAAAATCACATAATGTGTTGCAAATTATTCCTGATCAGCACCCTAATACGGAAAGTATGTTAAACCGTGAATGATCTGCATTACAAAAACAGATTTTCCACAATCTGGAATAAAAACGAAAAAAAAAATAGTGGCCTACATTTATCAAAAAGTTTATGCCAATTTTCTAAATTGTTGTAATCAATGTCCGAAAAAAAGACGCAATTTTTGCAAAAACTGTAAAAAGCACAAAGTGAACCATTTTTGCTTCATGCTCACTAGCCATTGAAAAAAACTAAACGTGGACTGGCGGCAGGGCTAACTTTCCTTTTGTTTTATAAAGTGGTGTGCCAGGAACTGTTGAAAAGTTGGGCACAAATCTTCTGAAGGTGTAAAGTCCATTTTCTAACTTTAAGACCATGACAAACGCTACGTCGTAATAACTTTGGCGCAATTTACACCAAGGGTCTTTTTTCCCCCCATCTATATAAATCTGCCCCATTATTTAACAGTGGTTGTGAACCGATGCATTAATGGGGCCCTTTTACCTCCATTAGAGGCCACACTTCAACTATAGCTAAAATATCTACGTGCATACAGCTGTTCTTCTAGTCAGTGTTTTCTCCAGTTTTTTTTCCTTTGGACAAAAAAAACAGTTCTAATTCCAAAGGAGGGACAAGAAAACTATTGGAAAAGCAATCTTCTGTGATCTGTTCTTGTCTTAAGCTAAACATATACGGAATTAACACAAACTGAAGATGCAGAGCTATAAACAAGCCTGTATATAGACACACAGTCTTCGAGGTGGGAAAGAGAACACGTGGCCACCAAAAACAGACAGAGCATTATTGTGTACAGGACCAAAAAGTCGTGCACAGAAGCAGGTACATCAAAATCTCCATCATCCTGATGTAGCAGATCACCAGAAGGGTGACCTGGGAGAAGTTTGTTTAGTGAATGTACATATATCTGCTCCCCAGCAGACTATACTTCGCCTGCTAGCCTCAGGGTCCATCGGTTTAGTGAGAAAGCAGTAGGAGAAGCAAAAAAAAAAAAAAAAAGAAATAGAAAAAACATTAAAGCATTTGAAAAATTAATTCAATTACACCCAGAGAGAGAAAAAAAAAAAAAAAGGTAAATGCACACCTGACCAACTAAGGGTAGGTGCTGTGTTCCCCAATGAAGACAAATGAGAAACAGATTTTACGGTGAGTACCAAAAAAAGAGCGAACCTTTTTTGTATTCACTTAGTGTCAGCCACCTAGTGGCAGAAGCATAACATCCATGGTCTGTGTCCCCCAATGAGGCGAAGGAGAAATCTTAATTTCATGTCCACTTCATTGGGAGACACAGTGAACCATGGGACGTCGTAAAGCTGTCCCTGGGGTGGGAAAAATAAATAACATACTGTTACTACATTATTCACTCTTGCTCAGGCCGAAGCCTGAGCAACTGCGCGCCTGCAAAATCTTCCTGCCAAGACCTGCATCCAAAGCTAAGTTGTGGACCCTGTAAAACTTGGAAAAGGTATGTACCGATGACCAAGTAGTTGCTTTACAGAGTTGCAGGATCAATGGTGGCGAACCGCCCAGGAAGCCCCCACCGCCAGTGTAGAGTGCGCTTTAACCATAAAAGGAGGAGCCCAGGCCTTCACCTTATAGGCCTGAATGATGGTTGTTCTAATCCAACAAGCAATAGTTGCCTTAGAGATGGCCAGGCACTTGCGAGGGAGGTCTGGGCAGACAAACAAGGAATCAGACCTTCTAAATGGGCAGTGGCTGATAAATAACACCGTACAGCTCTGACAACACCTAATTTATGTAGAACCTGAAAAGGAGCAATGTAAAAAAAAAGAAGGCAAAACAATGTCCCCGTTGAGGTGAAAAGCAGAAAGCACCTTGGGGAAGCAGAATGGAATAGGTCTCAACACTACCATATACTGGTGTAGGATAAGGTAAGGGGTTCGACAAGAAAGAGCTGCAAGCTCTGATACTCTCCTAATAGAGGTAATCAATATAAAGAAAGCTACCTTATAAGCAAAATGAAGGACAAAAATCTCTCAGAGGTGCTCAAAAGGTGAAGACTGAAGAGTCTCCAAGACTAGGTTAAGGTCCCTCAGATCAAGAGGGGCAGATAGGGTTGGCTAGCATGCTACCCCTGAAGAAAGGTCTTGACCTAAGGTCTAGTAGCCACATCTCTTTGGACAGGTGTTTGCATCGGCTGTTTTATTTCATTGAGAGAACTAAATGCCAAACCTGACTCCAACCCAGACAGCAAAGAAGAGCAGTAAAGGCAGAGAAAAGGACAATGTAAAAATTCTAGAAGACTCACACCAGCGACAGTAGCTCTTCCAATTGCAATGACAGATGCTCACAGAGGAGGGCTTTCGAGCCTCGAACATAGTTGGGATGACTGATTCTGACAAACCCGCTGCCCTCAGAATCGCAGCTTTAACAGTCATGCCATTAAATTGAGATACTGTAAATTCTGGTGGAAGAACGGACAAATACAAAAGATTTGGACGGTGAGGAAGCGTCAAAGGGACATTGGCCAAAAGATTGATTTCGTCTGCGTACCAGGCACTCCAAGGCCATTCTGGTGCGATGAGGCTAACTGGAATTCCCTGTGCCTTGATTTTCTTGAGAAGTCTGGGCAGAAGCAGGAAAGAGGAAATCGGTAAGGAAGAGAGAACTGAGACCAGGTAATTGCCAATATGTTGCTTGCCTGAAGATCCCAAGAACTTGAAATGAATCTTGGTACCTTATTGTTTAATATTGTTTAATCTGGTTGCCAACAGATCTACATCTGTTGTGACCAATCAACAACAAATCTGCTCGAACACCTCTGGGTGAAGAGCCCATTCTCCTGCCTCTACCTGCTGGCAGCTCAAGAAGTCTGGCGCCCAGTTGTCCACTTTGCGTATATGAACCGTCAGGATCAGGGAAACCTTGTCCTCTGCCTATTTCATTATTGAAAATTTTTCACTCTTTGTTTCATTGTAGCCATTTGGTAAATTCAAAAAAGTTCATTTTTTTCTCATTGATGTACACTTTGCACCCCATCTTGACTGAAAAAAAAACAGTAATGTAGAAATTTTTGCAAATTTATTAGAAAAGAAAAACTGAAATATCACATAATCATAAGTATTCAGACCCTTTGCTCAGTATTGAGTAGAAGCATCCTTTTGAGCTAGTACAGTTATGAGTCTTCTTGGGAATGATGCAACAAGTTTTTCACACCTGGATTTGGGGTTCCTCTGCCATTCTTCCTTGTAGATCCTCTCCAGTTCCATATCAGGTTGGATGGTGAACGTTGGTGGACAGCCATTTTCAGATCTCTCCAGAGATGCTCAATTGGGTTTAGGTCAGGGCTCTGGTTGGGCCAGTCAAGAATGGTCACAGAATTGTTCTGAAGTTACTCCTGTTATTTTAGCGGTGTGCTTAGTGTCATTGTCTTGTTGGAAGGTGAACCTTCGGCCAAGTCTGAGGTCCAGAGCACAATGGAAGAGGTTTTCATCCAGAATATCTCTGTACTTGGCTGCATTCATGTTTCCTTCAATTGCAACCAGTCATCCTGTCCCTGCAGAGGAAAAACACCCCCATAGCATGATGCTGCCACCACCATGTTTCACTGTTGAGCAGTGCCTGGTTTTCTGCACACATATCGCTTAGAATTATCACCAAAAAGTTCTATCTTCGTCTCATCAGGCAAGAGAATCTTATTTCTCATAGTCTGGGAGTCCTTCATGTGTTTTTTAGCAAACTTTATGTGGGTTTTCATATGTCTTGCACTGAGGAGAGGCTTCCGTCGGGCCACTCTGCCATAACGGCCTGACTGGTGGAGGGCTGCAGTGATAGTTGACTTTATGGAACTTTCTCCCATCTCCCTACTGCATCTGTGGAGCTCAGCCACAGTGATCTTCGGGTCCTTCTTTCTCTCTCTCACCAAGGCTCTTCTCCCACGATTGCTCAGTTTGGCTTGACGGCCAGGTCTAGGAAGACTTTTGGTGGTCCCAAACTTCTTACATTTTATGATTATGGAGGCCACTGTGCTCTTAGGAACCTCAAGTACTGCAGAAATTCTTTTGTAACCTTGGCCAGATGAGTGCCTTGCCACAATTCTGTCTCTGAGCTCCTTGGTCAGTTCCTTTGACCTCATGATTCTCATTTGGTCTGACATGCACTGTGAGCTGTGAGGTGTGTGTCTTTACAAATCAAGTCCTATCAGTTTAACTAAACACAGCTGGACTCCAATGAAGGAGTAGAACCATCTCAAGGAGGATCACAAGGAAATGGACAGCATGTGACTTAAATATGAGTGTCTGAGCTAAGAGTCTGAATACTTAAGACCATGTGATATTTCAATTTTACTTTTTTAATGAATTTGCAAAAATTTCTACATTTCTGGTTTTTATCAGTCAAGGTGGGGTGCAGAGTGTACATTTCATGAAAAAAATGATTTTTTTTTTTTAATTTACCAAATGGCTGCAATGAAACAAAGAGTGAAAAATTTAAAGGGTCTGAAAACTTTCCGTACCCACTGTAGGTACATAAAGATAAGCGTTCTACGTCTATCGAGGACAGAAACTCTCCGGCCCCCATGAACGCCGTGACTGACCGGAGCAACTCCGTCCTGAAATGATACAGCTGCACCCATTTGTTCAACGTAGAGATGCTATGGTTTGATTGAAACTGGCTCTTATACTTGGGGGACGAGATCTGATCGATCTCGCAGAAGAGAGACAAACTCTATCCTGTAGCCAGAAGAGAAAACCTCTCTGACCCATAAAATCGCTGGCTTCCCCCAGCCATGCCTCCCTGCAGAGGAGGAGGCGCCAACCCACTCGGTTAGAATCCCAGAGTGCGGGCTGCCCGTCTGATGTCAAGTCCTATACTGTCTCTGGAACAAGAGGGAACGTCCAGCGGGAGCACATTTAAAAGGATGATCTCCTCGACCTCTGAAAGACACTGCGTCTAACCTAAGGCCAGAATCCACCAGTGCTGGAAACTGTGAAAGAGCACAGAACTTCAATCCCCAAACCAATGAGCACCAGTCTAGCTGTCCCCACCAATCCAAAATTACCAAAGAGACAGGGAGAGAAGGAGGGGAAAAAGAGTGAGGAAGGGGGTGGGGGAGTCACACTGAGTTGCAGCAGGGCTATGCTCATCTGTCCTAAAGTCCAATCTTCTGCTCCATGCAACACGCACGATATGTAGGGCGGGCAGGGGCTAGCTGGCTTACGGACCGGCACCCTAGTACTTGACTACCAACAGTGTCAGGATATTTTGGTCAGGCCACACCGACACAAGAGGATACGACTACACAATCAGAGCCTGTACTCTCCGTCACTGCGTTGGCGAAACAGCGTGCATAATTATACCATGTTACCCTGAACATGATCCAGCTGAAAAAACTAAAAAGACGGTTAACACCCAAGACAGGTCCAAGACAGACTTTGCCTCCAACACACACGACACAAAATTGAAGGAGCCCGAGGACAGCAGGCGAGGTATAGTCTGCAGAGGAGGAGCCAACTTTCATTTAGAATGTAATAATACTGTCAGACTCCAGGTGGCAGCAGACTATCCCAAGGTTCCCCAATGAAGACTACCAAGAAATAAACTTACTATATTCTGGGACCCCCATGATCATTTATTATTGGCAGGAAAACCAAGCATTAAGATCAATTTCCTTGCAGCGCCACCAAAAGGGACATTGAGCATTAGACAGAGTTATGTAAGAAATGAAGGGTAGGACTGGTTCTCTAGAGAGCAAGAGATGTTCCTGGTGACCATTCTCTACTCTGGCAAGAGACGATAGTCGGCAGGGGATCCACAGTCTATGTTAACCCTATATAATCGCAATAGGGTACGTGTTAATGGCTTGTCCTATTTCAGAAAATTTTCAAAAAAATCTAGTCTTATTACCAAGTGGGCATGGTCATCAAATATTTTCTATAACAATCTTCTTCAGGATCATACCCACTTGGCTTAAAAAAAAAAAAAAGTTTTTTTTTTTAATAAATGGGCATGATTAGATGACCACGCCTACTTGGCTAATAAGACTAGATGTGCATACAGAGAATAGGGCGCCATATCTCAGGAATGGAGAGACAAAGTTACAAAAGAGAAACATCTCCAGATTCAGGAAAAAAGAGCGACATTTACACCAGATAATAAAATTACGGGAAGTGACAAGTTGTCTAATTATTAAATAAAAAAGAAGCCATTGAAGGTTCATAAGTGGAAAAGATGCACATGACATGGCCGCAAAAACACAATCCGAAGGGTTGACCATTTCTTCCACCCACTCACATGCAGCACAGTATGAAAGCTCTGCCTGTCAGCCAATCAGCATCTCGGAACACTGCTGACTGACAGGCAGTCTAGACATGCAGAAAACCACATGGCACATGTAGACGACCTGTCCGGAGTATATCGAAGCAGCTGAGTACTCCAGTTTAGGGGTCTGTGTCATTTATAAACTGAGCTTCCAGACAGCCCCTTTAAAAACCTCTTTTTGATGTCCGTATTTAAAGTGCTTCAGTCGATGACAAAGTCACCTATTATATAACAATAACCTCAGTGTCAAAATCTGACGCTGTTCAGCTATAAATGACTTCCAGCCATGGCACGAAATAGACCGAGACACATGAGTCATCCATTTCCCTTACTAGAACAGTAAGACTGTCTGTACGTACGCTGGCGATTGAAGAAGAGGAACGGCATTTGGGGGGAATCGTCGTCATCCATCTTCATGTACTTATAGAATCCGAACCTGACGGAAGAAAACACAACAACATGAAAGGGTGGGCCGTTTGCGTGACAAAGGTCAGTGTGAATTTTAAGGAAGCGCGGCTGTGGCTTCGAGACAGCGATCATTTCAAGGAAAGCAACAGAGAATGCATGTACGACATCACAAAGCCAAGAGACGGGCCTGGTACTAGCCACGGAGGACTCACTTCTCCAAGTACACTGGGGATTCCCGGTAGAAGCATTTGTTTTCTGTTTCCATGTGGGTAAGACGTGTAAAATCATTAGGGTAGACGAAGGTCAGGTAGACCTAAAAGGAAAAGGCACGGAAGTAATGAAATGTGACGAGAGGTGGAGGAGCGCGCGTCGTGGTATACACCATCCAGTATCCACTTACAAACTGCAGGCCTTGGTAACGGGCAATGGGAAAGTCCTTCACCACATAAGTAGGATTGTACGCACAGGGAACCAGCACATTCTCCACTTTGGATTGTTCTATCATAGGGGCTGTAGAGAGATGAGAAGGGTTATGTCAGACACCAAAGTTTACTGCGCTCTTAAGGTTGTGCGCACAACAGCTGAGCGAGAGCAGTCAGAAAACTGCTTGAAAAAGCGCTCAAAAGAATGAACGCATGCATTTCTAAGGAAAAACCACATACTGTTCACATGTTCAGACAGAGCGTCTTATCAGCTTCAGGTTTCCAAAGAAACCAAGCGGATAAAGAAAAAAAGTGACCTTTCCATTCTTCAAGTGTTTTCTGCTCTGAGTGTTACAATAAAAGTCAATGGGAAGACCCTATACATTTTTTGGAGCGTTGAGTCATTTTATTTATTTTTTAAGCAAAAACAAAGCTAGCGGATTCTTCATGAAGTTAAAAAAAAAATGCTTGGAAAACCGCAGTAAAATAAAATATCCTATAAAATGCTGAAAAAAAAACAACCAGCAGTGAAAAAGGTAATTAAAGCACTCAAAAATTAATGAAAAACAAAGTGAATACAAAAAAATTATAAAGAAAAAAAAAAAAAAAAAAAAAATCAGCATTTCCTGAAGGTTCCACCTCTTGAAATACTTAGCAGCTTTGTCCACCTGAACAAAAATGTTGCATGAATATACCCTAAGGCTATCTTTACACTGAGTTTTTTTTAAGGTGACAAGGTTTTTATAACAACATCTTTTCAGGAAACACTTTTTTGGAGAGACTAAGTTTTGGAGAAGTTTTTATTTTCCAGAAACATTTCCTGTAAAGGTATCCTTCAGGATCTTGTTCATGCAACACCCCCATCTCCCCCTTACCAGTCTCCTTTTACGAACAACAAAGTGACTTTCCCATAGAAATGAAAGAAACACTCCTCTCATTAAAGTTTTTATCCTCCTAATATATTGCAGTCATATTATATAGCACGGTGTACTTATAATTGCTCATTTTGCCTTTACAGGAAGTCTCTTTTCCCTGCATGAGTCATCACTAGAACTACAATTCTACATCTTCTAAAATCACTGCAAAGTCCCTCTATCACCACACGCTGCTGATGACCAGATTGACAACTAGATGTTTTCAATCTGGGATATCAATTCCAAAAGAAATTACAGAGGAATGACATAATGAACAATTCTAAGAAACGATGCTTACAAATTAATTTCATGAGGCATGTAACGACTGCTGCAAAATACTTTTTTTTTTTAAAGAGGACCTGTCACTGGAACAAAAGTGGTAATTTTTTACTATTTAATTCTGTTTGCTCCTGAGTATTCAAATTTTTTTTCAACTCTGCCATACGGTTCCAAAGATACAGGCCTCATTTAGTGCTAATTTTCATGGTCTTTACAAAGGAGGCGTGGCTCACAAGATCCTCTGGGGCGTGTCTTTAGGCTGCTCTTCATTATTACTGTGAACCATTACCTAGCTACAGTTCTCATTAGACTTGTACATTATGCAATACTTACTCTTATAAAAGGTGTCTCGAGGATCTTGTCTCAAGATATCAACCGTGGGTTCCTCTCTGGCTAAGCGATGGTCGATCACACTGGACATTGTTTGTGGGATGTGGGAGATCTCATTCATTTTATAGGAGGTCTCATCTGGAAGAGAAGAGCTTGTTGAGGAACATCCTAAACCGGTGATCAATTGTGTGATAGCAGATCGTACGCGCCATTGTCTTACCTGTATATAAGGACAAATACTGAGAATCCACGATTTCAAACTTCATCCCTGGGAGAGAAAAGCGCCACTAAAATACAGATACAGAACAGAGTAAGATTCCTGGCGGTGAAACGTCATATGTATGTAGCTTTATTGCGCTGCCTCTATATCATTCATAGGGATCAGTAGGCCACGGTCAAGACACTATTTAGGTCCTCAGGAAAATACATTTAAGGGATCACCCTGACACTTCCATATACACTGGCCTTGAGTATACTGCAAGCATGACTTAAGGGGTGTGAGGAATTATGCCTAAAGAGAACCTATCACTTGCCATAAGATATAATTTGTAAATGCTGCTGTTCTCCTGAATACGGCCTTGCTTTTCTTTTCCAACAGCGTCTCTTCGTTCCTGAGATATGGCCATTTGCCCCCACCGTTGTATATGAATGTAGTTTTATCAGCCAAGTGGACGTGGTCTTAACCTCTTCCCCAGAGGTGTTTTTTTTTTTTTTTTTTGAGAACCATACCCATTTGGCTAAAAAGACTAAGTGATGTGCAAGGAAAAGGAGACCATAACTCAAGAACGGAGAAGCGCAGGAACACAATAAAAAAAAAACACCCGATTCAGGAGCACAACGGCATTTAGACCAGGCAAACAATTTCAAATCTATGGCGAGTGACGGTTCCTCTTTAAAGGGGTATTCCAGCAACAAGAAGTTATCTCCTATATGACCACTAAGACACCCACCGATTGCCTGAAAGTTTGACCGGAGCACTACTGTACATGCTTGACGGCTGCTCCATTCATACAGGACACAAAATTAAGAAGTTATCACTCATCCTGTGGATTGACATTCTTCATAACAGAATACCCCTTTAAAAGTCTTGCAATCAATACTTTTTTTTAATCCCATAGCTTGCTCCAATTATTAATAAAATTACCTATCCTCACCCACTGCAGCTCTCAGTCTTTGTTAACAGGCTGCAGCGGTGACATAACGACCACAGTGCACATTACCGCTGCAGCCAACCAATAAGGGAGAGTATAGTGGATTTATTTTTTTACCTACAGCAAACCAATGGTTAAATAATTTATTCCCGGAAAAAACCCCTTTAGTTACAGAACCAGAAGCCGCCTAATTACACTGAAGCCTCAAATATGGAGGGGAACACAAAACCTTGGGGTAGATAATGACACTCACAGCCACTTCGACATGGTCAGAGCCTCGATCGTCCTGTTTGTGAAGAAGTTCAAAGTAATATCTCCGAGAAGTCATCAATCTAATAAAAGAAAGCGTCCACGAGAGTGAATAATGTTACTACAGGAAGAGTAAATAATTAATATCGCCATAAAACATGCAGAATATTTCATAATTTGGCAATTCTTGGAGCGAAGATCAGCAGCAGCCAGAGCTCTGCTGCTCGGCTACGATGGAGCGCAGCGACCCAGAGCTCTGCTGCTTGGCTACAATGGAGCGCAGCGACCCAGAGCTCTGCTGCTTGGCTACGATGGAGCGCAGCGACCCAGAGCTCTGGTGCTTGGCTACGATGGAGCGCAGCGACCCAGAGCTCTGGTGCTTGGCTACGATGGAGCGCGGCGACCCAGAGCTCTGCTGCTTGGCTACGATGGAGCGCAGCGACCCAGAGCTCTGCTGCTTGGTTACGATGGAGCACAGCGACTCAGAGCTCTGCTGCTTTGTTACGATGGAGCGCAGCGACCCAGAGCTCTGCTGCTTGGCTACGATGGAGGGCAGCAGCCAAGAGCTCTGCTGCTTGGCTACGATGGAGCGCAGCGACCCAGAGCTCTGCTGCTTGGCTACGATGGAGGGCAGCAGCCAAGAGCTCTGCTGCTTGGCTACGATGGAGGGCAGCGGCCCAGAGCTCTGCTGCTTGGCTACGATGGAGCGCAGCAGCCCAGAGCTCTGCTGCTTGGCTTCGATGGAGCGCAGCGGCCAGAGCTCGGCTGCTTGGCTACGATGGAGGGCAGCGACCCAGAGCTCGGCTGCTTGGCTACGATGGAGGGCAGCGACCCAGAGCTCTGCTGCTTGGCTACGATGGAGCGCAGCAACCCAGAGCTCTGCTGCTTGGCTACGATGGAGCGCAGCGACCCAGAGCTCTGCTGCTTGGCTACGACGGAGCGCAGCAACCCAGAGCTCTGCTGCTTGACTACGACGGAGGGCAGCGACCCAGAGCTCTGGTGCTTGGCTACGATGGAGGGCAGCAGCCAAGAGCTCTGCTGCTTGGCTACGATGGAGGGCAGCGGCCCAGATCTCTGCTGCTTGGCTACGATGGAGGGCAGCGGCCCAGAACTCTGCTGCTTGGCTACGATGGAGAGCAGCGGCCCAGAACTCTGCTGCTTGGCTACGATGGAGGGCAGCGGCCCAGAACTCTGCTGCTTGGCTATGATGGAGCGCAGCGGCCCAGAGCTCTGCTGCTTGGCTATGATGGAGTGCAGCGGCTCAGAGCTCTGTTGCTTGGCTACGATGGAGGGCAGCGGCCCAGAGCTCTGCTACTTGGCTACGATGGAGCACAGCAGTACAGAGCTCTCCTGCTTGGCTACGATGGAGCGCAGCAGTACAGAGCTCTCCTGCTTGGCTACGATGGAGCGCAGCAGTATAGAGCTCTCCTGCTTGGCTACGATGGAGCGCAGCAGTACAGAGCTCTCCTGCTTGGCTACGATGGAGCGCAGCAGTATAGAGCTCTCCTGCTTGGCTACGATGGAGCGCAGCAGTCCAGAGCTCTCCTGCTTGGCTACGATGGAGCGCAGCAGTCCAGAGCTCTGCTGCTTGGCTACGATGGAGCGCAGCAGTCCAACGCTCTCCTGCTTGGCTACGATGGAGCGCAGTGGCCCAGAGCTCTGCTGCTTGGCTACGATGGAGCGCAGCAGTCCAGAGCTCTGCTGCTTGGCTATGATGGAGCACAGCAGTACAGGCTGTTTAGCTCACAGAGCATTGCCTAGACTGGATACAACAGGTTCAGCTGAGGACAGAACTAGCTATGGTATATACCCGTGTGCAGCCGGCGATAACTGACAATGTCCTTATTCACGGTCAGCAAACAAACATCTTGAAAAAGGTGAGGAATTAAAGGAGTTTTCCACTTTTAAAGAAGTGACCCCAATAAGATTCCAGTAATGTGAAAGACAAACAGTACTCACCCTCCGGGTCCTTGCTCCAGCAGTGAAGTCACGTGGACACTGCACATCACTGCTGCAGGCAATCAATGGTCAGTGATAGGATGCAGCGTTGATGTGCACAGTTGACATGATGTCACCTTCGCAGTCAAAACACAAAGGCCGGTGATGGAGGGTGAATACTATTTGGCTTTGTTATTTTTACATTACAGAAATAATTTAGGATCCACTTTTCTATAAGTGGAGAACCCCTTTGAGTAAATTAATAAGTTGCACCGTATGTCATTTATACAAATGATTAACCACAGCAAGTGATAGGGAGGTTGTAGGTGCATTGAGCAGGCTCAGCTCCAGAGCCCGCTCTATACAGGGCAGGTGCTGGCTGTAAGATACAGCTGGCACCTGCCTCTGGCTATAGAGATCAGAGATGGCTCCGATTGCTATTACAGGATACCAAGGGGGTTGACATGGCAGTCGAGGGCTTGTGAAAAGACCCCAAACCCCACAACGCTGCAATCTTGGTGCTGCTATGAAGCTCAACCACAGGCTGGACTTCACAGATCATTACTTGCTCATATTATAGCATACAGTAGAAGCGATTTCAAGCCCTCTAGGGAGAATAAACAAAATGAAAAGTAAAAAAATAATAAAAAAATGACAAAGATATTAAAAAAAATATAAACAATAATCCTTAAAAGAAAAACTCCAGTAACACCAGAAATAAGTTCACGAAACAGAAGTCACCTACACCAACTTACCAGGCATTCAAGTAACTCATTTATAATCTGATAACTTTTTTTAACCCTCTTAAGCATTTTTTTGTTCCCATGGGCTCAGACATCTGAGCGCACACCAACATATCCAGGATGTACTGGTAATGGCAAGTCAGATAAATCTATATTATGATGTAATTACCGAAACACATAAAATGTGCAAGAATGGAGAGAATGAAGTCAATAAATTCTCTTTATTATAAAACTTATTGAGCTGTCGAGATGTGAATTAACCCCTTAACCTCTTCAGGAAAGTAGCGAAAGTCGTTCTCTTATAAAACCGATCCTCGCCACCATAAACACCCATCTGACAGTGGAACGGAGCCGGAGCCATGAGGGTGGGTTTGGAATTTACGCGAGATGACGATAGTTATTCGCAGATATTCCTACATAGAGCGTTTCTGGAACTTCGTATGAAATTGTACCTAAAAAGTTTGGGAGATTGCCAGTGCATGGCCAATGCTACTGGGGACACAAGGAACCAAGTAACCACACGCTCACAGGTAGACCTCCACTGGTAGTGAATATTTCTTTCAAAAACCTTAGCACACACCAACTATCCCTGCTATGAAAAGGACTATCATTTTGTCCTTCCTACAAATACAATCTCTTTGATCTTAGCAAGGACCTTCAGAGATTCTACCGCAACTTACGACTTAGGACAGACTTTTCCAAACCAGAGATAACGGCAAGACCCAAACTAGCCCAAGACACCTCCCTACTAAACCTCTAGCAACTCAACTTACGCTCACCCAGCCCTTACATGTCTCCTAAAGATAACCTGCCGGTAGTAGTGTTGAGCATTCCGATACCGCAAGTATCGGGTATCGGCCGATATTTGCTGTATCGGAATTCCGATACTTAGTTCCGATATTTTTCCTATATCGTATACCGGAATCGGAAGTTCCCATAATTCTTTGAGAGGCAATGTGATTTTAGTCAGCCAATGAGGAATCTTATGAAGTGTGGGCACATCCTGTAATGCTGCGGTCATCTTAACTAATGGCATGGCTGTGATTGGCTGCTGAAATGATGTCAGAATGCACTATAAAAGGCGCCGCCGCCATTTTAGCGTCACTGTGCTGTGAACTCAGTTAGGGACAGAACGCTGCTCTGCTGACTCTGAGGGACAGTTAGAGATTGCGATTTTGTGTACTTTGCTTTAGGCAGGCTAGTTTACCAACCGCTGTGTAAAGCTTCCTTTTGCCTTGCAGTGTTGTTTTAACAGCTCTGTGCAAGGTGTGTGTGTGAGAGTGCAGGTGACGCTGCAGTTTGCTCTGCATCCAACGCTGTCTGTAGGCATCTGCACGTGTCACTCACAGACTCTTTTTTTTTTTCTTTAGTACTTCTAGCTGCTCCATTCAATAGAAATTATAGTGTGACGCGCTTCCATCCGTATACTATACATTGGTTGCAAACACTATAGAAGTACAGAAAGGGGCCTTTCACAGATAGTGAACAGTTGTTTCAGTGTTCACTGCAGTCTGTGAGGTTTTGATTTTTTGAGTGCAGATCACGCTCCAGTTAGTTCTTCAACCACTGCTGGTTGTAGTCTGCTGAGCGTGTGTCACTGCCTCATCCTTCACATTTTTCTCTAATTGGTGCTGCTCCATTATATTTGAAAAAAATCTAATCTATTAGTGTGACGCGCTTCCATCCGTATACAATACATTGGTTGCAAACACTATAGAAGTACACAAAGGGGCCTTTCACAGCTACTGAACAGTTGTCTGCAGTGTTCACTGTAGTCTGAGCTTTTCATTTTTTGAGTGCAGATTACGCTCCAGTTAGTTCTTCAACCACTGCTGGTTGTAGTCTGCTGAGCGTGTGTCACTGCCTCATCCTTCACATTTTTCTCTAATTGGTGCTGCTCCATTATATTTGAAAAAAATCTAATCTATTAGTGTGACGCGCTTCCATCCGTATACAATACATTGGTTGCAAACACTATAGAAGTACACAAAGGGGCCTTTCACAGCTACTGAACAGTTGTCTGCAGTGTTCACTGTAGTCTGAGCTTTTCATTTTTTGAGTGCAGATTACGCTCCAGTTAGTTCTTCAACCACTGCTGGTTGTAGTCTGCTGAGCGTGTGTCACTGCCTCATCCTTCACATTTTTCTCTAATTGGTGCTGCTCCATTATATTTGAAAAAAATCTAATCTATTAGTGTGACGCGCTTCCATCCGTATACAATACATTGGTTGCAAACACTATAGAAGTACACAAAGGGGCCTTTCACAGCTACTGAACAGTTGTCTGCAGTGTTCACTGCAGTCTCTGAGGAATAACCACACTTAGGCCTTATAACTTTTCTGACTTTCTTTATCAATCTACCAAGATGAAGAAGGCAGGGAGTAAGGCACGTGGTCGTGGCCGTGGAGTTTCAGCAGGGAGAGGACGTGGGGATTCTGTGGCTGCTGCCGCACCCAGTGATACAGCATCCACCAGTTTTCCCCGTGAGCGTTCCTTTATGCGCACTTTTGTAGGAGCTCAGCGTACCCCCCTGCTGCGGGAAGAACAAATTGAAGCCGTTGTTGGTTGGATGGCAGCCAATGCATCGACTTCAATTGCTTCCACCTCCTCTCAGGACCACAGCACTGTTGAACAACCATCTGTCTCTTCACCGCCTGCCAAATTGCCCAGGCAGTCAGAGAGTTCTGAACTGGAGCCAGCTGAGTCTCTGCTTCTGTGCTCAGAATCTGTTGGCTTGCAAACAGGGGCCCAGCCAAGCAGCATTCTGGAATGTGAAGAAGAGGCAGTATGCAGTGATGCGCAACAGCTGTGTCTCTCTGAATGTGAAGAGGCGGGTGAGCCAGTGCCGATGGTCAGCACACCGCAGAACGCATCTGATGATGATGAGACTCAGGTGCCAGTTTCTGTTGAGCATGGTGCTGGCCAGACCACACAACAGCAGCAGGTGTTGGAAGAGGGTAGTGGAGATGATGAGGTCCAAGACCCAACATGGCGTGAGGAACAGGAAGGTGGTGGTAGCAGCTCTGAGGAAGAGATTGCCCCAACGGTCCAAACAGTAGGGAGAGGTAGGCTGCAGACTCGGTTGCCTGTAGCCTCCAGTTTGGCACCCGTTCGTAGCAGTTCTCTTCCAACAGCCAAAACGGGCGCTCCCAGGACTTGCACTGCGTGGTCCTTTTTTGACACACTTGCAGATGATATTTGCTATGTCAAATGCAAGCTGTGTCATCAAAAAGTAAAAAGAGGTAAAAGTGTCAGTAACCTTAATACCACAAATATGTGGAAACATGTGCGGTCAAAGCACGTGGTTGAGTTACAAAGACACACTGGAGATGTAGGCCAACCTACAGCAGCACCTACATCTTCAGCTCGTGTTGGAGCCTCTTCCTCCAGCTCACACACAGCTGGTTCGGCTTCCTCACAGGATCGCCATGGAAGAACCTCTGTCACTGTTGTCCAGAGACCCAGTGTTATTCCACCCACAGCTGCAAGTTCCCTGTCATCCTCACACTCCCAGGCCACAAAACAGCCATCGGTAGCACAGGCATGGGATAAAAGACGGCCATACTCGGCAAACCATCCACGAGCACAGGCTCTGAATGCTGGCATTGCAAAACTCTTGTCCCTTGAAATGCTGTCATTCAGGCTGGTGGAGACTGACAGTTTCCGTAACTTAATGGCATTGGCAGTCCCACAATACAATGTGCCCAGCCGATTTTATTTCAGCAGGCAAGCCGTCCCTGGTCTGCAAAAGCATGTTGAGGGAAAAACACGGATTTTGGTAAAGACTTACCTGTAAAATCCTTTTCAGCGAAGGAAGGAAGAGAGACACAGTAATTCATTACTGATGGGTAGGCGGAGCCCCAGATCAGGATGTCACCTCAGATCAAAAGAGTGCTGACTGGCTGGCCCCTCCAGCTCGGGCTCCTCCTACTCAGCTCCAGTCGTACCAAAGCTTTTAGGAAAAAGAGCCAAGATCACCAGCGGAGCAACATAACCCCTTCTGAAGGAACTTCAGAGAAAAAACACAAGGATACAGGTTATGCATGCAAAGAAAGCCAAAAACCACAGAGTTCCAGGTACTACTCACGGAACCTGACTACTGCGATGAGCTGGCGATGCTGGAACAGAGCCTTAGCGCGCTGACCTCAGCCCAGATAATCGCTATCAGATAAGGGTCGCGCTGCATCTGAAAACATCAACACACTTCTGCCTTGGGAGGGTGCTGTGTCTCTCTTCCTTCCTTCGCTGAAAAGGATTTTACAGGTAAGTCTTTACCAAAATCCGTGTTTCAGCTGCAGATGGAAGGAAGAGAGCCACAGTATTCATTACTGATGGGACGTCCCAAAGCAGTTCAAAAATAAGGGTGGGAAAAACCAACAAAAGGCAGAAACCCAACAACCTTAACAACAAAGCGCAACCAGCGCTAAACACAAGTTCATCCAGAACTTTAAACTACAGCTGCCTGCAGGACCCTACGTCCGAGGGCTGCATCAGCGGAAGCACTGACGTCCACTTTATAAAACTTTGTAAACGTGTGGACAGAGCGCCAAGTTGCCGCCCGGCAGAGCTGCACTGCTGAGGCACCTTGATGAAAAGCCCACGATGAAGCCACAGCTCACGTGGAATGGGCTCGAATCTTAATCGGGCAAGGTTCACCCCGAAGGCGGTAAGCTTCCAAAATAGCTGACCGGATCCAACGAGCTATAGAATCCTTGAAAGCTCGTTGACCACGCCGACGACCTGCTGAAACCACAAACAGGAAGTCCGTCTTACGAAAACCTTGAGTAATAGATAGATAAAACTTCAAGGCCCGCACTAAATCCAATGTGTGTAAATCTCGCTCTTTCGCATTCTTCGGATCCAGACAGAGTGAAGGCAACACAATATCCTAGTTAACATGAAATTGTGATACCACTTTAGGCAAAAAATCACCCCGAGTGCGAAGCACTACACGATCCGGAAAAAACTCCAGAAAAGGAGGCGAACAAGAAAGAGCTGCCAACTCAGAAACTCTCCTCAAGGAAGTGACTGCAACAAGGAAAGCCACCTTCCAAGAAAGTAAAGAAAGGCTAGCAGAAACCATAGGCTCAAAAGGTTTATGCTGAAGAACCTCCAAAACAAGGTTGAGCCGCCAAGGAGACACGGGCGCCTTCCGCGGCGGAAACTTACGAGATATACCTCGGAAAAAGGAGAGCACGTCTCTATTTGAAGCAATGGTTCTCCGGAACAATAAGGACAGAGCAGAAATCTGACCTTTCAGGGTGCTAACTGCCAAACCCTTGTCTAGCCCATGCTGCAGAAAAGCCAACAGGTTGGGAATGGAAAATTTTCTCGGGTTCCGAGAGGACCCCAAACACCACTAAAAGAAGGTTTCCCAAATTTTGTGGTAAATCCTAGTAGTAGCCGGACTTCTTGCAGCACGAAGGGTAGCAATGACCTCGGCTGAGAAACCTCTACGGGTCAAGATTTCGGTCTCAAGAGCCACGCCGTCAAACGCAGGGACATCAAGTCCGGATGACAAACGGGCCCCTGAGTCAACAAGTCCGGTTGAAGAGGGAGTGAAAAAGGAGTTGCCGCCAACAGCGACATTATTGTCGAGAACCACACCCTTCTTTGCCAGTCTGGAGCTATCAAAATAGCTGGAATTCTCTCTAGTCTGATCCGACGCAGTACTAGAGGAAGTAGGGATATCGGCGGGAATACATAGATCAGCACGAGCTGATCCCACTGAGCCACTAGAGCATCCACCGCCACAGCCTTCGGGTCCTTGTACCTGGACATGAACGTCGGTAACTTGGCATTGGACCTGGATGCCATCAAATCCACTTGGGGGGTTCCCCAGCGAGAGCACAGTAGTGCAAAAACTTCCGGGTGGAGGCTCCATTCCCCGGGATCCATCCTTCTGCGACTGAGAAAGTCCGCTGTAATATTCTGAACCCCTGGAATGTGAATCGCCGAAATGGCTGGCACACTGGCCTCTGCCCAAATCAGAATTCGGGACACCTCTACCATGAGTCTGGAACTCCTTGTCCCACCTTGGTGATTGATATACGCGACAGCCGTCGCATTGTCTGTCTGCACTCGGACTGGCAGACCGCTCAAAGGGACCGTCCAATGTTGGAGGCAAAGGAAAATCGCCCTCAATTCCAGGATGTTGATCGGAAGAACAGACTCTTCCGATGACCATACTCTCTGAATCCAGAGATTGTTCCAAACACCCCCCCCCAGCCCGTCAGGCTGGCATCGGTGGTTATGACCGACCACTTCGGAGGGAGGAAAAGCTTTCCCAGGGATAACGCTCCTGGACATAAACACCATCCTAGGGATTCTCGCACCCTGTGAGAGATGATGACGCTGCAATCCAGCGAACCTTGCGATTAATCCCAACGACTCAGAATGAGCCTATGGAGAGCTCTGGAATGAAATTGGACAAACGGAAAAAACCTCATGGACGCCACCGTCAGACCCAGAAGGCGCATACCTTCCGAAGGGACACTGCTGTCGCAGACTTCATAGTCTGTACATGCTGGAGCAGACATGCCTGCTTGTCTGGAGGTAGGGACAACACCGCCCGTACCATGTCGAAATGCATCCTAAAAAACAGGATTGCCTGCGACGATTCCAGAGACGACTTCTCCTTTGAAGCCACAACCGAAAAGGCCGTCCAAATAGGGACGAATCGTAAGTCCCCGTCTTTGAAGGATTGCCATGAGATTCTGGCGTCAGAATCGTTGTAAAAATTCTGGGCGTTAAAGCCAAACCGAATGGTCGAGCCACAACCTGGGTGAGGTCTTCCGATGGGAACATGCCAAAAAGCGTCGCGAATGTCGATTGATCGTTCTGCGACAGGGCTGCCATAACTGAGCGAAGCGACTTCATGCTCGGCTCTGACGGAATGTCAGAAGTCAGTCCGCCTTAGCGGATTTTTTTTTTTTTTTGCCAGCTTCTGCCTTAACAGAAGTTCTGTTTCCAGGGTATGCGGAATTTCTGAGAATTCCCCCTTTTTTTTTTTTTTTTTTTAAAAGAGAGAGACGACACAAACCCCCAGAGGGTTGGTCAGATCATCCCTTGAACCGAAAAGGACTGCCGATAACTATCGGCACAAGTCCTGCCAGACGCAGAAGTCACAGCTCTGCGCTGCGGTAAAGCTGCTTCTTTTGCCTTTGCCTTGGCATCAGCTCCGTGAGGTCAGTCAAATAGCTGACCACTTTCTAAGCTAAAGATAGCAAACCCTGTTGGAAAACTGCGTTCCATCCAAGTCACAGTGCTCTTCTGACTGTAACTGCCGAGGATTGCGCCCTGGATAGCAGTGACGCATTATCCTTCAACTAGAAAAGCCCATCTACCTTGATAGAGGGAAACTTGCCACGCCGTCCTTAGACGGTCCAACCGGCTCAGGGGAACTTAACAAGTACACCTAGATCCTTAATACCGAATCTATGATCCACGGCCTCGCAGATGGAAATTGTTGCCATCTCCGTTTTTCTGTCCAGCGTGTCCTGCAGACTCGTCTTCCCTTTTACTAGGAAGATTTGCTAAGCTGGAATGAAGGAACATTCACTTCAGGAGAAGGGGTCCAATTAACAAATAACTCCGTAGAAAAACGGATACAGTTTGTAAGGTCATCGCGACCCATGCGACCCTTGCAACATCCGGGCCGACTTACCAGGACGACTAGTTACCTCCTCTGGTAACTGTAACGTCCACATGGCTTCCACAGAAATTTTAGTACGGCCCCTGAGAGAGAGGCAGGGTGTCCCTGCCGATCCTCCTTAACCGAATCGGACTTCTTCGCTAAGCGAGAAGGAAAAACACCGATTTGTGTCGCTCCACTTGAGAGGATCTAGTTGACACTCCATAACCTAAAAGGTCATCAATAGAAACCAGTGAAGGCCTTCATTGTGACACCATTGGAACCTCTGACCGTGTATGAGTCGAGGTCTGCGTGTCAGATACGCGAGGCTGATCCGTAACGGATCTGGGAGAGGGTCTCTGACATACCCTTGCATAGTATATGGCAGGATAAACCTGTCAGTAACCAGAGCAGTACTTAAATAAAAAACAAACGCTGAAGGGTTAAAGCTCAAAAGAAAGAGCTACCCCAGCTGTCTCCCATTAAGAGTTAACCTCCTAAGAAGGGGTTAAAGTAGCTGACTCCCCACAACCTTGATAGTGAAAAAGGGTGTGCGAATCTCAGGCGCCTCTTATAAGGTCGCAGCTGCAGGACAGCCATGCCACACTAAACAGAAAACGTTCCACAAGATCGCTAAAAAATTGCGCTGTTTTTTATAACGCAATGACCGCCAAAGTTGTCAAGGAGATCGCTAATCGCCTATGCGATGCTAATGAGATCGCCCAGATTGGCAGCTAATAGCGACATTAAAAATGACACACAAACGATCGCAATATTATGCGACGCCATCAGGATCGTCAGCGGAAACGTATAGTGGCAGCATTAATGTCGCAGACTCCCCACAGCCTCTTTATTAATATTAAAAGAGTGTGCGAGCCCCTTATGCGAGAACAGCCGCAGGACAGCGCAATCTGTCACTCAGAAGTGCCCCAGACGGCGCCCGCGCTGTGGAGGTGAAGGGGTTAAGCTTCTGCCCGGCGGGCTAGAAGCGACTCACCAAGCTGGACACGTATTCTAGCCGGGAGGGGAGGAGAACGATCCGGGGAGCTTTCAACCTACAGCGCTTTATCAGCAATAGCCACGCTGTGGAGGTGAAGGGGTTAAGCTTCTGTCCGGCCGGCTCGCTTGTCAGCAATGGCCGCCGCGCTCTGCCTCCGTGTGCTCCATGTAGAGGAGCCGGAAATGGAGGCTGCAGTAAAGCGCGCGCTCAGAAGCGGCGCGAAATTCAAAAAATAAAAAGAGCGCGTACTCCCCTCCTTTCCCTCGTCCTGCAGGCATCCTCCTGCGGACATAGAAAAACTAGTCATCGGCATATATTTGTACAGCGGCTGCCGCAGCAGTCGCTAAAACACTCACACACATTTTACCAAAATGTGGAGTACTCACCAGCCGAAACGCCACAGGGACCCCCAGGGGTTTCTGGCGCTATGCCCATGCTTCCCCCCAGGGCGGGAAGCGCAGTGACCCCAGTGTGTGGTTTGCGCCCCCGCCAGGGAAACTCTCCTCATCCCCCAGGGCCGGCAAGATTCTGCAGGGACCATAATGTAGTTACAGATCCGCCAAGGGAGAGGCTGGTGAAATACATTGATAAACATGTAATAGCGCTGTCACCGCAGTGCTGAAGCATACTGATATACATGTAATAGCGCTGCCATCAGACGCTCTCACACATTAATAATAAAATTTTGTGTGGAGTACTCACCAGCCAAGGCGCCACAGGGACCCTCAGGGGTTTCTGGCGCTGTGCCCATGCTTCCCCCCAGGGCGAGGGACGCAGTGACCGCACGTGTGGTTTGCGTCCCCGCCAGGGAAGCTCTCCTCATCCCCCAGGGCCGGCAAGGATTCTGCAGGGACTTTGAGTAAATACAGATCCGCCAAGGGAGAGGTTGGGGTACAGCAGCGCTGGTACCCCTGAGACCTCTAGACCAACTAGTGATCCAAGTCTCTTGTCCGAATGTAAAATAATAAAATCTTCTGAGGAGCTGCATTAGCAGCGACCATCCTCTGGACCTCAAATCTTAGACTGGAGCTGAGTAGGAGGAGCCCGAGCTGGAGGGGCCAGCCAGTCATCACTCTTTTGATCTGAGGTAACATCCTGATCTGGGGCTCCGCCTACCCATCAGTAATGAATACTGTGGCTCTCTTCCTTCCATCTGCAGCTGAAATTAAACATGCGCTACTAAACGCCGTCAGTAGCAAGGTCCACCTGACCACCGATGCGTGGACCAGTACCCATGGCCAGGGACGATACCTTTCCCTCACTGCCCATTGGGTCAATGTTGTGGAGCCGGGTACAGATCTTGCGAGTGGCGCTGTACGTGTTCTGCCAACTCCAAGGATTGCAGGAATCAAGTCTGTCCACATTGACTCCTCCTCCTACTCCAGTTCCTCAGAATCATCGCTTTCAGGAGCAGTCACGGTCTACCTCCACATGGACCCGTGAACGCTTACCTGATGCGACCGATATGAGCACAGCCGTGGCCAAACGTCAACAGGCCGTCCTGAAATTAATTTCCATGGGGAATCGAAGCCACACAGCGCAGGAGCTCTGGAATGCCATCAAGCAGGAGAGCGACGTGTGGTTTTTGCCAGCGAATCTCCAGCCAGGCTTGGTAGTGTGTGACAATGGCCGAAATCTGGTGGCAGCTCTGGGCCTTGGCAACCTCACTCACATACCATGTCTGGCACATGTGCTCAACTTGGTCGTGCAGAGTTTTTTGAGGGACTATCCGGATCTTGATGCACTGCTGCACAAGGTCCGCCTAGAGTGCGCTCACTTGCGACGTTCCAGCATCGCCAGATCGCGCATTGCAGCTCTGCAACGCAGATTTCGCCTTCCTGAACATCGCATCATATGTGACGTACCCACCAGGTGGAATTCCACGTTACATATGTTGGAGCGGTTGTGTGAGCAGCAGCCAGCAGTAATGAAGTATCAGCTGCATCAGGCGCAAATTCGCAATCAACTCGCAATTTGCGCCGTTCACACTTCACCACTACTGAGTGGGCCTCTATGAAGGACATCTGCCACGTTTTGCGTGCGTTTGATGAGTCAACGCGGATGGCGAGTGCAGATGATGCACTAGTCAGCCTGACTGTCCCCCTTATCTGCCTGCTTCAAAAAACACTGCAAGCACTAAGGGATGAGGTTTTGGAAGAGGTGGAGGATGAGGAGACACAAATTCCATCACCTTTTGGACAGTCAGCGCAACGTGGTTCCTCCCAAAGGGCTTTGCAGGGCTCACTTTGTGAGGAGGATGAGGAGGAGTCAATGGAGGAGGAAGACATCGCTCGAGAGGGAGGTACACAACGCTCTAGTCAGTATGTAGAGCGAGGGTGGGGTGATGCAGAGCAGGCAGAGATTACGCCTCTTGCAGGGGACAGCGTTTCTTGGCCAGTTGGGAGTCTGCAGCACATGGTTGATTTCATGCTGCAGTGCCTGAGAAACGACCGCCGCATCGCCCACATTCTCACCACGTCTGATTATTGGGTGTACACCCTCCTAGACCCTCGCTACCGGGACAACTTACAAAGCCTCATCACACCGTTGAACCGGGAGCGTAAAATGCGGGAGTACCAAGACACACTGGTGCAATCCATAATGTTCTCCATTCCAGCCGAGAGCACTGCTGCTGCTGCTACTGCTTTACAAAGCAGCTCTGTGCGTCGAGGCAGTGGAGACAGCTCTGCAACAAGAGGGAGCACAAGCAGCGCCTCTTCAAAAGGCAAGACCAGTATGTTCCAAATGAGGCGAAGTTTTGTGGCAGCGCCACAAATGTCTACACCATCCGAGACGGCTCCAGTCAGCAGGAGGCAACGTTTCCGTAAGATGGTGACAGACTACATGTCTTTCCCTCTCAGTGTACTCCCAGATGGCTCTTCCCCATTCAAGTTTTGGGTCTCTAAGCTGGATACATGGCCAGAGCTTAGCCAGTATGCATTGGAGGTGCTGGCTTGCCCTGCTGCCAGTGTATTATCGGAGCGCGTCTATCCTCCGATAATGTAGACCGGCTTACTTTTCTGAAAATGAACAAGGCATGGATCTCGCCAGAATTTGTCTGTCCGTTTTCAGATTAAGTAACTGGTTCGCAACGTTATCCATGTCTCCTGTTCCCTACACATGCACAGAAAAACCCATGTCGAACATGCTCCAAATAGGGAAGAGCCGTCACCCTGATTGTTATGCTTAAAACATGAAATTGTGAAGTTTTCCAGGCCTAGAATGATACATTTTTATGACAAATATGGACAAATAATAATTTGTCATCACAGCGCATATCTGCACATGTCTATTAGAAATGGTAACAAAAACTAAAACATAGTGTTCACTTTTTGAAATTAATGCTTAAAAGTACATTTCATACTTATCAATTAATGCTTTTTAAGGAACTTTATCTGTACCTGTAAGATAATGCAGTCAATGGATGTACGAATCATAAAATCCTCATCATCATCATCACGAGTTTTATTTATGACAGACATTATAAAATACACATACTGATGCCAACTGTAACTTCACACACCATATATGAAATGGCCAGCATGTAAACCTGGTAATAATGTGCAATAATAAATTATTACATCTAGAAAGTGCATCATGCATACTGACAATAGGTAGTTATACCTGCAAGTGCTGTTGAAACAAGCACAACAGATATAAATTAATAATGGTATATAGGTATCACAGTGCATAGTTACTCATGGACAATGTCGATGTAATACTGTACCTCAATAAAGTCAGCGTCAACCATTATGGTTGTTAGTCTTGTAGATTGTTAAAGAGGGAACGTTCTTTTTTTGTTGGTCATAGGTGGAGTATTAGACAGTAAATGATTACTGCTGTCGTATTTTTGGCGTCCATAGGGCGCAATAACGCTGCGTAACGTCACATTTTATAGAGTCATGTAATTGACACACGCTACCCTACCCTACGCGTGACAGTAGGAAGGTAGTGTTGACGGATAAAGCCTTGCGCAACCAGACATGCTTTTACCCTCTTCAACACTGTACAAGCAAAAAATGCATGATTGCAGCCGCAGACTTTATTGACGTACAGTATAACATCGCCATTACCCATCAGAGGCTGTCCACTGTCTGATACAGACATAGAATACACCTTTTCTATCCGTAGCCTTTGTTTCACCTACACTTGCAGGCACACACTTAAATTGTGACAATGCATTATGTTTTTTTAAATGTTTATTTTTTATCGTACATTATTGTGTCATCACATTGATGAGTCCATGCTGGACATGTCATACATGCTGTACAAAGTAACGATTTTATTAACTTAAATAATTGAAATGTCTGTGACTGTCACATCTAAATTGCAATGATGATGATGATGAGTGACTATTACAAAATCCATTGTCTTCACTATGTTATGGTTTAACATAGCGTTCCTTAAGCATTATTCATAAATACAAAAATGGACTTTTATTCTTAAATTTACAACACTATATTTTGTAACCAATTTTTTGGGTGGTGTGTTGTTCCATTTCTTGTTGGCATGTGCATATATGCGTTTATATTTGCAGTGTCTTTATTTTTATTCTTGAAGTTAGGAAACATGTGTATCTTCGTACTGTGTTAGCCAGTAGATAGAAAAATATTTAGATTTGAGAGTCCGCAGTGGTTGTTACCTTTTAATGGATAACTGAAAAGATGGTAACAAATTGCAAGCTTTCGAGGCTACTCACGTCTCTTCATCAGGCAAAGACTAAAACCAAAAATGAAGCATCACATATTTCTATACACAACAGGACACAGGAATAGTGAAATAGGTAAGACAAGTAAGTGACGTGTAGCAGAACTGTCATTATCACAGAGGGATGAACATAAATATTGTAACAGTTCCTACATATGGATAGAAAGTTTTATTGCCCTGATTGGGGTCTGGTTTTGTGTTTTCATGCCCCTGGAAGGGCAGAGACGCAGATTCCTTAATTGATATAGAATGACATAAATCCGTGTGATCTATTCATTCCATCACTAACAGTGTCAAAGGTCATGATGAGCTTATATTCTGAAACCTTTGTATATTTCTCATATTTGAAGTTATATTTTAATACCAGTAATTCCATATCCATCATGCTATGACCGGGGATACAAAATTGTTTTGCCACAGGTAAATCCATTATTTTTTCTCTTATTGTGTGGCGCTGATAATTCATCCTTGTTCTCATTTTTTGGCCGGTCTCCCCTCACTTGTCCCTCCCTCACTTGTCTTACCTATTCCTGTGTCCTGTTGTGTGTAGAAATATGTGATTCTTCATTTTTTGTTTTAGTCTTAGCCTGATGAAGAGACCTGAGTAGTCTCGAAAGCTTGGAATTTGTTACCATATTTTCAGTTAGCCATTAAACGGTATCAACCACAGAGGACTCTCAAGTATAAATATTTTTCTATTCTTGGAATTGAAATTCATCATTTTATTGTCCTAGTAAAACTTCATTTATTCTTGTTTGAAGTACATACATTTGCAATGGCCACGTAACAAGGCAATAACTCAATATTTTATGCCTACACCCTCCTTGACCCTGGGCTTCAACACCGCCAGTTGCTGCTCAGAAGTGTTAGATGCACAGATGAAAACAATCGCTGATGTGTTTGTGGGGTTCAGTAACGCCTGCTGTTCCCCTGCTGTGTGTCTGGCAAAAATTACTGCTTCTAACTACAACTTCAACTTCAAACATCTCATACTAGGCCTCTGCCTACACCCTCCTTGACCCTGGGCTTCAACACCGCCAGTTGCTGCTCAGAAGTGTTAGATGCACAGATGAAAACAATCGCTGATGTGTTTGTGGGGTTCAGTAACGCCTGCTGTTCCCCTGCTGTGTGTCTGGCAAAAATTACTGCTGCTAACTACAACTTCAACTTCAAACATCTCATACTAGGCCTCTGCCTACACCCTCCTTGACCCTGGGCTTCAACACCGCCAGTTGCTGCTCAGAAGTGTTAGATGCACAGATGAAAACAATCGCTGATGTGTTTGTGGGGTTCAGTAACGCCTGCTGTTCCCCTGCTGTGTGTCCGGCAAAAATTACTGCTAGCTACCTAATCATGGTGAAAAAAACATGACATGTCAAAGTGTCTAGTGCTACACATAGATATGAGGCTACACCCTGATTTCTAAGCTGTAAACATTTGAAACGTCAACTTTAAAACCATAAAATGATTAGTCTGTCACAAATCTGTTACAAAATAATTGTGACATATTATTACAGATATGCACATGTCGAAAACAAATGCAAACACAAAAGCCTACTTAATGCTATAGGATACTGATGGTCAACCTTGTCACTCCATAGCTTAGACAAATCCAACTCACATCATGACTCAAATTCTGCAATGTTGGAAGTGCATAATGTGGGTTGAACTTTGACAACTGCTGCAGTGCGAAGGTTATACTTCAGTGTTCTTGCTTTTTAAATAAAAGCATAGAAGTAAATATAATAATCCAATGTTGATTAAGGGACGTGATGTACACCTGTAATATTGTGCAAACAATGCATGTAGGAATAGTCCTCTTCAACATTACTTATATTTGTGTCATTTTAAAAAATACATATTTAATTAGAAAGTTAACAGCCCATATCATAAAGGTCCTTCATGTAAACATGATAATCGCTAACAAAAATCATGCATTACCTTGGTAAAGTCAATAGTGCATAGTCACAATAGCAAAATATATACCTGTAAGTGGTGCTGAAAGAACGACAACTGATAGAATAGGTGAATGATATCTATTTATCAGACTGAATAGCGACACCTGTACAATGTCGATATAATACTGTACCTTAACAAAACAGCTGTGTCACACCTCACACTCGTTTTTCTTGTAGCTTGTTATGTAATGGGGCACATGCGTGTATGTTTCATCATAGGTGCATGTTTACTGAGTAAAGCAGTCATGACAACGCCTTTGTGTTGTCGGTACGCTTGCGATGATGAACGATGCGCACCGTGAATGTTAGTCTGCGTCATAAGACGTACAGACGCTCCAATACCCAACGCGTCACAGCAGGAAGCCAGTCTGTGCGTCCAAACAAAGGCGCAACCATACATGCACGTAACCTTTTATAAAGCTATATAAAAAAAAGGATGTAGTAGTAACGCACACTTTATTGAGGTACAGTATTACATCGCCATTCACCATCTGTGGCTATGCAGTCTCATCTATATATACCTTATCTATCCGTTGTCATGCTTGCAAGTCCACAGTCAGGCATAAATATCTGTTTTCACTCTGCACTATGCACTTTTTAAATTTTTTGTTTGTTAATATAAATGATTGGCACATATTATCAGTATTACATGATAGAAATTTTAGATATTTTTAAAAAAATTTTAGTGAGATTATTCACCAAATGTAAAGTTTTATGAATGTCAAAGATAACTTGTAATGCTGATTATGTTTTTCAGTCAGCCATTCATTGTCTACACAATAAAAATGGTGTACATACTGTTACTTAGCCATCATTAATGGATTCTGATATGTACTTGTATGCTTTTATTTTAAACCGTATAGCAGATTATTTAACCTATTTTAATTGTGGTTTGCATTGCTTTTCAACATGTTAATGTATGCGTTTATGTTTGTAAATTATTAATTTACATATATTTTTTTAAGTTAAATCATCATCTTATGGTACTAAAGTTTATATTTCTCTTGTTTGGAGTATAGACATTTTTAATTGACACGTAACAAGGAAAATACTTGATATAGTATTTAAACATCCTCCTTGACCCTGGGCTACAACACCGCCAGTTGTTTCTCGGAAGTGCTGTTAGCACAGTGAACACTTGCTCCTGTGTTACTGGGGTTCAGTAATGTCAGCTGTTCCCCTGCTGTGTGAACGGCAAAAAGTCCTGCTGCCTCCACCATGTTCTCTTCTCATCCCTGGGCTACAACACCGCCAGTTGTTTCTCGGAAGTGCTGTTAGCACAGTCTACACTTGCTCCTGTGTTACTGGGGTTCAGTAATGTCAGCTGTTCCCCTGCTGTGTGAACGGCAAAAAGTCCTGCTGCCTCCACCATGTTCTCTTCTCATCCCTGAGCTACAACACCGCCAGTTGTTTCTCGGAAGTGCTGTTAGCACAGTCTACACTTGCTCCTGTGTTACTGGGGTTCAGTAATGTCAGCTGTTCCCCTGCTGTGTGAACGGCAAAAAGTCCTGCTGCCTCCACCATGTTCTCTTCTCATCCCTGGGCTACAACACCGCCAGTTGTTTCTCGGAAGTGCTGTTAGCACAGTCTACACTTGCTCCTGTGTTACTGGGGTTCAGTAATGTCAGCTGTTCCCCTGCTGTGTGAACGGCAAAAAGTCCTGCTGCCTCCACCATGTTCTCTTCTCATCCCTGGGCTACAACACCGCCAGTTGTTTCTCGGAAGTGCTGTTAGCACAGTGAACACTTGCTCCTGTGTTACTGGGGTTCAGTAATGTCAGCTGTTCCCCTGCTGTGTGAACGGCAAAAAGTCCTGCTGCCTCCACCATGTTCTCTTCTCATCCCTGGGCTACAACACCGCCAGTTGTTTCTCGGAAGTGCTGTTAGCACAGTGAACACTTGCTCCTGTGTTACTGGGGTTCAGTAATGTCAGCTGTTCCCCTGCTGTGTGAACGGCAAAAAGTCCTGCTGCCTCCACCATGTTCTCTTCTCATCCCTGGGCTACAACACCGCCAGTTGTTTCTCGGAAGTGCTGTTAGCAAAGTCTACACTTGCTCCTGTGTTACTGGGGTTCAGTAATGTCAGCTGTTCCCCTGCTGTGTGAACGGCAAAAAGTCCTGCTGCCTCCACCATGTTCTCTTCTCATCCCTGGGCTACAACACCGCCAGTTGTTTCTCAGAAGTGCTGTTAGCACAGTGAACACTTGCTCCTGTGTTACTGGGGTTCAGTAATGTCAGCTGTTCCCCTGCTGTGTGTACGGCAAAAAGTCCTGCTGCCTCCACCATGTTCTCTTCTCATCCCTGGGCTACAACACCGCCAGTTGTTTCTCGGAAGTGCTGTTAGCACAGTGAACACTTGCTCCTGTGTTACTTGGGTTCAGTAATGTCAGCTGTTCCCCTGCTGTGTGTACGGCAAAAAGTCCTGCTGCCTCCACCATGTTCTCTTCTCATCCCTGGGCTACAACACCGCCAGTTGTTTCTCGGAAGTGCTGTTAGCACAGTGAACACTTGCTCCTGTGTTGCTGGGGTTCAGTAATGTCAGCTGTTCCCCTGCTGTGTGAATGGCAAAAAGTCCTGCTGCCTCCACCATGTTCTCTTCTCATCCCTGGGCTACAACACCGCCAGTTGTTTCTCGGAAGTGCTGTTAACACAGTGAACACTTGCTCCTGTGTTACTGGGGTTCAGTAATGTCAGCTGTTCCCCTGCTGTGTGAACGGCAAAAAGTCCTGCTGCCTCCACCATGTTCTCTTCTCATCCCTGGGCTACAACACCGCCAGTTGTTTCTCGGAAGTGCTGTTAGCACAGTCTACACTTGCTCCTGTGTTACTGGGGTTCAGTAATGTCAGCTGTTCCCCTGCTGTGTGAACGGCAAAAAGTCCTGCTGCCTTCACCATGTTCTCTTCTCATCCCTGGGCTACAACACCGCCAGTTGTTTCTCGGAAGTGCTGTTAGCACAGTCTACACTTGCTCCTGTGTTACTGGGGTTCAGTAATGTCAGCTGTTCCCCTGCTGTGTGAACGGCAAAAAGTCCTGCTGCCTCCACCATGTTCTCTTCTCATCCCTGGGCTACAACACCGCCAGTTGTTTCTCGGAAGTGCTGTTAGCACAGTGAACACTTGCTCCTGTGTTACTGGGGTTCAGTAATGTCAGCTGTTCCCCTGCTGTGTGTACGGCAAAAAGTCCTGCTGCCTCCACCACGTTCTCTTCTCATCCCTGGGCTCCAACACCGCCAGTTGTTGCTCGGAAGTGTAATTGGCACGGGTACTCACTCCTGCCAAGACTGGTTACAGCACGCCATCTGTTTCCTGTCAGTGTAAACGTCACTTAGCCTCCAATAAGTTGTCCTGTCATGTTGCGGTCGGGTTAGCCGACTCTATGGTGCTTGGAGTTTAGGTGCTTCCTATGTGTGCTGCGGGATATGCAAATAAAGGCTGTTTCCGTTGTGACAATAGGACAATCACCCACTGTAGTACTGTGGGATTCGGTAACTGCGGCCGGCTCGCGGCCTGTCAACTTAAATTTCCATGGGTACCTTCTGCTACCCGTCCGGGTTCCAGTACCGTCAGCTGGTTCTCCGCAGTGCCTTTGGCCTAGGTGCCTCCATCTCGGTATCCGAGTTCCAGCAACGTCTGCTGGTCCTTGGTAGTGCTTTGGAGCACAGGTACCTCCTGCTTAGTAACCGTGTCCCAGTAACGTCAGCTGGTCCTCGGTTGTGCCATTGGCTCTTTTCCTTCTGCTGCCCCTCCGGGTTCCAGCACAGTCAGCTGGTCCTCGTTACTTGCATTGGCTCTTGTACCTTCTGCTACCCGTCCGGGTTCCAGTACCGTCAGCTGGTTCTCCGCAGTGCCTTTGGCCTAGGTGCCTCCATCTCGGTATCCGAGTTCCAGCAACGTCTGTTGGTCCTTGGTAGTGCTTTGGAGCACAGGTACCTCCTGCTTAGTAACCGTGTCCCAGTAACGTCAGCTGGTCCTCGGTTGTGCCATTGGCTCTTTTCCTTCTGCTGCCCCTCCGGGTTCCAGCACAGTCAGCTGGTCCTCGTTACTTGCATTGACTCTTGTACCTTCTGCTACATTTACAAATTGAAGATTTTTTCAATGCTTTTTTGGGTAATCACTCTGGATCTCCAACAATGAAGACGACGACCCTGATGACCACCCCGAAGAAGATGACGACCACAAGGACAATGAGCATCAAGCCAACCAGCCTAAACACCATCACAAAGAAGAAATAAAAGATTACCAAACAGGACTAAGAAGGTTAAGACAAACTACAAGATACAGAACAAGAGACTTAAGAACAATAAGCAGAAGATCAAAAAGCAGAAGAACATGAAGTATAAGACCAAAATGAAGAGCAAAATATATGCTCTAAATTCTAAGCAGAAGAAGACTAAGCAGTGTATGGGGTGAGTCCGTTCCTCCTCGTGGTGCCCCTGGAAAATGCCTGCTACTGCAGGCTAAACTGAACACGGACAAATACTGTTGTAATTTAAATCTTTTGTGACAGCAAGAACGGAAGGATGAAAAATTCATACTTTGACAGATTACAAGTACAGGATTCTCTGTCACAAATAAGAATATGATGAAGAAGATGAAGTACAATATGAATAAGAATAATAGTTTAATAAGAAGAATATGAGTAATGTTAACAAAAAGATGAATAGCAAGAAGTTTAAGAAGAAGATAAAGAAGGTGAAGATGAAGAATAATTTGATGAAAAAGATGATGCTGCTGAAGATTATGAAGGAGAAAGTGTGTCAAAAGTTAAAAAGGTGAAGAGCATGGAAGTTGTGAAATATACATATTTGCCAAAATAGAAAAAACGTTAACAACATTGTCAATTTCTTCGTCAATCCGAACATCTTTAAAAAAAAAAAAAATATTTATGCTATTCCATTTGATTGGGTTAAACATCTATGCCTTTAATGTCTCCTCAACCTTCCCCAATACATTCTACATTACTCTTTGTTGTTTTCCTTCATGTACAATTAACCAACAAGGCAAGAATGGGTTTTTTTTAATTCCGATATTTTGTTCCCATAGACTTACATTGGGATTTCCGGTATCGGTATCGGGTATCGCCGATATTTTTTGGGTATCGGCGATACAATTCCGATTCCGATACTTTTGGATATCGGAAAGTATCGCTCAACTCTAGCCGGTAGAAACCTTTATTTCATTGGTGGATAAGGACATGTCCACCATAAGTAGAGAAATCAATCAGGGCCTACTACACATCCAATCTATCGTTAGAGAGAAGAACAGCTGTAGACGAACTGGCCGATGACAAAACATTGATAATCAAACAGATGGATAAAAGAGGTGCCGTGGTTGTTATGGACCGATTTGATTACTTCATGGAAATAAATTCACAACTCAGTGATTCACAAGTATTTAGAATAGTCCCTCAATCACAACAAAGATCAAGACAGTGGATCACCGTATACAGCAGGGTACTATTGACAAAAAACAAAAATGAAAGAATACCGCAAGATGGACCCTATTACAGCCGTGTTCTATGTCCTCCCGAAAATCCATAAGAGATTAAACAAACCTCCAGGCCGACCCATAATCTCCTCCACAAAATCTATCCTATCTCTGACGGTCATAATACCAGAGCGGATCTTAACACCCCTAGTCAAAAAGACAAAATCTTTTTTTGTTGGATACCAACGATTTCTTACGCCTCATTAAATCTTCTGGGCCCTGTACCCCTTTCCTTCATTCTTGTCACATGGGATGTCAATAGCCTATATACCTCTATTACTCACAAAAGAGGCCTTGTGGCTACGTACAGATTACTCCTGTAAGCTAATGCAGACATCAAAACACGGATTTTGGTAAGAACTTACCTATAAAATCCTTTTCAGCGAAGGAAGGGAGGGAGACACAGGAATTCATTACTGATGGGTAGGCGGAGCCCCAGATCAGGATGTCACCTCAGATCAAAAGAGTGCTGACTGGCTGGCCCCTCCAGCTCGGGCTCCTCCTACTCAGCTCCAGTCGTACCAAAGCTTTTAGGAAAGAACCAAGATCACCAGCGGAGCAACATAACCCCTTCTGAAGGAACTTCAGAGAAAAATCACAAGGATACAGGTTATGCATGCAAAGAAAGCCAAAAACCACAGAGTTCCAGGTACTACTCACGGAACCTGACTACTGCGATGAGCTGGCGATGCTGGAACAGAGCCTTAGCGCGCTGACCTCAGCCCAGATAATCGCTATCAGATAAGGGTCGCGCTGCATCTGAAAACATCAACACACTTCTGCCTTGGGAGGGTGCTGTGTCTCCCTCCCTTCCTTCACTGAAAAGGATTTTACAGGTAAGTCTTTACCAAAATCCGTGTTTCAGCTGCAGATGGAAGGGAGGGAGACACAGGAATTCATTACTGATAGGACGTCCCAAAGCAGTTCAAAAATAAGGGTGGGAAAAAACCAACAAAAGGCAGAAACCCAACAACCTTAACAGAAAAAATGCGCAAACAGCGCTAAACACAAGTTCATCTAGAACTTTAAACTACAGCTGCCTGCAGGACCCTACGTCCGAGGGCTGCATCAGCGGAAGCACTGACGTCCACTTTATAAAACTTTGTAAACGTGTGGACAGAGTGCCAAGTTGCCGCCCGGCAGAGCTGCACTGCCGAAGCACCTTGATGAAAAGCCCACGATGAAGCCACAGCTCTCGTGGAATGGGCTCGAAACTTAATCGGGCAAAATTCACCCTGAAGACGGTAAGCTTCCAATATAGCTGACCGGATCCAACGAGCTATGGAATCCTTGGAAGCTCGTTGACCACATCGAAGACCAGCTGGAACCACAAATAGGGAGTCCGTCTTACGAAAACCTTGAGTAATAGATAGATAAAAACTTCAAAGCCCGCACTAAATCTAATGTGTGCAAAGCTCGCTCTTTCGCATTCTTCAGATCCGGACAGAATGAGGGCAACACAATATCCTGGTTAACATGAAAATGTGACACCACTTTAGGTAAAAAAATCACCCCGTGTGCGAAGCACTACACGATCCGGAAAAAACCCCAGAAAAGGAGGCGAACAAGAAAGAGCTGCCAACTCAGAAACTCTCCTCAAAGAGGTGACTGCTACAAGGAAGGCCACCTTCCAGGAAAGCAAAGAAAGGCTAGCAGAACCCATAGGCTCAAAAGGTTTATGCTGAAAAGCTTCCAAAACAAGGTTGAGCCGCCAAGGAGACACGGGTGCCTTCCGCGGCGGAAACTTACCAGCTATACCGCGGAAAAAGGAGAGCACGTCCCTATTCGAAGCAATGGTTCTCCGGAACAATAAGGACAGAGCAGAAATCTGACCTTTCAGGGTGCTAACTGCCAAACCCTTGTCTAGGCCATGCTGCAGAAAAGCCAACAGATTGGGAATGGAAAATTTTCTCGGGTTCCGAGAGGACCCCAAACACCACGAAAAGAAGGTTTCCCAAATTTTGTGGTAAATCCTAGTAGTAGCCGGACTTCTCGCAGCACGAAGAGTAGCAATGACCTCGGCTGAAAAACCTCTACGGGTTAAAATTTCGGTCTCAAGAGCCACGCCATCAAACGCAGAGACATCAAGTCCGGATGACAAACGGGCCCCTGAGTCAACAAGTCCGGTTGAAGATGAAGCGGAAAAGGAGGTGCCGCCAACCGCGACATTATTGTCGAGAACCACACCCTCCTTGGCCAATCTGGAGCTATCAAAATAGCTGAAATTCTCTCTAGTCTGATCCGACGCAGTACTAGAGGAAGTAAGGATATCGGCGGGAATACATAGATCAGCTCGAACTGATCCCACTGAGCCACTAGAGCATCCAAGAAATTTTAGTACGGCCCCTGAGAGAGGCAGGGTGTCCCTGCCGATCCTCCTTGTCCGAATCAGACTTCTTCGCTAAGCGAGAAGGAAAGCACCGATTTGTGTCGCTTCCTTGAGAGGATCTAGTTGACAGTCCATAACCTAAAAGGTCATCAATAGAAACCAGTGAAGGCCTCCATTTTGACACCACTGGAACCTCTGACCGTGCATGAGTCGAGGTCTGCGTGTCAGATACGCGAGGCTGATCCGTAGCGGATCTGGGAGAGGGTCTCTGACATGCCCTTGCATAGTACATGGCAGGATAAACCTGTCAGTAACCAGAGCAGTACTTAAATAAAAAACAAACGCTGAAGGGTTAAAGCTCTAAAGCGAGAGCTACCCCAGCTGTCTCCCATTAAGAGTTAACCTCCTAAGAAGGGGTTAAAGTAGCTGACTCCCCACAACCTTGATAATGAAAAAGGGTGTGCGAATCTCAGGCGCCTCTTATAAGGTCGCAGCTGCAGGACAGCTATGCCACACTAAACAGAAAAACGTTCCACAAGATCGCTAAAAAATTGCGCTGTTTTTTATAACGCAATGACCGCCAAAGTTGTCAAGGAGATCGCTAATCGCCTATGCGATTGCCCAGATTGGCAGCCACCAGCGACACTAAAAATGACACACAAACGATCGCAATATTATGCAACGCCATCAGGATCGTCAGCGGAAACGTATAGTGGCAGCATTAATGTCACAGACTCCCCACAACCTCTTTATTAATATTAAAAGTGTGCGAGCCCCTTATGCGAGAACAGCCGCAGGACAGCTCAATCTGTCACTCAGAAGTGCCCCAGACGGCGCCCGCGCTGTGGAGGTGAAGGGGTTAAGCTTCTGCCCGGCGGGCTAGAAGCGACTCACCAAGCTGGTCACGTATTCTTGCCGGGAAGGGAGGAGAACGATCCGGGGAGCTTTCAGCCTGCAGCGCTTTATCAGCAATGGCCGCCGCGCTCTGCCTCCGTGTGCTCCATAGAGGAGCCGGAAATGGAGGCTGCAGTAAAGCGCGCGCTCAGAAGCGGTGCAAAATTCAAAAAATAAAAAGAGCGCGTACTCCCCTCCTTTCCCTCGTCCTGCAGGCATCCTCCTGCGGACATAGAAAAACTAGTCACCGGCATATATATGTACAGCGGCTGCCACAGCAGTCGCTAAAACACTCACACACATTTTACCAAAATGTGGAGTACTCACCAGCCGAAACGCCACAGGGACCCCCAGGGGTTTCTGGCGCTATGCCCATGCTTCCCCCTAGGGCGGGAAGCGCAGTGACCCCAGTGTGTGGTTTGCGCCCCCGCCAGGGAAAACTCTCCTCATCCCCCAGGGCCGGCAAGATTCTGCAGGGACCATTATGTAGTTACAGATCCGCCAAGGGAGAGGCTGGTGAAATACACTGATAAACATGTAACAGCGCTGCCATCAGACGCTAAAGCACTCACACATTAATAATAAAATTTTGTGTGGAGTACTCACCAGCTTAGCGCCACAGGGACCCCTCAGGATTTGTGGCGCTTGTGCCCATGCTTCCCCCCAGGGCGAGGAACGCAGTGACCGCACGTGTGGTTTGCGTCCCCGCCAGGGAAGCCATCCTCATCCCCCAGGGCCGGCAAGGATTCTGCAGGGACTATTGAGTAAATACAGATCCGCCAAGGGAGAGGTTGGGGTCCAGCAGCGCTGGTACCCCTGAGACCTCTAGACCAACTGGTGATCCAAGTCTCCTGTCCGAATATAAAATAATAAAATCTTCTGAGGAGCTGCATTAGCAGCGACCATCCTCTGGGACCTCAAATCTTAGACTGGAGCTGAGTAGGAGGAGCCCGAGCTGGAGGGGCCAGCCAGTCAGCACTCTTTTGATCTGAGGTGACATCCTGATCTGGGGCTCCGCCTACCCATCAGTAATGAATTCCTGTGTCTCCCTCCCTTCCATCTGCAGCTGAAATTAGAGATTTTTGTTCTGATCTTCTAGAATTAGTTTGAAAGAAAACTTTTTCCTATTCCAAGATACATACTATAGCCAGACCCAAGGGACCGCAATGGGGGTCGAATGTAGCGTCCTCTTATGAAACTGCCTATATGTCAACATTTGAAGAAGATCATGTATAACTACATCCACTTTTTTTTTTTACAACACTCAGCCATTTGGAGAAGGTACATTGATGACATACTTTGCATTTGGGATGGCCCACTAGAAACTTTACATGAGTTTGATACTCATATTAACAGCATCAGGCCTGAACTCAAATTCATTCTACTGTACAGTATGGATAGAATTAGCTTCCGAGACGCTCTAGCGTGCAAGGACGACAAACGGACCCTCTCCACTGATCTCTTTACTAAAGAGACAGACCGCAATAGAATTCTGCACTTCTCCAGTTTCCACCCCCTATTTACTGGGAAGTCTATCCCCAAATCACAATTTCAAAGGATAGTCTCAGAAGAAGAAACCAAATGATACATGTATTTTTTTAAACAAATTTGGCTCTTTTTTTTTCATATTTCCTTTAAAATAATTTTTAAAAAAGACTGCAATTTTCACACTGGCCACTGGGGATTTTTCTTAGTTTCATACTTTCTGTCCTTTCAGGGAAAGTTTTCAGCAGGCTCCTTATCCTCAGAGGCAGGATTTCAATGACTGATAACATCTTTATACTCAGCTGATGGCACAGGATCCACCAATCACAGGTGATATCACAGCCGACCCTGCTCCCCCATCCCTTCACAATGGGTTTTGCACACACATTAGATGCTTCCAAATAAAAGAGGATCATAGTCTGTTCATTGTGGTTAATGTGCATGAGGATTTCCTGAAACAGGAAGTGAAGAGTCTAAAAATGCTCCAGTGTCCAATGTGAAAATTACAAAACTTCTATCTTTTTATTTTTCATTCAGATCATATTCAGAAGAAAAAAAAAATAGGTATATTGTGACCCCCATGTTATCCCCAAGACATCACGCAGGCAGATGAATCAGATTCATCCATTTCACTTTAGGAAAACCCAGCAGCCACCATGGTAAGCTGGTTTTGGGTCGTGCTCCCATTTCCAATAAAATTCTGGAACATCTCTTCTTAGAACTCTGCACAGTGTTGTCCTCTGTTATCCTTCCAGGAAATGCATATAAACAGACAATTGGGCATTACCATTTCCTCATCAATGGGATGAATCTTTACACCATCAGTTCTGATTAGACTGTGCAGAAACATACCCCATCGGCTACAGAAATGGTAACACCAAGCTGACAATTTAGTTATATATTTCCAAGAGGAGTAAGAGAGGAACGACACAGAGTACAAACAAAAGAAGCAGTAGAATTGTTATTTCATGGGAGATACAAGCATGTATTAAAACAGACTTTCTTTACAACACTGATAACTGCAGCAAGCAAACAATTTACTCTTAAAGAAGTTGTGCACTACTGAACGACTCCTTCTTAATTGCTTAAAGGGGGTGTCCACTACTGGGAAATCCTCTTCTTATCCTAAATGTTTGACCACGAAAAAGAGCTGCGATTGGTGCTCACTGCCTCTTGATTACTTATACGTCTGAAGGCGGAACTGCAGCGCCGGCCCAAAGGGTGGGGACCACGATGCCAGCCCAAAGGCCGGAACCGCGACGCCAGCCCAAAGGCCGGGAACGCGACGCCAGCCCAAAGGCCGGGAACGCGACGCCAGCCCAAAGGCCGGGACCGCGACGCCAGCCCAAAGTCCGGGACCGCGACGCCAGCCCAAAGGCCGGGACCGCGACGCCAGCCCAAAGGCCGGGACCGCGACGGCAGCCCAAAGGCCAGGACCGCGACGCCAGCCCAAAATCCGGGACCACGACGCCAGCCCAAAGGCCGGGACGCCAACCCAAAGGCCGGGACCGCGACGCCAGCCCAAAGGCCGGGAACGCGACGACAGCCCAAAGGCTGGGACGCCAGCTCAAAGGCCGGGACAGCGACGCCAGCCCAAAGGCCGGGACCGCGACGCCAGCCCAAAGGCCGGGACCGCGACGCCAGCCCAAAGGCCGGGACCGCGACGCCAGCCCAAAGGCCGGGACCCGCGACGCCAGCCCAAAGGCCGGGACCGCGACGCCAGCCCAAAGGCCGGGACTGCGACGCCAGCCCAAAGGCCGGGACCGCGACGTCAGCCCAAAGGCCGGGACCGCGACGCCAGCGTTGATTTGGCGCGAGGCTCGCGTGACAATCTCACGTGAGCTCCGGAGGGAGAGTGTTGACACCCCTGGAACGAGGCTGGCACAGGAGATGAGTATAGGTGTTGGGGGCCAAGTATAGGAAATGAGAATGGTTTTCCTAGTAGTGGATAACCCCTTTACGTGTCCCACATAAAATAAAATAAAAAAAAAAATACTTATTTCCAAAGCTAGCACTTTAATTCCCGGCAGTCAAGTGACATTGTATGTGGAAGCTGACTGGTTGCATAAGTCACGGGACACAAAACTAATATGTGACCAACGGGAACCACTGAGGTGCCGATGCAGGAGGCAAGTACCGCATGATTTTTTTTTATTGTTTTTTATTTTATGAGGGGCGCATAAAGAAGTTGTTCCTTTTCAGAACCTTTTCACTATATGCACAGCACATGGAAAAAAAAAATAATATCTGTTCTCTATTTACTCTGCCTGGGTCTGGGACTGAGTCTCCACCGCTGCTACCAGTCTCTGTTTCGCTGCAGAGGTGAAGTCACATCAGTTATCTCTGATGATCTAGACGGCACGATCTGCCGAGGTCACTGATCGACTCAAGTCATGTCGATGTGATGTCACCTCTGCAGCCAAACAACCGAGACCGGGCAGCAGTGAAGACTCAGGAGGAAAAAAAGTTTTCCGAAAGGAAACAATCCATTTAAATAACCAAGAAGGGCTTGACCAATGGCGGACAACCTTTTTTACATTTCATGTCAGAGCCTTCAAAACGATCCGTATGATTTGAAGCTATTTACTGTACAACTTCACTCTTCTGCGCTTCTTAGTCTGGTCGTGACGTTACCAAGTTTTACAATGGAATTTGCAATATAAGGACTTTAATAAAAGCCTAAACCGCAGCACAGCCCATAAAAAAAAGCTAAAAATAAGTCTGGCGGCTCTGCAGAAGATCACAAGCATGGACGCAAACATATGTGGGTAATCAGAGCATACATCCGTCTGTTAGAGCGCAGGAAAATCTATTTGACATGTGTCAGCCTCTGACGCCATCTGTATGACTCACAGAATAAGAGGATTGTCTGATTGAAAGTAATACCTGTAGAAGGACAATGGACGCAGACGCGGGAATATTAAGAAGTGCACAGAGGGGTCAGCCAAGACAGAAGCACCGCATATTATGGCGGAGGGTGCAGACCGGCTTATTAACCATGGATTTACCGCTGCGGACAAAGCAATGAGCAGCTTAGAAGATCTACAAGACAGAGGTGCGGAAGAAGAGACGGATGCAATAAAAGGAGCCATCGCCAAGAAGGACATTCAAGGTGCGGACTTTGGAGAATTACAGAAACTAGCTAAAAACAATTGGCACAGCCGATAACACACTGGAGCAAAATTACCTCCTAATATTGAGTCGTGACACAGAAAAGGAGGCAGCCAGCGTTAGCCGAGAAGCAAGAAAGACATTCATACTGGATGCAGAACTTGTGCAGCCCAATGACCTTTTCCACCAAGATACAAAATCTCCAGAGTCCTCCATGGAGGAAGACACTGACAGCTCCGACAGGGAACTAAGTGATTTAGCACAGAGTGGAGAATCGTGGGAGCAAATGACATATGACAGTGATGCATGGGGAGATTACGTCAGAACCAGCAGGAGAAGAAACTTCAGTGATTTATCCGCACGGAGAGCCGCGGCTACAGATCTGGAGGCCTCGAGCTTCAGCTTGGAAAACAGCGATTCCTTCACATTGGGTGCAGAGGTGATCAAGGCCAAGGTAGACGGAGAATACCTGTTGTCATGCAATACTACCTCTCCTGACATAAATGATACAGAGAGGGAAAATTCTGGACCGGTGCCCTGGTTCTCCGCGGTAAGCAACAACGCACAGATGCTGAGTGGTATGGGTCCAGCATCTATAGTGGTTCCTGCCGCAGGTTTTGCCTGGCTTGTGTCCTCAGTGCCAGCCAAATGCCTGGAAATGGGGGCAGTGATTGTGGCCTCATTAGCACTTGGCACAGTCGGCCTTAATGTAATCTCCATGGTGTCTCCTGGCACAATAGACATAAACAGAATAGAGATGGTGCCAACAGATCCCACTGATTGGGAGGCACGGAGCATGGACTCGATTTGTCCTGCCACGATGTCTGCAGAATATGTGAATGTTGATGCCGTAACCCCGGAAGGGATAAGACAATGCTGGCATCCATTAGAGGATCGTCTCTATGCCCTGGAGAAAGCCCTGACAGCACTAGACGAGAAACTTGAAGGCTTCTCTCCACATATTCGGGAGGCAGACACGCTGCTCGATGAAGCGGAATTATCATTCAGCCGGCATGCTCTGCGCATAGCTGACACTGTGGAGTAAAACAATGGCCGAGCTGAGCGCCTCCTGCTGCTCGAAGAACGGCTAGGAAAGGAGGCACAACAACAGAGCCTGAGGAAAAGAAGAGAAGATAACTAAACACCAGCAGCTGGTCCACATAGGACTGCCGCCATCAGGCTCCGCATACCGATATTGTGACCACGGGCAGGAGTGGAACCAAGGCTAGAAATTAATGATGGCGACTTATATTAACAGGTCAGGGGTGGAACCAAGACTATAAATTAATGATGGTAATTTATATTAATAGGTTCTGACCTGTCATAACTGTCAGGGGGTCCACTCATTAACTAAACCACTACTCGGACAACCCCTTCCTAAATGCTTGTACTCACCTCCCAAACTCGTACTGCTCCCGCAATGTCTGTTCTCTCTGCGGGAGCATGGCATGGTTATGCCAAAGGAGCACTGCAGCCAATCAGTAGCCGCTGATGGGCTGCAGCACTCACGTGGCATAACAATGTCACGCAAGCGCTGGGAGAACGGACATCGTAAGAGCAGGAGCTAAGAAAAAGGTGTTTGTAAGCTACTCTGAAGGTACTAGAGAATTTCAAAAGTAATTTTCCAAGTAGTGGACAACCCCTTTAACTAGTCCTTTCTGGTTAGTCCCTTTCAGGTTACTGTTGTTTAGGATGTGTAGCTATAATTAACTCCTCCTATATCCTCAATGATGCATTATTTAGTTGTGCACATACAGAGGTAAACTGAAAACCAATTTGTCTAATCGTAGTTTTTATGGGTATTTTGCAAGAAAGTATACAGAACGGCAGAAAAATAACCAGAAAATCATGACATCGGAAACAAGAACTCATTCAGCACCACTACGACAATAACTCTTACTACCTTCAAATGCTGAACAGCATCAATAGCATCAAGGGGATGTATAGTCAGAAAATGGCTTCTTGTTTAAATTCAGATTTTGTGTTATACGTACTTTTTTCTTCAAATTTGTCAATTTTTAATTTGATATCACAATCAATTAAAAAACTAAAATTTGTAATCTTGTAATTTTTTTTTTTTTTTAGACACAAACTTCCTGTTTTTTCAGGAACAATTTCCTGGAGTTTTCCTTATCCATAGAGGGAGGATTACAATGATAGATAACACAGGATCCACCAATCACGAAACGGGATGTCACAGCTCCTCATGCTTCCCCTTCATTCACAATAACATGTGCACACGCTCTTTAGACACTTCTATACGATAGAAAAGGTCAGCTACGTACATGTGTTGTTTCCTGAAACAAAATTAAGTATGAGTCTAAAGAAGCCCAGTGGCCTGTGTTGAATTGCAAGATATTGATTTTTTTTTCAATTTTAATAACAATTGTAATATAGAAAAAAAACTGCACAAAAAACACAGATTGAAACAATAGGTCATTTTCTGATGACATATTCCCTTTAAGATTATGACTAGTTAGCTGCCTTGCATCCACATATGTATCAAAACACTATGTCACTCACTTGTTTGTAGGCGGGACCTGTAGACAGGCGGGACCTGTAGACAGGGGGGACCTGTAGACAGGAGGGACCTGTAGACAGGAGGGACCTGTAGACAGGAGGGACCTGTAGACAGGAGGGACCTGTAGACAGGAGGGACCTGTAGACAGGCAGACCTGTTTGCAGAGTCTTCCTTTCTTGTCAGTATAATAACACTTTAAAAACAACACTACATATTCCAACAGAAACCGCTAACAATCACATATGACTCCTCGGTATACAGACACCCGACGGAAAGCCCACAAACCGTGGAACGACAACTAGTACATGAAACTGTAAAGGATTTTAGTGTTAGTTATCTAAAGGCACATTTAAAAGCCACAGGCCAGATTCATCATGGCAATTTGATCACTGTTTTATGTGAATACCTCCCAATTAGTGATTTTTTGATTAGTGCAAAATTCATCAAACGATTTGCAACTTTTTTGTTTTTCAAATTGTCTGTTGTTGTTTGTGTCAGTTAGATTTCTTATTTCTTCTTCAAATAGTTTTTTTGAATTTTAATATTTTTTTTTCGATGTGAATACTTTTCCGTCCAATTATGACAAGAGTATTCTTAGAGTGATACCTTTAATGGCTAACCAGAAAACTATATGTTGGCAAGCTTTCAGAGCGCAGAGGCTCCTTCTTCAAGCAAGATTACATTTTTGTAATCTTGCTTGAAGAAGGAGCCTCTGCGCTCTGAAAGCTTGCCAACATATAGTTTTCTGGTTAGCCAATAAAGGTATCACTCTAAGAATACTCTTGTCATAATTGGACGGAAAAGTATTCACATTGATTTTTCTGGCTAACACGGTACCACAATATAATTTATTATTGTACAATATTTTTTTTAAAATAATAAGAAAACTCCTCGGCTTTCTGATTTTTACATCAATGTGGCTTTCCAAAATGTTTTGGACCGATTCATCAAATGGGACTATAAAAAATAAATTAAAAAATTGCAAAATTTGGAGAAATGTACTCCATAATTTTATGTTCGCTACTTTCTTGCCATTTTGCAAAACGTGCAACTTTTTGAGCTAAAAGGTGGCAAAATGAGCCAAAGAAAAATAGAGCATATTTTACATTATGATATTTGATTCATGAAGCACTTGCACCAATTTGAAGAATTTGGCGCAAAAACTGGCACCGAAAGCCACAAAACACAAATGACGAACTGTCTCATTATCTCAACCTGACAACTACCATCCAAATGTCAGTTTACCAGCTGTGAAAATGTCTGGCAGACCACGGCATAACCAGGAGAGTGTCGGCGATTCGCATTATTGCATGCATCAAATGCAAAGAAACAAAGGCAAATTCCCAGCACCATTGTCATCCATCGTTATACGGCTGCACCGTCTGCCCTCAACAATGTAACTGGATGTAAGACTGTGTCGTACCTGAAAGGTTTAGAAACCTGAGAGCTAAATTTTGTAAATTCTCCCGGAGCCGTCCATTCAGATCCGACCTAAGGTAAGGCAATAAAGAGTTGTGTTAGGATTAGGCAAAATATTGGTGCAAAGTTGGAGGAAGAAAGGATCAAACTTGTTGAGCACATGCCCTAAAATACACCCCATGAAGATGAGCCGGCGGCTCACGTGTCGGGTACAAAGGGATTGCTTGCCCGAGCGAGTACTCGAGTAAGCGGGGCCGGCTGTGAAGGGAAAGCTTTGTAAATTGTACTTTTTAATTAACACTTCCTCAAAACTATGGCAATGGCAAAAAGCACAACGAGACAGTGGTGAGAAATCCCATCACATAAGAAATTCATGGCTTACTCTAGAAAATTCAATCAGATCAACTCTCGGGATAAATCCCCGCCACGTCCAGTACCAATTACAGCGGCATGCACAATTTATTACAAGGACTGATTACTCCGGTGTTAAACAAGCTCCAGGAATTATCCAGCTTTAATAAAAAATGTATCCAGGGGGTCCCCAACAATGAAATGGGCAGCGTACGCACACATAAATAACGGGTTCTGGCATTTTTACCAAAATACACCATGTTTGTTTCAATGACAATCCCATTAATTCTTTGGTCAGGTAAGAAAATATAACTCATGGAACTATAAGTACCAGGAATACACTCCAAGCTCAAGGGCTAAAATTCATAGTCGTTGTCTAAACCATACTTCTTCACCTGACCAACAAGTATCTCATATCACATACTTGACATGTAGGAAAGATGTGTATCTTCGTACCGTGTTAGCCAGTAGATAGAAAAATATTTAGACTTGAGAGTCCAAAGTGGTTGATACCTTTTAATGGCTAACTGAAAAGATGGTAACAAATTGCAAGCTTTTGAGACTACTCAGGTCTCTTCATCAGGCATAGACTAATACAAAAACTGAAGAATCACATATTTTGCCTAATACTTGACATGGTCTTTCGAAGAGGGGGTACAACTACCCAACGCGCATGTTTTTAGGCAAACATGGCTTTAAAGTGTTCTTCTGCTACTTGTAGTTCCATTGTAGTTTTTTTTTATATAACCATACATCCCAATTAGCATTTGGACCCCAACTTGGCAATTTCTGGGTGCATCAGCTGCTATAACGTCCTTTCAATCAAACACTGCCACAGCTGGTGTGACTATCGCAACGGCAAAAAAGTGACAACCTCTATTTTTTAATACCTGATCTAAGTGCTAAGATGAGTGCCAAGATCACCCCCATGTGGTGCTCTGCTTTTATTCTCAATTTCCACATATTAACCATTTGGCCAAGTGCTATACATGTAAGGCAGAAATGCACCATCACCATATGGAGCAGGCTCAGAAGCAGAGCCCGCTGCATAAAGCGCAGGTGTCAGCTGCATAAAGCGCAGGTGTCAGCTGCATAAAGCGCAGGTGTCAGCTGCATAAAGCGCAGGTGTCAGCTGCATAAAGCGCAGGTGTCAGCTGCATAAAGCGCAGGTGTCAGCTGCATAAAGTGCAGGTGCCAGCTGAATAAAGCGCAGGTGCTAGCTGAATAAAGCGCAGGTGCCAGCTGAATAAAGCGCAGGTGCCAGGTGTGTTATGCACATGGCACCCAAAATTAGCTGCTGCGATTGGTGCCAATTCTGACTGCAGCAGTTTAATCTCTTAGATGACAGCAGCATTTAATAGGAAAGGAACAGATGGGAGGGAGGACAGCTGCCTCTGCTGTGATAGCAGTGTGCTAATGGGTTGCAATGGTTGCTGGGAGCCTAGCGAAGGCCCCCCCATCACAACCATCTTGGTACTTTTGTGAAACCTAGCCACAGGCGCCAGACTGAGTTTTACTACATACTGCAATACTGAGGGACTGCGGTATTTAGTACAAGCAATCACATGATCATTCCACCCCCCCCCCAAAAAAAAAAGAAAACTAATCTGGCAGGAAGAGGAAGGGAATACTCAGTGTAAAAGTATATACTGTGTATTTTGTGGTTGGCTCTGCGAGGGCGGTGCTTGAAGAAAGAACAACCCCTGTGTTATGCGCCACCCCTTAGGCACTGCATTTGGCATAAGACAGTGGGGGAGAATTGTCAATACTTGGGCACAGTGTGGGGTAAATATACCACAGTGCATCCATATTTTTCTTTAGTTATGTAGCAATTACTACACTGCTTACCTACAAGCAATGCAGCGACGATAAAGAGAAAAGTGGAAAATCAGACATAAAGAAGCAGTAATTCTATCCGGCCATGTAATGCAGATATGTAAGAATGGATTTACCTTCCCCACATAAGCAATCAATTGGGCACTGGACGGGCTTTCTTCTATACCCAGCCAAAATTCAGAGTTATCTTCTGAGGCCACAGCAAACTGAAAGTCCCCTGCAGAGGAAGAAGAAACCGCTGAGAAAAGAACTACTGATGTGCAGAAAATGGGACACGACATGCCACCGCCGGGATTATATAAATAGGGTTAGAAGCGAGGAGAACATCCAACAACTAAGAAAAGCCTCAGTTCAGGTCTAATCTCCGAGTGCTGCAGAGGAGGCCATGAGTATATGAGCTTTCTGCAGAATCAATTAGACGGTCCATAGAGGGGTCATTAGAGATGGCGTTACGTTTCCCCCCTCCCTTCATGAAGAACCGAAATGGCCAATGGCTCCTGGAGGAGCAACATGTACGCAAACAATGACGCCCCGGGAGTAAACCTAATAAAAAATACATTCACAAGCTCTACACTTCCCAGGCTGTGGATATTAATGGAGATTACAATATTGATCCACACAACACCCGCAAGGAAAATTCTGCTCATCGAGAGGGAAATACTGGATGTGGTGTGAAAACTAGAGGATGTATCTGGAGGCACGTCAGGACTTAAAGGGTTATTCCCAGCCTCATAGATGGGTACCGTCTGTTAGTGCTTGTAAGTATAAGCAATTTAGCAATTTATTGCTTGTTAAAACTTTCAGCCGTTCTTGATATTTTAACACTTTATTTTTCCCTAGCTACCTTGGAGACCGACCACCTCTGCTAAACAGCAGAACATGAGTAGAACTCACAAGCCCTTTTCTATTGCGCTTATTAGTACCATTCTCAAGTAGGCCATGATCACTAAAGGGCGCTTTTACCTCTAAATCTCGTCTAGCTTCAGGACAGATCTTAAAAGCTAAACAGCAGCGGTGGTCGGTCTCCTAGGCAAAGATCTGTAAAAATGTGAGTATCTCGAGAACGGCTGAACATTTCAGCAAGCAGTAAATTGGAATAGTGCTTGTTTTAACAAGCACTACCCATTTATGAAGAAGGAAATCCCCCCCCCCCCCAAAAAAGAGAACATTACAGTGGTGTCTATAATATTGCTCCTTTGGAAGGGGCTTTTTTGCAAACTCTAGGCAAGTTAAGTCCAGAGCTTGCACATTATTCCGCAGTGTGAAAGAAGAGGTCATAAGAGAGAGCCGGTTAATGGAAATATTCCATATTTCACACCCACCATCCTTGTAAGGGTGAATGTACCCGAATATCCTTAATCCATAATTCTTCCACTTGGGTGATACAGCTAGTTTAGTGACGGTGGTGCGAGTCTATGGAGAAGAAAGAAACACCAAGTTATAAGGGAAGAAGAGGATAAGAAAAGAAGTGAGAAAGTGAAAAGAGATGGAATACTTACATGAGGATACAGGGGGAAATGTAGGTTTGCCTTGAGTTGCAGCACAGATCCTCCACACCAGTCCTCAAATACATGGAGGTTCACTTTGCCCTTGTACTTTAGAAGAAGAAGAAGTATTACATTACGGATGACCATTCCCTATTATGAACCATTGCTACAGCAAATTTTCAATAATATCAATAAAAGCTTCCAATTTTAACTATAGATGGCCTAAAGGGGGTTCTTTCACCCGAAACCGCCCCTTTTCAAAGTGCAGGTGCCACAGCAGTCAGCTGATTGTCGGGGGTCTCACTCCAAGCAAACACTTGACTATGCCAATATGTAATTTTTTTTTTTACCTGGTATAAATCCTAAATCTGACATTGCTTAATGTTTGTTCCTGTGCCTCTCGGGTCCTGAGAACTGGCCGCTCCTTCTTATATATAAAAACTAATATTTTTAGCCAACTGGGCGAGGTCATCATGAGTACAAAATACGCCCATTTGTCTGAATAGAGTGAATTTATATGCAGGTAAGAGGGGGGCATATCCAATCAATGGAACAATCTGTTCCAGATTCAGGACAACAGCGCATTTACACCAGGTAATGTAATTGCATCTTTGTGGCATGTGACACATCCTTTTAAAAGAGTACCTGTCTCTTGCTCAACCAATTGAGCTAAATACCTTTTATAATTCCTTGAGTGTCTTCGATTCTGCCGTTATTTTCCATTTCGTGCTACGCCATTCAATTGCAGAGATATTCACATTTTTCACTTTTGGAGCACGGTATGTGAAGTCTCTGCTTGCAGTCCAATTGGCCGTTTCTTTAGAGTCTTTTCTGGGGGGTGTGCACTAACCCCTCCCACACGTTGAGAATCAACGACCAAGATTGCTAGATCAGCTGTCAAGCTGTGATAGGCAGCATCTGGGAGAAAGCGGAGAAAGCGCGCACTGCCAGAGAAGACACAAGAAAGGGCCAGTTGCACTACATGCAGAATAAAGAAAACATGGCGTAACCAGACACCACAAGAGGAAATGTATAGTAAGTAAAAGACAAATCTTTGTTACAAAATTTTAAAAAAGTCAAACATTTATAAATACATAAATATGAAAAGTGATCAGGAGAAGCATTCCAGAAAAAAAAAAAAAAGAGAGGCAGCCCATATGAATTGTGGAAGAAAAAAAGGGCACCCCAATCACAGACCCATAAACAATCAGTAATACAATATGCATAAACTGTGTCCATTCACAGATCAAGGGAGTGCTGCTTAAATAGGCACGATGTTACACATGCCGCTATGTGGTGTTCAGAAATGAACAATGGCCTCAATGAGATAATACACATAGTGCCCAGAGTACCAACTGTCACTTACCCATGTCCACTGTAAGAGGGGGTGCCTCGCTATACCCTGACGCGCGTTACGCCACGGCTTTATCAAGACTTCCCCTTGATCTGTGAATGGACACAGTCTATGCATATTGTATTACTGATTGTTTATGGGTCTGCTTTGGACACACTGTGATTTGATTGGGTGCCCTTTTTTCCTGTCCACAATTCATATGAGCTGCCTCTCTTTTTTCTGGAATGCTTCTCCTGATCACCTTTCATATATATGTATTTATAAATGTTTGACTTTTTTAAAATTTTGTAAGAATAAAGATTTGTCTTTTACTTACTATATATTTCCTCTTGTGGTGTCTGGATACTCCATGTTTTCTTTATTCTGCATGTTGTCAGGAGTACTCCACGGTTATTTTTTTGTCCTTACTCTTGCGTGGGGGAACCATTAGGACTGAGCCGGTTCCTGGCCATATGTAATAAATATGATGGTTTTGAATATTTATTTTACAGTTGCACTACATGCAGAGATTTCACATGCTGCCCTCCAAAAGCAACAAAGGTGAATATCTTCGTAATGGAGCAACGCACCTCAAAATGAAAAAAAACCGGCAGAATAGGGGGAATTCAGGGATTTTTGCAAACGTATTTAAAAAAAATTTAAGCAAGTGACAGATCCTCTTTAAATCTGCCATTATATAACCTATTTTCACAGCAGCTTTGCGATATGGCTCACGAAGGGGAGTCCCAAAAAGGCTTTTTTTTTTAACTTAAGTTTCTTCTGTGATTTTTCCAAAAGAGGCAATTTAAACGGAATCTGTCACCCCATTTTTCGTATGTAAGGCCTCATTCACACGTCAGTATTTTTTATCATTATTTCATCAGTATTTGTAAACCAAAGCCAGAAGTGGAACTTACAGAGACAAACTATAATTAGAAAATTGACATCTCTTTTGTGTTTTGGAGAGACTCCTGGTTTTGGCACACAAATACTGATGAAATACTGATCAAAAATACTGATCTGTGAATTAGGCCTAAGCTGCAGCCACCACCATCAGGGGCGTGTTGAGGGCAGAGCAGAGTACTGCAGTGCGCAGGCGCCGGACCTCTCTGACCTTTCCCGGCGCCTGCACACTGCAGTACTTTGCTCTGCCCTCAACAGGGCAAATAAAGTACGCCTGCGCAAGAGTGCGTCAGAAGCAAGGAGGAGCACGTCATCGCTGGAAGATGGGAGGCGCCGGACCCAGACCTGCGACAGCCATCGGACCAGGACCGCATCGGACCGCCCCCTGGGTGAGTATAATATAACTCGTTTTTCTACACTTTCAGGTTGCATCAGGGGCTTATATATAGCATTACAGAATCCTGTAGATAAGCCCCTGATGGCGGTGGCTGCAGCTTATATACGAAAAATGGGCTGACAGATTCCCTTTAAGTTACATCACAGATTTCGATAATTACAGTCCACCTAGTATGCTTGCTTTGTTACATACAACGACTGAACAATGCGGCAGGCCGCTGTCTCCGGGTCAGATCGACTTGGTTCTTTTCAGTGACAGCAAGGTCAGGCCATTGTAATCAGTTCCCAGAAATGGACGTGCAGAGTCAAGAGCAAACAAAGCAGCATTGTACTTTTCTAGTGCCAACGCCCCTTTGTGAGGAACATATATTTACTGGTAATTTAGGTGGTAATGTGCTTTGATGTATGGTCATCATCACCTCCCTGGCTGCTCTAAGATTTTCTACCGTCTTCCTAAGGAAGAATCTAGGTCACAGAGACCGCAGCTTCGATTTACTGCACCGATCACATCAGCCCTCGTAACACGAAAACACTTACCTTCTCATCCCAGGGCACAGGGGTGTCCGTGAGGTTCACCTGTTCTAGGCTCGGATGCATTCGCTGGCTTCTCTTCCATCCAAGGGCATCCATCTGTAGTAAGGAGCAAAGTGTTAGAACGTCTTCAGCACTCAACGGCTGACAATCCCATTCAGGAGAGCATCCTCGTATTGCTCACCGTAGGCAGTTCCTCGCTAGAGTCTCCAGCTTGCGAGTGAGGAGGAGAGGCCTGGACCTTCCCCGTTTTTCGGACAGCATCAGTTCCTTCAGGTTTTTCTACATCTGGTCATAAAATGGAAAATTACAGTAAGACAAAACTAAATACAACTAAGGGAATGTTCATACCGCATATCTGGACGTGGATCGAGAAAAATAAAAAAAATGTTGCTTTTATTGATTTTTTTTTCTCCCCATACAGAACAGAAAAAATCATTACTTTGTGCACTCTGTTTTCCCATTGAAATCAATAGGAGCCTTATTCAAAGCTTTTTTTTATGTCCTGCTCCAAAATCCACATCAGTAGGAACAGACAATGACCGCTCTGTTTCGCCTGGGCACGCTCACAGTAATGCACCAATATATTGCTGACCTCAGGGTGCAGAACATTACACCGAGGCGGTACAATCATTAATGAACTATTTAAAGAGATACTCTGGGTGGAGGGTCACTTTGCACATTTTGTTAAGGGCAAAAAAGTTCTTGCCAGTCCTATTTGTATACTTTAAGGGGTTGTCCGACCTTAGGGCACAAGTATGCAGTCACGCTATGTGACTGCAGACTTGTGAATCCTCACAGCGTGCACAATGTGTGCTGTGAGGATTCTCCGATGCCGGAATCGGTGGGTGCATGACCACAAGTATGTGATTTGTCTACATGCGGCCACATGCCTACTAGAGATGTGCAGCCTCACTCAATGTAAGTGGATTGCCCTAGTCCGGAGTCTAGTTGGAATGTGACTAAGTAAGCAAACCGTGTATTTGAGTTCACATGATCGCCCAGAAAATCCTCACAATGCACGTGCTGTGTGGATTTTCAAATATCCAGTCGCATAGACTGATTGCATACATGTACGCTAGGGCCGGACAACTCCTTTAAGTTATACAGCGCTGGCTGCTAAAAATTGCTAGTACGATCCCAGCATCTGATTGGACATATAACGATTCCCATTAAATACTTGTGATTTGTTGGCGCTTTGCAGCATTTCCGATCAGTGCTGGTGAGACTGGAGATCAGGCCATAGAACATCTCCTCATGTACCTGAAATTAACAGGGTCTGATCCCACCAATTTGGCCAGCACTGGCCAACCTTCTTATACAAGCATGGTGGGGCTCCCAACTCTCCCCCGACAATGATGCAGAAGGAAAGAAGAATCAAACACAATGAATTACATCACTATGCCCCAACGTTTTGTTTCGGCAGCAGACAAGCCACCATCACTCTTCCCATGGTCGGCAAGTATACGGAGGGGATGGGAGCCGAGGCTGCCGGCAGACGGCTGTGTAAGTGCTCGGCCAGCTTTAGATATGCCCTCAAACTACAGTTTATGTCACAGCAGAGCTCGGGGTTTAAAGAACCGTAGGGGACATACTGCATGGTCTTGTGTTACTAAAATGATGGCTGCGTGCAGTGAATTGTGACCAAAACATCTAAAACACAAGTTATCATTCCTAGTTGTCATTTATATGGCGCCAACACATTCTGCAGCATTGCACGGAGATTGTCATTGCTCACATTGGACCCTCTCCCCCCAAGGGACACACTAAATTCCAAATAGGCCCTTAGTATTAGCGTGACCTTGGGGGTGTGAGGAAACCCATGCAAATACCGGGAAAAGGGACAAAATTGTGGAGTGGCACTTGCTGGCAACATGGCCTCTGGGCCTGGGAACCTCCATTGCCCTACAGATTTCTAGATTTACATCTCCTGGAGTAGACCCCTAACATATCTCATTAATCTTATACAAGCTTAAAGGGGCATCCACTCCTTAGCGCCTTCTCAATTAGTAAATCACCCCCAGTGTAAATTAAAATCAGCCTATATTCCCCCCAGTGCTGTTCCATTGCTGCTGGGGCTCGCATATTATTATGTCACGTCAGCCCTGCAGACATTCAGCAGCCACTTCATTTCCATTTCCTGTGGACATAATCAACATTCAGAAGACGCGATGGATGTGCGTTACGTCGAGTAAATCGATCAATTAGCAGCCGCTGATTATTATGTCATGTGAACCCTGCAGCCAATGTCACGGTAGCCCTGGCATCACTGGAGAAGGTCCGACGGAGAGTACAGGCGGTTTTCATTTTAGATGGTGGTATACAGTAATTGAGAAGGGGTAGTCCGAGAAGTGGATAATCCCTTTAAAGGGAATCTGTCACCAGGTTTTTGCTACCTCACCTTAGAGCAGCATGACGAACAGGCAGAGACCTTTGTTCTGGTTTCACTCACTGGGCTGCTAGCTGCAGTTTTAATAGAATCCCCTGTTTTCTCTGCTGCAGTTCAACCAGTTCTGTGAATGCTGAGCTCTGTATAGCTCCGCCCACACCACCGATTGGCAGCTTTCTGCCTAAGCACAGTGTACACAGAAAGCTGCCAATCAGTGGTGGGGGTTATACAGAGCTCATGAGTATGGAGGACTACATGGCAGCTGGTTTGCTACTCATCACGTGATAAAATGAGAGTGATTCTATGAAAACTACAGCAAGAAGTCCAGTAAGTGACACATTGCTGAAATCAGGGTCTCTGCCCCTACTTCACGTAGCTCTCAGATTAGGTGGCAAAAACCTGGTGACAGATTTACTTAAAAAAATGTTTCTTTCAAGAACTAGAAAATCTCTTAAAAAGGAGTCACATTTTGGGGAAAATAAACAGGATTAAACTGGGGTTGTATATGGCGTCTGCACTGCCCTTCTATTGTGCATTTAGAGGTAACACGGAGATCATTGCTCACAGCCAACATAACTTATAATGGTGCGAGACAGACAGGTTTGTGCAGTGATTAGGTGCATGAAGCCGAACAGATTTATCTGCAGATCATAGATCAAATCTAGAGGTCTCCATTGAGATTTGCTGACAGCTTGAAGTCCAGGGTGGTGAAATACAGGATTAATGCAAGACTGTCTGCAGAAAATGACCATTTAAACCAAGCATTGGTGCACCCTTGGTGTGGCCAAGCAGATCAGTGCACCTGCCCACATTCTTGATTTCCATCTAACTACACTTTTCTGGCTGTTAAGTTAGTGCTGTCAATGAAGGAAGAAATTGGGATAGAGATAAATGGAAAACAAGTAGGTAAGAAGGTGCACTAAGCTGTTGGCTACACCAAGGGTGCACGTGCTTGGTTTGAACAGTCATTTTGTACTCACAGACTCCCTTTAAAGCATAACTGACATTTAAAAAAAAAAAAAAGACCTTAAGATGTGAAGTTTTGAGCATTGGAGGTCTGGGTGCTCAGGTCCCCGATAATAACGAAAATAAAGGGGCAGCAGAACAAAGCATTATGGCTCATGAAAATTTGGGGACAAGCTCAGTTGAGCACTTTTGCATCCTTCCTTTTAGTGATCCATTGATGACATTGCAGGGTACGTTCCCATGTACAAATTTTCTACCCGGGATTTTGTAGAAAATAGTTTTCAAAGTCTGCAATAAAATATGGACGGTTGCAGACAGAATAGTAAAATCCATAAGACGACATGAAGATTTAGGTCAATTTAATCTGAGTATTTTTTCTTTCAGTGTAAAAACTCATCAAGTCTACTGCGCCTGTAACACAATGGCAACCACAAATCCAGGGAGACAATCTGCAGGATATATATATAGCCATCCTGGATTTACTAGCAAGCAACATATAATTTCTATGGCCAATTTAAGACAGTAATGTTTTCCAGAGTTTTTCCAACACATGACTAGGTAACAAAACCCGAGACCGAAGCTCTCAACCACGAATAGCAAGAATCACAGCTTCAGCGTTTCATAGAAAACATACTGTGAAGATCAGAACGGGGACCATGACTGGAGACGAGACTCGCCCGGCACTGCCCCTGGCCGCTCTTCCCAGCGCCGTTTCAGATGATTGACGGTTCTCTTATTGTTATACAGCACTTCATCAAGATAACAGCGCTGCAGCCAATCAGTGAGATCAACAGCTGTGAGTGGCCTGTGCCGTCAACTTGGGCAGAACCGCTGAGCTCAGCATTATCAACAGGACATCAGCACGTCTGCTGCAAAAAAAAAAATCAGACTCCAGGAGCAGCGGCAAACACTCAGCGCTGGACCTGGGGAGGGTGAGAACAGAAGACTTTTTTTTTTTTTTTTTTAAATAAACAAACTGCAGCTGGGGCACAGAGCTTTTCTGACACTGGAAATACATTTCCATAACAGTGTTCTAGGATACTACAATGTTCAGAAATATTATACAGCGAAACGACTCTTAAAGGGGTTATCCACTACTTAAGAGATTTAGAAGGGGTTGCCCATGTCTTCCCCCCAGTAAAATAAGAACACTTATACTAACCTCCAATGCAAGCGCTGTTCCAGAAGTGTAGGCACTAGATCTCCCGGAGATGGCGTGACATTATTATGTCATGCGAGCCCTGCAGCCAATCAGTGCTGGCCTCACTCTGGTCTCCTATGGATGTATCAAACATCGAAAGGAAATGTGAGAGCAGCCACATCTCCCACTATCTCCGGACGTCAACTGCGTCTGTGGTAAAGAAGGAGAGTGATTGGCTGCAGTGATCATGTGACATAACAGAGTAATGTGATCTCCAGGAAAGCCATTGCAGTCACCGCTGGAACAGCACCCACATTGCTGGAACAGCGTTGGCACTGGAGGCGAGTATAAGGCCGGAGTCACACACAACCACAAAAAATCGGTCCGTTTTAGACGGTCGACAATCGGATCAAAATAAAAACATCACACATCCTTCTGGCATCCGATTTTCCTTCAAAGATGCGATTTAATCGCATGTGTGTGTACCTTGTAACATCCGATTTTCATCCGACTTGCGAGATTTTCTCGCAGGCTTGCAAAACTGACATATAATGGATCCAAAAGAATAGTATTTAAATGCCAAAAGAATAGATATATACACATAGAGCACATATATATATATATATATATATATATATATATATATATGTCATTGTGACATATATATATACATATATTTATAATTCTTACACTTCTACATACTGTTATAGCCGCTAATTCAATTGCCGGCTTCAGTGAAATCACAGAAGCCGACATGAAATGATACATTGTTTACACATTTAACCATGTAATTTCATGTATTTTTATATATGTTTGAAACATACAATTACATGAGTATATGTGTGCTAAATTTCAGACATGTAGGGGTTAATTAAAGGTGTAAATTCGTTGAAAAAAAATGCGTGGGCTCCCGCTGTATTTTCTCCACCAGACAGACAAAGCAAGCGAGTGGGGGCAGATAATAATAGCCTAGGGAGGGTACATTTTTTTTGTGCCCCCCCTGGCTACTAACATCTGCCCCCAGACACCCCAGAAAGGGCAAATCTATAATTAGATTCGCCCTTTCTGGCACTTTGCCCGTCTATTCCCATTGCCCTGTAGCGGTGGCGAATGGGTTAATAATCTGACGTTATTGTCACCTTAGTATTGAAAGGTGACCTTAAGGCAGGTTAATAATTGATAGCTGTCAATTAGACAACTATCAATTATTAATCCTATTGTATGAAAGAAAAATCAAACACACACAGTTTAATAAAAAATAAGTTTAATTAAATAATCACACAGTTTTTGACCATATTTTATTTTCCTGCTAAAACCATTTCCTGTAATAAAAATAAAATAAAAAAGCAAAATTATACTTACCAATCCGATGTACAGTCAGGTCCCACGGTGTAATCCATCAGAAAGGGTTAACAGGTTACAGGTCGCAGAGAGCTAATAATGCTGTCTCAGACCTGTATTCCCCTGAATGAATAAGTTCCTCTCCCAGCGAAAGTAGAGGAATAGATTCATGAATGGAGCTTAATTGATTTATTGCCAATTTAACTTTAGTGACCTGACCTAAAGGGAAAGTGGACACAATCAATTAAGCTTCATTCATGAAACACATCCTCTCCTGTCGCCAGGAGAGGAACTTATTCATTCATGAGCTTTGAGCTGAGCATGCAGGATTACTTGCACAGCTTGGCTCAAAGCTAGTTAACCCTTTGTGAAGGATTACAGCGTGGGACGTGACAGATCAGCGGAATAGGTAAGAATAATGTTGTTTTATTTTTTTTTATTTATTTTAGGAGATCAATGGCTTCGCACGGATTAAGTGTAAAATAAAATATGGTCAAAAAAAGGTGTTTTTATTTCATTAAAATAATTTTTAATTAATGTGTCTGTGTTTTTTTAATTTACTACAATAGGATTAATAATTGATAGTTGTCTAATTGACAGCTCTCAATTATTAACCTACCTTAAGGTCACCTTTCAATACTAAGGTGACATTAAGGTGAGATTAACCCATTCGCCACCGCTACAGGGCAATGGGAATAGACGGGCAAAGTGCCAGAAAGGGCGAATCTAATTATAGATTTGCCCTTTCTGGGGTGTCTGGGGGCAGATGTTAGTAGCCAGGGGGGGCACAAAAAAAATGTACCCTCCCTAGGCTATTATTATCTGCCCCCACTCGCTTGCTTTGTCTGTCTGGTGGAGAAAATACAGCGGGAGCCCACGCATTTTTTTTCAACGAATTTACACCTTTAATTAACCCCTACATGTCTGAAATTTAGCACACATATACTCATGTAATTGTATGTTTCAAACATATATAAAAAAACATGAAATTACATGGTTAAATGTGTGTAAACAATGTATCATTGCATGTCGGCTTCTGTGATTTCACTGAAGCCGGCAATTGAATTAGCGGCTATTACAGTATGTAGAAGTGTAACAACTATAAATATATGTATATATATATATGTCACAATGACATATATATAATATATATATATATATATATATATATATATATATATGTGGATTCTATGTGTGGATATGTATTGATTCGATTCTTTATTAAAGCTGTCAGTGTGCTTTTACAGTATAGGCAGGGATGAATTGCCGGCTTTTCTAAAGGACACTGATGCGATTTAATCGCAAGTCACACAGTGTGGTCCGTTTGTAATCCGATTTTTCATCGCTCCCATAGACTTGCATTGGCGATTGTCGACAGACAATCGGTGACAATCGCAGCATGCTGCGATTGTACACGGACGTTTAAAACGGACCACAAAAAATCGGATACTGGGAGCTGCTCCATAGATTAACATAGGTCCGACTGCAATGCGATATTTCATCGCATTGCAGTCGTCCGATTTTGTCGCCAGTGTGACTCCGGCCTTAGTGTTATTATTTTACCGAGGGGAGGAAATACAAGGATTCAGAAGCGGCTGTCCAAGTAGTGGATAACCCCTTAAAGTAAGATTGTTTGCAACTTTAAGCAATAGTCCACATGCAGTGATCTTATTCATAAACCTAGGATGCACTCAATGCTATGTAGATATAATGGTCAGATGAGGAAATTAAAGTTCTAAACTGCAGCTACTGTGACACGACTGCAAATAAAGTAGTCACATCCAGTGACAATACACGTCGTGCACAGTGGGAGAACATGCGCAAGATACTTAGAGGTTTTATAAATGGATGCCAAGCTTCACTTTATGACCCACTACACCTCAGTACATAAAATGTATCAATATAACAATATTCATAAAGCACATATTATGTGTCCAGGTTGGGGACATAGGTACAGAGTCCTCTCATATATAATATTAAAGGACCATATATAGTCACAAGGTAAAGTGCTCCTAAAATAATGACCATAAAAGAAGAACTAAACAATCCGAGTAGACACAAACCACCAATAAAATTAAAAGATTAATATACCATTACCATTAAATACATACTGGTCATAGGAGGAAATAGTTGGGGGAACATCAAAATCCAAGCATCATATGCAACACCCAGCAAAACACCTTACAAGCAGTGCTGTGGAGTCAGAGTCCTAATATATAAAGCACATTGGGTACAGAAGTACAATGCAGGGTATGCTGTAAGCTTTTTCATAAGAATTTGGGAAAGTTATGAAATGTCCTATAAATGTCTGTTCTGTTCCTGATCTAAGGATCTGGGCTGTTAGTGGACATGAATCTGTGCTGCACTTTATGGACATGCTCAGTAGTGACCAGTGCTGTGGGGTCATAGATGAGATGAATCTGTGCTGCTCTTTATGTACATGCTCAGTAGTGACCAGTGCTGTGGGGTCATAGATGAGATGAATCTGTGTTGCACTTTATGTACATGCTCAGTAGTGACCAGTGCTGTGGAGTCGTAGATGAGATGAATCTGTGCTGCACTTTATGTACATGCTCAGTATTGACCAGTGCTGTGGGGTCGTAGATGAGATGAATCTGCGCTGCACTTTATATACATGCTCAGTAGTGATCAGTGCTGTGGAGTCGTAGATGAGATGAATCTGTGCTGCACTTTATGTACATGTTCAGTAGTGACCAGTGCTGTGGAGTCATAGATGAGATGAATCTGTGCTGCACTTTATGTACATGCTCAGTAGTGATCAGTGCTGTGGAGTCGTAGATGAGATGAATCTGTGCTGCACTTTATGTACATGCTCAGTAGTGACCAGTGCTGTGGAGTCGTAGATGAGATGAATCTGTGCTGCACTTTATGTACATGCTCAGTAGTGACCAGTGCTGTGGGGTCGTAGATGAGATGAATCTGTGCTGCACTTTATGTACATGCTCAGTAGTGACCAGTGCTGTGGAGTCGTAGATGAGATGAATCTGCGCTGCACTTTATGTACATGCTCAGTAGTGACCAGTGCTGTGGGGTCGTAGATAAGATGAATCTGCGCTGCACTTTATGTACATGCTCAGTAGTGACCAGTGCTGTTGGGTCGTAGATGAGATGAATCTGCGCTGCACTTTATGTACATGCTCAGTAGTGACCAGTGCTGTGGGGTTGTAGATGAGATGAATCTGCGCTGCACTTTGTGTACATGCTCAGTAGTGACCAGTGCTGTGGGGTCGTAGATGAGATGAATCTGCGCTGCACTTTATGTACATGCTCAGTAGTGACAAATGCTGTGGGGTCGTAGATGAGATGAATCTGTGCTGCACTTTGTGTACATGCTCAGTAGTGACCAGTGCTGTGGGGTCGTAGATAAGATGAATCTACGCTGCACTTTATATACATGCTCAGTAGTGATCAGTGCTGTGGAGTCGTAGATGAGATGAATCTGTGCTGCACTTTATGTACATGCTCAGTAGTGACCAGTGCTGTGGAGTCGTAGATGAGATGAATCTGCGCTGCACTTTATGTACATGCTCAGTAGTGACCAGTGCTGTGGGGTCGTAGATGAGATGAATCTGCGCTGCACTTTATATACATGCTCAGTAGTGACCAGTGCTGTGGGGTCGTAGATGAGATGAATCTGTGCTGCACTTTATGCACATGCTCAGTAGTGACCAGTGCTGTGGGGTTGTAGATGAGATGAATCTGCGCTGCACTTTATGTACATGCTCAGTAGTGACCAGTGCTGTGGGGTCGTAGATGAAATGAATCTGCACTGCACTTTATGTACATGCTCAGTAGTGACAAATGCTGTGGGGTCGTAGATTAGATGAATCTGTGCTGCACTTTGTGTACATGCTCAGTAGTGACCAGTGCTGTGGAGTCGTAGATGAGATGAATTTGTGCTGCACTTTATATACATGCTCAGTAGTGACCAGTGCTGTGGAGTCGTAGATGAGATGAATCTGCGCTGCCCTTTATGTACATGCTCAGTAGTGACCAGTGCTGTGGGGTTGTAGATGAGATGAATCTGTGCTGCACTTTATGTACATGCTCAGTAGTGACCAGTGCTGTGGGGTTGTAGATGAATCTATGCTGCAATTTATGTACATGCTCAGTAGTGACCAGTGCTGTGGAGTTGTAGATGAGATGAATGTGTGCTGCACTTTATGCACATGATCAATAGTGACCAGTGCTGTGGGGTCGTAGATGAGATGAATCTGTGCTGCACTTTATGTACATGCTCAGTAGTGACCAGTGCTGTGGAGTCGTAGATGAGATGAATCTGTGCTGCACTTTATGTACATGCTCAGTAGTGACCAGTGCTGTGGAGTCGTAGATGAGATGAATCTGTGCTGCACTTTATGCACATGATCAGTAGTGACCAGTGCTGTGGGGTTGTAGATGAGATGAATCTGCGCTGCACTTTATGTACATGCTCAGTAGTGACCAGTGTTATGATTTGGTAGCTGAGGAGAGCAAGCAAAAAAGGAAATACACCAGAGAGGTTGGAATCTATGGGATTGCAGTAACCTGACTAACCACCACAACTAAAGGCAGCCGTGGAGCATACCTACGTTGGTCCTAGACGCCTCGTCGCAGCCTGAGAAGCTAACTACACCTAAAGACAGAAAGAGGAAAACTATCTGCCCCGGAGCAGATCCCCAAAGAACATAGAAAGCCCCCAAACATGTAATGGCGGTTAGACAAGAAGAAATACAGACACAGATAGAAAATAGTATGAACAAACGCTGGGGCCCAAACTTCCTAAATAGAAAAGGATAGGAAGGACACTTACTGCAACCCCAAAAAACCCTGAAAAGTACCAACTCTACTAATTACAAAAACACCTGAGATCACACGATCTCTACCACCTAAATTAGTTCTCTGGTGTAACAAAAACTAAACAGCAGCCACTGAAAAACTGGAAAAGGCAAATGAACAAACAACAGTGGCTGAACTAAACTGAGAGGAGCACAAGCCCCCGGAGGGGACCCGGCAGACCCCCTCAGAAGTGCAGGACAAAATGCAAAAAGCAAGCACAAAAAACAAAAAGAAGAAAATGTCTTATCTGTTAGCAGAAGATGCAGGCACGAAACAGCAGGCTACAAAGTGAACAGGAATCAAAGATGAGACCAGAACAATTGATCACCGGCAATCCTGATGGGAGGGAACCTCTCTTATATAAGACCAGTCAGTAACACCTGATCGCCAATCTTCCCAATCTTCATTGGATAGTTCAGTACTGTTTGTAACCACCAGAGGGAGCTTCTGCTCAGAATTCATTTCTAGCACATTCACAACAGACCAGTGCTGTGGAGTCGTAGATGAGATGAATCTGTGCTGCACTTTATGCACATGCTCAGTAGTGACCAGTGCTGTGGGGTTGTAGATGAGATGAATCTGCGCTGCACTTTATGTACATGATCAGTAGTGACCAGTGCTGTGGGGTCAGATGAGATGAATCTGTGCTGCACTTTATGTACATGCTCAGTAGTGACCAGTGCTGTGGAGTCGTAGATGAGATGAATCTGTGCTGCACTTTATGCACATGCTCAGTAGTGACCAGTGCTGTGGGGTCAGATGAGATGAATCTGTGCTGCACTTTATGTACATGCTCAGTAGTGACCAGTGCTGTGGGGTCGTAGATGAGATGACTCTGTGCTGCACTTTATGCACATGCTCAGTAGTGACCAGTGCTGTGGGGTCATAGATGAGATGATTCTGTGCTGCACTTTATGCACATGCTCAGTAGTGACCAGTGCTGTGGAGTCAGATTTTGGGCTTACCGACTCCACAGCACTGCTTATAAGACAGTACTTATGAAGAAATATTTCATTAGGACAGCCAAGTGACCAGGACCTAAGGTGAAATAGGCAGTTTAATGTAAAAAAAAATGTGTTTATCGATAGTGAAGGAGGATAAGATGAGCCCGCCACGGTGCCCCGACGCACGTTTCGCATACTAGCTTTCTCAAGAGGAAGTGCCCATTTTTTTTTTACATTAAACTGCCTATTTCACCTTAGGTCTTGGTCACTTGGCTATCATAATGAAACGTTTCTTCATATGAACTGTCTTGTTAGGTTGTTTTGCTGGGTGTTGCATACCATACTTGATTTATAACGTTCTCTTATTTCCTCCTCCTCAGACCAGCGTGTACATAACGGTAATAAATTTAAAAAAATTCAATAAATGAATCTTTTACATTTTATTGGTGTTTTGTGGCTACTCCCATTTGTTTTGTTCTTCTTTTGTGAAAAAAAAATTAGAATGCAGTTTAGCTCTTGAGTAAGGAGAGAGTTAATGAAAGCATCCTAAACACATAAGCGGTCTCTTCCTGGCACTCCGAGAGACTGTGAGCGTGCCCAGACTAAATAGAGACTGCTCTGAATGGAAGTCTTTCATGGCAAACTGCTCAAGTCCCAGTATGGAAACCTAAACCAGGAGCCGTGAACCCAATCACTTGTAAAGGACGAGCAGCTAGTCGGAGAAGATCTCCCAGCACGGAGGAGTATATCAATGGCAGAATACTACCAGCTTCGGGAGGACTACAGAAAATGTCTCAGCACAGACAGACGGACCTGCATTTCTTTCCTTCGTTCTAAAGTAAAACATGTCACTACTCGCTGAGTAAAACCAAAACACCTCGAAGTGTAAACTGTCCTAAGAGTAACCCACAACCTTTCAGCAGAGCTGCAAGAAAGCGACTCAGACTCTGCTACTTCTCTACAAGCCTCGCTCTTATCTCATACATAGAAAATAAAATAATAAATCTCCATCATTGTGCTGGATCACATATTCATCAGACTTTGGTCCGTTGTCTCCATTTTTATCATGAGTCATTTTCTGAAATGCTGAAAAAAAGAAATTGGCGAAGATTCTCCTATCCATCAGGCTCTGTTCACACGCAGCACTTTTGCAGAATTTTTTCTTTTTGCCACCAAAACCTATTCTCTTGACAGTAAATAAGTTGCATTCAAAACACATTCTTGCAGAATTTTTGGGGTACATTTTTTGCTTTCGCTTCAGTGCATGTTCTAATAAGGTAAGTTTTATTCATCAAAAATGCAGCAACATTTGTTTTGTTTTTTTGCAGCGTTTTTTCCACTTTCCATGGGTGAAAAAAATGTCACAAATACTGAGAAGAAATGAAACGCTGCAATTTTCTAATCAGTCAGGGAAAAAAAAAAAAACATGAGATTTCTGAAATATCGGAGATTTTGCTGGTACACTAACAAGAAGCTTTTAAAAAAAACGCTGTGTGTGAACATAGCCTTGGAATATTAAGTACGGACAGAACACAGGTTGTATATGGATGCTCAGAAACTTCCGGGGGTAATTTTGATTTGGATCAAAAAATGGAAACATTTCCGCGATTCCTTTACAGACACGGTACGCAAAAAAAAAACATTGACATGTGAACTGCTCCATAGTTTATGCAGAAAATGATATGTTCAAGAAAATAAAAGGATCGTTTTTCCATTCATTAGTTTGGGTGAAATCTGCAGCAAAAACGCTGAAGGAATTGAGATGCGGCAGACTTAAATCTGCAGGGAAAAAAAAGCACCGTGTGGATGAGACTTTAGGGGTCTCAATCACTTTGCTGGTCTTAGGAAATCCTTCAGTTTTTGCGACAAATCTGGGCAGAAAAAAAAATGCAAAAAAAAACGAGAATTGCAATGTGTGCACAGACTCTAAAGATTTTTGACTATTGGAAGTGTCTTGGAATATAATATTTACGACACATGCAATGAATAGAGTCGATTACCACCAAGTGCTTGTTTTTTTGCCCTATTTTAAATACTGACCCAGTAAAGGGCAAACCGTAAAGACGCAGCAAATAGACCGCACTGTCCCTTGTTCAATGCAAATGTGCAATTAGTCTGAGCCACGGAAATGCAGCCACATGACTGTATGAACAAAAAAGAACTGCCTTCAAAGCTAGTCCGCAGTCATGGATGTAGCTGATAATTAGCAAACATTTACCTTTAACCATTTCAATTCAGTTGTATTTGTCCCCATGGCCACAAATTTGTACTGCAGCAATCCCATAACTCAACTGGACGTGCCTTTTAGGGCTGTTCATCCTGATCCTCCTAGTTCGTGAACTAGGAATGTCAACTCATGGTGTGGGAAGAATATACGCAGTTATGGGCTGTGGGAGCATTGCATTGGCTGACTTAGGGTATGGGGACACGATCAAAATTTCTGCATCTCTTGGCAGGAAAAACGCAGCTGCAAAAAAACGTGTGTTTTTGGTGCATTTTTGCCTGATTTTGAGTGAACAATGAAAAACGCAGGGCAAAAAAAAATGCACAGAGAATTGACATTAAGCAGATTATTTTCTGCGCCAAGTCAAAAACACTCAACATGTGCGTGACACTTCACGGTTCTCATTCACTTTGGTGGCATCAGGTTTTGCACCAAATCTGCAACGTGTGCACATACCCTTAGTATCTTACTTGTGTAGGAAACCAAGATACCTTAGAAATGGAATATTTGCACCCTTCACATACAAGGGCACACAGGGATTTTCATTTTTATTAAAAAACATAATCCACTGCAGGACAAGATAGAAGGTATACAGAAGCTTCTGCACACAGAGCAGAGTCATTGTACTTATCTGTGTATGAAGAGCACAGTGTACAGGTCAGGGGGATCAGATCTCCTGTGACTAATCACTTTCATATAAAACCACATCACCGCACCCAGCGCCGCCTGCTACAATCCAGTCGTACGTGCACAGTACGGCAGGTCTTTCCTGGGCACACACATCCCTCTGTCAGTGAGGGGATCCCACAGCTTCACCTCCTCCCTGCTGCTCCTCTCCTGCCAGCTGGAAGAACCATGCTTGATTCACAGGAACAGCAAAGGGAGGAGAACGACGGGTCTCGCCAAGTGAATACTGAGTTATAACAAGCCACTGAGAGCCCTAATTACAGGGCTCCTCCCATCAACAATGACTGAGGCCAAAAGTAGCCAAAATCCCAATCTCTCATTTTTTCCAAGTGGAGATCCTCTCAAGATACAGCGGCCTGCTTGCTACGCATAGCATCTCTGCAAAGCTGCCATATATTGGTGTTATTTCATATTACACGTGTTGCAGAGCTGACGTAGTATCACGGAGTGCTGGATGAGGTTTACACGTGAAAGTCTGATGCAATACACATTCGGCTCAGCTACATCCGCACGCACGTTTCTGAAGTATCTGCTCTTTTGTTGCAAAGGAATATCTGAGTATTAGGAGTTAAAATCTGGTTTAATAAAAAATAAAAAGAACAAAAATATGACAATGAGTTGTAATATGGGAACCCAATGCAGGAAAGATGTCAGGGTATCGGGGACACAGGCGCAGTAAAAAAAAATAAAATACCTTTGCTGTAGACGAATGGCAGCCGAAGAGCTTTGCCCTGCCGTGCGAGACTGATGTGTAGGTAGGTGACCCAGACAGCTGAGGTTAGTAGCACCAATAAGAGCAGCAGTTTAAATTGCCTGCGGATCTTCTTCACTGGCAACCAAGGCATCCTGCCGGCACCATCACCAGGCGCAGCGGTGGGGCCGCGGGCTGGCCTCCCTCACACACTTTCAGAGCACATCAAGCCAAAGGGGGGATGTCTGTCAGTGAAAGTGGAGAAATGCAGTCAGGCGGCATATGGTTTTCATGTTTAAGAAGAATGTATCACTTAACTGTAAATATTGATCTTACACTGAAAACAAAGAAACAAAGTAACAATGCACACAACATAAAACAAAACAGGTGTACTGGATGTGGCACATCTCTTCTGTGGGTGGCACTTGTTGCACTCTTTTCTTCAGGAACTCAAGTCCATGGCCAGGCTACTTCCATAGGACGAGGCTAACGTTACTGGCCAGGAATTGGTTAGAAATATTAACCCCTTCATGACCTGTGACACAGCGTATGTGTCATGAAAGGATCGCGTTCCTGCGGGTCGGGTGACCGGGGTCACTGAAAGGTCACCCAACACGCAGGCACAAGACCCTTTGTGCTTCACCACAGGGGGCTTGGCTTAACCCCTACGTGGCTACGATCGCTCTGATTGGCTGTTAAAAGTGAAACAGTGCTCCCTTTATTCCGAGCCCCGACGTGTGCCCAAACAGTGGTTTACCCCCACATATGGGATATCAGCGTACTCAGTAAAAATTGCACAACAACTTTGGGGGTCTAATTTCTCCTGTTACTCTTGGGAAAAAAAATTGGGGACTAAAAAAATGATTTTTGTGGAAAAAAAAATGATTTTTTATTTTCACAGCTCTGCATTATAAACTTCTGTGAAGAACTTGGAGATTCAAAGTGCTCACCACACATCTAGAGGAGTTCCTTGGGGGATCTAGTTTCCAAAATGGGGTCACTTGGGGGGGTTTCTACTGTTTAGGCACATTATGGGCTTTGCAAACGTAACATGACGCCCGCAGACCATTCCATCAAGTCGGCATTTCAAAACATAACTTCCCTTCCGAGCCCCAATGTGTGCCCATACAGTAGTTTTCTCCCATATATGGGGTACCAGTGTACTCAGGACAAACTGTACAACAACTTTTGGGGTCCAATTTCTCCTGTTACCCTTGTGAAAATAAAAAATTGTGGGTTAAAAAAATCAGTTTTTGAGGAAAAAAATGATTTTTTGGTTTTACAGCTTTGCATTATAAACTTCTGTGAAGCACGTGGGGGTTCAAGGTGCTCACCACACATCTGGATAAATTCCTTGGGGGGTCTAGTTTACAAAATGGGGTCACTTGTGGTTGGTTTCTACTGTTTGGGCACATCAGGGGCTCTGCAAACGTAACAAGATGCCCGCAGACCATTCCATCAAGTCGGCATTTCAAAGCGTCACTACATCCCTTCCGAGCACTGACGTGTGCCCAAACAGTGGTTATCCCCCACATATGGGGTACCAGCGTACTCAGGACAAACTGGACAACAACTTTTGGGGTCCAATTTCTCCTGTAACCATTGTGAAAATAAAAAATAGGGGGCTAAAAAAATCATTTTTTGAGAAAAAAAATGTTTTTTTTTTATTTTCAAGGCTGTGCGTTATAAACTTCTGTATAGCACTTGGGGGTTCAAAGTGCTCACTGTGCATCTAAATAAGTTCCTTAGGGGGTCTTGTTTCCAAAATGGGGTCATTTGTGGGGGAGCTCCAAAGTTTAGGCACACAGGGGCTCTCCAAACACGACATGGTGTCCGCTAACGATTGGAGATAATTTTCCATTAAAGTCAAATGGCGCTCCTTCCCTTCTGAGCCCTGCTGTGCACCCAAACAGTGGTTCCCCCCTCATATGGGACACCAGCGTACTCAGGAAAACCTGGACAACAACTTTTGTGGTCCAATTTATCCTGTTACCCTTGGGAAAATAAAAAAATAGGCTAAAAAATCATTTTTGAGAAACAAAAATGACTTATTTTCACTGATCTGCGGTTATAAACTTCTGTGAAGCACTTGGGGGTTCAAAGTGCCCCCTACACATCTAGATAAGCTCCTTAGGGGGTCTAGTTTCCAAAATGGGGTCACTTGTGGGGGTTTCTACTGTTTAGGCATATCAGTGGCTCTGCAAACGTAACAAGATGCCCGCAGACCATTCCATCAAGTCTGCATTCCAAAAAGGCGCTCCTTCCCTTCTGAGCTCTCCCATGCGCCAAAACAGTGGTTCCCCCCCACATATGGGGTATTGGTGTACTCAGGACAAATTGCACAACAACTTTTGTGGTCCAATTTCTCCTGTTACCCTTGTGAAAATAAAAAATAGAGGGCTAAAAAATCATTTTTGAGGAAAAAAAATGATTTTTTTTTTATTTTCACTGCTCTGCGTTATAAACGTCTGTGAAGCACTTGGGGGTTCAGAGTGCTCACAACACATCTAGATAAGTTCCATAAGAGGTCTAGTTTCCAAAATAGTGTCACATGTGGGTTTTTTTCATTGTTTAGGCACACAGGGGCTCTCCAAACTTGTCATTGTGTCCGCTAATGATTGGAGCTAATTTTCCATTCAAAAAGTCAAATGGCGCTCCTTCCCTTCTGAGCCCTGCCGTGCGCCCAAACAGTGGTTTATGACCACATATGAGGTATCTGTGTACTCAGGAGAAATTGCCCAACAAATTTTAGGATCCATTTTATCCTGTTGCCCATGCAAAAAATGAAAAAATTGATGCCAAAATAAAATTTTTGTTGGAAAAAATAAAATGTCCATTTTTCCTTCCACGCTGCTTTAGTTCCTGTGAAGCACCTGAAGGGTTAATAATCTTCTTGAATGTAGTTTTGAGTAGCTTGAGGGGTGCAGTTTTTATAATGGTGTCACTTTTTTATGTATTTTCTACCATATAGACCCCTCAAAGTGTCTTCAAATGTGAGGTTGTCCCTAAAAAAATGGTTTTGTAAATTTTGCTGTAAAAATGAGAAATCGTTGGTCAACTTTTAACCCTTATAACTTTCTAAAAAAAAAATTTTTGCTTCCAAAATTGTGCTGATGCAAAGAAGACAAGTGGGAAATTTTATTTATTAACTATTTTGTGTCACATAACTCTCTGGTTTAACAGAATAAAAATTCAAAATGTGAAAATTTGGAAATTTTCAAAATTTTCGACAAATTTCCATTTTTTCACAAATAAATGCTAAAATTATCGACCTAAATTTACCACTAACATGAAGCCCAATATGTCACAAAAAAACAATCTCAGAATCGCTAGGATCTGTTGAAGTGTTCCTGAGTTATTACCTCATAAAGGGACACTGGTCAGAATTTCAAAAAATGGCAAGGTCATGAAAGGGTTTATCGATCTAGTAGTCTGAATTCACAAGGAGCAGGCAAGGCATAAGAAAACTGTAAAGACCTCTGTGGGTCCCAGAACGGGACACTCTTAAGTGCTAATCTTCAGATCAGTATATTACACTCAGGATTCTGTCCACACTGAGGGTTTTTTCAGGACTTTTTGGAGTAAAGCAAAAGCTTCCAAAAAAAGGAACATAACGTGCAGCAACGTCAAAACGACAGTGCTGTGCACATTTTCCATCTTCTTTTCGGAAACCCTGAAACAGCTAGAAGACGTGATGCACTCACTCTAGGGTGGTTTACACTCGGAAGTTTAGAGTGAAAGACGCCACGTGGACAATGGCAGAGCCACCTCATGAAAACGACCGCCGGCATTTTCTGGAAAGAGTTTCGCCTGGGAAATCTTGAGGGCTGCGCTGGAATCGAAGTGGTGCCGTGGGCACATACCCAAAGTCTCTGTACACACAAAGTCTATATGAACAATTTGTGGAACAGAAACTCCAAGCTTATGGAGAAGTTTTGCATTTTTGAGGACAATTTGGAGATCTACTAAGTATCTGCTTCAAAACCTCCTAAAAAAAACTCTCAATGTGCACAAAGCCAAAGGGTGTGTTCACACTGAGTCATTTTGGAGCAGAGACTGTGTGGAAACTCCTCTTGGCATTTCCAGCCCAAAACTCACCACAAAAAGACTTTACCCCAAATCTATCAAAACTAGTTTGTTTGTTTTTTTAAACGCCTCCTGTTTTTTGGAAACTTTCTGTACCAAAAACAGAAAAAAACACACCCTTAAACAAGGAGGGAGTAATCCATTATTGAGTGCTCATATTAGGGCCACACCTGCGCTTTCTTTTATCAGTGCAGGACCCTCTGTACACAAATACCCAGGCCAACGCAGAGTGGCGACCCCCGGCAGTCATCACCCATGACGTATGCCCTAGCTGTCCCCCTCAGCTACACCATGGCTAATACAATATGATTGAATCTGTCTGAGAAATCCAGGAACCAGACATCTTCCTTTGGATACTAGTACTACAGAAAAATCAGCCACCGAGCCATAAGGAGAGTGAGATATGTATGTCTGGATATAGGCCCCGCGCGGCCGAAATGCTGATTTTTCCGTACTCTAAACTTACCAAAGAAGGATGTCAGGTGCCGGGGTTCCTGGATCTCTGTGTTGCACTGGACTCATCTATGGCAAGCACAATATAATCAGTCACTAGTCACGGCTTATTGGCCGGAGTGGGAGTTGGGGTCCGTATTCCGCTGAGGCACGGTGTAGAGGTCAGTCCTGGACACAATGGTCAGAATTTGCACGGATTGTAGGCTGAGCAGGAAAAGACTGTATCAATCTTAGGACAAATCCTTCCATCTCTGGCTACACAGTAAACAGAAGGTACCAGAGGCAGCCAGCCATCATCCTGAGAGGTGACACTCTCCAGACACAGTGAGGGGCAGGCTCTCCTCCCAGGACACATGCAGGGACAGACACCTTCCAGTCACACGAGAGACCCTCACATGACTCCCACTCACCCTGTCACACAAGTGATGCATTACTATCCACAGGCCCCACGTGAGGTCGCCCCCACCCCTCTCACCGAGCTCTCCTGGGGACGGTCACTCACTGGGTGTCCTTCACGCCCCTCTCCGCGCTCTTCACATGATTACATCCCATTCCACAGGTGTCTCAATGCCAGGGAGTCTCTTTTTTTGGTTCCTACCAGCGACTGTCTATTTTCCTTTGCATCCTCTCTTCACTCATTGGTAGCGGTCTCTCTATTCCCGTCAACCCAGAGAACTTCAACTCTTCTCGTCTCACTCCTCTCACGCAGGTTTCCTTTCCCAGCCTCAGCCCGAAGCCGTCTCTTTCCTCTGCTGCTGTCTCTCAGTCTCTCCCTGCTTCTCTCAGTCTCCTCTACAGAGCATCAACGCTGCGGCGCAACCAACCCTGGAACGGGACCACTCTGAACACTGGCATGCGCCATCCAATCAAACGCCTTCGATTTAGAAGCTGACCAATCGAATGCCTAGGCTAACGGGACCACAGAGAAGTAGGTTGCACCCGGCGTCCATCTCCACGCCAACGCGCGCACACCTTGCGGGCTAAACCATTCTGTATCCGGGGGTGTCCTGGGCAATATTGTTTTTTTAGATCTGTCGCTATCCGTACAATTTTCTCCAAAGCTTTTTCATTTTAATTTAAAAAATGATTTCTATTGAAATAACATAGGTTACAGTTAATGCAAGGGATTATTTGAGCTGAAGTCTAATAGACACAACAAAATATCCCCCTATGAGGCAGGATGGTAGGTTCCGAGTTGATGAGAGGAGCCTTTGTGGCTTGCAGTGATGCTAAGAGCTGATCCAGGATGCAGCATTGTGTACTTTGGAAATAAAAGCATCATTTATAGGGAATGTGGATGGAGAATGAGGGACTGGGTAGCGGGATTACATAATATCAGTGGATATATGTGTGACAGAAGAGTAGCAGTAGTAAAACACTGATATATATATATATATATATATATATATATATATAATATATATATATATATATATATGAGTGCAGAATAAGTAATTGGGAATGTGGGGAATTTACAGAAATAAGTCAGGACTGCAAGGTGTGACGTTAGCCCCACCCTGATGATTGCAATCTCACCCTGTAAGGGAACAACCTTCCTTTTTGAAGCAGATCTGGCACATGTGAACAGTTTTTGCTTTTATTTTATTCTCGCTCCCCCAAATATATTTTTTTTTTTAAATCTGCTATACAGTTCAAGAGATATGGGCCTTTTTATTTAGTGCAAATTTTTAAGAACTTTTCCAAGAGGGCGTGGCTTATAGGACAATAATGCAGCCTAAAGACACGCCCCAGAGGATCCTGTGAGCCACACCCCTTTAGTAAAGACTACAAAAATATCTCTGGAACCGTATGGTGGATTGAAAAAAAAAAAAAAAATGGCATACTCAGGAGAGCTGCAGCAACAAAATAAGAGCAAAATCTGCTGACTTTTGACTTGATTCTTGCAGTGGATATATCCCAGGCACCACTCTACTCCGTGCGTGTGATTCATCCACTGCAAGTGTCAGGTGCATGCTATAAGCTCCATAAGGTTGAAGCAATACAAAACTATCCAGATATCAGGAAACCGGACGTCCTACTTACAAGTTCATGTTTCGGTCACACAGAGCCTTTATGAAGCTATAAAAAATATTGCATATCTCTGATTTTTAATGGCTTGTTAAAGGCTCTGCGCAGCCGAAACGTTGCAAATTTTGCTCTACCAGTAAATTTGCTTTAAAGAGGACGTATGACGCCTGCATCACCTTTGACCTGGTGATGAATCCTTGTTAATATATTATTAGTGTCTCCTTTGGTGGACCCCACTGCCCCTATCCCTATGTAGTGATCAGGGGTTGTTACAACATGACGTTTGGCTAAGGCAGAATTGTTTATTTGAACAGTACTGTATTATATCAGTATGGGGAGATGCTCAATGATGCAACAAAATACAAAGTATGAAGTCGGCTGAGAGTCATTGAACCATTATATCACATATAATGCGAAGAGAGCTGCCTGATGATAAGGTCAGAGACTGTCACAAGACAATCAGCATATACAAACATAATCACAGAAGACGTGTGAAAGTCACAAAAAAAATATGTAGTATGTAAGATCTGCCGGAGGATTCGCCTTGTTGCAGATTTCAGCACATTGCGGCAAAATAAACTGTGTAAATTGGGACGTACAGAATCCACTATATTCAATACTAATGTATGAAGGATAACAAGAAAGGAAATGACACACACAAACCAAAGAGGTCCCACAGTACAGTAAGAAACTACTGTCCTTTAGTATAAGCCTGCAGCTGTTGTCACAGAATCTTCTGCATTGTATGGAATGCAACCTACATGGAGAGTAAAGAGCGACAGTCTTGTGGATTTCTTTCTTGCTTTGTACAATCTTTTAATTATATATTCTGCATCCTGATTGTATCACTTGACTTTGGCATTTTATTGCCCTATAAATAAAGTGCGGTGAAGTTGGAACAGAGGAAGAAATATAGATAGACACATGAGACTTATCCTGGGCCTGTTCCTGGTATATGTCCCTTATCCTGGGCCTGTTCCTGGTATAAGTCCCCTATCCTGTGCCTGTTCCTGGTATATGTCCCCTGTTCTGCTACTGTTCTTTAATGCATAGAAAAAAATAAACCATTAGGCCGGCGTCACACTGGCGACAGAATCGGACGACTGCAATGCGATGAAAAATCGCATTGCAGTCGGACCTATGTTGATCTATGGAGCAGCTCCCAGTATCAGATTTTTTGTGGTCCGTTTTAAACGTCCATGTACAATCGCAGCATGCTGCGATTGTCACCGATTGTCGGTCGACAATCGCCAATGCAAGTCTATGGAAGCGATGAAAAATCGGATTACAAACGGACCACACTGTGTGACTTGCGATGAAATCGCATCGGTGTCCTTTAGAAAAGCCGGCAATTCATCCCCGGCTATACTGTAAAATCACACTGACAGCTTTAATAAAGAATAGAAAGAATAGATATACACACATAGAATACATATATATATATATATATATATATATATATATATATATATATATATATGTAATTGTGACATGTATATATATATATATTTATATTTCCTAGACTTCTACATACTGTAATAGCCGCAAATTCAATTGCCGGCTTCTGTGAAATCACAGAAGCCGACATGAAATGATACATTGTTTCCACACAGTTAACCATGTCATTTCCTGTATTTTGATATTTGTTTAGAACTTACAATTACATGAGTGTATTTGTGCAAAATTTCAGACATGTAGGGGTTAATTAAAGGTGTAATTTCGTTGAAAAAAAATGCCTGGGCTCCCGCTGTATTTTCTCCACCAGACAGACAAAGCAAAGCGAGTGGGGGCAGATAATAACAGCCTAGGGAGGGTACATTTTTTGTGCCCCCCCTGGCTACTAACATCTGCCCCCAGACACCCCAGAAAGGGCAAATCTATAATTAGATTCGCCCTTTCTGGCACTTTGCCCGTCTATTCCCATTGCCCTGTAGCGGTGGCGAATGGGTTAATAATCTCACCTTACTGTCACCTTAGTATTGAAAGGTGACCTTAAGGCAGGTTAATAATTAAGAGCTGTCAATTAGACAACTATCAATTATTAATCCTATTGTATGAAAGAAAAATCAAACACACACAGTTTAATAAAAAATAAGTTTAATTAAATAATCACACAGTTTTTTACCATATTTTATTTTCCTGCTAAAACCATTTCCTGTAATAAAAATAAAATAAAAAAGCAAAATTATACTTACCAATCCGATGTACAGTCAGGTCCCACGCTGTAATCCATCAGAAAGGGTTAAGAGGTTACAGTTAGCAGGGAGATAATTCTGTCTCCTAGCTCTAACCCCATGAATGAATAAGTTCCTCTCCCAGCGAAAGTAGAGGAAGTGATTCATGAATGGAGCTTAATTGATTTATTGGCAATTTAACTTTAGTGACCTGACCTAAAGGGAAAGTGGACACAATCAATTAAGCTTCATTCATGAATCACATCCTCTCCTGTCGCCAGGAGAGGAACTTATTCATTCAGGAGCTTTGAGCTGAGCATGCAGGATTACTTGCACTGCTTGGCTCAAAGCTAGTTAACCCTTTGTGAAGGATTACAGCGTGGGACGTGACAGATCAGCGGAATAGGTAAGAATAATGTTTTTTTATTTTTTTATCTTTATTTTAGGAGATCAATGGCTTCGCACGGATTAAGTGTAAAATAAAATATGGTCAAAAAAATGTGTTTTTATTTCATTAAAATTAATTTTTATTAATGTGTCTGTGTTTTTTTAATTTACTTCAATAGGATTAATAATTGATAGTTGTCTAATTGACAGCTCTCAATTATTAACCTGCCTTAAGGTCACCTTTCAATACTAAGGTGACAGTAAGGTGAGATTATTAACCCATTCGCCACCGCTACAGGGCAATGGGAATAGACGGGCAAAGTGCCAGAAAGGGCAAATCTAATTATAGATTTGCCCTTTCTGGGGTGTCTGGGGGCAGATGTTAGTAGCCAGGGGGGCACAAAAAATGTACCCTCCCTAGGCTGTTATTATCTGCCCCCACTCGCTTTGCTTTGTCTGGTGGAGAAAATACAGCGGGAGCCCACGCATTTTTTTTTCAACGAAATTACACCTTTAATTAACCCCTACATGTCTGAAATTTTGCACAAATACACTCATGTAATTGTAAGTTCTAAACAAATATCAAAATACAGGAAATGACATGGTTAACTGTGTGGAAACAATGTATCATTTCATGTCGGCTTCTGTGATTTCACAGAAGCCGGCAATTGAATTAGCGGCTATAACAGTATGTAGAAGTCTAGGAACTATAAATATATGTATATGTACATGTCACAATGACATGTATATATATATATATATATATGTGTTCTATGTGTATATATCTATTCTTTTTTTTGTGATTGAAATACTATTCTTTTGGATCCATTATATGTCAGTTTTGCAAGCCTGCGAGAAAATCTCGCAAGTCGGATGAAAATCGGATGTTACAAGGTACACACACATGCGACTAAATCGCATCTTTGAAGGAAAATCGGATGCCAGAAGGATGTGTGATGTTTGCATTTTGATCCGACAATCGACCGTCTAAAACGGACCGATTTTTTGTCGTTGTGTGTGACGCCGGCCTTATACTCATGTCCCATCCGCTCCCCCGCCGCGTGGCGTCCTCTTCAGAAGCCGGCAGCTGACTTCAGCGTGCAAGCAATGGCAGAGCATGACGTCACTCCCTTGTGCCCCGAGTTGCCTGCACGCCGACGTAAGCTGCTGGCCTCTGATTGGCCAGCAGCATGTATTGCCACGCACGGACCCGATGGTATTTGCTGGCGTAGGCAGGCCTGTCACCCTCCAGGCCCGGTCGCGGTGGTGACCTCTGCAACCGCAATAGTTACGCCCTGGTAACAAACAACAGCAGGAACAAACCCATTAAAAACAATTAAAACACCAAAAAAAGACAAAACATTCCCACATTAGCATATTATAAAGCTAAATATTGGAAGACTCTTCTTGTCCAATAATGTGGACTAATAAATATATCAACCAGGTATGAAGCCTCAGCTATAGCATGACGTAAAAAAATTACATACATGAAAAATGTATAACTACTGTAAGCTTTTCAGGGGATATAGCTCTGAGATCGCCGTCCGGGTAGACGGAATGGCATAGAAACAGTTCATTCAGAGACAGCAGTTCTGGTAAAAACTGGCCGCAACCAGCTTTATTAAAGTCCACAGCAAACAGATAAAACAAATCATAAACAAAAGACCTGGGCTTGTCCAGCCACTTACTACACTTAGATAGATTTCCCTATCTATCCGGGTCCAGACTCTACCAGCCTGGGCCAAAACAACACATATGTTCAGCATTTACCAGCATGGAGTTTCACAGAGTCTCCTCCTTGTGTCTGAAGGCACCTTCAACGTCCAGACTTGAGAGAGCTCCCCTCCTATTCAGCAGCTATCCGCATGGATTCTCACAGAGACTACTCCTGTGTCCGAGGTACATCGAGCACCCAGACTGAGACAGCTCATACTCCTGGAGACTGCTTCTTGTGCCTGGACTCCTTGTCCAGACTAAGCGAGCTCTCTGCCTGTGTTCGCAGACACCTACTTCTGGTCTCCTAATTAACAGCTGAATGGTTTCAGGCCTGAGCTGCAAGTGTGTACTGAATGTAAGGTGTAGTGACCTTTCTCTACCACTAGGTTTACAAAGCCACACATTTCCCTTATACCATACAGCACAGTACCTAGGTGAAATGTACACCCCATTCGACACATATTCCTTCACTGTCTCACATATCCCCCCCTCTTTTCCAGACCGGAGGGCTGGTCATCCAGACCGGAGGGCTGGTCAACAATCCAAAAGAGACAGTGAACTCTGGACCAGTCATGGCCTTCATCAGCTTCATCTTCACTACTGTCATCTGTATCTTCACCTGAGCCATAGCCAACATCAGCTTTCTCTTCATCTGAAGCATCCGCACTACCCTGTACCCTCCCAGGCCTATGCTCTCTGCGGGCCTCGGGTATCCTGCACGGTTTCATCTTGACCTTAGGGCCGGGCTCAGTTTCGATATAGTGCCTGGCCAGAGAAGTACGACCCGGCACATCAGAACACTTCTGCTGACTCTTCCTCAGAAACTCACGTACCTCCTGTCCTTGGTGCACTGACCATGTGTCACCAACTATCACAGGAGGTATAGGGGGTTTTTCACTTTTCTCTAGTTCCCCTTGAACCTTCTTTAGCACATCTACTTTCTCACGAAGATGCTCATGGATTCCATCACACTCCTTCATCACAGTTTGGAGTTTTTTCTGAGAAGTAATCAATTCATCTGGTACCTGTGCAACCACTTTTCCTTGATCCTGCAAGGTACTATATACACTTTCCCCTTCATTTCGTGCTCTCTGGAGCAACTGCTGGAACCGCTCACGTTCCCGGCGAAAAGATGCCACATCCAGTTCACACTGCTGCAGCTGCTCGCGTAACGCAACATTCTCAGTCTTCATTTCTTTGGTGGAGACCTCATGGAGACGCATCTTCTCCTGTAGCTGTTGGACGTTCTTTACGTCCTCGGCCCCTTCTTCAGGCTCTTCTGGTAGAACATGCTCAGAAGCCCTACCGTCAGTCTTACATTCTACCTCTTCAGTCACATCACTATGGTATCCAATATCTCCATTTATTCCAGCTTTCAAGTTCTCCTTGATAGCTGCACCTGTATACTCAGAACCCGCCTGGCTCTTCTCTTCCACCACGTTCTGCATCCCATCTGGGCTCCCGTGTATCTGCAGCGGCAATGGAGTGATACATCGCTTTTCCCATTCGTTGGGACGTGGCTCAGATGTAGACTCCATGAAAGTGCGCTTGAGCTCACCAATGCCAGCCTGATGTGTCAAAATCTCATCTTGTGATTTATCCAGATCCTTTGTGTCGCTCGGGAACACTGATGAATCACCTGGTGCCGAACTTCCAGCCTGAACTTTGCGAGTTGCCGCTACTGATCCGGACAGTACACCATCCACGCCACTGTCTCTGGCCGAAACAGATTCCTGGGCAGAGTCAGCCCCCACATCCTCAGTCTTGTTCCCACAGCTGCACTTGAGACCTCAGCTTCTGATGAGGCATCTGGTTTGGTGTCTACCACTTCTATGGCTTTTTCCACCTCTGCAGCATTACCTTCAGAGTCCTTGGCATGATGCAGATCCACACCATACATTGATAACTTCTCATTTCCAACAGCATCCACTTGTGCTGTGTTCAGTTTCATAGTCCTGCCTTTAAAGCTCAGCTCTCCTCCTTTCACCTTAGTCTTCGCCAGGGAATCGGCCAACTAAAATATCTTCAGATGCCATCTTCTGTCCGGCTGTAAGGTCAGCATCAGCTTTCTTCTCAGGACCCTCAACCTCCTCTGCTACCATGCCTTCCTCATTTGCACTGGTTGCTTGATCGTCATCAGATGATTCACTATCACTACCACTATCCCTGTCTGACCCCTTTTTCTCAGCCACATCCGGCTTACTTTCAGGGTTATAACAATTCATTCTCATTCACATCCTGCTCACTTTCAGGGTTATACAATTCATTTTCATTCACATCTTGCACACTTTCGGGGTTATACAATCCATCATCTTGATCTGGAACCTTAGTTAACATGTCATCCACAACATTAACTTCACCATCTGGTCCCTCAAGTATGTGACTATGTGACAACCCCAGCACTATACTTCTATATAGCTCAGGTACTAGGAGCTGGCTCAACACCTCTCCCTGGACTTCAGTGTCCCTATACAACAGGTTATTGTTTATGGCAACATGAGGAAACCTCTCCTCAGAGCCAGGCTCTTGGGAAACCTCATTTAGAACCCTTATATTTTCCTGTGCCGTTTTAAGAGTGGGGTCTCTCCACTGCTCACTCTCAAAATTGTCACAGGACACAGGTAAGTCAGTGACACTCGGTTCCCGAGAATCACCATCCTCGTCTCCCAACATCACCTGCAAAGGAATTTCATCTCTATCACAGTCATCATCATTATCAATATCATTATCATGATTAGGATCAGTATCATCATCACTATCATGATCATCATCATTATCAGTATCAGCATCATTATTATGATCATCATCATCATCATCATCATTATCAGTATCAGCATCATTATCATGATTATCATCATCATCATCATCATATAAGTTTAACGGCCCACTAGCATTGTGTTCCGCCCCTCGGGACTGCGCACCCTCAATAGGAACTTCATCACACTGTCCATCAGAAACATTTTTCCCCCAGAGATCCTTAGATCGGGGAAAGTCATTACCCAATATAACGGGTTGCACCAGGTTCTTCACTACCCCCACTTCATATGAAACCTCCCCGAGTTTGGGGACCAAGTCCACGGCAGTCTCTGGGTAGACTTTGGTGTCTCCATGGATGCACACCATACTCAGGTGCTTATCAGGGATGAAGTCCCTATCAATCAGGCTGTCACATACGGAAGTCACTGGACTCTCTGAGTCCAAGAGGGCCTGTGCTGGGCAGTCATTTACAACCACCGGGGACCCCTGTGGTCCAGTCTCTTCGGCTGAGGTGGACACACACACAGGCTCTGCGCAGGGAGAGAGGGATCCGCCAACATCACAACACATAGGCTCCCCCTCTATTGGACAGTTGGCTGCAATTTCACGACATCTCCAACACTGTCCATCACACTCTCCCACCCACACGACCCCAACAGCTGGAACGCTCTTACCGGGAGAGTTCGGCGTCCAGGAACTCCGAAGTGACGACCTCTCAGACGGCTGGTCACGGAGGCAGTCCTTGGTGGCGAAGGCCCTCTCCATCAGGCTGACCAGACGATTGGCGTCCTGGTGGTCTCTTTGTCCGACCTCTGGCTGTACCTCAGGAGGACGTGCTTGGGTGTAGCGGTCCACTATCACCTTTTCAACTCCATAATCAGGTTTGCTGGCTGCACACTCCCAACTGCATCTCCAGTCATGAACTCCCCTGGCACGGGCTGTCACTGTAACACCCAGCCGGGTAAGAATCTCCGCTTTCAGCTTGGCATAGTCTTGGCTGTCCTGCTCGCTCAGGTCAGCATAGGCCCTTTGGGGTTCTCCAATCAGATAGGGTGCGACCATCATGGCCCATTCAGATAGGGGCAGATTCTCCTTCTCTGCCAGTCCCTCAAACCTAGTGAGATATACCTCCACATCATCACGAGGTGTCATCTTTTTCAGGGACCGTCTTACCGCCTTCTTTACAGCGGATAATGCAGGCGACTTTGCAACATTACTTTGGGACGATGCGCTGCAAGTCTTTTGTAGTGCTGCAACCTGCTCAAAAAACAACCGGTTATTCTCCTGCTGCTGCTGCAGGAATTGCTGCTGGGCCTGCTGCATGCGCTGCTGGTGCTGCAGGCGCTGCCGCTCCATGCTCTACTGCATGCTCCGCTGGGCCTGGACCAGGTACTCAACGAGCTCCTCCATACTACCGGACTTATCTGTCTCAACCACGGCAGTCTTATGTTGCACATTAACTTGCGCCATTTGTTCAAACAGCGCCTCCATGCTGTCATCCATGCTGTTAGACTTCTCTGTCTCAACAACGGCAGTCTTCACTCAAGAAATACACACTCCACAGTCTTTTCCACAGAAAATTCAGCTTTGCTGTGCAGACACTTTTTTTTTTTTTTCTCTGCAAACTCTATTAGGGCCACTGTCTCTTTAAGACTGCTCCAATAGACGTTTCTCTTTGCTGACACACTTTTTTTTTTTTTCTCTGCAATCTCTATTAGGGCCACTGTCTCTTTAAGACTGCTCCAACAGACGTTTCTCTTTTTTTTTCTCTGACACACTTTTTTTTTTTTTTTCCGCTGCTGCTTCAACAGACTTCTCTCCTTTATTGCTGTCTCTAAGCCACTGTGCTGCACGCACATTCCAGCACCAATTGTATCAGCCACTGTTCTGCCCCAGCATTCTCCGCCAATTGTAAGCTTTTCAGGGGATATAGCTCTGAGATCGCCGTCCGGGTAGACGGAATGGCATAGAAACAGTTCATTCAGAGACAGCAGTTCTGGTAAAAACTGGCCGCAACCAGCTTTATTAAAGTCCACAGCAAACAGATAAAACAAATCATAAACAAAAGACCTGGATTGTCCAGCCACTTACTACACTTAGATAGATTTCCCTATCTATCCGGGTCCAGACTCTACCAGCCTGGGCCAAAACAACACATATGTTCAGCATTTACCAGCATGGAGTTTCACAGAGTCTCCTCCTTGTGTCTGAAGGCACCTTCAACGTCCAGACTTGAGAGAGCTCCCTCCTATTCAGCAGCTATCCGCATGGATTCTCACAGAGACTACTCCTGTGTCTGGGGTACATCGAGAACCCAGACTGAGACAGATCATACTCCTGGAAACTGCTTCTTGTGCCTGGACTCCTTGTCCAGACTAAGCGAGCTCTCTGACTGTGTTCGCAGACACCTACTTCTGGTCTCCTAATTAACAGCTGAATGGTTTCAGGCCTGAGCTGCAAGTGTGTACTGAATGTAAGGTGTAGTGACCTTTCTCTACCACTAGGTTTACAAAGCCACACATTTCCCTTATTCCATACAGCACAGTACCTAGGTGAAATGTACACCCCATTCGACACATTCCTTCACTGTCTCACACTACCTATAACCTGGATGAAACGTAGATGAAAGTAATAAGGTGACTGAAACCCTGTTATTCCAGCTCAGCCCTATGGTTCACTAATATTCTTGGGTTGTCATGAAACTGGTCCTAAAACGTTAAGGCTTATTCACATGTAAGATTTTTTCCACGTATGAAAAAAATTTACTGATTATTCTGATCAGAGTGTGGTTCAAGTGTCATCCGTTTTTCTCATATGTGTAGAAATTTAAAAAAAAAAATTTCTCCACCTTCTCCATTCTTACAGACTGTGAAAATCAGACCGCACTTGGATGTCACGAATCCATTGACTGATCCAACATAGATTTTGATCCGACCCTTGGATTAAAATGAGACATGTGAATGGCCCCATAGACTATCACAGGTGCAAGTACTATCCTTGAAAACCGTGTATAGCACTCGTACATGAAAATCAGACTGTCACGGGTTTACCGTGACAGAGAGGAGCCAGAAGACCACATCGTCTCATTTCTCTTACTCTTGCACTGATTAGAAGCATTTCACCATCATATTAAATGCTGCAGGTTTCTTTTAGCAGTGCAGGCATTAATCTGCTCAGTTGAGAGCTCTTGGAAGCTTTCCTACATTAAGGCTCTCAGCTGTTCACTGTTAGCCCCTCCCATCTCCTATATAATCTGGGCCCTAGCTAGCGCTCATTTTCAGAGCGTGCTCATGATGCATGTTTAATAGATGGTGGTTGGTGGTTGTTGTTGAGAAGGCGTTTGGTGGATTTATCTGAGACTGTTGCTAGGTTTTGTGTTACGCTCGCGCCCTGGCTGGCACTCTTGGCAGGCAGGCGGGCACGGCAGAGACACTGGCAGACAGGCGGGCACGGCAGAGACACTGGCAGACAGGTGGGCACGGCAGAGACACTGGCAGACAGGCGGGCACGGCAGAGACACTGGCAGGCAGGCGGGCATGGCTTAGACACAGGCAGGCAGGGACGGCTGAGACACTGGTAGGCAGGCAGGCACAGTTCGGACGGAAAGGGGCAGTAACTGACTCGGTAGGGACAGGAACACGGGCAGGTGTGAATGGTAAATAGGCACAGGTAGGGAGCTGTTAACACTGGAGGTGCATGAACTGATTCAGGAAGGACAGGAACACGGACAGATATAAGTGGTATATGTGAACAGATAGGAACCTGTTCAGACTGGAGGAGAAAGACCCGCAGAATGCGGAACGGAAAGCGGAACACAACCGCAGGTTGCGGATTGCAGAGCAAAGAGCAGAGCCGCAGACTGCGGAGCAACGAGCAGAGCAGAACCGCAGGTTTGCGGAACAAAGAGCACGCAAAACCACAGGTTTGCGGAGCAAAGAGCAGAGCAGAACCACACGTATGCGGAGCAAGTGCAGAGCAGAACCACAGGTATGCGAAGCAAGTGCAGAGCAGAACTGCAGGTATTCGGAGCAAGTGCAGAACAGAACCGCAGGTATTCGGAGCAAGTGCAGAGCAGAACCGCAGGTATGCGGAGCAAGTGCAGAGCAGAACCGCAGGTATGCGGAGCAAGTGCAGAACAGAACTGCAGGGCAGGTATGCGGAGCAAGTGCAGAGCAGAACCGCAGGTTTGCGGAGCAAGTGCAGAGCAGAACCGCAGGTATGCGGAGCAAGTGCAGACCAGATCTGCAGGTATGCGGAGCAAGTGCAGAGCAGAACCGCAGGTATGCGGAGCAAGTGCAGAGCAGAAGCAAACACAAGGACACACAGAGCAGGGAAGGAAAGGCCACAGACTGGGATACAACGGACACAGATAGAGGACTGAGTAAGGTACATGAACTAGGATACAGACCAGGATATGCAGCCTCCTGGAGGGAGGAACAACACTGCAACCTGGTCCCTCCACTACTGGATTGGGCCCCATGGATGGATTGCTCACTATCCGTTCCCCTAGGACCCCTTCTGTCCTTCCGGGAGCTTCCTTCTTTCTCTCTCTTACTATTCTCTTTTCTCGACCGGGGACAAGCTCCTCACAGCTTGAGCTCCCCTCCTTTTCTTACTAACTCCACAGTCTCCATCCCGCTCAGTAAGCTCCACCCCTTCATTCTACCTCCTACACCCACTCTCCCAACACCCTTTACTACCCAGCCTGGGATGAGACCATCCTGTTGTGAATGTGTTAGAAATGAATTCTGAGCAGAAGCTCCCTCTGGTGGTTACAAACAGTAATGAACCATTCAATGAAGATTGTGAAGATTGGCAATCAGGAGTTACAGACTGGTCTTATATAAGGGAGGTTCCCTCCCATCATGGTTGCCGGTGATCAATTGTTCTTGTCTTAACTGTGGTTCCTGGTTCACTTGGAAGCTTGCTGAGTCTTGCCTCTTCTCCTGTTCTCACATAAGATATTTTCTGTTTTTATTTTTGTGCGTGCTTTTTGCATTGTTTCCTGCACTTTTGTGGAGGTCAGCTAGGTCCCCTCCTGGGGCTTGTGCTCCTCTCAGTTTGTCTGAGCCACTGTTGTTTGTTCATTTGCCTTTTCCAGTTTTTTCAGTGGCTGCGGCTTAGGTTTGTTACACCAGAGAACTAATTTAGGTGGTAGAGGTCGTGTGATCTCAGGTGTTTTTGCAATTAGTAGAGTTGGTATTTTTTAGGGTTTTTTTGGATTGCAGTAAGTGTCCTTCCTATCCTTTTCTGTCTAGGAAGATTGGGCCCCAACTTTTGCTCATACTATTTTCTGTCTGTGTCTGTATTTCCTCTTGTCTAACCGCCATTACATGTTTGGGGGCTTCCTATGTTCTTTGGGGATCTGCTCCGGGGCAGATAGCTTTCCTCTTTCTATCTTTAGGTGTAGCTAACCTCTCAGGCTGTGACGAGGCGTCTAGGACCAACGTAGGAACGCTCCACGGCTGCCTTTAGTTGTGGTGGTTAGTCAGGGTACTGCAATCCAGTAGATTCCAACCTCTCTGGTGTATTGCCGTTTTTGCTTGCTCTCCTCAGCTACCAAATCATAACAGATGTCATTCAAGTGCAGTCTGATGTACTCACACAGGGTCAATGGAGAAGATGGAGAAATTTTGTTTTCCAACTTCCCCGCACCTGTGCTTCGCTTCTCTCATGCGAGAAAATCAGATGATACTCGGCTCGAACTGTGACAGAATTTGATCCGAGTGCCATTAGTATAATCGCCCCGATTCTTTCGCACGAGAGAATATTCGCTCGTGTTATCCCGGCCTCATAGTGTAATTGGATATGACAGGTTCCCTTTAATTGCTCCCTTGATATTTTTTACTTGTGCAGATATAATGTGCTGCTTTATATGTACACAATTCTGTCTATAAACACTATAGCATATCCCGCAGAAAACAATTCCTCAAAACTAAAAATAACAAAAATATAAGGCTGTTAGCTGAGGGCGATAAAAACTAAGAAATTCTCTTACCCTTGAGGGCAAATTTAGTCTTGTCCTGAAGGCGTAACACGACAAGTTCTGTCCTGAAGAGAATGTGGAAGGAAGGTGTGCAGCAGATCCCACGAGGAAAACAAATGTTATATCTGCTGAATTGTGAACGTGACTCCTGTATATTTCCATGTATAACCAACCGTAAAGTTATTCCGGTCAACTAAGTGGTGATTATAAATGCTCGTGCAGACGAACGTATCTTCGATCCGAGCGCAATTGAACAAAACATCGGATCGCACTCAGAAAAATGTTTTTCTATGGGGTCTTGCACACTTCCAATCTTTTCCTCGGACCCAGTCTGTCAGGAAAAAAATCACAGCATACACGATATGCATCCAATTCGGATTGCACTCGGCCATTCAAGTCAATGAGTTGATGGAAAAAATTGGACTGCACTCTGATTTCCACAGACTGACAGTATGAAGAAGACAGAGACTTTTTTCTACTTTCTCCTCATCTGAGAGAATCAGATTGCACTATGATCACACTCTGATCACAGTGTGATTTTCATAATCATCTCGATTCTCTCAGATGAGAGGAAATACGCAGGTGGGACGCTAGCCTTACTATGATTCCAATATTCTTTTGTAAAATGGCGAATAAGAAACTTTGGGCACCATGTTCGCTTCCTTTTGGCTTTAACCAGAATGTTGCTCAGGAAAACAGAATTTTTTTTTTTGTAATCCCTTCAGCCCTTCATGACCAGTCCAAATTTTACAATTCTCACCAGTGTCAATTTATGAGGTAGTAACTCTGGAACACTTCAACGGATCCCACTGAGACTGTTTTTTCGGAATTTTGGTGAAAATTTTGAAAATTTCGCAATTTTCAAACTTTGAAGTTTCTGCCCTTAAATCAGAGAGTTATGTAACAAAATAGTAAATAAATAACATTTCCCACATGTCTACTTTACATCAGCATCTTTTTTTAAACTTTTATTTTGGTTAGGAAGTTAGAAGGGTTAAAAGTTGATCAGCAATTTCTAAATTTTCCAACAAAACTTAAAAAAACCAATTTTTTTAGGGACCACCTCACATTTGAAGTGACTTTGAGGGGACTATATCACAGAAAATACAAAACCGTGACACCATTCTAAAAACTGTACCCCTCAAACCACATTCAAGAAGTTTATTAACCCTTCAGGTGTTTCACAGGAATTAAAACAAGGAAAGAAAGAAACAATGAAAATGTTGCTGTTTCCCAAAAATGTTGATTTAGCCCCAAATTTTGCATTTTCACAAGGGTGACAGGAGAAAATATACTGTATAAGTTTTGTTCAATTTCTCCTGAGTACGCGATACCTCATACGATATGTGGTAGAAAACTAATGCTTGGGGTCACGGCAGTGCTTGGAAGTGAAGGAGCGCCATTTGACTTTTGGAACTCAAAATTGGCTTGAGTAGATAGCGTTTGGAGAGCCCTGATATGCCTAAACATGGAATCCCTCCACAAGTGACATCATTTTGGAAACTCCTCCCCTCAAGAAACTTGTCTAAGGGCAGATACAGACTGCGGTATAACTCGTGCAATGATCTAATCGCACTGCATGGACTGGCCCGACGGCACCTGACCTGCATGACAGCGTGATGTATTTCTATGCTGTCAAGTTTAGGTCAGGAGAGCAGATGGCCAGTACGAGGTTTATGGCGATCTGTCTCTGCCCTAAAGATGTGGTGAGCACCTTGAACCTACAGGTTCTTCCCAGAATTTTGTAATGTTGAGCTGTGAAATGAAAAAAAAAATTTTTTACCCCAAAAATGTTGGTTTTGCCCTGAATTTTTCATTCAAAAAGGGGGCATTAGGATTTGGGAGGGTAGAATTCCCTGGATTACTTTTGGGGGGTGAAGACCCATAGTGCTTTTGCAAAGCCTTTGTACTACCAGTAACATGGAAGCCCACTGTATTTCCATTATCAGATGATGGCCCTGAGTGGGACATTTTTTGAGGATTGAGGTGAAGCTTTTATTGGGAACATTTTACATAATGTTTGGAATCACATTTATCCGGCACTCTACGCTGAGCACTTATATCGGGGTTTCCATCTAAGGGCTCACTCACACTTATGTTGTAATCAGATAAGTGCAATATGATAAAAATAGGATAACACTCGGCCCAATGTTACTCTATAAGGCAGCTCACATCTGAGATTATTTTCTGATGCTGATTCAGTATGCGAAAACAATCGCAGCATGCTGCCATTGCATTCACGATTCGGATCGCACACACTCATATAAGTATATGGGTGTGTGAGAAACATCGCGTTGCACTCAGATATCACCCGAGTGCAGTGCGCCGGTAACAGAGGAGATCGAGAAATTAATTTTTCCGTCTCCTGCGCAGCTGTGCTGCAATTCTCTGATGCAAGAGGATCAGAGCACACAGCACTGTTAGTCGGCTCATGTTCGCAGCAGAGCAGCAGCCGAGTGTCATATTAGCATATAGCATCCGATGCCCTTGTCCGACTAACACCACCGTATCATAGGCTAGTCCACAGTGTCTCCATCTGCCTCATTATAGGGAATCCTCCGCCCTGTGTTCCATCTGAATCATGTATTTCAGAGATTTACACGGAAACCCCGATGTAAGCGCTCAGTGTAGAGTGCAAGATAAATGTGTGCCGAACCTTACTGCGATCTTTGGGAGACTGAAAAAAAAAATCAACAGCATGTGAAGAATTGGTTTTATTTATTTTTTACGCCGTTCCTCATGCTGTATAAGTGATTATGTGACTTTATTCTTCGGGTCTGTGTTACAGCGATACCAGATTTATATTGGGTTTTTCTGTTTGGCTGCTGTCACACACTAAAACATGCTTTTTTTTTGCAAAATAAAGTTTTTGCATCGCCACATTCTGACAGCTATAATTTTTCTATATTTCTGCCAACAGAGTTATGTGAGGCTTGTTTTTTGTGGAACGAGTTGATGTTTTCATTGGTACTATTTTCAAGCACATAACATTTTTAATCGCTTTTTTTTTCCACTTTTTTTGGAGGGGAAGCATAATAACCACCATATGGTAAAAGTGATAAGACTGCTTTATTCTTCTAGTCAGTACGATTACAGCGGTTCCACATTTATTTAATTCTTTATTTTTTGCTGGTTTTATATAAAAAAATTTCTAGAAAAAATAATTGTTTTCGCATTGCTATATTCTGAGAACCATAACTTTTTTATTTCTCCACTCACGCAACTGTATAGCAGCTTATTTTTTTTGGAGGGTCAAGATAATGTTTACCATTTTCTTTACATTTGACTTTTTGATCACGTTTTATTCCACTTTTTTGGCAGTACGATGATAAAATGTAGTTTTTTTCCACGGTTTTTTATAAATTTTTTTTACAGAGTTCACTGAAGAGGTTAAATAGTTTGACAATTTTATAGGCCGGGTTAGACGTGGCGATACCAAAATACCAAATATGTGTATTTTTTAAAACGTTTTTCTGTAAGAAAAAATAATTTGTTGGTTTAATAGTTTTTTTTTTTTTTATTTTTTGCTTATTTTATGTTTTTTTTATTTTTTTTTACTTTTTATTTTGCTTTTTTAATTAGTCCCTCTATGGGACTTCAACTTATCTGATCACTGATATAATGCATTATAATGCACCAGCACTGCAATACATTATACCTGTCAGTGCTACACTGACAGAAGCCTCTTAGACCAAGCTCTCAACATGGTCTAACAGGCTTGCTGTAGTTGGGTGACTCAGGGGTTGTCCTGTTGACCTCAGTTTGCCATGGTAACGATCAGACCCTCGCAATGACGTCTGAAGCGAGAGGGAGCACCCTCCTTCACCCAGTCTTCTAAATGTTCTAAATCACTATCCTTCTCTGCATTTAGGGGGGTGAGAAAAATTCACTAGTAAAGTACTGTATATGTACCACTGAGGTTGTTAGCTTCAGTGATATGAACCTAGCGAAAATGCTCCAGCACACCGAGTGCTGAGAGGGGTTAATTGGCCATTTTAAAGACTATGATTTTTGTGTACAGCTGAAGAGTGAGTAGGAGCCTGTTCGCCATATTTCCAAATCAGGGGGTGTTTAGGAGGTAAATAGTCATCCTTCTGAATCAATCAGTGTGAATTGTGCCTGGAGGAGAGAACTCCAGAGCTTTGTTTATGCTAAAACTTAGCTGAACTCTGTTGTTGGTCCTGAGCGGACGAATACCCGCAGCCACATGGACTATGCTATATGTTAACTTTTGTTTTCCCATTGTGCCAGAAAGGCCATGTTTATTTTGATGAACTTTGCACAGGTTTATGCTGTACTTTTTAATAAACCAGTAGAAGATTCAAACGAGAAACATTCCTGTGTCTAGCTCTGTGTGCAGCCGAGTGACCCGATCCACCACAGGGGTTAAATAGCACTGCACCTATCAGTGACAACCGGGTTTTGGCTAGAACTTAAGCTGTGTTGCCGGCGGCGATCTTGTTGGTATCACTCCTGTGCCCGCATGACCGCCGTGACTTAAATTTACATAATTTACGTAATTTTGCTGCAATCCCTTCCCGATCATGACGTAAACTTACGTCAAATGTCAGGAAAGGGTTAATAATGTCTTTTAGAAGATTATCTGTTGGGGTTTGTGCACATGTTAAGTCTTTGTAGTGGGCATTTTGATTAGTACGTAAAACGCTGTATTTTACAGTACCAACAAAATGAATCGAAATGAATACTTTTCTGTCCAATTATGACAAGAGTATTCTTAGAGTGATACCTTTATTGGCTAACCAGAAAATTATATGTTCGCTAGCTATCAGAGCACAGAGGCTCCTTCTTCAGGCAAGATTACAAATAGATTAATAAAGAAAAAAAGCACATTTAAGAGATACTACAGTAGGACATTTGCTCATGTGGTGGGAGGTGGTGTGATGCTGGCGGCACTCGGACCGGAGCGTGCGACTGCATAGAATTACATGCAGCCATACGCTCCGGTCTGAGTGCCGGCGGCAGTGCCGGGTGTTCATGCGAGAGACTCACACAAGAATCGTGCGAGTATCTCGCATGTATGATCCCGGCCTAACAAGGGTACCGAGCAGTGGACTTTGCACTGAATAAATGTAGTATAATTTTTGGGGGATTTTCTGGACTTAAAGGGAATCATTCAGAAGATGTTTGCTACATAATCTGCAGGCAGTATAATATAGAGTAAGAAAACCTGATTCCAGCGATGTATCACTGGACTGCTTTGTGTAGTTTTGATAGTATTTTTGTTTTGTCTGATGTAGATGTAGCAGAGCAGAAACTTCTGAGCTGTGTATAACCCCGCCCACATCTGACTGGCAGCTTCCAGTATACACTACATTGTCAGAAAGCAGCCAATCAGTGATGGGGTTGGGATTACACAGATTAGCCTGACTGTCCTGCACGTGACACCTAGTCCTGTAGTGATAATCTCTTGCTTATAAAACACTGATTGTATTGAAAATACAACACACAGCCTAATAAGTGACACATCCCTGAAATCGGGCTTTCTTGCCCTATATTATGCTACTCTAAGATTAATAGCAAAAACTTGCTGACAGATTGTCTTTAAGAACAGCCTCCTGATCAGGGAAGACCTGGAGTATTAGATAACAAGCAAATAAACAATATAAAGAGTATAATAAGGAGACTGGGGGTTTCATTCATGGATCCCTGCAAGCTCGGCTGCTCCAAGGCGCTTTATATGGGTTGAATAGGCGGATCTTCAAGTGTTTTCCTTTCCAAGTACCAAATTGTGTTATGGAAATGTTTTCCGGTTTTGTTCTGTAAGCTGTGATATCCAAGTATTAGATGCGATTTTTATCTAAAGTGCAACACTGTGCAAATTATTGGTGTGCTACATAGAAACCCGAGAGCTTGAACCCCTCGTGTCTCTGTGTGCTGTGTATGGGAGACATCATAACACATATTCTTCATGCGCTAGCTCAGAAACATCAGAGCATTAGATAGAAATCAATAAATCATGCAGAAAGAAAAATGGTGAAAAATGTAGGATAAAAGTCTTATAAAGTACAGAAATAGTGTTATTCCTCAGGTACATGAACACCTCACCATACTTTTTTTTCAGCTAAAAAAGTTTAAAAAATGTCACTTTTATCGAAACGAACAGAAAAGCTAGAACATAAGACTGAAGTACACTGCTCAAAAAAATAAAGAGAACACTCAAATAACACATCTTAGATCTAAATGAATGAAATATTCTCATTGAATACTTTGTTGTGTACAAAGTTGATTGTGCTGTCAACATAATCACACAAAAATCATCAATGGAAATCAAATTTTTGAACCAGTGGAAGCCTGGATTTGGAGAGACCCCCAAAATGAAAGTGGAAAGAAGTCAAAATGAAAATCAAAACAAGACAAAATTAAAGTGGAAACAAGTCAAAATGATGCTCAGTATTGTGTGTGGCTTCCACGTGCCTGTATGACCTCCCTACAACGCCTGGGCATGCTCCTGATGAGGTTGCAGATGTTTACACTCAGCACACTCAGGTTCACACTCAGCACATGTGACAGACGTGACATAGCCTGGAGATGCCGTGGAGAGCGATCTGCTGCCTGCAACATCCTTCAGCATGACCGGTTTGGCAGTGGGTCAGTAATGGTGTGGGGTGGCATTTCTTTGGAGGGCCGCACAGCCCTCCATGTGCTCGCCAGAGGTAGCCTGACTGCCATTAGGTACCGAGATGAGATCCTCAGACCCCTTGTGAGACCATATGCTGGTGCGGTTGGCCCTGGGTTCCTCCTAATGCAGAACAATGCCAGACCTCATGTGGCTGGAGTGTGTCAGCAGTTCCTGCAAGATGAAGACATTGAAGCTATGGACTGGCCCACCTGCTCCTCAGACCTGAATCCGATTGAACACATCTGGGACAGCATGTCTCGCTCCATCCACCAATGTCACGTTGCACCACAGACTGTCCAGGTGTTGACGGATGGTTTAGTCCAGGTCTGGGAGGAGATCCCTCAGGAGAACTTCCGCAACCTCATCAGGAGCATGCCCAGGCGTTGTAGGGAAGTCATATAGGCACGTGGAGGCCACACACAATACTGAGCATCATTTTGATTTGTTTCCACTTTAATTTTGGGGGTCTCTCCAAATCCAGGCCTCCATTGGTTCAAAAATTTTATTTCCATTGATGATTTTTGTGTGATTTTGTTGTCAGCACATTCAACTTTGTACAGAACAAAGTATTCAATGAGAATATTTCATTCATTCAGATCTAGGATGTGTTATTTGAGTGTTCACTTTATTTTTTTGAGCAGTGTATATAAACGTCTATCCATATACAATGAAACGTCAGGAACCTTCAGGACATCAATACTTGAAGTGTAACCCACGACTCACTCAAGTGTTTCTTTAAAATCCAGAATATGTCGTTATTTCATTCTAGGAAAGAAAAACCCATATAAAGACAGACATGTAAGTGCGAGACAAGGCAGCTTCAATCCTACATGTTTCGAAGTATCATCTTGAGTAAGAATGTTAGAGTTTGAAACGTGTAGATTTTATGCTGCCCTGTCTCGCACTTACATGTCTGTCTGTATATGGATTTTTTTCAGTGGATTGGAATAAAAATGTATACTGGAGTTTAAAGAAATGCTGAAGTGCGTAGTGGATTATACTTCCAACAGGAAAACTAGTCTTGTTGCCCGTAACAACCAATTAATGGTCAGCAATTAATCTCTTAAACTGCTCTTGAAAAATAAAAGCTGTCCCTTTGCTGAGCTGCGATGCCATTTGTTTCGATAAATAAGGCCCATAATAAACCTTATTTTGGTTCTGAAGGTGCAGAATATATGGTGACCCCTTTTCACATGTCATGTCACCTTCTGGTCATACACCCTTATAATATGTCACAGCCCGAATATTAGATCAACCCCATAAAAATGATTAATACTAACAGTGTAATCACCATTCGGGACTGTTCACACTGCGTTCTTCTGTGCGTTCCTGATGGACACAGAGAGAAAGGAGCACAGAAGGTGTCCACAGAGTCCACTCAACAATTAGTTACCTGGAAGGTCCGTTACATGTACGGTACATGACATGGAGACACGAATGATTTACAAAGATTGACAAGTTAGAATGAGGTTGTCAGTTCTGTCATAACCCCTCTACAATAAGGGACTGCTAACATTGAGTTTAGCATTGCTTTCCTGACAAAATTGGAGATACATCTAAATCTCATTTTTCTGAGAATCAGATTGAACCCCTGGGCAGAAGAAAGCTTTACCAAACTCGGTGTGAACAGTCTAGCCAATCTTTGTACTATGGGCCTAAAAATTGGGACCTCCCCCCAATTGGGACTTCCCACCCCTGAAAAAAATCATCTTTGGTGGGGTAGGTGGGCTCACGGCAAGTAAGTGCAGTCACAATAAGGCATTCCTCTTAACTTTTAAAGACAGGTAGATGGACATAGTGATTGTGCCCTTACTGAAGCCTCTTACTGCTCTCACTCATTAAAATAGCCATTTCATGCCCCCAAAATGCCCCTCCCTCCACACAGTAAAATAATCCTACATTGAATTGTGCTCTCAACATAGTGTCCCCATAGTACCCTCAACATAGTATGATGTCCCCATAGTACCCTTAACATAATATCATGTCCCCACCCATAGTACCCTCAACATAATATCATGTCCCCATAGTACCCTCAACATAGTATGACGTACCGATAGTACTCTCAGCATAATATCATGTCCCCATAGTACCCTCAACATAGTATGATGTCCCCATAGTACCCTCAACATAGTATGATGTCACCCATAGTACCCTCAACATAGTATGATGTCACCCATAGTACCCTCAACATAGCAACATAGTATGATGTCCCCATAGTACCCTCAACATAGTATGATATCCCAATAGTACCCTCAACATAGTATGATGTCCCCATAGTACCCTCAACATAGTATGATGTCACCCATAGTACCCTCAACATAGCATGATGTCCCCATAGTACCCTCAACATAGTATGATGTCCCAATAGTACCCTCAACATAGTATGATGTCCCCATAGTACCCTCAACATAGTATGATGTCCCCATAGTACCCTCAACATAGTATGATGTCCCCATAGTACCCTCAACATAGTATGTGTCCTCATGTACCCTCAACTAGTATGGTGTCCCCATAGTACCCTCAACATAGTATGGTGTCCCCATAGTACCCTCAACATAGTATGATGTCCCTCAATGCCCTCAACGCAGTATGTTGCCTACACAGTGCCCGAACACAGTATGATGCCCCCCCAGCTCCCACACACAATATCATGCCTCTATAGCAGTGGTCCCCAATCTGTATTAACTTGAGAGCTATATTCAGCTAAGAGAGATGGTCACGAGCCACATCCAGCATCCCTTCCCCTACTTTAGTGTCACCTTGAGCTCCCTATTACCGGTATGATGATAGCCAAAGCTTCCTCACCGAGAGCACCTTGTGTCCCCTTTCCTTACAGGCAGTATACTTATATCCATGGGTTCCACCTTTACCCCCATTCTGCATTTTCTCATCAAGCACACTCAACACTCTATAGCAACCAACTTAATCACCTCTCTACCTGGCAGTATCATCTTATGTCAAGCTTACCATATATTTATCTCTTATTTGAGCTTCCAGATCTGCTCTTCTGTGCTGGGCTACTCCTATAAGTCAGCATCTGGAGACCTTCACTTCATAGCTGTCAACTAGACTTGGGCTGATATATGAAGATATATATGATAGACAGCCATGAGCCACAAATAATGGGCTGATGAACCACATGTGGCACTCAATCCATAGGTTGGGGACCCCTGTTCTACAAAGAACCCACTCAGTACGATGCCTCTACAGTTTTCCCATACACATTATGTAGCCCCCACGTTGACCCACCCACAATATTATGTCCTCAAGGTTATTCTACACAATATAATGAACTCACAGTTCCTCATACATATTATGAGGCCCACATGGTCACCCCCCAAAGTATGATGCCCTTATAGTCCTGTACACGCATTATGAAGCCCCACAGTGACTTACTACTAACTAACAAAATAAAAATAATGTCTCCCTTGGCCTGGTCCCCCAGAAGCCGGACTGGGGCTCAGTATGGACTGAGGCTCCTTGCAGCAGGTGCGATCTAGTGATGTCATGGCACCTGCCATGCTGAGAGTCAGACGCACAGGCTGAATGGTGCAGGAGGGAGCTGACTGCTCCGTGTTACATCGATGTGCTCTACCGCATCTGTATCCTGAGCATGCTGATACCATTAAATTGTGGCGCCAGGTATGTGGATCCCCAACTCCTATAGTGGTGAGTGATCCGCGGCCATTAGCAGTACGCCACTGATTGTGCATAACTGTAGAATTATTCCAGTTAACGCCGATTTTATTATTCTAATATTTACACTTCGTTATAATATAACTTTCCGCTGCATTTTCTCCAGAATACCTATTATCTCCTGTAATTGCGAGTTATTTCTTTGAACCGCTGCCGCCTGCCTAGCGGAAAAGAAATCTAACCAAGGCGTACACATATAGAGTATGTCAGGAGCCAGGAATAAAACAATTGACAAGGGATACATTGTCACCGACTGCCAGAAAGCACAAATTATCTGCAAAGGGGGGAAAAAATGCAGCTACTGTACTTATACAAATGGAAAGTTGGCAACACAGGGGCATGTTTTAATTATGTGTGCTTTAAATTATTCAGGCGTTGACTAGAGTAATGTGATTAGCACTAGAGATAAAAGAAATACTGTACACTTGTGGGACTACTGCATTTCATCCGCAGAAATAATTGAGCTACTAAGTAGGACACCATTTCAAAACTTTCATCTTGATCTTGTACCTGTGTGTTGTTCTATTTCTGTAACTTTTCATACGTTGGCTGTATTTTTCATAGTAACGTTAGAGTAGAAACCTAGTGACTGCGGGACGAGGATGGGTGAAAGTTCATTTAAGTAAAGCTTTCCAAGAACCTGTGATCCATTACTTTCGTCAGGAACTGTAACAGGAGAAGCTTCACTATTGCCCTTCTAGGACTTTCCACTCAGTCGTGTCCCATTTTAACAGTTCATTTGCTTTGGCTATCACAACAAGAAGAGATGTTCTCATTTTTTGCCCAAGATTAGGTATTAATGCTAGTGAATGGGATTAGCCCCATAGAATTATATGGGTACAAGTGCCATCCAAAACCATGGATAGGACTTGTCCGATTTATACGGTCCTGTGCACAAGCCTTTAATGGTTGCATTGGAGTTTGTTGAGTGCTCAGTTGATCGTCAGAGCTCCTATTAGAATAAATGGAGATGAAGTGCACACAATCAACCTCAGCAACATTCAGCCATGGCTCTCCAGAACCCCAGATCCCAGGACTGGAGGAGGAAACAGTAGTTGGACCCAAGCGATCGGAAAGATATTCCATATCCCGTGGATAGAGGACAGCTTATAAACTTAAGAACAACCCTTTAACTGATTTAATTGACTACACTTGTAGATCCCCGGCAAAACTGGGCAAAAATTAAAACGTTACAGCATTTCTACTGTCATAGCCAAAGTGAATGAACTGATTATATTTGTAGATCCCAGAGATTATTATTTTAAGTTTTTCTATTAATTATTGCTCTTGTCATTTATCTGTCATGCTGTGATGGTCTTCGATAAGGAAAGGAGGGCCTCAAACTGTGCCTGGAACTGAGACTCTAATTATCACTGTCCCTGGGGTACTCTTAAAAGGTCCGAGTCTCCAACCTAACTATGCTCCTGGTAATGTCCTAAGTTTTCCCCTCCCCCTCTCCCAGGAAGCCTGGGGCAAATATGTTTGTGAATATACATGTAAGACAAACAGGGATAACAAAAAGCAACTTACATACAAAAACACTCACCAAGGATAAGGAGGAATAAAGGGAAGGATAGGCTCAAACCAAATGGAATAGGATAATGGAGAAAGCATATACCCAAAAACAGCAGACAACAATCTCCAGCAGCAACTATGAACTCCAACTCCAGCAAGACAGGAAGCAAAACTTTCACAGACAGGGATGAGAAGGTCTGGCCAGGTTTTATAGAGAGAAAAACAAGCAGGTCAGGAGCAGCTGTGAGACAGAGCTGCATGTTACAACCAGCAAACAAAAAGTTGTTAACCTCTTCAGTGCTAAAGGAAACAAAGTCCATTTAATATGGGGAACAAAAGACAGGCTAAATGGAAGACCTGCGATTCACAGTACGTAAAGATCGCCTAACCCCAGATCTCGCAGGAGAACGTGACACACTCGTGACATTATCAGGGCATCCTCTCCCCCTATTATTTTTTTGAGTTTGTGACATTCATCTATCAATGTGTCATAAAATTAAACATTTTTGTAAGAGGGTCTTTAAAACTGTAAGTTACTTGTGCCATACTTTTCAAACAGCTTTGAGACCGCCGGCCATAAACATTAAATTTGATCTGAAGGAAACCTGTGGTAATAAGAAGACGATCCTCAGCCATCTGTCACTGGGAAATCAGTGATAACACCAGTTAATTTTCTGCAAAAATGATCACGTTGTTTCTGCCAAGATAAGAGGCGTGAATTGCAAGGAATGTCAGGCGGATTCTTTTCTCGTCCCCTTCACATGAACAATTCTCACATGTACATTTTCACTTGCATATCTTGTTTATATCCAAGAAAGATTCCTTCAAGTCACATTGGAACATATTTTACTGCTGGAAAATATTCAATCTATCCATATTTGTATCATTGATTTTATTCGCTCAGAAAGCCAGTGAAAGCTCTTCTTCAACTTATACATGTCATGTGAGAAAACAAACATCGTCTTGGGAGGAGATGGAGTGCATTTAATGAATTAAAGGGAAATCCGTCAACAGGTTTTTGCCACCTAATCTGAGAGCAGCATAATGTAGAGACGAAGACCCTGTTTCCAGTGATATATCACTTACTAGGCTGTTTGCCCTAGTTTTGATAAAATCACTGTTTTATCTGTAGGCGATCATCACTAGCCGACTAGTAAATCTGCTACCGTTTAGTCCTTCATACTCATGAGCTCTGTGTAACCACGCCCCCTCCACTGATTGGCAACGTTCTGCCTATGCACAGTGTACACAGAAAGCTGTCAATCAGTGGTGTGGGTGGGGTTATACAGAGCTCAGCATTCAGAGAACTGCTAGATCTGCAGCAGGTAAAATGAGGACTTTATCAAGACTGCAGCAAGCAGCCCAGTAAGCGAAACATCGCTGTGGTGACAGATTACCTTTAAATAAAGCTGCAAGAGGAACTACAGGAGCTGACATCATACAAAGATGGTAGCATAGTCTGCAAATTGGACGCTATATTCTAATAAGAATACTAGAAATAGGTGGAGGAGTAAGTAACATAAGGAAATAGAATAATTGTCCATCAGACAGCTATAATTCTAAACTTTTGGGAAATAAACCCCACAATAATTTTATGTTTTAAAAAATGTAGAACTATTTTCCATGAAAAAAGCTTTTAAGATCTATTAAAGGTAAGTGAAGACCAGTGTAATGTAAGGAGTACAGTTCATATAGTGTCTTGTGCTTGGGTGCGATGAAAACACAGGAGTCACAGGTTTGATATAGAAGGTCTTGTATTACTTCATACAAGTGGCAATAATAGTCACACAGTTTGCAGATACAAAAGCAGGAGACACAGCAGGCCAGAGTAACTTAAGCTCAGCAATCACTCTCCACAACAGGTTCAGGATCTCTTCTCTGTTACCATAAGTCCATGCAAACGTGGATTTATCAAATAGCAAGGTTCCAAAGTCCACGAGTGTTCCAAAGTTCCACAATAGGAAATAACTGGAGTACAAGGTCCAAGGCTTCCAGGAGTCAGGTCACAGGTTCACTGCAGGCTTGATTCTGAAGCACTGATTGCTCAGCTGTGGCTGCTTAAGAAGCAAGAGGGAGAGAATCAGGGCGGGAACATGCAAGCTGGAAACTCCATATTGACTGAGGGCAAGACAGCTGCAGCAAGACAGAAAGTAAAATGGCTGACGGAAAAACTGAGTTTCAGGAACATGTACACAGAACCTTACATTACTCCCCCCTTAGGGACAACCCCCGGATGACCTCAGACCAGGCTTGTGTGGGTACCTCTGATGAAACTGACGGAGCAAGCGAGGAGCATTAACGTTATTGACTGGTTCCCATGAGTTGTCCTCCACTGGGTAGCCCTGCCATTTAATCAAATATTGTAACTGATTTCTATACAACCTGGAATCTAGAATCCTTTCCACCACAAATTCTTCCTGACCATCGACTAGCACTGGGTCAGGGCAAGGAGAAGAACGTCCAGGAAACGTATTGGGTGTCGCAGCCTTTAGTAGAGATACATGAAAGACAGGGTGGATTCTCATAGTTCTGGGCAGTTGAAGACGACAAGCGACAGCACTTATAATTTTACTGATTTTATAAGGTCCAATGTATTTATGTCCCAACTTAGATGATGGAATTCTTAACTTAAGATTTCTGGCTGACAGCCAGACCAGGTCTCCTACCTTGAAAGCTGGTGCAGGTTTACGAAATTTATCTGCGGCTTTCTTGTACCTTTCCTGAGCCAATTCCAGATTTCCCTTTAGAAGATCCATATTCTTTTGTAAAGACGTGATTCTTTCAGCCACTGCTGGCAAAGGCGTTTCTATGGGAAATCGAGGAAGAATATTAGGATGATAACCTAAATTGGAGTAAAAAGGAGACTGCTTAGTGGAGGCGCTCTGAGAGTTGTTATAAGAGAACTCAGCCAGTGGAAGTAGATCCACCCAATCATCCTGTAGGTGGCAGATAAAACAGCGGAGATACTGCTCCAGGGTCTGATTGGTTCGTTCCGTCTGTCCATTAGTCTGAGGATGAAAAGCAGAAGAAAGATTCACTTTAATGTCCAATGCTGCACAGAAATTTTGCCAAAACCTTGAAGTGAATTGCACCCCTCGATCCGAAATAACCTCATCTGGTACTCCATGTAAACGAAACACATTTTTAATCATCAAATCTGATGTCTGTCTTGCAGTGGGTAAGCCGACACAAGGGATAAAATGAGCTGCTTTTGTTAAACGATCAACCACCACTAGAATGGTGTTCTTCCCTTGAGAGGTTGGTAACTCCACAATGAAGTCCATAGAAATGGATCCCCACGGGCGGGACGGGGTGGGAAGGGGTTGCAACAGACCAGTTGGTGAGGAGCGAGGTGTTTTGCATCTTGCACAGACTTCACATGAAGTGACATAGTTTAAAACATCCTTCCTGCAAGTGGGCCACCAAAAGAAACGAGAAAGAAATTCCTGTGTCTTTAGAATTCCTCTATGCCCAGCTATCTTGGAATCGTGAATGAGTTGCAATACTCTTAATCTGACTGTTTCAGGAATATACAGACGTTGTCCCTGAATCCACACACCATTCTTAAAGACAAGACTTACGTCCCTTGGGGGTTGTGCCAAAAAGGAATCCGCATGGTATGCTTCCTTGATGTCCTTAAGTAGGTCTTGATTATGAATCACTCCCAGGAATCTAGAGTCAGGAAGAATAGTCTTAGGAGGAGTAAGTGGACGTGTCTCTGCTGAATAAATCCTAGAGAGTGCATCAGCCTTTCCATTGCGCGATCCTGGTCTATAAGAAATGATAAAATTAAATTGGTTTAAGAAAAGATTCCAGCGAGCCTGGCGAGGAGTCAGGCACTTAGCCGACCTGATAAATTCAAGGTTACGATGGTCTGTCAGGACGACTATTTGCTGTGCAGCTCCCTGAAGAAGGTGTCTCCATTCTTTGAAGGCGGCAATAATGGCCAACAACTCTCTATTGCCCACATCGTAGTTCCTCTCAGCCGAAGACAACTGCTGGGAAAAGAAGGCACAGGGATGCAAGACATTCTTCTCACCTGTTCTCTGAGAGAGTATAGCTCCAACGGCACAGTCTGAAGCATCCACCTCTATTATGAAGGCAAGTTCGGGGTTGGGATGTACTAAGATAGGTGCAGTGGTAAATTTATCTTTTAGACGGGAAAATGCTTCCTGGGCTTGGGGAGTCCAGGAGAACCTAGACTCTTTCCGGGTAAGTTGGGTGATAGGTGACACTACCTCAGAGAAATTCCTAATGAAACGTCTATAGAAGTTGGCAAACCCGATGAAGCGCTGCACCTCCTTCACATTTCTAGGACTTGGCCAATCCTTGATGGCTTGGGTCTTGCTTCCATCCATACTAATTCCTTGTGTAGACAGTACATACCCCAGAAATTGAATTTCGGTCCTATGGAATTCACACTTTTCAAGTTTGATGTAAAGATGATTTTGTCTTAGACGTTCCAAGACCATTCTCACATGTCCATGATGTTCCTCTGTGGAGTTAGAAAAAAATTAGAATATCATCCAAATAAATCACCACGAATGTATCTAGGAGATCCCTAAAGATGTCATTCACCAAGTGTTGGAAAGTGGCTGGGGCGGTACTCAGACCAAAAGGCATAACTAGATATTCAAAGTGTCCATAGCGTGACCTGAATGCAGTCTTCCATTCATCCCCAGGTCTAATACGGACTAAGTTATAGGCCCCACGGAGATCTAGTTTAGAGAAAATTTTGGCATGTCGCACTCTCTCCAATAACTCAGGGATTAAAGGCAATGGATAACGGTTTCTAATAGTAACCTTATTGAGTTCCCTATAGTCTACGCAGGGTCTCAGAGATCCATCTTTCTTCTTTACAAAGAAGATGGGTGCACCTGCAGGAGATGAAGAGGGGCGTATGAAGCCCTTGGCTAGATTTTCGTCTATGTAATCCTTTAAAGCCTTTAGCTCGGGCCCCGCCAGGGGTAGATCTTACCAAAAGGTATCTCTGCTCCAGGCAATAATTCAATTGGACAATCATATGGACGGTGAGGGGGAAGCTGGTCAGCGTTCTTCTTGTCACATAAATCCACATAGTCCTGGTATACAGCTGGTAGTTCAGGGACTGACATGGTTCCTTTAGGAACAGAGCAAGCTGAAACTTTTGGACTCATCTGTTTCTCTGGAAAGTGTAATTCCTTGGTCTCCCAGTTAATGGTAGGATTCTGAGCCTGCAGCCATGGTAGCCCTAGAATAATGGGAAAGTGGGGAGAAGAGATAATCATAAAGGACAGTTTCTCTTGATGATCTTTACCCATAAGAACCCTCAAAGGCTCTGTTTCCTGATCCACTGGTCCAGAGGTCAGCAGGGAGCCATCCACAGTTTCCATCTGTACTGGAGTAGCCTTCTTCACTGAACGTATCCCCTGTTTCAGAGCAAAGGAGACATCCATAAAATTTCCACTTGCCCCTGAGTCGATCATAGCAGAGCTAGACACCCAAGCTGAGTCAACCCAGAGTTTGATGGAAAGAAAGCAATGAGAATTGTTTTTCTTACAACTTAGCTGGGACACCGCTGAGGAAACTTGAAAAATTGCAGCGTTTACACAGTCAACGTCCTCAGAAGTAACGGAGTTTAAGTCCGAGAAATCAAGATCTGTTGCTGCAGATCTCTCTGGAGCCTGAGGCTCGGACCTGACAGATCCCCTCTCGCAACACTCACAGTGAATGAGTGCTGCAGTAGTCTTACGAGAACGGCTGGGGCAGTTTATAATGAAGTGCCCTGACTTACCACAATAGAAACATAGATTCTCCTTAAAACGATGTTCCTTGCGTGCATCACTAACCCGTCGTTGTAAAGAGTCTACCTGCATGGGTTCAGGTTCAGGTTCCCGTGTGATCCTACTCAAAGGTTCCTTAGCTGGAGAGGAAGGTAGGAAAAGGTTAGTGCGATTGCTTTCGAACCATCTCTCTTGCCTGCGTTCAGTCAGACGAGTATCAATACGGATGCAGTAGTTAATAAAGTCACCTAACGCAGTGGGAGGGTCGGCACGAGCAAGTTCATCCTTAATCAGTGGAGATAACCCTTTTCGAAAAATAGATTTTTTGGCGGAACTGTCCCAGGTGGTATCAAGGGCCCATCTCCTGAAATCCAATGCATATTCAGCTACCGAGTGCTTACCTTGGCGCAAAGCTAACATGGCTGCTTCAGCTGTTGCACCTCGATTGGGGTCATCAAACACCTGCCCCATGGCTGAAATGAAAGCATCAAGATGATCCAAACATTCATCCTCAGTCTCAATCAGAGGGTTTGCCCACATCAAAGCCTTGTTGGTAAGCAACATAATTATAGTAAGCACTTTAGATCGTTCAGTGGGAAATTGTGAAGCATGTGCAGAAAAAAAAAGATTGCATTGATTAATAAATCCCCTGAATTTCTCACGTTCACCGCCAAAACGAAAAGGGGGCAACTTGGGAATCCCAGAACTCGGGGCTACGGCAGGAGCCTGGACTCGCTCCTCTAGAACCTCAATCCTGGCTCGCAAATACTGGGCAGTCTGTCCAAACACTTGCAAATTGTGATTAGTGAGGTCCTGTAGGTTTGTAAAACGGGTTTTTATAGTCTGCAAATCTGCAAGGATATTATCAGTCATTCCGCAAAGTTCCTTTATGCGGGCCTCCATTTTCCAGATCTTTTAAGACAGGAGTACTGGAAGGAGAGGAGAAGAAAAAAAAAAACAATAGTGTTTACCTGTGGTAACACTGCAGAGAGAAAAAAAATTAAGGGAACTGCTCACCTGGAATGGTTGTGAGAAGTCACAACCACTATCATCACAGAAAGTTCAACCGGACATCTGATATCCACAGTTACAGCAGACACAGCCTTTCCAGACCCAGCAGACACTAACGTTTGGCTTCAAAATCTTGTAATGTAAGGAGTACAGTTCATATAGTGTCTTGTGCTTGGGTGCGATGAAAACACAGGAGTCACAGGTTTGATATAGAAGGTCTTGTATTACTTCATACAAGTGGCAATAATAGTCACACAGTTTGCAGATACAAAAGCAGGAGACACAGCAGGCCAGAGTAACTTAAGCTCAGCAATCACTCTCCACAACAGGTTCAGGATCTCTTCTCTGTTACCATAAGTCCATGCAAACGTGGATTTATCAAATAGCAAGGTTCCAAAGTCCACGAGTGTTCCAAAGTTCCACAATAGGAAATAACTGGAGTACAAGGTCCAAGGCTTCCAGGAGTCAGGTCACAGGTTCACTGCAGGCTTGATTCTGAAGCACTGATTGCTCAGCTGTGGCTGCTTAAGAAGCAAGAGGGAGAGAATCAGGGCGGGAACATGCAAGCTGGAAACTCCATATTGACTGAGGGCAAGACAGCTGCAGCAAGACAGAAAGTAAAATGGCTGATGGAAAAACTGAGTTTCAGGAACATGTACACAGAACCTTACAACCAGGTTGTCTTAGGATAGGTGGAAGTCTCAGCTTTCAGTCCCTACTGGTTTTACTTTAGGGATATGTATGATTGACAGATCTTAATATGAGTCTGTTGCCCTTAAAATGACTTTTAGACTAACTATACAGTGATATAGGGGACTTCACCCCGTTAGAAATCATACTGTCACTGGGAAAGTGCTTGTGAAAATAACTTTTAACCCCTTAACGACCGCCAATACGCCTTTTAACGGCGGTAGTTAAGGGTACTTAAACCACAGGCACTGTGAAAAAAGTGTATAGCGCCCCCCAGAGTCGGGTTTTCTCCGGGGTAGCCGAGACGCCAGAGAACATGATTCGGGTTGGGTTTTACCGATCCCGGGGTTGCGATCGCCGTTATTAACTGTATAACGGCGACCACAAAAAAAATCCAATGTCCTATTTAATTTCTTTCTCCTTTGATTTAATCGCACATCAGAGGAAAGAGAAATTGGGTCCCCGATACCCCCCTCGTGCCCCACCGGTGGTCCTTCGGGCCCTCCTGCCTCCTTCGGTGGGCGCCGCCATCTTCCGGTCAGAAAATGGCGGGCGCATGCGCAGCACGCCCGCCACGATCTGCCTGCCAGCACCCGGCAACAATAGGAAGATTTTTCCTATTGGTTCATTTTGGTCACTGTGATAAACGCTATCACAGTGATCAAAATAAAAAATATAGTACATAACCCCCCCTTTATATTTATTTCCATTTTTCCATTAGGGTTAGGCTAAAGTGAATTGGACTAAAGTTTTAGGGTTAGGGTTAAAGTTGGGATAAAGTGAGTTGGGCTAAAGTTTTAGGGTTAGGGTTAGAGTTAGGCTAAAGTGAGTTGGGCTAAAGTTTTAGGGTTAGGTGTTGTGAATGGGTTTGAGATGAGTTCTGAGCAGAGGCTCCCTCTGGTGGTTACAAGCAGTGCTAGTCTGTCCAGTGAAGATTGTGAGGACTGGGAATCAGGTGTTACTGACTGGTCTTATATAAGGGAGTCACCTTCCCATCAGGGTTGCCGGTGATCAATTGTTCTGGTCTGAATCCTTTATTCCAGTTTCCCTTGTAGCCTGCTGTGCCGTCTCTGAATCTCCTGCTAACAGATAAGACTTTTTCTTCTTTTGTGTTTGTGCTATATTTTTGCATTTTGTCCTGCACTTCTGTGGGGGCCTTCAGGGTCCCCTCCGGGGGCTTCTGCCCTCTCAGTTTTGTTCAGCCACTGATGTTTGTACTTTTGCTTTTTCCAGTTTTTTCAGTGGCTGCTGTTTTGATTTTGTTACACCAGAGAACTAATTTAGGTGGAAGAGGTCGTGTGATCTCAGGTGTTTTTGAAATTAGTAGAGTTGGTGCCTTTCAGGGTTTTCTGGGATTGCAGTAAGTACCCTTCCTATCCTTTTCTATTTAGTTAGTTTGGGCCCCAGCGTTTGCTCATACTATTTTCTTTCTGTGTCACTATTTCATCTTGTCTAACCGCCATTACATGTTTGGGGGCTTTCTATTATCTTTGGGGTTCTGCTCCGGGGCAGATAGCTTTCCTATTTCTATCTTTAGGTGTAGTTAGTTTCTCAGGCTGTGACGAGGCGTCTAGGACCAACGTAGGAACGCTCCACGGCTGCCTCTAGTTGTGGTGGTTAGTCAGGGTACTGCAATCTCATAGATTCCAACTGCTCTGGTGTATTGCCTTTTTTACCTGCACTCCTCAGCTACCGAAACATAACAGTATCACCGGCCTAAAAATTGAAAATTGTATGGTACTCACAGAAGGGAAAAAATATTGTGAAAGAAAAAAGGTTGTCAGAGTTGTCAGAGATATTTTTCTGTTTGTTGCATTTTTTTTTCCCCTCTGTATCTCTGGGTGCTGGGGAGGATCTTTTCTCTCAATGGAGTTTGCACAGTTGTCTGGCCGTGTGGATCAGCTTGCCACTGAGGTTCGGAGTATTGCTATCTATCTTGCTGGGTTGCCTGTTGTGGAACCTAGGATTCCCATGCCAGATTTGTTTTTAGGGGATCGAGCTAAGTTTCAGAATTTCAAAAATAATTGTAAATTGTTTTTTGCCTTAAAATCTAAGTTCTCAGGGAACGCAGCGCAGCAGGTTCAAATTATCATCTCTCTCCTGCGCGGCGATCCTCAGGATTGGGCTTTTTCCCTGATACCTGGGGATCCTGTTTTGAGTGATGTTGATGCATTTTTTCAGGCCTTGGGGTTATTGTACGATGAGCCTAATGTCACTGATCAAGCTGAAAAAGCCTTGTTGGCATTAAATCAGGGGCTTGATGACGCTGAGTTATTCTGTCAGAGATTCCGTAGGTGGGCAGTCCTGACCAAATGGAATGACGACGCTTTGGAAGCCCTTTTCCGGAAGGGTCTGTCAGATAATGTAAAGGATGTTATGGTGGGATTCCCTGTCCCCTCTGGTCTCAATGATTCTATGTCATTAGCGATTCAAATTGACAGACGTTTGCGTGAGCGGAGAAGTATGCGTGGAATGGTGTTGCCTTGTGAACCAGCTTCTGAACCCATGCAGTGTGATAGAGTGGTGTCTGGGGCACAGCGTCATGAGTTTCGAAAGCGCAATGGGTTATGTTTCTACTGTGGTGATGCCTCTCATGCTATTTCAGTCTGCCCTAAGCGGGGAAGACGTTTTGCACGCTCAGTTGTCTTGGGTAGTGTTCAGACTAAGTTTTTATTAACTGTCACTCTGATATGCTCTCTGTCCTCATTTTCTGCTCAGGCTTTCGTTGATTCTGGAGCAGCTATTAATCTGATGGATTATGATTTTGCTAAACGTTGTGGATTTCCCTTGATACCCCTACAGAAGTCTATTCCCCTACTGGGGATCGATTCTACCCCTTTGGCTGAGAATAAACCCCAGTTTTCTACTCAGGTGATAATGAGGGTTGAACCTGATCACCAGGAGTGCTGCAAATTTTTGGTTCTGTATAATCTGCATGACATTATCGTGCTGGGTTTTCCTTGGTTACAGTCTCATAATCCTGTTTTGGATTGGAAATCTGTGTCTGTAACCAGTTGGGGCTGCCAATGTGTTAATACCAACACTCCTGTTTTTTCTGCCTCCCCCCAGGCTCAGGATGTTCCTGACTTTTTGATTGATTTTTCTGATGTGTTTAGCTAAAGTAAATCTGCATCCTTGCCTCCCCATAGGAGCTATGACTGCGCTATTGAATTAGTGCCGGGTAGTAAATTCCCTAAAGGTCACCTTTTTAACTTGTCTGTACCTGAACATGACGCTATGCGGTCTTATATCAAGGAATCATTGGAGAAGGGTCATATCAGACCATCCTCTTCACCCTTAGGTGCCGGTTTTTTCTTTGTGGCCAAAAAGGATGGTTCATTAAGGCCGTGTATTGATTATCGTCTCTTGAACAATATTACTGTGAAATATCAATACCCGTTACCCTTGATTTCTGACCTGTTTTCCAGGGTGAAAAACGCTACTTGGTTTACCAAGCTTGACCTCAGGGGGCGTATAACCTTATTCGCATTAAGCACGGGGATGAATGGAAGACGGCATTCAATACCCCTGAAGGGCATTTTGAGTAACTGGTGATGCCCTTTGGGCTCACTAATGCTCCTTGCGTCTTCCAGTCCTTCATGAATGACATTTTCAGGGATTTTGTGGACAAATTTCTGATTGTTTATTTGGATGATATCTTGATTTTTTCTAATGACTGGGACTCTCATGTGAAACATGTTCGAACTGTATTCCAGATTTTGAGAGAGAATGCTCTGTATGTGAAGGGATCAAAGTGTCTTTTTGGCGTACAGAGGATCTCATTTCTGGGATTCATTTTGTCCCCATCTGTTATTGAAATGGACCCGGTCAAGGTTCAGGCCATCTGTGATTGGGTCCAACCTACTTCATTAAAGGCTCTTCAGAGATTTTTGGGTTTTGCCAATTTTTATCGTAAATTTATTGGTAATTTCTCGGTTATTGTTAAACCATTAACTGATTTGACCAGAAAGGGTTCTGATGTGGTGAATTGGCCTCCTGAGGCAGTCTCTGCATTTCAGGAACTTAAGCAGAGATTCACTTCTGCTCCTGTTCTACGGCAGCCTGATGTTTCTCTGCCATTTCAGGTGGAGGTTGATGCCTCTGAAATTGGGGCAGGTGCCGTTTTGTCCCAAAATATCCAGAGACCTCTAAAAGTAACCCTTGTGCCTTTTTCTCTCGAAAATTTTCTCCTACTGAACGTAATTATGACGTAGGTAATTGGGAGTTATTGGCCATGAAGTGGGCTTTTGAAGAGTGGAGACATTGGCTGGAGGGAGCCAAACATCAGGTGGTGGTCCTCACGGACCATAAGAATCTGGTCTATCTGGAATCTGCCAAGCGACTCAATCCTAGACAGGCCAGGTGGGCCTTGTTTTTCACACGTTTTAATTTTGTGGTTTCCTTTCTTCCTGGCACTAAGAATGTTAAGGCGGATGCCCTCTCGAGGAGTTTCCTTGCGGACTCTCCTGAGTTATCTGATCCTTCTGTTATTTTGAAAAAGGGGGTAGTTCTTTCCGCCATCTCGCCCAATTTGAGACTTGCTCTGGAGGGGTGTCAGGAGGATAGGCCCGAGTGCTGCCCTGTTGGAAAATTGTTTGTCCCGGACCAGTGGAAAAAGAGTGTGATGTCTGAGATTCATTGTTCCGCGTTGGCTGGGCATCCCGGAATTTTTGGTACCAGAGACTTGGTTAGTCGGTCCTTTTGGTGGCCTACCTTGTCTCGTGATGTCAGGGAATTTGTGCAGTCCTGCGGGACTTGCTCTCGCTCCAAGCCTTGCTCTCGCTCTAGTGGTTTGTTGATGCCATTGCCTGTGCCCAAGAGACCATGGACCCATATCTCTATGGATTTCATTTCCGACCTTCCTGTTTCTCAGAGAATGACCACCATCTGGGTAATTTGTGATAGGTTTTCCAAGATGATACATCTTGTGCCATTACCTAAGTTGCCTTCCTCCTCTGAATTGGTGCCGTTGTTCCTTCAGCACGTGGTTCGTTTACACAGCATTCCTGAGAACATTGTGTCTGACAGAGGAGTCCAGTTTGTTTCCAGATTTTGGAGGACTTTTTGTTCTAAACTGGGTGTTCAATTGTCTTTCTCCTCGGCATTTCATCCTCAGACCAATGGTCAAACTGAGAGAACAAACCAGACATTGGAGACTTATCTAAGATGCTTTGTGTCTGCTGATCAGGATGACTGGGTCTCTTTTTTGCCTTTGGCTGAGTTTGCTCTTAATAATAGGGCTAGCTCTGCTACTTTGATGTCTCCGTTTTTCTGTAATTCTGGGTTTCACCCTCGATTTTCTTCAGGACAGACGGAGGCTTCTGTCTGTCCAGGTGTTGACTCTGTTGTGGAGCGTATGCAACTGATTTGGGACCAGGTAGTGGAGAGGTTGTCCCTCTCTCAGGAGAGGGCCCAGCGGTTTTCTAACCGGCATAGGACTGATGGTCCTCGGTTTAAAGTGGGGGACTTGGTCTGGTTGTCCTCAAAGAATATTCCTATGAGAGTAGCATCTCCTAAATTTAAGCCTAGGTTCATTGGACCTTATAAGATCATGGAGATTATTAATCCTGTTTCTTTTCGTTTGCTTCTTCCAGGGACATTTAAGATCCATAACTTGTTCCACAAGTCCTTGTTGAAAAGGTTTGTTGAGCCAGTGGTTCCTGCTGCTGTGCCTCCTGACCCTGTTTTGGTTGAGGGCAATCTGGAGTATGTGGTTGAGAAAATATTAGATTCTCGTTTTTCTAGACGGAAACTCCAGTATTTGGTTAAATGGAGAGGTTATGGTCAGGAAGACAATTCTTGGGTGTTTGCTTCGGACATCCATGCTAGGAGACTTATCCGTGCGTATCATAGAACTCATCCTGACCGACCTGGTTGCTCAAATGAGGGTTCGGTGACCCCTCCTCAAGGGGGGGGTACTGTTGTGAATGGGTTTGAGATGAGTTCTGAGCAGAGGCTCCCTCTGGTGGTTACAAGCAGTGCTAGTCTGTCCAGTGAAGATTGTGAGGACTGGGAATCAGGTGTTACTGACTGGTCTTATATAAGGGAGTCACCTTCCCATCAGGGTTGCCGGTGATCAATTGTTCTGGTCTGAATCCTTTATTCCAGTTTCCCTTGTAGCCTGCTGTGTCGTGTCTGCATCTCCTGCTAACAGATAAGACTTTTTCTTCTTTTGTGTTTGTGCTATATTTTTGCATTTTGTCCTGCACTTCTGTGGGGGCCTTCAGGGTCCCCTCCGGGGGCTTCTGCCCTCTCAGTTTTGTTCAGCCACTGATGTTTGTACTTTTGCTTTTTCCAGTTTTTTCAGTGGCTGCTGTTTTGATTTTGTTACACCAGAGAACTAATTTAGGTGAAAGAGGTCGTGTGATCTCAGGTGTTTTTGAAATTAGTAGAGTTGGTGCCTTTCAGGGTTTTCTGGGATTGCAGTAAGTACCCTTCCTATCCTTTTCTATTTAGTTAGTTTGGGCCCCAGCGTTTGCTCATACTATTTTCTTTCTGTGTCAGTATTTCATCTTGTCTAACCGCCATTACATGTTTGGGGGCTTTCTATTATCTTTGGGGTTCTGCTCCGGGGCAGATAGCTTTCCTATTTCTATCTTTAGGTGTAGTTAGTTTCTCAGGCTGTGACGAGGCGTCTAGGACCAACGTAGGAACGCTCCACGGCTGCCTCTAGTTGTGGTGGTTAGTCAGGGTACTGCAATCTCATAGATTCCAACTGCTCTGGTGTATTGCCTTTTTTACCTGCACTCCTCAGCTACCGAAACATAACAGTTAGGCTAAAGTGAGTTGGGCTAAAGTTTTAGGGTTAGGCTAAAGTGAGTTGCGCTAAAGTTTTAGGGTTAGTGTTAGGGTTAGGCTAAAGTGAGTTGGTCTAAAGTTTTAGGGTTAGGGTTAGGCTAAAGTGAGTTGGGCTAAAGTTTTAGGGTTAGGGTTAGAGTTAGGCTAAAGGGAGTTGGGCTAAAGTTTTAGGGTTAGGGTTAGAGTTAGGCTAAAGTGAGTTGGGCTAAAATTTTAGGGTTAGGGTTAGGCTAAAGTGAGTTGGGCTAAAGTTTTAGGGTTAGGGTTTAGGTTAGGGTTGGGATTATGATTGGGATTAGGGTTAGGGTTGGGATTAGGATTAGGGGTGTGTTGGGGTTAGGTTTGGGGTTATGGTTAGGGCTTTATAAAGATGTCAAGGACAAGATTATAGACCTGAACAAAGCAGGAATGAGCTACAAAACCATAAGTAAGACGCTGGGCGAGAAGGGGATCACTGTTGGTGCAATAGTAAGAAAATGGAAGAAATACAAAATGACTATCAATCAACAACGATATGGAGCACCATGCAAAATCTCACCTCGTGGGGTATCCTTGATCAAGGGGAAGATCAGCCTAAAACTACACGGAGGGAACTTGTTAATGATCTCAAGGCAGCTGGGACCACAGTCACCAAGAAAACTATTGGTAACACATTACGCCGTAAAGGTTTAAAATCCTGCAGTGCCCGCAAGGTCCCCCTGCTCATGAAGGCACATGTGCAGGCCCATCTGAAGTTTGCCAATGAACACCTGGATGATTCTGTGATTGGGAGAAGGTGCTGTGGTCAGATGAGACAAAAATTGATCTATTTGGCATTAACTCAACTCGCCGTGTTTGAGGAAGAGAAATGCTGCCTATGACCCAAAGAACATTGTCCCCACTGTCAAGCATGGAGGTGGAAACATTATGTTTTGGGGGTGTTTCTCTTCTAAGGGCACAGGACTACTTCACCACATCAATGGGAGAATGGATGGAGCCATGTACCATAAAATCCTGAGTGACAACCTCCTTCCCTCCGCCAGGACATTAAAAATAGGTCGTGGCTGGGTCTTCCAGCAAGACAATGACCCAAAACATACAGCCAAGGCAACAAAGAAGTGGCTTAAAAAGAAGCACATTAAGGTCATGTAGTGGCCTAGCCAGTCTCCAGACCTTAATCCCTTAGAAAACTTATGGAGTTAGTTGAAGCTCCAAGTTGCCAAGCGACAGCCTCGAAATCTTAATGATTTAGAATGATCTGCAAAGAGGAGTGGACCAAAATTCCTCCTGACATGTGCACAAACCTCATCATCAACTACAAAAAACATCTGACTGCTGTGCTTGCCAACAAGGGTTTTGCCACCAAGTATTAAGTCTTGCTTGCCAGAGGGATCAAATACTTATTTCCCAGTGCAAAATGCAAAGAAATGTATACAATTTATACAATGTAATTTTCTGGATGTTATGTTTGATATTCTATCTCTCAATGTTAAAATTAACCTACCCTTAAAATTATAGACTGTTCATCTCTTTGTCACTGGGCAAACTTACAAAATCAGCAAGGGGTCAAACAATTATTTCCCCCCACTGTATAAATTGCACATGCTATACCAACAGACTACTTGTCTACCAGCTGCTTTGTAACAGCGAATGTCTAATCTGTGCTAACCAAAAGTCAGAAATGACTCATAATCACATCTGATGTAATGTTTCATTTCAGCACTTCAGAGGATACATAATGGCACGCTTCTTAACCACTAACTAGTTTAACAACTTATGTAGATGCTCCTGAATAAAGAGCTGTAAAAGGTTATTCCCATCCTCACAGATGGATATTGTCACATAGTGCTTGTAACAAGTGTTTTTACAATTTACAGCTTCTAAAAATTTGCAGTCGTTCCTGAGATATTAAATAGGTTGTCCCCTTTCAGGAAATCTTCATACACGGCTGCAGTTTGTTATTAAATAACAGACCGTCCTTTACTCACCTTCCCCGGTCCAGTCCTGAGTTTCTGGCATTGCTCCTGGTGATGGCTTCTCACTGATGTCATGTCAACAGAACGGCAGCCAATAAGTGAGCTAAGCGGCTCTTAGGGGGCTGGTCTGTGTACACAGGCAGAGTCGCTGAGCTCACTGATTGGCTTGCACACGGTTTATGGTGACACCAGTGCCTTGCCAATACGGGAGACCAGGTGCATTGCCAGAGACTCAGTGCTGGACCTGGGGGTTGTGTGAAGAGCAAGGTTTGTTATTTTATAAGAAGAAATTGCAGCCTGGGACAAAGATTTCCTAAAAGAGAACAACACATTTTTCACTTTTCTTTTGTTATAGATGTCTCTTTGCAGGAAACTGTTGGAGAGCGAAAATCCAGGAGCGGCGCCTAATAAAATATGTATAAAAATAGATATGTGGGTGATATATAAGTGCTCACCTGGAGGCATTGTGCAGTAGGCACAACACTAGATTGCATTTAGCACGTGAATGGGATCCTCCACTGTGGTATGCTGACGAGCCGTAATGCGAGGACCTGTGCTGGTCCTGGCGTGGCCACAGGTCCAAGTAGTGGTATATGGATAAAAATTCCGGGTGCGCTTCCGTTTGAAGATTTAATCCCAGTGTGTGGTCCAATCTCGTCTGCGACTGAATAACCAAACTGGTAGGAACATTTTGCTATTCAAAAAGATTTGATTTATTCACAAAGGTTACAAGTAAAAAAAACAACTACATGTCCATTAAACAGGATTGCAAAAAATGACAAGTGTCATAAAAAGGAGGAACATGTAGTGTGGGTACACAACCCGTTTCTGCTCACAAAGAGCATTCATCAGGTGTATAGAGAATTTTTATATATGTGTCTCCATTTTAATGTGGGTGCGGTTTCTCCCTTGGAACTTCCCCTCTTTGCTGTATTTCTCCAATCACTATAGACAAACACATCGGTCCCAGTTCTAGAGGGAGTAAAAGGGGAGGGGGAAGAGACACCATCCAAAATTTCCCTCAATAACATGACTTGGTTATCGGAGTGAAATTTCATTCAAAATCATTTGATCTGAAAATTCCTGCACTGTGCCGATTTCAGACCGTCTATATATTTTTGTGTATCTATTCTTTCATTCTGTACATTTTCTCTTGATGGTCAATTCACACCCCAAGATAAAGAATTTTTAGTTATTTATTTTTTTCATTTTATTTGTGCTTTTTGGTTTTCTGTATGTGGGATATAGGGGTGGGTTTGCAAATACCTGTATTTCTATAAGTCAACACCACACGGGATTGTGATGGATTGCTTGGGGATGTTTGGATGGCCACACTCGTGTGTCACAACCTGGTGACGAAGATTTGCGCCTACCTGCCCGCAGTATCTGGCTTGGATCCTGATTGCGCTTGCCAAGCTGGGCATACAGGAGGGGAGACTAGCGGCTGCAAGACATTCGGGGAGCCGCCCCGTGTGGTCAGAGGCCCCAAACTTCAATCCTTGCCTGCATTCAAGTGAGTATTGCTGTTTGCTGAGAAAAATGGCCTTTAGTTTCTCCTCAAACCCGGTGGCAATTGCTCAGGGTGGGGAGAAACCAAAACGGATTATTGAAGGTTACACAGATTCAGATGTTTCGTCAAGTCCGTCTGGATATAGGGTCCAAAGTTTATATAACCAGAAGAACTCTTTGGCATTGAGAACAGATTTTTTTGGTCCTGATGGAAAATGGTATTTGCTCTAGAGGGGTCACTGATAGCTTCAAATTTTTTATTGTGTACCACAGTCAGATGTCTGGACAACCTCTGCTGTAGATAGGCCTTTTTTGCATTGTGCCTGTGGCCATTCATGCAGCTCTGCAATGTCTGGGTCATTCCACTGGGTCGGACTACTTTTCTTTTGTTGACAGCTTGTCACCTACGAGACCGAAAACCACTGCTGTCTAGCTTGTACGCATTGTGCTGAAACTCTCCGGGATTAGGAGGCAACAGCACACTCCAGTGATCTTGGCAAACTTCAAAGCAGTGATTACAAGCTCAATAGAAAAGAGCTTGTAAGCACTGCATTTGTTCAGCTATCTAGCGGCAGCGGTCTGTCTCCAAGGCAACGAGCTGTAAACAAAAGTGTTAATATTTCAATAACGGCTGAACATTTTACCAATCAATAAATTGCAAAATTGCTTGTATTTGCAGATATTATTCAACAAAATCCATCTATGAAGATGGCAAGGCAGAACTGTTGGGGCTTGATATGGCGCCATATTACATTGATATTCTCTGTGAGATGACGCCTTATAGAGCACACCTCAGTAAGAAATTGTAGATACAATTGAACCAAATGGTCCAAAACAAAGGTTGTGTGGAGATGTAATGTGCATTATGATACCAAGCGCTTTATTCAAAAACACACTTGTCTAAAATGTTGGCGGGAAGGAAAAGAAAAGCAGTAACTGCAACTGTCACGCTCCACCAGGGAACCAGAGGGTGCACAGCAAGATGGATGGGAAGAAAAGCACTACTACTAGTGAAAAATAGGAAGGGCAACCCTGAAACTTCCCTGAGCTTCCTGACATCCTTAGACGGGTTCTTTGACTCCATGGGGTGCTATGATAAAGGCACAAAGGGAAACAGACAAGGGTAAAAGAAACAGTAATCACTCAACGTGCACCTAGACAACAGAAAGGTATAAAGGGAAAGGAAGGGTGAGGCAAACCAAAAGGGAGACAAAGAAAGGAAGACACCAAAGAAACTTCCAAACAGCAATCTCAGGAGACGACTCCTGGACGACTTCTCTTTCCATGGCTCAAATCTCTATACTGATACCAAGGTATAGCAAGCTATCACTGGCAAATAACCAAGCAAAGAGGTAAGTACTTGTACCAGCAGGGAGTGGACAAATCAGAACAGCTGGATGGAAAGCTTTAGGTGACAACAATCAACTGCTTAACCCATGCAGCACCAGAACAAGAGAAATCTTCACAGATAATTGGAAGGCAAAGTAGATCCAACCAGTGTAGGCGTATGCTGCCATCTTCTGACCCTTGAAATAGAAGAGACCACTCTCTGTCGGGGTACCCACGTGACAGCAACAGTATCAAATCGATAAACACTGTCTGCAAAAGGATTTACAATCTTATCCATCCTTTCCTGACTTGCACTGTTTTTATTACGCTAGTGCTCAGATGGAAGATCTTTTTTATCATTGTTGCTTTCCTTTGCTTTTTGTTACTAATGGCTGAAAACGTAATTATAATCATGGTTACGAAATTTCAGCAATTACCACATTTCCTTCTCCACCACTGAGAGAAAGATATATCGTACAGTCATATCAAGTCATCTCTGTCAGCAGCTCAGGCAGAAAGAAATGTGTGGGTGGATGTAACACAGAACACCAGTAAATGACCAAATGTTTAGATGTATATTATTGGAAGTGTTATCTGATAGACATGTATATTGAACAATGCACACAATGCAATAGAGGCAGCAGTATATTACTACTCCATACAAGCTCCGCGTAGTATGGCATTGGAATATGGCACCCATTGACTTTGGCAGGGCTCTACCATGATCATGTAATTAACCTACTGGCTACAGAGTTTTATGAAGGTTTTTCTGTTGTAGTGCATGTAAAACAATTGTAGCATGTCCTGTAGAATGCCGTATCATAGGGGCGCTACTTGTACATGAGAATAACATCGGTCCAAGCATTTATCACCTAGTTTTTACAGTGATCCGAATGCTGGTATCCTCACCAATTCGGTAGCATCACCATTACTAAGAGGTGTATGAATGAAGCAGCAGTCAAGCACACATACTATTGTGTCATAATCTTCATGGTTATTCACCTTCTGAAGAAACCATTGGCGAAACACGTATTGTGTCTATTTGGTGGTTGCACAGACAACTGGGTTGATATAAATATATTCATATCTTCATACTTTTTTATCTTCTTTCCCAAGTCTCTTCTCTTTTTTGTGCATCCTACTATGGAGCTGCTATTTGCCTTAACTATTAGGTTTACTTTATATACCATGCAGTGTGTCTTTTTAAATCATAATGATAACTAGTGTTGAGCATTCCGATACCGCAAGTATCGGGTATCGGCCGATATTCGCGTTATCGGAATTCCGATACTTAATTCCGATACTTTTTCCATATCGTATACCGGAATCGGAAGTTCCCATAATTCTTTGAGAGGCAATGTGATTTTAGTCAGCCAATGAGGAATCCTACGAAGTGTGGGCACATCCTGTAATGCTGCGGTCATCTTAACTAATGGCATGGCTGTGATTGGCTGCTGAAATGATGTCAGAATGCACTATAAAAGGCGCCGCCGCCATTTTAGCGTCACTGTGCTGTGAATTCAGTAAGGGACAGAACGCTACTCTGCTCACTCTGAGGGACAGTTAGATATAGCGATTTTGTGTACTACTGTGCTTGAGGCAGGCTAGTTTACCAACCGCTGTGTAAAGCTTCATTTTGCCAGTGTTGTTTTAACAGCTCTGTGCAAGGTGTGTGTGTGACAGTGCAGGTGACGCTGCAGTTTGCTCTGCATCCACCGCTGTTTGTAGGCATCTGCACGTGTCACTTTTTTTTTTTTTTTTTTTATTTTATTTAGTGGAATTGGTGCAGCTCCATTATATTAGAAAAAAATCAAATCTATTAGTGTGACGTGCTTCCATCCGTATACAATACATTGGTTGCAAACACTATAGAAGTACAGAAAGGAGCTTTTCACAGATTGTGGACAGTTGTGTTTCAGTGTTCACTTCAGTCTGTGTTTTTTACTTTTTTGAGTGCAGATCACGCTCCAGTTACTTGTTCAAGCACTGCTGCTTGTACTCTGCTGAGCGTGTCTCAGTGGCTCATCCTTTTCATTTATCTCCAATTGGTTCTGCTACATTCCATTTAAAATAAATCTAATCTATTAGTGTGACGCGCTTCCATCCGTATACAATACATTGGTTGCAAACACTATAGAAGTACAGAAAGGAGCTTTTCACAGATTGTGGACAGTTGTGTTTCAGTGTTCACTTCAGTCTGTGTTTTTTACTTTTTTGAGTGCAGATCACGCTCCAGTTACTTGTTCAAGCACTGCTGCTTGTACTCTGCTGAGCGTGTCTCAGTGGCTCATCCTTTTCATTTATCTCCAATTGGTTCTGCTACATTCCATTTAAAATAAATCTAATCTATTAGTGTGACGCGCTTCCATCCGTATACAATACATTGGTTGCAAACACTATAGAAGTACAGAAAGGAGCTTTTCACAGATTGTGGACAGTTGTGTTTCAGTGTTCACTTCAGTCTGTGTTTTTTACTTTTTTGAGTGCAGATCACGCTCCAGTTACTTGTTCAAGCACTGCTGCTTGTACTCTGCTGAGCGTGTCTCAGTGGCTCATCCTTTTCATTTATCTCCAATTGGTTCTGCTACATTCCATTTAAAATAAATCTAATCTATTAGTGTGACGCGCTTCCATCCGTATACAATACATTGGTTGCAAACACTATAGAAGTACAGAAAGGAGCTTTTCACAGATTGTGGACAGTTGTGTTTCAGTGTTCACTTCAGTCTGTGTTTTTTACTTTTTTGAGTGCAGATCACGCTCCAGTTACTTGTTCAAGCACTGCTGCTTGTACTCTGCTGAGCGTGTCTCAGTGGCTCATCCTTTTCATTTATCTCCAATTGGTTCTGCTACATTCCATTTAAAATAAATCTAATCTATTAGTGTGACGCGCTTCCATCCGTATACAATACATTGGTTGCAAACACTATAGAAGTACAGAAAGGAGCTTTTCACAGATTGTGGACAGTTGTGTTTCAGTGTTCACTTCAGTCTGTGTTTTTTACTTTTTTGAGTGCAGATCACGCTCCAGTTACTTGTTCAAGCACTGCTGCTTGTACTCTGCTGAGCGTGTCTCAGTGGCTCATCCTTTTCATTTATCTCCAATTGGTTCTGCTACATTCCATTTAAAATAAATCTAATCTATTAGTGTGACGCGCTTCCATCCGTATACAATACATTGGTTGCAAACACTATAGAAGTACAGAAAGGAGCTTTTCACAGATTGTGGACAGTTGTGTTTCAGTGTTCACTTCAGTCTGTGTTTTTTACTTTTTTGAGTGCAGATCACGCTCCAGTTACTTGTTCAAGCACTGCTGCTTGTACTCTGCTGAGCGTGTCTCAGTGGCTCATCCTTTTCATTTATCTCCAATTGGTTCTGCTACATTCCATTTAAAATAAATCTAATCTATTAGTGTGACGCGCTTCCATCCGTATACAATACATTGGTTGCAAACAATATAGAAGTACACAAACGGGCCTTTCACAGCTACTGAACATGGGTTTTTAATTTTTAACTAAAATATGTATTTTTTCAAATGACACAAATATAAGTAATGTTGAAGAGGAATAGTCCTACATCCATTGTTTGCACAATATTACAGGTGTACATCATGTCCCTTAATCAACAATGTATTATTATATTTACTTGTATGCTTTTATTTAAAAGCCAAGAACACAGAAGGATAACCTTCGCACTGCAGCTGTTGTCAAAGTTCAACCCACATTATGCACTTCCAACATTGCAGCATTTGAGGCATGATGTGAGTTGGATTGGTCAAAGTTATGGAGTGAGAAGGTTCACCATCAGTACCCTATAGCATAAGTATGCTTTTGTGTTAGCATTTGTGTTAGACATGTGGATATCTGCCATAATATGTCACAATTATTTAGTTACAGATTTGTTACCAACACTAATCATTGAATGGTTTTAAATTTGACGTTTCACTTGTTTACAGCTTAGAAATAAGGGTGTAGCCTGATATCTATGTGTAGCACTAGCCACTTTAACATGTCATGTTTTTTTAAACATGTGTAGCTAGGTAGCAGTAATTTTTGCCGGACACACAGCAGGGGAACAGCAGGCGTTACTGAACCCCACTATTACTATAGCTTGTGTATTGGTCTGTGGACACGACACTTCTGAGCAGCAACTGGCAGTGTTGTAGCCCAGGGAGTATAGCTCAGGTGGTAGAAAGATGAACATAACAGGAGACATGGAAAACGTTGCCAACCAGTTAGTTAATCTGAAACCGGACAGGCAAATTCAGGCGAGATCCATGCCTAGTTCATTTTCAGAAAAGTAAGCCGTTCTACATTATCGTAGGATAGTCGCATGCAACGGTCTGTTAGTACACCACCTGCAGCAGTAAAGACGCGCTCCGATAATACACTGGCAGCAGATCAAGCCAGCACCTCCAATGCATACTGGCTAAGCTCTGGCCATGTATCCAGCTTAGAGACACAAAACTTGAATGGGAAGAGCCATCTGAGAGTACACTGAGAGGGCAAGACATGTAGTCTGTAACCATCTTACGGAAATGTTGCCTCCTGCTGACTGGAGCCGTCTCGGATGGTGTAGACATTGGTGGCGCTGCCACAAAACTTCGACACATTTGGAACATACTGTTCTTGCCCTGTGCAGAGGCGCTGCTTGTGCTCCCTCTTGTTGCAGAGCTGTCTCCACTGCCTCGACGCACAGAGCTGCTTTGTAAATCAGTAGCAGCAGCAGTGCTCTCGGCTGGAATGGAGAACATTATGGATTGCACCAGTGTGTCTTGGTACTTCCGCATTTTACGCTCCCGGTTCAACGGTGTGATGAGGCTTTGTAAGTTGTCCCGGTAGCGAGGGTCTAGGAGGGTGTACACCCAATAATCAGACGTGGTGTGAATGTGTTCGATGCGGCGGTCGTTTCTCAGCCACTGCAGCATGAAATCAACCATGTGCTGCAGACTCCCAACTGGCCAAGAAACGTTGTCCCCTGCAAGAGGCGTCATCTCCGCCTGCTGTGCATCACCCCACCCTTGGTCTACATACTGACTAGAGCATTGTCTACCTCCCTCTGGAGCGATGTCTTCCTCCTCCATTGACTCCTCCTCATCCTCCTCACAAAGTCCTTCAAATACATATAAATTTACAAAATTTAAAACTCAAAATTTAAAAACTTTGTATCATAATTCTGTAACATCAGTTTATGGAAACACAATAGCATTACAAAAGGATAGACAAAAACTGTACATTATGTGCTTTGTAAATACATTAAAAGTTTGTAATGGTTATGAAAATATAGACAGCGACTCTGGAGGTTCAATTGTTGATACAGCATGGTACTTTGAAAGTCCTCCAGCCCTTTGTGAGGAACCACGTTGCGCTGACTGTCCAGAAGGTGATGGAATTTGTGACTCCTCATCCTCCACCTCTTCCAAAACCTCATGCCTTAGTGCTTGCAGTGTTTTTTGAAGCAGGCAGATAAGGGGGACAGTCAGGCTGACTAGTGCATCATCTGCACTCGCCATCCGCGTTGACTCATCAAACGCACGCAAAACGTGGCAGATATCCTTCATAGAGTTATTCGCCACTCATTACACTGGCAGTGGCTGCCCATTCATTATAGGATCCAATTCTAATTACTGGTTCTCACCAACAAAGCTCTCCACAGCGCAGCACCCCCCTACATCTCCTCCCTTATTTATATTTATCGGCCTAACCGACTGCTGCACTCTGCAAACGACCTTCGACTAACCTCTGCACTAATCCGTACCTCCCACTCCCAACTCCAAGACTTCACCCGCGCTGCGCCAATCCTCTGGAATGCTCTACCCCAAGAAATTAGGACTATCCGCAATTTGGATGTTTCAGGCGCTCCCTCAAAACACATTTGTTCACAGTGGCCTATCACATTCACTAATCAAAGTCATTCTATGTGTAATTCTGTGTGTGTAGCCCATTCACTATCTCCATGCATCCCTCACTTCCTTAAAATGGCTGGACCATCATTGTAAAAACACCATTGTATATAAACACCTGTACTTTGTATCTCCCACACCTCATTGTAGATTGTAAGCTTTCACCAGCAGGGGCGGCTGATTTTGCTTTAATTATTGTATTGTTAACGTTGTTACTTATGACTCGTGTTTTGAAACTGTTAAACTGTAAAGCACTGCGGAATATTATGGCGCTATATAAATAAATAATATTATTATTCTTATTATAGAGGCCCACTCAGTAGTGGTGAAGTGTGAACGGCGCAAATTGCGAGTTGACTGCGCCTGATGCAGCTGATACTCCATTACTGTTGGCTGCTGCTCACACAACCGCTCCAACATATGTAACGAGGAATTCCACCTGGTGGGTACGTCACATATGATGCGATGTTCATGAAGGTGAAATCTGCGTTGCAGAGCTGCAATCAGCGATCTGGCCATGCTGGAACGTCGCAAGTGAGCGCACTCTAGGCGGACCTTGTGCAGCAGTGCATCAAGATCCGGATAGTCCCTCAAAAAACTCTGCACGACCAAGTTGAGCACATATGACAGACATGGTATGTGAGTGAGGTTGCCAAGGCCCAGAGCTGACACCAGATTTCGGCCATTGTCACACACTACCAAGCCTGCCTGTAGATTCTCTTCCAAAAACCACACGTCGCTCTCCTGCTTTATGGCATTACAGAGCTCCTGCGCTGTGTGGCTAAGATTCCCCATGGAAATTAATTTCAGGATGGCCTGTTGACATTTGGACACGGCTGTGCTCATATCGGTCGCAACAGGTAAACGTTCACGGGTCCATGTGGAGGTAGACCGTGACGGCTCCTGCAGCGATGATTCTGAGGAACTGGAATAGGAGGAGGAATCAATGTGTACAGACTTGATTCCTGCAATCCTTGGAGTTGGCAGAACACGTACAGCGCCACTCGCAAGATCAGTACCCGGCTGCACAACATTGACCCAATGGGCAGTGAGGGAAAGGTATTGTCCCTGGCCATGGGTGTTAGAACCCTCTTGTTAGGTTTTGTTTCAGTTTGCTGGTCACATGACCTTTTTTCCCTATTTAGTCTGGCTCCGCCCTTCTGGCTTTGCTTGACTTCATTGTATTATCTACTGTTAAGCTAGCCGGGTGCTTAGGTGCCTTAATCTGTCAGTTTTGCTTGATGTTAGGATCACAAAGTATTTATTTTTCTGTTTAATTATCCATGCTACAATTTATGTTAGGAGGTGTCCACCTTTTCTCACAGTCCCTAGATCTTGTAGGGATTACTCCCTCGCAACTATAGGTCTTCGTTCACACTAGATGAGGACTTTAGCGGGTCTGGTCGCAGGATCAGGTTCCCCGTTACATCGTAGGGATTCAGCTTAGTTGTATTGTAGGGACAGAATTCCCTTCTTTCCTTACTGGTTGTAGCAGATCATAACAATGGGTACTGGTCCACGCATCGGTGGTCAGGTGGACCTTGCTACTGAGGGCTTTTAGTAGCGCATGTTTAATTTTTCCCTCAACATGCTTTTGCAGACCAGGGACGGCTTGCCTGCTGAAATGAAATCGGCTTGGCACATTGTATTGTGGGATTGACAATGATATTCAGTTACGGAAACTGTCTGTCTCCACCAGCCTGAATCACAGCATTTCAAGGGACAGGAGTTTTGCAATGCCAGCATTCAGAGCCTGTGCTCGTGCATGGTTTGCGGAGTATGGCCGTCTTTTATCCCATGCCTGTGCTACCGCTGGCTGTTTTGTGGCCTGGGAGTGTGAGGATGACAGGGAACTTGCTGCTGTGTGTGGAATAACAGTTTGTCTCTGGACAACAGTGGCCGAGGTTCTTCCATGGCGATCCTGTGAGGAAGCATAACCAGCTGTGTGTGAGCTCGATGAAGAGGCTTCAACACAACCTGAAGATGTAGGTGCTGCTGTAGGTTGGCCTACATCTCTAGTGTGTCTTTGTAACTCAACTACGTGCTTTGTCCGCACATGTTTCCACATATTTGTGGTATTGAGGTGACTGACACTTTTAGCTATTTTTAATTTTTAATTACACAGCTTGCATTTCACATAGCAAATATCATGTGCAAGTGTGTGAAAAAAGGACCACGCAGTGCAAGTCCTGGGAGCGCACGTTTTGACTTTTGGAAGACAACTGCTCCGAACAGGTGCCAAACTGGAGGCTACAGGCAACCGAGTCTGCAGCCTAACTCTCCCTCCTGTTTGTACCGTTGGGGCAATGTCTTCCTCTATCTTCCTTCTATCACTAACCATTTCTCTAGGCCTCTCCCAGCTTTCAACCAAAGTACTGGTTCTCACCCACAAAGCTCTCCACAGTGCAGCACCCCTCCTACATCTCCTCCCTCATTTCTATCTATCGGCCTAACCGACTGCTGCGCTCTGCAAACGACTTTCGACTAACCTCTGCACTAATACGTACCTCCCACTCCCGACTCCAAGACTTCTCCTGCTCTACGCCAATCCTCTGGAATGCTGTACCCCAAGAAATTAGGACTATCCACAATTTGCATGGTTTCAGGCGCTCCCTCAAAACACATTTGTTCAGAGCGGCCTATCACATTCACTAATCAAAGTCATTCTATGTATTCTGTGTAAGTGTGTGTGTGTCTCTAGCCCATTCACTATCTCCATCCCTCAGTCCCTTAAGATGGCTGGAACATCATTGTAAATGCACCATTGTATATAAACACCTATACTTTGTATCTCCCCCATCTCATTGTACATTGTAAGCTGTCACGAGCAGGGGCGACTTATTTAGCTTAAATTATTGTATTGTTAACGTTGTTACTTATGACTTGTGTTCTGAAACTGCTAAACTGTAAAGCGCTGCGGAATATGATGGCGCTATATAAATAAATATTATTATTATTCCTCTGAGCTGCTCCCACCACCTTCCTGTTCTTCATGCCATGTTGGGTCTTGGACCTCATCATCTCCACTACCCTCTTCCAACACCTGCTGTTGGGTGGTCTGGCCAGCACCATGCTCAACAGAAACTGGCACCTGGGTCTCATCATCATCATCAGATGCGTTCTGCGGTGTGCTGACCATCGGCACTGTCTCACCCGCCTCTTCAGATTCAGAGAGACACAGCTGTTGCGCATCACTGCATACTCCCTCTTCACATTACAGAATGCTGCTTGGCTGGGCCCCTGTTTGCAAGCCAATAGATTCTGAGAACAGAAGCAGACACTCAGCTGGCTCCTGTACAGAACTCTCTGACTGCCTGGGCAATTTGCCAGGCGGTGAAGAGACAGATGGTTGCCCAACAGTGCTGTGGTCCTGAGAGGAGGTGGAAGCAATTGAAGTCGATGCATTGGCTGACATCCAAACAACAACGGCTTCAATTTGTTCTTCCCGCAGCAGGGGGGTACTCCGAGCTCCTACAAAAGTGCGCATAAAGGAACGCTCACGGCCCGGGGAAAACTGGTGGATGCTGTGTCACTGGGGGCCGCAGCAGCCACAGAATCCCCACGTCCTCTCCCTGAAGAAACTCCACGACCACGTGCCTTACTCCCTGCCTTCTTCATCTTGGTAGATTGATAAAGAAAGTCTGAAAAGTTATAAGGTCTAAGTGTGGTTATTCCGCAGAGACTGCAGTGAACACTGCACACAACTGTTCACTACCCAATGCGTCTCAGCAGGAAGGCAGTCTGTGCGTCAAAACAAAGGCACAAGCATACATCCATGTACCCTGTTTATACAGCTATATAAAAAAAAATATGTAGTAGTGACGCACACTTTATTGAGGTACAGTATTACATTGCCATTCACCATCTGTGGCTATGCAGTGTCATCTATATATACCTTATCTATCTGTTGTCATGCTTCCAAGTCGACAGTCAGCCATAAATAGCAATTTTCACTATGCACTATGCACTTTTTAAAGGTTATGTTTGTTAATAAAAATGATTATTGCCACATATTATGAGTATTACATGATGGAAATTGTATAATTTTGTATAAAATATTTAGGGACATTATTCAGCAAATGGAACATTTTAGTAATATCACAGATAACTTGTAATGCTGATGATGTTTTGAAGTCAGACATTCATTGTCTATACAATAAAAATGGTGTACATACTGTTACTTATCCATCATTAATGGATTCAGATATGTACTTGTATGCTTTTATGTACAACCGTATAGCAGATTCCTTAACTAATTTATTTTGTGGTTTGCATTGCTGTTCAACATGTTAATGTATGTGTTTATGTTTGTCAATTCTTTATTTATCTAGATATTAGTTTAAATGAAATCATCATCTTATGGTAGTAAAGGTTATCTTTCTCTTGTTTGAAGTATAGACATTTAAAATTGACAGGTAACAAGGAAATTACTTGATCTAGTATTTAAACATCCTCCTTGACCCTGGGCTCCAACACCGCCAGTTGTTGCTCGGAAGTGCTGTTAGCACAGTCAACACTTGCTCCTGTGTTACTGGGGTTCAGTAACGTCAGCTGGTCCTCGGTTGTGCCATTGGCTCTTTTCCTTCTGCTGCCCCTCCGGGTTCCAGTACCGTCAGCTGGTTCTCCGCAGTGCCTTTGGCCTAGGTGCCTCCATGTCGGTATCCGAGTTCCAGCAACGTCTGCTGGTCCTTGGTAGTGCTTTGGAGCACAGGTACCTCCTGCTTAGTAACCGTGTCCCAGTAACGTCAGCTGGTCCTCGGTTGTGCCATTGGCTCTTTTCCTTCTGCTGCCCCTCCGGGTTCCAGTACCGTCAGCTGGTTCTCCACAGTGCCTTTGGCCTAGGTGCCTCCATCTCGGTATCCGAGTTCCAGCAACGTCTGCTGGTCCTTGGTAGTGCTTTGGAGCACAGGTACCTCCTGCTTAGTAACCGTGTCCCAGTAACATCAGCTGGTACAAGATTGTGCTACAAATACAAGATACGGAACAAGAGACACAAGAACAATAAGCAGAAGATCTAAAAGCAGAAGAACATGAAGTATAAGACCAAAATGAAGAGCAAAATATATGCTCTAAATTCTAAGCAGAAGAAGACTAAGCAGTGTATGGGGGTGAGTCCGTTCCTCCTCGTGGTGCCCCTGGAAAATGCCTGCTGCTGCAGGCTAAACTGAACACGGACAAATACTGTTGTAATTTAAATCTTTTGTGACAGCAAGAACGGAAGGATGAAAAATTCATACTTTGACAGATTACAAGTACAGGATTCTCTGTCACAAATAAGAATATGATGAAGAAGATGAAGCAGAATATGAATAAGAATAATAGTTTAATAAGAAGAATATGAGTAATGTTAACAAAGATGAATAGCAAGAAGTTTAAGAAGAAGATAAAGAAGGTGAAGATGAAGAATAATTTGATGAAAAAGATGATGCTGCAGAAGATTATGAAGGAGAAAGTGTGTGAAAAGTTAAAAAGGTGAAGATGAAGAGCATGGAAGTTGTGTAATATACATATTTGCCAAAATATAAAAAACGTTAACATTGTCAATTTCTTCGTCAATCCGAACATCTTTAAAAAAAAAAATATTTATGCTATTCCATTTGATTGGGTTAAACATCTATGCCTTTAATGTCTCCTCAACCTTCCCCAATACATTCTACATTACTCTTTCTTGTTTTCCTTCATGTACAATTAACCAACAAGGCAAGAATGGGTTTTTTTTAATTTCGATATTTTGTTCCCATAGACTTACATGGGACTTCCGGTATCGGTATCGGGTATCGCCGATATTTTAGTGATATCGGCGATACCATTCCGATTCCGATACTTTAGGATATCGGAAAGTATCGCTCAACTCTAATGATAACCCAAAACATCCAAATGACCCTGATCAAAAGTTCACATACCCCGGTGATTTTGGCCTGATAACATGGTCATACTAAGACCTACATCAGCACAGCCAGGGGGGAAACTACAGCAGGCTGCTCTGAAACTCATCTGTTTGGGGGACAAATTCCACACTGCGCGGGAGCTGTGGTCGGGGCTCAAACTGCAGACAGACCTGATACTTAGTTCCCAGGGACGGATGTTGTGAATGGACTTGAAATGAGTTCTGAGCAGAGGCTCCCTCTGGTGGTTACAAGCGGTACTGGACTGTCCAGTGAAGATTGTGAGGATTGGGAATCAGGTGTTACTGACTGGTCTTATTTAAGGGAGTCACCTTCCCATCAGGGTTGCCGGTGATCAATTGTTCTGGTCTCAATCCTTGATTCCTGTTTCCTTTGTAGCCTGCTGTGTCTTGTCTGCATCTCCTGCTAACAGATAAGACTTTTTCTTCTTTTTGTTTTTGTGCTTGATTTTTGCATTTTGTCCTGCACTTCTGTGGGGGCCTTCTGGGTCCCCTCCGGGGGCTTTTGCCCTCTCAGTTTAGTTCAGCCACTGATGTTTTGTACATTTGCTTTTTCCAGTTTTTTCAGTGGCTGCTGTTTTGATTTTGTTACACCAGAGAACTAATTTAGGTGGTAGAGGTCGTGTGATCTCAGGTGTTTTTGAAATTAGTAGAGTTGGTGCTTTTCAGGGTTTTTTGGGATTGCAGTAAGTGCCCTTCCTATCCTTTTCTATTTAGATAGTTTGGGCGCCAACGTTTGCTCATACTATTTTCTTTCTGTGTCAGTATTTCTTCTTGTCTAACCGCCATTACATGTTTGGGGGCTTTCTATGTTCTTTGGGGATCTGCTCCGGGGCAGATAGCTTTCCTCTTTCTATCTTTAGGTATAGTTAGTTTCTCAGGCTGTGACGAGGCGTCTAGGACCAACGTAGGAACGCTCCACGGCTGCCTCTAGTTGTGGTGGTTAGTCAGGGTACTGCAATCTCATAGATTCCAACTGCTCTGGTGTATTGCCTTTTTACCTGCACTCCTCAGCTACCAAATCATAACAGACGGAATAGTACATCACATGCGATCAGCTGCGCTCCCGGGGGCAGTGCATCTGATCGCGGCTGGGTGTCAGCTGATTATCACAGCTGACACTCGGTACTATGTTCCAGGAGCGGTCACGGACCGCTTTCGGCACATTAACCCCTGGCACACCGCGATCAAACATTATCGCGGTGTACCGGGGGCACAGGAAAGCATCGCGCAGGGAGATGGCTCCCTGCATGCTTCCTGAGACCCTCAGAACAGCGCGATGTGATCGCGCTGTCCTGAGGCCTTCCACCCTGCAAGACCCTGGATCCAAGAAGGCCGCCGGGTCCTGCAGGGAGGTGGCTTCCTCATTGCCTGCTGAGAGCAGGCGCTGGGGAAGCCTGCAGCAGTGCCAGTGAGATCGCTGGTGTGACAGAGTGCTGTGCACACTGTCACACCAGCGATCTGACCCTATACAGTGATGTCCCACCCTGGGACAAAGTAAAAAAGTTAAAAAAATGAAAATAACAAGTGTAAAAAAAAATTCAGAAATAATGAAAAAAAAATATATGTTTTCCCCAATAAATTCCTTTCTTCATGTAAATAAAAAAAAAACCCAATAAAAGTACACATATTTAGTATCACCGCGTCCGTAACGACCCTATAAACCTGTCCCATTAATTAACCCCTTTAGTGAACCCCTTAAAAAAAAAAACAAAGCTAAAAAACAATGATTTATCATCATACCGCCGAACAAAAAGTGGAATAACACGTGATCAAAAAGACCGATATAAATAAACATGGTATCGCTGAAAACGACATCTTGTCCCGCAAAAAATAAGCCACCATACAGCATCATCAGCGAAAAAATAAAAAAGTTATAGCTCGCAGAATAAAGTGATGCAAAAATAATTATTTTTTATATATAATCATTTTTATTGTATAAAAGCACCAAAACATAAAAAAATGATACAAATGAGGTATCGCTGTAATCGTACTGACCCGAAGAATAGAACTACTTTATCAATTTTACCACACGCGGAACGGTATAAACGCCTCCCCAAAAGAAATTCATGAATTGCTGATTTTTGCTCATTCTGCCTCCCAAAAATCGTAATAAAAAGCGATCAAAAAATGTCATGTGCCCAAAAATGGTACCAATAAAAAAGTCACCTCGTCCCGCAAAAAATAAGACCTCACGTGACTCTGTGGGCCAAAATAAGAAAAAATTATAGCTCTCAAAATGTGATGATGCAAAAATTATTTTTTGCAATAAAAAGCGTCTTTTAGCGTGTGACAGCTGCCAATCATAAAACCCGCTATAAATAGTAAATCAAACTCCCCTTTATTACCCCCTTAGTTAGGGAAAAATAATACAATAAAAAATATATATTTATTTCCATTTTCCCATTAGGGTTAGGGTTGGGGCTAAAGTTAGGGTTAGAGTTGGGGCTAAAGTTAGGGTTAGAGTTGGGGCTAAAGTTAGGGTTAGGGTTGGGACTAGGGTTACGGGTGTGTTAGGGTTAGGTTTGTGGTTAGGGTTATGATTAGGGTTGGGATTAGGGTTAGGGGTGTGTTGGGATTAGGGTTGGAGTTAGAATTGGGGGGTTTCCACTGTTTAGGCACATCAGGGGCTCTCCAAACGTGACATGGTGTCTGATTTCAATTCTAGCCAATTCGGCGTTGAAAAAGTCAAACGATGCTCCTTCCCTTCTGAGCTCTGCCATGCGCCCAAACAGTAGTTTACCCCCACATATGGGGTATCAGCATACTCAGGACAAATTGCACAATAACTCTTGGGGTCCAATTTTTTCTGTTACCCTTGTGAAAATAAAAAATTGGGGGCAAAATATCATTTTTATGGAAAAAAAATATGATTTTTTATTTTTATGGCTCTACGTTATAAACTTCTGTGAAGCACTTCAAAGTTCTCACCACACATCTAGATAAGTTCCTTTGGGGGTTCTAGTTTCCAAAATGGGGTTACTTGTGGGGGTTTCCACTGTTTAGGCACATCAGGGGCTCTCCAAACGCGACATGACACCAGCAGACCATTCTATCAAAGTCTGCATTACTAAACGTCACTACTTCTATTCCGAGCCCCGACTTGTGCCCATACAGTAGTTTTCTCCAACATATAGGGTATCAGCGTACTCAGGACAAATTGGACAACAACTTTTGGGGTCCAATTTCTCCCCTTACCCTTGGGAAAATAAAAAATTGGTGACTAAAAGATCATTTTTGTAGGAAAAAAATAGGATTTTTCATTTCATGCCCGGACATTATAAACTTGTGTGAAGCACTTGGGGGTTCAAAGTGCTCACCACAGATCTAGATAAGTTCCTTAGGTGGTCTAGTTTCCAAAACGGGGTCACTTGTGGGGGATTTCCACTGTTTAGGCACATCAGGGACTCTGCAAACTGAACATGACACCCATCAAAGTCTGCATTCCAAAACATCATTACTTCTTTTCGAGCCCAAACAGTGCACCCAAAAAGTGTTTTTCCCCCACATATGGGGTATCAGCGTACTCAGGACAAATTGGACAACAACTTTTGGGGTCTAATTTCCTTGGGAAAAACGAAAAATTGGTGACTAAAAAATCATTTTTGTGGAATTTTTTTTTTCATACCCAGGCATTATAAACTTTAGTGAAACACTTGGGGGTTCAAAGTGCTCACAACAGATCTAGATAAGTTCCTTAGGGGGTCTAGTTTCCAAAATGGTGTCACATGTTGGGGGTTTCCACTGTTTAGGCACATCAGGGGCTCTCCAAACGTGACATGGCATCCAATCTCAATTCCAGCCAATTTTGGTTTGAAAAAGTCAAACGGCGCTCCTTCCCTTCCAAGCCCTGCCGTGCGCCAAGACAGTGGTTTTCCCCCACATATGGGGTATCGGCGTACTAAGGAGAAATTGCACAACAACTTTTTCTGTCCATTCTCGCCTTTTACCCTTGTTAAAATAAAAAAAATGTTTGTAAAGGATCATTTTTGTGACTATAAAGTTAAATGTTCATTTTTTCCTTCCAAGTTGCTTCAGCTCCTGTGAAGCACCTGAAGGGTTAATAAACTTTTTTTATGTGCTATTAAGTCCCTTGTGGGGTGCAGTTTTTAGAATGGTATCTGTTATGTTACGGTAGCTGAGGAGTGCAGGTAAAAAAGGCAATACACCAGAGCAGTTGGAATCTATGAGATTGCAGTACCCTGACTAACCACCACAACTAGAGGCAGCCGTGGAGCGTTCCTACGATGGTCCTAGACGCCTCGTCACAGCCTGAGAAACTAACTACACCTAAAGATAGAAATAGGAAAGCTATCTGCCCCGGAGCAGAACCCCAAAGATAATAGAAAGCCCCCAAACATATAATGGCGGTTAGACAAGAGGAAATACTGACACAGAAAGAAAATAGTATGAGCAAACGCTGGGGCCCAAACTATCTAAATAGAAAAGGACAGGAAGGGTACTTACTGCAATCCCAGAAAACCCTGAAAAACACCAACATACTAATTTCAAAATCACCTGAGATCACACGACCTCTACCACCTAAATTAGTTCTCTGGTGTAACAAAAACAGCAGCCACTGAAAAAACTGCAAAAAGCAAAAGTACAAAAACACAGTGGCTGGACTAAACTGAGAGGTTAAAAGCCCCCGGAGGGGACCCAGAAGGCCCCCACAGAAGTGCAGGACAAAATGCAAAAATATAGCAAAAACACAAAATAAGAAATTGTCTTATCTGATAGCAGGAGATGCAGACACGACACAGCAGGCTACAAGGGAAACTGGAAAGAAGGATTCAGACCAGAACAATTGATCACCGGCAACCCTGATGGGAAAATGATTCCCTTAAATAAGACCAATCAGTAACACCTGATTCCCAATCCTCACTAGTACCGCTTGTAACCACCAGAGGGAGCCTCTGCTCAGAACTCATCTCAAACCCATTCACAACAGTACCCCCCCCCTTGAGGAGGGGTCACCGAACCCTCATTTGAGCAACCAGGTCGGTCAGGATGAGTTCTATGATACGCACGGATAAGTCTCCTAGCATGGATGTCCGAAGCAAACACCCAAGAATTATCTTCCTGACCATAACCTCTCCATTTAACCAAATACTGGAGTCTTCGTCTAGAAAAACGAGAATCCAATATTTTCTCAACCACATACTCCAGATTGCCCTCAACCAAAACAGGGTCAGGAGGCACAGCAGCAGGAACCACTGGCTCAACAAACCTCTTCAACAAGGACTTGTGGAACACGTTATGGATCTTAAATGTCCCTGGAAGAAGCAAACGAAAAGAAACAGGATTAATAATCTCCATGATCTTATAAGGTCCAATGAACCTAGGCTTAAATTTAGGAGATGCTACTCTCATAGGAATATTCTTTGAGGACAACCAGACCAAGTCCCCCACTTTAAACCGAGGACCATCAGTCCTATGCCGGTTAGCAAACCCCTGGGCCTTCTCCTGAGAGAGGGACAACCTCTCCACTACCTGGTCCCAAATCTGCTGCATACGCTCAACAACAGAGTCAACACCTGGACAGACAGAAGCCTCCGTCTGTCCTGAAGAAAATCGAGGGTGAAACCCAGAATTACAGAAAAACGGAGACATCAAAGTGGCAGAGCTAGCCCTATTATTAAGAGCAAACTCAGCCAAAGGCAAAAAAGAGACCCAGTCATCCTGATCAGCAGACACAAAGCATCTTAGATAAGTCTCCAATGTCTGGTTTGTTCTCTCAGTTTGACCATTGGTCTGAGGATGAAATGCCGAGGAGAAAGACAATTGAACACCCAGTTTAGAACAAAAAGTCCTCCAAAATCTGGAAACAAACTGGACTCCTCTGTCAGACACAATGTTCTCAGGAATGCCGTGTAAACGAACCACGTGCTGAAGGAACAACGGCACCAATTCAGAGGAGGAAGGCAACTTAGGTAATGGCACAAGATGTATCATTTTGGAAAACCTATCACAAATTACCCAGATGGTGGTCATTCTCTGAGAAACAGGAAGATCGGAAATGAAATCCATAGAGATATGGGTCCATGGTCTCTTGGGCACAGGCAATGGCATCAACAAACCACTAGAGCGAGAGCAAGGCTTGGAGCGAGAGCAAGTCTCGCAGGACTGCACAAATTCCCTGACATCGCGAGACAAGGTAGGCCACCAAAAGGACCGACTAACCAAGTCTCTGGTACCAAAAATTCCGGGATGCCCAGCCAATGCGGAACAATGAATCTCAGACATCACACTCTTTTTCCATTGGTCCGGGACAAACAATTTTCCAACAGGGCAGCGCTCGGGCCTATCCTCCTGACACCCCTCCAGAGCAAGTCTCAAATTAGGCGAGATGGCGGAAAGAACTACACCCTCCTTCAAAATAACAGAGGGATCAGATAGCTCAGGAGAGTCCGCAAGGAAACTCCTCGAGAGGGCATCCGCCTTAACATTCTTAGTGCCAGGAAGAAAGGAAACCACAAAATTAAAACGTGTGAAAAACAAGGCCCACCTGGCCTGTCTAGGATTGAGTCGCTTGGCAGATTCCAGATAGACCAGATTCTTATGGTCCGTAAGGACCACCACCTGATGTTTGGCTCCCTCCAGCCAATGTCTCCACTCTTCAAAAGCCCACTTCATGGCCAATAACTCCCGATTACCCACGTCATAATTACGTTCAGTAGGAGAAAATTTTCGAGAGAAAAAGGCACAAGGGTTACTTTTAGAGGTCTCTGGATCTTTTTGGGACAAAACGGCACCTGCCCCAATTTCAGAGGCATCAACCTCCACCTGAAATGGCAGAGAAACATCAGGCTGCCGTAGAACAGGAGCAGAAGTGAATCTCTGCTTAAGTTCCTGAAACGCAGAGACTGCCTCAGGAGGCCAATTCACCACATCAGAACCCTTTCTGGTCAAATCAGTTAATGGTTTAACAATAACAGAGAAATTACCAATAAATTTACGATAAAAATTGGCAAAACCCAAAAATCTCTGAAGAGCCTTTAATGAACCATCTTTTTTGGCCACAAAGAAAAAACCGGCACCTAAGGGTGAAGAGGATGGTCTGATATGACCCTTCTCCAATGATTCCTTGATATAAGACCGCATAGCGTCATGTTCAGGTATAGACAAGTTAAAGAGGCGACCCTTAGGGAATTTACTACCTGGCACTAATTCAATAGCGCAGTCATAGCTCCTATGGGGAGGTAAGGATGCAGATTTACTTTCGCTAAACACATCAGAAAAATCAAACAAAAAGTCAGGAACATCCTCAGCCTGGGGGGAGGCAGAAAAAACAGGAGTGTTGGTATTAACACATTGGCAGCCCCAACTGGTTACAGACACAGATTTCCAATCCAAAACAGGATTATGAGACTGTAACCAAGGGAAACCCAGCACGATAATGTCATGCAGATTATATAGAACCAAAAATTTGCAGCACTCCTGGTGATCAGGTTCAACCCTCATTATCACCTGAGTAGAAAACTGGGGTTTATTCTCAGCCAAAGGGGTAGAATCGATCCCCAGTAGGGGAATAGACTTCTGTAGGGGTATCAAGGGAAATCCACAACGTTTAGCAAAATCATAATCCATCAGGTTAATAGCTGCTCCAGAATCAACGAAAGCCTGAGCAGAAAATGAGGACAGAGAGCATATCAGAGTGACAGTTAATAAAAACTTAGTCTGAACACTACCCAAGACAACTGAGCGTGCAAAACGTCTTCCCCGCTTAGGGCAGACTGAAATAGCATGAGAGGCATCACCACAGTAGAAACATAACCCATTGCGCTTTCGAAACTCATGACGCTGTGCCCCAGACACCACTCCATCACACTGCATGGGCTCAGCAGCTGGCTCACAAGGCAACACCACTCCACGCATACTTCTCCGCTCACGCAAACGTCTGTCAATTTGAATCGCTAATGACATAGAATCATTGAGACCAGAGGGGACAGGGAATCCCACCATAACATCCTTTACATTATCCGACAGACCCTTCCGGAAAAGGGCCGCCAAAGCGTCGTCATTCCATTTGGTCAGGACTGCCCACCTACGGAATCTCTGACAGTATAACTCAGCGTCATCAAGCCCCTGATTTAATGCCAACAAGGCTTTTTCAGCTTGATCAGTGATATTAGGCTCATCGTACAATAACCCCAAAGCCTGAAAAAATACATCAACATCACTCAAAACAGGATCCCCAGGTGTCAGGGAAAAAGCCCAATCCTGAGGATCGCCGCGCAGGAGAGAGATGACAATTTGAACCTGCTGCGCTGCGTTTCCTGAGGACTTAGATTTTAAGGCAAGAAACAATTTACAATTATTTTTGAAATTCTGAAACTTAGCTCGATCCCCTGAAAACAAATCTGGCATGGGGATCCTAGGTTCCACAACAGGCAACCTAGCAAGATATGCAGCAATACTCTGAACCTCAGTGGCAAGCTGATCCACACGGCCAGACAACTGTGCAAACTCCATTGGGAGAAAAGATCCTCCCCAGCACCCAGAGATACAGAGGGAAAAAAAAAAAAAAAAAAAATGCAACAAACAGAAAAATATCTCTGACAACTTTTCTTCCTTCAAAATATTTTTTTTTTCCCTTCTGTGAGTACCATACAATTTTTATGGCCGGTGATACTGTTATGTTACGGTAGCTGAGGAGTGCAGGTAAAAAAGGCAATACACCAGAGCAGTTGGAATCTATGAGATTGCAGTACCCTGACTAACCACCACAACTAGAGGCAGCCGTGGAGCGTTCCTACGATGGTCCTAGACGCCTCGTCACAGCCTGAGAAACTAACTACACCTAAAGATAGAAATAGGAAAGCTATCTGCCCCGGAGCAGAACCCCAAAGATAATAGAAAGCCCCCAAACATATAATGGCGGTTAGACAAGAGGAAATACTGACACAGAAAGAAAATAGTATGAGCAAACGCTGGGGCCCAAACTATCTAAATAGAAAAGGACAGGAAGGGTACTTACTGCAATCCCAGAAAACCCTGAAAAACACCAACATACTAATTTCAAAATCACCTGAGATCACACGACCTCTACCACCTAAATTAGTTCTCTGGTGTAACAAAAACAGCAGCCACTGAAAAAACTGCAAAAAGCAAAAGTACAAAAACACAGTGGCTGGACTAAACTGAGAGGGCAAAAAGCCCCCGGAGGGGACCCAGAAGGCCCCCACAGAAGTGCAGGACAAAATGCAAAAATATAGCAAAAACACAAAATAAGAAATTGTCTTATCTGATAGCAGGAGATGCAGACACGACACAGCAGGCTACAAGGGAAACTGGAAAGAAGGATTCAGACCAGAACAATTGATCACCGGCAACCCTGATGGGAAAATGATTCCCTTAAATAAGACCAATCAGTAACACCTGATTCCCAATCCTCACTAGTACCGCTTGTAACCACCAGAGGGAGCCTCTGCTCAGAACTCATCTCAAACCCATTCACAACAGGTATCACTTTTAGGTATTTTCTGCCATATAGACCCCTCAAAGTGACTTTAAATATGAGGTGGTCCCTAAAAAAAATGGTTTTGTATAATTTGTTGTAAAAATGAGAAATCGCTGGTCAACTTTTAACCCTTATAACTTCATAACAAAAAAAAAATTTGGTTTCAAAATTGTGCTGATGTAAAGTAGACATGTGGGTAATGTTATTTGGTATTTTGTGTGACATATTTCTCTGTTTTAAGGGAATAAAAATTAAAAGTTTGAAAATTGCAAAATTTTCAAAATTTTTGCCATATTTGCATTTTTTTCATAAATAACCGCAATTTATATCGAAGAAATTTTATCACTATCATGAAGTACAATATGTCAGCAGAAAACATTCTCAGAATCGTGAAGATCCGTTGAAGCGTTCCAGAGTTATAGCCTCATAAAGAGACAGTGGTCAGAATTGTAAAAATTGGCCCGGTCATTAATGTGCAAACCACCCTCTGGGGTTAAGGGGTTAAGCTAAGTGAGGTAACCCCTTTTTTGCATCAGCAATTCATATGTGAAAATATGCGTTAAAGAAAAAACTCCGCACCATATTACTGTAGAATAGAAGACTAGTGCATGTTGAAGCACAACTGTATAAGAAAACCATTTAGTAATGTCCTTAGCGTCATGACGTCAGCGCGGCTCAACAGCAGAACATGGGAGGAGCATCCATTTGCACGCAATGGATGAGCCTGGGAGGCAAGAAGCTGCCGGGTCTTGTTGCTAGGGGACAGGACGCACAAGGCCTAATGCAATATGTCAGATGATTCAGGTAGCAAAATGGAATTAGTGTCTTACATATTGCTGGAGCAGACAGCTATCTGAGGATATTAAAATGTAATGCAGTCTGACATACTGAAGACTGTACTAGAAATGCCACACAAGACCAGGAAAGGATTGCTGGAATAAATCAATTCTTCAGAAAAGATGATGAGGAAAAGGCTTTTTATTCACAATACCTTACCGGCGTCTTTTTCAAGGGAAAAAATCACCGCGTTGAAACGCGTTGTGAATAAAAGGCCTTTTCCTCATCATCTTTTCTGAAGAATTGATTCACTCCAGCAGTGCAGCCCACTCATCTGATTATCAAACTGGATCGAAAATTTATGTTTTGTACCATATGTTTATACTTACCTGAGATTTTTATTGTGGTATTTTTGTATTGCTCTTGTAGACAACCTGATGAAGGGTAGTCACCAGAAACATCCGGAATACAATGCACACAGTGAAGGTCCCTGTAAGGGCGCAGTCAGACGGCCGTATAATACATCGCAATGCCTGGACTGGCCATCGGCTCTCCTGACCCGAGTGTGATGGCTGCATAGAAATACATGCTGCCACACTATCGGATGAGATGCATCCTGCAGGAAGGATCCCGGTCCTTTTGAAAATCATGTCCTGTATTGTGCCTGCGTAGCACAACCGACTCAGATGAGCACAATATAAAACCTTTTCCTCTCCCTATATCACATCCCATTTACTGCGCTTAGATAGCGCTCCCCTTTTTTCTTACCACCCCACTTTTCTTTTCCTGCCCAGGAGATCCCCAAAATAGAAATACATGCTGTCATGCTTGGGTCAGTAGAACTGCCAGAATGTCCGAGCATTGTGATGCGATCGTTGTGTGTGTTATACAGCCATCTGACTGCGCCCTAATACTGTACTCCAGGGCTGCCACCAGAAATTTCAGAGCCCTATACTTGAAGTATTTTCGGGCCCCCTTGAGACTCCGCCCAGGCTCCACCCCAGCTCTGCCTTCACCCCACGAACATTCCACCGTCCCACTTCTGCACCACGTCCTCACCCATCACACATCAACAGTTCCTACTGAACACCACATTACATACATAGCCATCAGCATTTGTTTTGGACAAAAGATTTTTTCAAGCCCGCCATCATGACAAGGTAATGAATGTGTCACATACTTTTTCTAAAATGACCAATAATACCACATACAGGGACAAATACCACCACACCATGACCAGACCACATATTACCTCCAGATAGTGACTGAATAATACCACATACAAGGGACAAATACCACCACACCATGACCAGACCACATATCACCACCACATAGTGACTGAATAATACCACATACAAGGGACAAATACCGCCATACCTTGACCAGATCACATATTACCACCACATAGTGACTGAATAATACCACATACAAGGGACAAATACCGCCACACCATGACAAGATCACATATTACCACCACATAGTGATGGAATGCTACAATACTGATCATTAATAAAAAAAATACTAATATTTTCAAAAGTGTCATAATACACAAGAGCTCTTTTTATAATGTCAGTGTACAGGTAATACAGTGATCACTGGTGACATTATACACAGGAGCTCTGTATACAGTGTGAGACAGTGAAGGAATATGTGTTGAATGGGGTGTACATTTCACCTAGGTATAAGGGAAATGTGTGGTTTTGTAGACCTAGTGGTAGAGAAAGGTCATTACACCATCCATTCAAGTACACGCTTGCAGCTCAAACCTGTGGCCACTCAGGTGATAATTAGGAAACCAGAAGTAGGTGTCTGGGAATACAGACAGGGCTGGAGCTGTTTTCAGTCTGGACACAGGGAGGTGTCCTGGCACAAAGAAGCAGTCTCCAGGATTGCGAGCTGTCTTTAGCCTGGACACAGGGAGGTGTCCTGGCACATGGAAGCAGTCTCCAGGATTGGGAGCTGTCTTTAGTCTGGACACAGGGAGGTGTCCTGGCACAAAGAAGCAGTCTCCAGGATTGGGAGTACGTCTCCAGGAGTGTGAGCTATCTCCGTCGGGGTGCAGGAAGTACCCCGGACACAGGAGTAGTCTCAGTGAGAATCCGTGCGAATAGCGGCTGAACAGGAGTGGATCTCTCTCAAGTCTGGACGTTGGAGTTGCCTTCAGACACAAGGAGGAGTATCTGTGAAGCTCCATACTGGTAACATATATCATGTGTGTTGTTTTGGGCACAGACTGGTAGAGTCTGGACCCGGATAGACAGGGCAATCTATTTATGTGTAGTTAGTGGCTAGACAAGCCCAGGTTTTCTGTTTGATTTGTTTTATCTGTTTGCTGTGGACTTTAATAAAGCTGGTTGCGGCCAGTTTTACACCAGAACTGCTGTCTGAATGAACTGTTTTCATGCCATTCTGTCTACCCAGACAGCGATCCTAGAGTTAAATCCCTGGAAATGTCGCAATTGGCGGAGAATGCTGGGGCAGCGCAGTGGCTGATACAGTTAGTGCTGGAGTGTGCATGCAGCACAGAGGCTTAGAGACAGCAATAAAGGTGAAGTCTGTTGAAATAGCAGCAGAGAAAAAAAAAGTGTGTCAAGAGAAACGTCTGTTTGGAGCAGTCTTAAAGAGACAGTAGCCCTAATAGACTTTGCAAAGAAAAAAAAAAAAAAGTGTCTGCACAGCAGAGCTGAATTTTCTATGGAAAAGACTGTAGAGTATGTATGTCTTCAGTGAAGACTGCCGTTGTTGAGACAGAGAAGTCTGACAGCATGGACAACGAGTGTGGATACAAGCATCTTGCTGTGACTCAGTGGGGTCACGAAGGCATCTTGCTGTGACTCAGTGGGGTCACGAAGGCATCTTGCTGCAACTCGGCGGGGTTGTGAAGATTGTCGTCGCACTCAAATCCAGTTTTGCTGTGGCTCGGCGGGGCCACGAAGATTTTTTCAAGGGAAAGCGGTGAAGTTCTGGTGTGAACAGTGCTCCGCGATGGCTGTGAACGGAGCAGCGAATGGGTCTGACAAGTCGGACCGCATATTTGAGAAATGTCTACTGGACATGCAACTGGACATGGTGCGGGAGCTATGGGCACCGTATGGAATGGCGGCAGTGGACCATTCTATGGACTCTCCGGGGGTGCCAGTGTTGTCACAGAGTGCCCGGGGAGGTGGTAATAGATGTTATGAACTGAGTCCTAAGACTACTGCTGATTTTTTGTGTAAAAATTACCCTGCCGGTGTGGTTGTTAAAAAGGGGGCGGAGTCTAAAAAAGGGGCGGATTTTCACAAGAGTGTAGAGTGTGGAAAAATGAAAATTGTTACTGGTGGTGGGTTGGTACCTCCTAAAAATGACAATGTGACCGTTGATAACGGGGTAGCTCCAGTAGAAGGGGGTGACGTAAAAGTGGGAGGTGACCTGTTAGTCCACAACACCATGGGAAGTGACACAGACCCCGTAGCTGACTGGGACACTATGAAGGTAAAAAGTGAGTTCAGTCAGGAGAGGCTAGACGAGGGAAGAGAGTCCTCCTCTCGTCGTAGACGGCGCAAGGGCCACAAAAAGGTTGTTCCGGTAGTACTCGCTGAAAATGAAAATGAAGAGAATGTAGTACTGTCGGCCTATGCTTCAAGTGTGGATCCTCCTTTAGAGGTAGAAAAGGAGAGGGCCAGTCATGGCCAAGAGCTGGAACATATTCGGCTGCAGTATCAGAGTGACATGCTGCAATTATGTGAAAACCTGGAGGACGTGTCCTCAGACCAGCGAGGTCTAGAAGGAAGCAACGAGGAAGTTATCCTGTGGCAGAATATGTTCTTTGCCATTAAAGAGGACCGCCGCAAAATCAAGGAAGAGGTTTTGCAGTTGAAGCGTGAGAAGGAGGCGCTGCAGGATGGAGTTTCTGGAAGTGAACAAATCCTAGAACGATTGCGCGAACAGCTCAACCAGGAGCTGTGTGACTCCAAGAAGGAGTGTGATGAACGCAGTAGGGAACTGCAACAGATGAAGAGAGATTATGTAGATCTCCTCAGGGTCAAAGAAAAACTAGAAGAGGAGAAGATGGATGCAGAGCAAATGCGCCAGGTGGTTGAGACCACTCTGCAGGACACCCGTGATGAAAATGGTGATCTGCGCAGAAAGACCCTAGGTCTGGAAGCTCAGGTGAAGGAGCTACAGATGTCCTGTGATACTCTCCAGAAGGTGGAGATGCGCCTTAAGGAAAAGCTCAGCCAAATGGAAGCTGAGCGGGAAAAGATGGAGGAGTCCATCAGAGAAGCTACAGACCAGGGCCAGGAGTTGGCCACTGGAGATGAGAAGTGTAAAGCAGATACTTCCTCGAGTGCTGTGAGTTCGGATGATTCGGTGGATGTCGGAGCCGAGATCAAGGAGCTCAAGGAGTGGTTACAAGCCCATTGGACGCAAGAGAAGCTTCAGAGACTGGCAGCTGAGAGGCGAATGGCGGAACTAGAGGAAGAAGTTCTCGGGCTTAAAAGTCGCCTGATACAGTGTCACTCGGTGAACAAGGCCTCCTTGGAGAAAGAAAAGGGCAACCACGTTGCACTCGCTTCCCTTGGCCAGGAGAAGATAGACCTGAGGAGAGCTAAGAGTGTGGTAACGGAAGATAATTGTGAAATGGAAGTGGTCCGGACGGAAATTCACGAAATTGTAGCTGTGAGTCAGCTCAGAAGAAGTGTAAAGGGGGAAGAAGCTGAAAGTCAGTTGTCCCTGAACCCTGAGCTGATTGATCGTCTGGAAACCACTGGTGAGACCGAAACGTGTCGGTACAAGTGCCTCGTAGATGTACCCGAGTACTTGAGAGAAGAATGCACCCGTGAGTCTGTGCATGAAGCGTTTAGGAAGGCCGTGGGAGCCTGTAAGGTGTACTTGACCTCAGGAGCTAAACAGCTGGTGGTCTTGTCCACGACTGAAGTTACAGTGAAGAGGGTGGCAATCCTAAGTGACATGCACTGGCGATGTATTCGCACAAAGCGGTTTCTCCGGTTGAAGACAGAACAAACCGTTAGACAACTAAAGCTTATGAGAAAAGCTCACAGTCTACAGGAAGAGGTCATCCGGGTGCCTCATGTTCTGGTGAGAAAGCTGATTGGGAGAAATGGCCGAGCCATGCAGATAATGGTGAAGAAGTCTGGTGTGGTGAAAGTAAGCAGTCCACGTGATCGTCGGGACTGGATACCAGATGAAGACGGCATGGTGTCATTCTACGCTATAGGAACGGAAGAAAGTCTTGAATATGTGCGCATGCTGGTGGCGTACCGTGTGACCTACCTGCGAGAGGTAGAACAATTGAATCTCGCTAGACAGCGAGTAGATAGACAGCATCATCTGAGCAGCAGAAGATGGCAGCCGTCTAAGAATAGTGAGACCCGACAGAGAAAGGGCCCCCTAAATAACAGAACAGCTACGGCTGAAGTTAGGGACCTTACAAGATGTCCTGAGGGTAGTGGGTGTGGGTTTAGAGGTAGTGAGACCTCCAGTAACTCAGGTTTGAGAGGCCCATACAGACGACCCGATAGAGTACAGGACAGTACAGAGTCTAACCGGACCTTAGATACCCAGGCAAGACCTGACAAGGTTACGATTGACCACTGGGAGCAAAGGGGAGACCTGACAAGGTTACGTCCCAGAAATGTGACTGGACGAAGTCTGTGACAATGACAGACGGTAGGTCCCTAAGGAATGAGCGAATGTCATTGACTAATATTCCGGGGCTGAACAGAGCAAGGGATAAGTACATGGTCTCTGTGTGAACTGTGGGTTGAGGTTATTGGATATATTGTGTGTTCAACCCCACAAGCTTAAACTTATAATGATGATGATGATCATAATGATGATGATAATGATGATGATGCTAATCATAATAGTGATGATACTGATAATGGTGTTGACCGTGATAAAGATGAAATTCCTTGGCAGGTGATGTTGGGAGACGAGGATGGTGGTTCTCGGGAACCAAGTGTCCCTGACCTACCTGTGTAGAGTGCTGATGCAGTGTCCGGAGTTCACTGTCTCTTTGGGATTGTTGACCAGCCCTCCGGTCTGGATGACCAGCCCTCCGGTCTGGAGAAGAGGGAGGGGATATGTGAGACAGTGAAGGAATATGTGTTGAATGGGGTGTACATTTCACCTAGGTATAAGGGAAATGTGTGGTTTTGTAGACCTAGTGGTAGAGAAAGGTCATTACACCATCCATTCAAGTACACGCTTGCAGCTCAAACCTGTGGCCACTCAGGTGATAATTAGGAAACCAGAAGTAGGTGTCTGGGAATACAGACAGGGCTGGAGCTGTTTTCAGCCTGGACACAGGGAGGTGTCCTGGCACAAAGAAGCAGTCTCCAGGATTGCGAGCTGTCTTTAGTCTGGACACAGGGAGGTGTCCTGGCACAAAGAAGCAGTCTCCAGGATTGCGAGCTGTCTTTAGCCTGGACACAGGGAGGTGTCCTGGCACATGGAAGCAGTCTCCAGGATTGGGAGCTGTCTTTAGTCTGGACACAGGGAGGTGTCCTGGCACAAAGAAGCAGTCTCCAGGATTGGGAGTACGTCTCCAGGAGTGTGAGCTATCTCAGTCGGGGTGCAGGAAGTAGGAGAATCCGTGCGAATAGCGGCTGAACAGGAGTGGATCTCTCTCAAGTCTGGACGTTGGAGTTGCCTTCAGACACAAGGAGGAGTATCTGTGAAGCTCCATACTGGTAACATATATCATGTGTGTTGTTTTGGCACAGACTGGTAGAGTCTGGACCCGGATAGACAGGGCAATCTATTTATGTGTAGTTAGTGGCTAGACAAGCCCAGGTTTTCTGTTTATGATTTGTTTTATCTGTTTGCTGTGGACTTTAATAAAGCTGGTTGCGGCCAGTTTTACACCAGAACTGCTGTCTGAATGAACTGTTTTCATGCCATTCTGTCTACCCAGACAGCGATCCTAGAGTTAAATCCCCTGGAAATGTCACAATAGTTTAGAGTGTATAGGTAATACAGTGATCACCGGTGACATTATACACAGGGAGCTCTGTATATAGTGTCAGTGTACAGGTAATACAGTAATCACCGATGACATTATACACAGGAGCTCTGTATATAGTGTCAGTGTACAGGTAATACAATGATCACTGGTGATATTATACACAGTAGTTCTGTATATACTTTATAGTGTTTAGTGTAAGTGTACAAGTAACACACTGACTCACCAGTGATGTCTCTAGTTGAAGATATTCATCTTCACTTTGCTACTTCATCCAGTGCAGAAAGCCATCACTTCTTCCACCCAGGACTCGTCTCAGCTGGAAATAACACAGCTTTCTAGAGCACAATTTCCAATTTTTCCCCAACTTGTACCCTACGGCAGATGAAAAAAGCGACAGTGTTACTCTGCACAGTAAGAGAACACCCCCACTGAAAGCAGTATTCTCAAAAATAAAATATATCACAGCAGTAGTAATATCCCTTAATTAGCCCCACAGTAATAATGCCCTACATCTTGGCACCTTCCTGTAATAATGTCCCCCATCCTGGCCCCTATGTGTCTCATTCCTGACCCCATGTGTCTCCATCCTGCCCATATGTTCTCCCATCTTGGCCCCATATGTCTCCATCCTGCCCCTCATATGTCCTCCCAACATGGCCTCATGTGTCTCCATCCTGCCTCAATTTGGTCTCCCATCCTTGCCCCATATATCCTCCCATCCTAGCTCCATATATGTCCTTGCATCCTAGCCAAATATGTCCACCCATCCTGCTCCCCACATATGTCTCCATCCTGCCCCTCATATGTCTCCATCCTGCCCCTCATATGTCTCCATTCTGCCCCCATATTTCTCCATCCTGCCCCATATGTCTCCCCATATCTCCATCCTATCCCCCATATGTCTACATTCTGCCCCATAGATGTCCTCTCATCCTGCCCCCCATAGGTCTCCATTCTGCCTCCCCATATGCCTCCATCCTGCCCCTCCATATGTCTCCATCCTACCTGCATATACAGTATGTCCTCTCATCCTGGCCCAATATGTCTCCATCCTGATCCCCAAATGTCTCCATCCTGCACCCCCAATATGCCTCCATTCTGCCCCCTTATGTATCCATCCTGCCCCCATATGTCTCCATCCTGCCCCCCCCATGTGTCTGCATACTTCCCCCATATGTTTATGTTCCCATGCTGGTCCAATCTGTCCACCCATCCTGGCCCCATATATGTCTCCATCATGCCCCCCAATATGTCTCCATCCCGCCCCCTCAATATGTCTCCATCCTGCCACCCCTATATGTCTCCATCCTTCCCTTGCATGTCGCCATCCTGCCCCTCATATGTCCTCCTATCCTGCCCTCCATATGTCTCCATCCTGCCTCCCCATATGTCCTCCCATTCTGCCCTCCATATGGCTTCATCCTGCCCCTCTTTGTCTCCATTCAGCCCCCATGTCTCCATCCTGCCCCATATGTCCTCCCATTCTGCATCCCATATGTCTCCATCCTGCCCTATATGTCTCCATCCTGCACCCCCATATGCCTCCATCCTACCCTCCATATGTCTCCATCCTGCCCCTCCACATGTCTCCATTCTGCGCCCCATATCTCCTCCCATCCTGCACCATATATATGCTCCCATCCTGCACCACATATGCCTCCATCCTGCCCCCCATATACTTCCATACTGCCACCCTATAAGTCTCCATCCTTCCCTTGCATGTTTCCATCCTGCCCCTCATATGTCCTCCTATCCTGCCCTCCATATGTCTCCATCCTGCCTCCCCAAATGTCCTCCCATTCTGCCCTACATATGTCTTCATCCTGCCCCTCCTTGTCTCCATTCAGCCCCCATGTCTCCATCCTGCCCCATATGTCCTCCCATTCTGCATCCCATATGTCTCCATCCTGCCCCCTATATGTCTCCATCCTGTACCCCATGTGCCTTCATCCTACCCTCCATATGTCTCCATCCTGCCCCTCCACATGTCTCCATTCTGCGCCCCATATCTCCTCCCATCCTGCACCATATATGTCCTCCCATCCTGCACCACATATGCCTCCATCCTGCCCCCCATATACTTCCATCCTGCCTCCCCATATGTCTCACCATATTGCGAATTTTAGTACAAAAAAAAGTTTCTCCTTACCTGGCCGTGGTCCAGCGGCATCCTGTTTCTCAACCATTTGAGGCGTGGACATGAGCGCTAATGTCAGCTGCTGGCCTCTGATTGGCTGAAGGCTCTTATTGCAGTGCAGGAAGTCGGTCCTACACGGCAATAGATTTCATCTTAACATGCGTCTGAGGACGCACGTACAGTCAGTTATTGAGCGAATGGCCGAATACTGCCCCTTGGGTCCGCTGGAGAGAGGGGCCTGGACCAGCCCCTCTCCTCACCGGGCCCCATGTGCCAGTAAGGGCAGTAATGCCCTGATTGAAGCCCTGCTGTATTCTGTGGAAGAGTTAATGGTAGGCTTTCACGGAACAAGGAAATTGGGAGTATTGCTACTCAAAACTTTGATACATTGAATATTCACATGGCACGCACTGTGAGGTTACTGTGAGCATTATCCCTGTACTGCAACATTGCTGTGAGTGCAATGCTCGTAATATGATGCCACTGTGTGCATTGTGTCTGTACTATGGCATTACCGTGTACAGCAAGCCAATGAATTCGGGTGATAAAAATAATAATATGCATATTCAAAACATATTGCTGAAGCTTATCAATGTAGATTGGGCTCTATTTCAAATTGTGCTAAAAAATTAATTATGAGTATGACAGATCACACCAATATTGGATACTATAAAATCAGACATGTCGAAATCAGGAATCAAACATCAGGAATCCCAATGCTGTGCTACCTGCATACAGTAGGACTCAGGCGGTGGGGCTGATCTACTGGATGTGAGTGTCTACTTGGACAGGACAAATTAACAAATTAGTTGGGAGTTCTGGGAGAAAATAGAAAAAGCAAAAATACACAAGGAGGTGCCGTAACTGCCACGTAAATAAATGTAATAGCTAAAACTATAGAATTGTATTAAATTGTTCTAAAAATTATACCAATTATCACATGTATTATGTAAATTTCTATGGAACTGCCTCAAAGGCTTTAGCATCAATTACTGTTATCTCAAGACTTTTGTAGATGTTTTAAAATGACCTAAAATAAGAAGGTAACATAAAATCTGACCTAATATAAATATAGGTTACAAGTGCTTTAAGTCATAAAAGGCTTGTAGTAATGTTATAACCCATTAAATTGCCTGGATAAGTGATGTAAAGTGCTGGAAAGTGGCCTGTGGATCACGGAACGTAATAGCTCTTGATAGACGTCTGTAATCTATCACTAAGGAATTACGTAACTGACTACAGTGCAAAACATGGAAGAGTTTTCTGTTTATTCCAGGGATGGGCAACCATCTGCACTGATAACACGTTCCCTCGTGCCATGGGCTTGCAGACTAAGCATAAAAGACGCCTCGTAGCAGAAGTTGGCACGCTGAAACGTACCCATCCTGTCTATGGCTGTAGATTATAATAATGCATTCTGTTGTTTTAGACTTTTGCGATTATGGATGAATTCCAAGCATAATAAATACATGAAAGTAATGATCCATAATTTGCACAGGGTCCTCCAGAAGGTGGGGTACATTGTCATAATGCGCTCAAATTTCAGCACAGCTAGACAAGTAATAGCAGAAGGACGAGGCTTACAGCCAAGCAGCCCTTCCTAAAATCATGTACAGGGTATGCAAAGCTGGAAGCAACTCACTCTCATAAATGATGGGACAGTTATTAGGATAAGTCATATATGATTATATCACATCACATGTACACCACTAGGAATTAAAGAAGCACTCCTTCCATCAAAGTTTATATCCTCTTAGTATATTGCATTCATAATTTTATATAGCACTGTGTATTTACAATTGCTCCTTTTGCCTTTCTACCCAGAAAATTCTTCTCTTTTCTCTGCTCTATGCAGAAACAGGAAGTCTCTTGTCCCTGCATGAATCATTAACCTTTTTACTCGTGACCCAGCTGCTCCCTCCTCCTCCTGTCAAACACTTTCGTAGTGATTTATGATTCATGCAGAGAAAATAGACCTCATGTTTCTACATAGATCTTTGGTAGGATTCAGCTAGTGTCATGTATAGTGTACAGTTCCTATAGCGTCTTGTGCTTGGGTGCGAGGAAAACACAGGAGACATAGGTTGAAATGAAATGACTTGTATTACTTCATACAAGCATGCTGAAAAGTTCACACAGTTTGCAGGAACAGCGACAGGAGACACAGCAGGCCAGAGTAACTTCAAGCACTACAATAAATCTCCATAGCAGGTTCAGGATCTCTTCTCTGTGCCGTAATTCCTCTGCAAACATGGATTCACCAAACAGCAGGTTTCCAGAGTCCAAAGGTGTTCCAAGGTTCCTCAGTAGGGAATAGCTGGAGTACAAGTCCAAGGCTTCCAGGAGTCAGGTCACAGACTGACTGAGGCTTGATTCAGGAGCACTGATTGTTCAGCTGAGGCTGCTTAAGAAGCAAGAGGGAAGAATCAGGGCGGGAACATGAAAACTGGAAACTCCATATTAACTGAGGGCAAGAGCTGCAGAAAGACAGAAAGCAAAATGGCCGACGGAAAACTGAGTTTCAAGGAACATGTCAACAGAGACAAAGAACCTTACATTACTCCCCCCTTAGGGACAACCTCCGGATGACCTCAGACGAGGCTTGTCAGGGTACCTCTGATGAAACTGGCGGAGCAGGCGAGGAGCATTTACATTATTGACTGGTTCCCATGAGTTGTCCTCCACTGGGTAGCCCTGCCATTTAATCAAATATTGCAACTGATTTCTGTACAACCTGGAATCTAGAATCCTTTCCACCATAAATTCTTCCTGACCATCGACCAGCACTGGGTCAGGGCAAGGAGAAGAACGTCCAGGAAACGTATTGGGTGTTGCAGCCTTTAGTAGAGATACATGAAAGACAGGGTGGATTCTCATAGTTCTGGGCAGTTGAAGACGACAAGCAACAGCACTTATAATCTTATTGATCTTATAAGGTCCAATGTACTTATGTCCCAATTTAGACGATGGAATCCTTAATTTAAGATTTCTGGTTGACAGCCAGACCAAATCTCCTACCTTGAAAGCTGGTGCAGGTGTACGAAATTTATGCTGCTTTCTTGTACCTTTCCTGAGCCAATTCTAGATTTTCCTTTAGAAGATCCATATTCTTTTGTAAAGAAGTGATTCTTTCAGCCACTGCCGGCAAGGGCGTATCTATGGGAAATCGAGGAAGAATGTTAGGATGATAACCTAGATTGGAGTAAAAAGGAGACTGCTTAGTGGAGGCGCTCTGAGAGTTGTTATAAGAGAACTCAGCCAGTGGAAGTAGATCCACCCAATCATCCTGTAGGTGGCAGATAAAACAGCGGAGATACTGCTCCAGGGTCTGATTGGTTCGTTCTGTCTGTCCATTAGTCTGGGGATGAAAAGCAGAAGAAAGGTTTACTTTAATGTCCAATGCTGCACAGAAATTTTGCCAAAACCTTGAAGTGAATTGCACCCCTCGATCCGAAATGACCTCACCCGGTACTCCATGTAAGCGAAACACATTCTTAATCATCAAGTCTGATGTCTGTTTTGCAGTGGGTAAGCCGACACAAGGGATAAAATGAGCTGCCTTTGTTAGACGGTCAACCACCACTAGAATGGTGTTCTTCCCTTGAGAGGTTGGTAACTCCACAATGAAGTCCATAGAAATGGATCCCCACGGGCGGGACGGGGTGGGAAGAGGTTGCAACAGACCAGTTGGTGAGGAGCGAGGTGTTTTGCATCTTGCACAGACTTCACATGAAGTGACATAGTTTAAGACATCTTTCCTGTAAGTGGGCCACCAAAAGAAACGAGAAAGAAATTCTTGTGTCTTTAGAATTCCCCTATGCCCGGCTATCTTGGAATCGTGGATGAGTTGCAATACTCTCAATCTGACTGTTTCAGGTATATACAGACGTTGTCCCTGAATCCACACACCATTCTTAAAGACAAGACTTACGTCCCTTGGGGGTTGAGCCAACAAAGAATCCGCATGGTATGCTTCCTTGATGTCCTTAAGTAGGTCTTGATTATGAATCACTCCCAGGAATCTAGAGTCAGGAAGAATAGTCTTAGGAGGAGTAAGTGGACGTGTCTCTGCTGAATGAATCCTAGAGAGTGCATCAGCCTTTCCATTGCGCGATCCTGGTCTATAAGAAATGACAAAATTAAATCGGTTTAGGAAAAGATTCCAGCGAGCCTGGCGAGGAGTCAGGCACTTAGCCGACCTGATAAATTCAAGGTTACGATGGTCTGTCAGGACGACTATTTGCTGTGCAGCTCCCTGAAGAAGGTGTCTCCATTCCTTGAAGGCGGCAATAATGGCCAACAATTCTCTATTGCCCACATCGTAGTTCCTCTCAGCCGAAGACAACTGCTGGGAAAAGAAGGCACAGGGATGCAAGACATTCTTCTCACCTGTTCTCTGAGAGAGTATAGCTCCAACGGCACAGTCTGAAGCATCCACCTCTATTATGAAGGCAAGCTCGGGGTTGGGATGTACTAAGATAGGTGCGGTGGTAAATTTATCCTTTAAACAGGAAAATGCTTCCTGAGCTTGCGGGGTCCAGGAGAACCTAGACTGTTTCCGGGTAAGTTGGGTGATAGGTGACACTACCTCAGAAAAATTCTTAATGAAACGTCTATAGAAGTTGGCAAACCCGATGAAGCGCTGCACCTCCTTCACATTTCTAGGAATTGGCCAATCCTTGATGGCTTGGGTCTTGCTTCCATCCATACTAATCCCTTGCATAGATAGTACATACCCCAGAAATTGAATTTCGGTCCTATGGAATTCACATTTTTCAAGTTTGATGTAGAGATGGTTTTGTCTTAGGCGTTCTAAGACCATTCTCACATGTCCATGATGTTCCTCTGTGGAGTTAGAAAAAATTAGAATATCATCCAGATAAATCACCACAAATGTATCTAGGAGATCCCTGAAGATATCATTCACGAAGTGTTGGAAAGTGGCTGGGGCGGTACTCAGACCAAAAGGCATAACTAGAAATTCAAAGTGTCCATAGCGTGACCTGAAAGCAGTCTTCCATTCATCCCCAGGTCTAATACGGACCAAGTTATAGGCCCCACGGAGATCCAGTTTAGAGAAAATTTTGGCATGCCGCACTCTCTCCAACAACTCAGGGATTAAAGGCAATGGATAACGGTTTCTAATAGTAACCTTATTGAGTTCCCTATAGTCTATGCAGGGTCTCAGAGATCCATCTTTCTTCTTCACAAAGAAGATGGGTGCACCTGCGGGAGATGAAGAGGGGCGTATGAAGCCTTTGGCTAGATTTTCATCTATGTAGTCCTTCAAAGCTTTTAGCTCGGGCCCCGCTAGGGGGTAGATCTTACCAAAAGGTATCTCGGCTCCGGGCAATAATTCAATTGGACAATCATATGGACAGTGAGGAGGAAGCTGATCAGCGTTCTTCTTGTCACATAAATCCACATAGTCCTGGTATACAGCTGGTAGTTCAGGGACTGACATGGTTCCTTTAGGAACAGAGCAAGCTGAAACTCCTTGACTCATCTGTTTCTCCGGAAAGTGTAATTCCTTGGTCTCCCAGTTAATCGTAGGATTCTGCGCCTGCAGCCATGGTAGCCCTAGAATGATGGGAAAGTGGGGAGAAGAGATAAGCAAAAAAGACATTTTCTCCTGATGATCTTTACCCATAAGGACCCTCAAAGGCTCTGTTTCTTGATCCACTGGTCCAGAAGTCAGTAGAGAGCCATCCACAGTCTCCATCTGTACTGGAGTAGCCTTCTTCACTGAACGTATCCCCTGTTTCAGAGCAAAGGAGATATCCATAAAATTTCCACTTGCTCCTGAGTCGATCATAGCAGAGCTAGACACCCAGACTGAGTCAACCAGAGTTTGATGGAAAGGAAGCAATGAGAATTGTTTCTTTTACAACTCAGCTGGTACACCGCTGAGGAAACTTGAAAAATTGCAGCGTTTATACCGTCATCGTCCCCAGAACTAACAGAGTTTAAGTCCGAGAAATCAAGATCTCTTGCAGCAGATCTCTCTGGAGCCTGAGGCTCGGACATGACAGAGCTCCTCTCGCAACACTCACAGTGAATGACTGCTGCAGTAGTCTTACGAGAACGGCTGGGGCAGTTTATAATGAAGTGCCCTGACTTACCACAGTAGAAACATAGATTTTCCTTTATACGATGTTCTTTGCGTGCATCACTAACCCGTCTTTGTAAAGAGTCCACCTGCATGGGTTCAGGTTCTGGTTCCCTTGTGATCCTACTCAAAGGTTCCTTAGCTGAGGAGGGAGGTAGTAAAAGGTTAGTGCGATTACTTTCGAACCATCTCTCTTGTCTGCGTTCAGTCAGACGAGCATCAATACGGATACAATAGTTAATAAAGTCACCTAACGCAGTGGGAGGGTCGGCACGAGCAAGTTCATCCTTAATCAGTGGAGACAACCCTTTCCGAAAAATAGATTTTTTAGCGGAAGTGTCCCAAGTGGTATCAAGAGCCCATCTCCTGAAATCCAGGGCATATTCGGCTACTGAACGCTTACCTTGGCGCAAAGTTAACATGTCTGCTTCAGCTGTTGCACCTCGATTGGGGTCATCAAACACCTGCCCCATGGCTGAAATAAAAGCATCAAGGTGATTCAAACAATCATCCTCAGTCTCAATCAGAGGGTTTGCCCACATCAAAGCCTTATTGGTAAGCAACATGATTATAGTAAGCACTTTGGATCGTTCAGTGGGAAATTGTGAAGCATGTGCAGAGAAAAATAAATTGCATTGATTAATAAATCCCCTGAATTTCTCACGTTCACCGCCAAAACGAAAAGGAGGTAATTTGGGGATCCCAGAACTTGGGGTTATGGCAGGAGCCTGGGCTCGTTCCTCTAGAGCCTCAATCCTGGCTCGCAATTCCTGGGTAGTCTGTCCAAACACTTGCAAATTATGATTAGTGAGGTCCTGTAGGCTTGCAAAACGGGTTTTTAAAGTCTGTACATCTGAAAGGATTGTATCAGTCACTCCGCAAAGTTCCTTTATGCGGGCCTCCATCTTCCAGATCTTTTAAGGCAGAGGTGCTGGAAGGAGAAGAGGAAAGGAAAAAAAAACAAAAAAAAAAAACAATAGTGTTTACCTGTGGTAACACTCCAGAGTAAAATTTTAAAGGAATGCGCTCACCTGGAATGGTTGTGAGAAGTCACAACCACTGTCATCACATAAGGTATTAAACGGACATCTGATATCCACAGTCACAGCAGACACGGCTTTCCCAGACCCAGCAGACACTAAACATTGGCTCCTGAATCTTGTCATGTATAGTGTACAGTTCCTATAGCGTCTTGTGCTTGGGTGCGAGGAAAACACAGGAGACATAGGTTGAAATGAAATGACTTGTATTACTTCATACAAGCATGCTGAAAAGTTCACACAGTTTGCAGGAACAGCGACAGGAGACACAGCAGGCCAGAGTAACTTCAAGCACTACAATAAATCTCCAAAGCAGGTTCAGGATCTCTTCTCTGTACCGTAATTCCTCTGCAAACATGGATTCACCAAACAGCAGGTTTCCAGAGTCCAAAGGTGTTCCAAGGTTCCTCAGTAGGGAATAGCTGGAGTACAAGTCCAAGGCTTCCAGGAGTCAGGTCACAGACTGACTGAGGCTTGATTCAGGAGCACTGATTGTTCAGCTGAGGCTGCTTAAGAAGCAAGAGGGAAGAATCAGGGCGGGAACATGAAAACTGGAAACTCCATATTAACTGAGGGCAAGAGCTGCAGAAAGACAGAAAGCAAAATGGCCGACGGAAAACTGAGTTTCAAGGAACATGTCAACAGAGACAAAGAACCTTACAGCTAGTTAGTTTTTAATCACATGATGTCATAGACCTAATGGGAAAACAGAAGAATTAACTGGGTAGAAAGGCAAAATGAGCAATTGTAAGTGCACAGTGCTACAGAGGCTTGCGAAAATATTCACCCACTTGGCTTTTTACTGATTTTGTTACATTACAACCTGAGTTTAAATATTTTTGTAATCCGATTTATGTGTGATGTATCAGCACTAAATAGTCTAAGTTGGTGGAGTACAATATAGGCATAAATTAAATAACTAAAAATTGGCATGTGCATATGTATTCACTCCTTTTGCTATGAAGCCCCTAAACATTTCTGGTGCAAGCAATTATCTTCATAAGTCCCATGCTTAGTGAGAGGACGTCCACCTGTGTGCAATCTAAGTGTCACATGTCTGTCAGTATACACACTTTACCTTTTCTTAAAGGCCACAGAGGCTGAAACACCATTAAGCAAGAGGCACCACTAACCAAACACCATCATGAAGACCAAGACTATCTCCAAACAAGTCAGGGACAAGGCTGTCGAGTAGTTCAAGTCAGGGTTGGGATATAAAAAATTTCCCAATCTCTGATGATCCCCTGGAGCACCATCAAATACATTATCATCAAATGGAAAGAACATGGTAGCACAACAAACCTGCCAGGAGAGGACCACACACCAAAACTCTCAGCCCGGGCAAGGAGGGTATTAGTCAGAAAGGCAGCACAGAGACACAAGGTAACCCTGAAGGAGCTGCAGAGTTCCCAAGAAGAGACTGGAGTATCTGTCCATATGACCACAATAAGTCGTGCTCTCCATAGAGATGGCCTTTATGGAAGAGTTATCAGAAAAAAACATTTACTTACATGCAAAAATAGTAAGGCACTTTTTGTGTTTGCCAAAAGACAAATGAAAGACTCCCCAAATGTATGGAAGAAGGTGCTGTGGTCAGATGATACCAAAATTGATTTTATTGCCCACCAAGGTAAATGCTATGTCTGTCACCAAACCAATACAGCTCATCACCCCAAGAACACAATCCCCACAGTGAAACATGGTGGTGGCTGCATCACGCTAAGGGGATTTTTTTGGCAGTAGGCACAGGGAAAATGGTCAAAGTCGAGCAGAAGATGGATGGTGCGAAATACAGGGATGTTCTTGAGCAAAACCTACAGTATTTCAGTCTGTCAGTGATTTGAGATTGGGACGGAGGTTCACCTTTCAACAATACAATGACCCAGAGCATACTGCTAAAGCAACACTCAACTGGTTTAAGGAGAAACGTGTTAATGTTTTGGAGTGGCCTAGTCAAAGCCCAGATCTTAATTCAATTGAGAATCTGTGGTCAGACTTGAAGATTGCTGTTCACCAGAGGAAACCATCTAACTTGAAGGAGCTGGAGCAGTTTTGCCCTGAGTAATAGGAAAAATCCCAGTGACAAAATGTGGAAAGCTCATAGAGACTTCTCCAAAGCGACTTGCAGCTATAATTGCCACAAAAGGAGGCTCTACAAAGTACTGACTTTAGGGGGCTGAATATATATACTGTATATTTTATAGTTATGCTCACTGAAGCTTTCAGTTATTTTGTCCTATTTGTTGTCTGCTTCACAATAAAAAAGAAAACTAAATGTTCACAATTATAGGGATGTTCTTTACATGAACTGATACAAACCCTCAAAAAAAAACCAGTGTATTTCCAGGTTGTGAATTAGCAAAACACGAAAAATGACAAGGGGGAAATTCTTTCGTAAGCCACTGTGTAAAATATGATGACTGCAATATATTAATAGGATAAAAACTTTAATAGGAGTACTTCCTTTATAAAAACAAATAGGGAAAGGGGAAGTTGTAGAGAATAGCGATGTGATAAAATATAACTTTTATTATTATATTAGACTATATCTTAAAATGTATACCCACAATTCAGATGCATGAGATACAGTCTATTACTATTTAGAGCACATACTGTATAGGTGGATGACTAATGTCCCTTTTGTTTATGTATAGCCATCTTATCGGAAATCCATTATTGTTCATGAATTGCAACCAAGGGGCATAGTTAGATGTATTTATAATACTAAAAGAATATCACATAATAATACATTATGTTGTAAATTACTGGGCATGGAAAGAACTGTAGCTTAATTAAAATGAAGAAAGAATTGCAAAATAATAAGCGGAAGAAATAAGCGTGCCGAGGTATTAGGACCCCAGAAGAAACCGTATCCATTAGGCGAAACGCATATCGAGACTTAGAGTAGTCCAGGCACATGAGATATAAAAATACATTGAGGGATAGTGTCAGAGTTAGTGAAGGAGTGCCACTGCCCATATGCGGTAATACAATTAATTCCCTGCTGACCATCAGGTCTGTTCGTGGTGCAGAGACAGTGACATCAGAGTTTTCATTATTATAAGAAGCCCCTGACAGTCTCTAAGACCATGTGGCTACGAGGTAGTGACAGCTTTGAGCAGTGAACTGTTCTCCCAGCTGCATTACACAATACATCGACAGTCGGCACGCTTATTGCTTCCCATTAGAACAAATACACAGGGAAAATTTTTGGTCATCTATAAGACTATATAATTGCTCACTTTATTAATCTTTACAGAATACTTCAAACCTTACAGCAATTATATCCACAATATAATATATTTTTTGGAAGTGCTTGTTACATTTTATCAGTTTGCAAATCTTTTTCCATTTTAATAATGATACATTTCTTTCCATGCCCAGTAATTTTCAACATAATGTGTTAATATACATTGCTCAACATAAATGAGTACATTTCAACAGATTTGTCAGAAAACCTTTAATTTCCTTTAAAATCAACATTTTTTATGGGATACCATGCTACAAAATACTTCCACAAATGTGGGCCAATGATTGCAAACAAAATTTGTTATTTTGCAGACCCCAAAAATTATCCTAACAAATTCATTGAACATCATGTTGCAAAAATGAGTACACTCCAATGAAAGTTGTAAGATCAATGCTAAAGTTTAAACTGCAAATTTCTAATTCAGCCACCAGTAATTCTAATTATTCATTAAACAGGTGTCCAGAAGACTATTGAATATAAAAGGGCAATACTTAACAAGGAAAACATCTTCCCATTTCATGCTGTCACTACATTTAATGGCACCACATAGAAGAGAAATGTCACAAGACCCGAGAAAGAAAGTTATTTCTTTACACAGCAAATATATAGGCTACAAAAATATCAGCAAAGCTTTACTTATCAGCCAGAATACTGTAGCAATAAAGAGACAAAGATGGAACTGAAACCATTTCACAGAGTTGTCCAGGCAAACACCTAAGCAGGGGTATCTTCTGATGAGAAGGGCTGAAGAAAATTGACATACAAATTAACTGCAGTTAGCTAAAGAAGCAGTAAACTAAAATGGTGTGAGTGTTTCCCTTGACACAATATGGCACACACTATGAAGGAAAGGCATGCATGGGTGTCTTCCATAGAGGAAGTTTCTCCTAAAGTCCATGCAAAAAAAATGCCAACTATAGCTTTTCACGGCCCATGCTGAAAATATGGACTCTATACTATAATGAGACCACATGTTTTTGGAACGTGTGGCTTCAAAAGTCTATGGCAAGGTGAGGAGTACGAGGAAAATGCATGGGACTACAGTGAAACATGGTGGCGGCTGCATCCTTATGTGAGGCTGCATGAGTGCTGCTGGTGATGGGGAGCTACATTTCATTGATGGTATAATCAATTCACTGATATACTGCTCTATATTGAAAGAGAAGGCACTGCCATCACTATGTGCTATCATACATTGAGAAGAGGGGAGGAAAAGAACCTGACCATAAAGTCCATATATATAGCATTGTGAATAAGTAAAGATTTTATTTGATTACATCAGGTGACAACAATAGAATCAAAACAATGTACAAAGGAAACAAAGTTAAAAACTGTGCTAAAAGACAGGGCAGCGCACCCAGGTATACAGAAGACCATAGTCAGGAGGGAGCAGCAGAATAATGTACTTGAGTGACTAAATAAATCAGAAAAATATTTAGACTAGAGAGTCCTCAGTGGTTGATACCTTTTAATGGCTAACTGAAAAGATGGTAACAAATTGCAAGCTTTCGAGACTACTCAGGTCTCTTCATCAGGCAAAGACTAAAACAAAAACTGAAGAATCACATATTTATACACAACACAGCACAGAAATAATGCAATAGGTTTGTACTTACGAGAAAAGCAGGCTCTCCTGGATGGCGTCCACCCCGGCGCTCGTTTCGTCAATCCGCCTTTCATCAGGGGGTGGAGTCATCATGGAGGTTGAAAGTTTAAATAAAAATGCGGGCCAGTAATCAGGGCATGGGTTAGAGTAAGTGCACCAATAGTAGAGGAGGGGGCGTGGTGTGACGAGTGATGAATCACGGCGTCGGGGAGTGACCATAGTGACCGCATCATGTAACTGATGGTTCCGTGATCACGTGGGAACCACATGACCTGGCTGCATTGGGCACATCGAGACGCGGACACAAGGGAAGTCCTTGGCGGCAGTGGTGCGCATGCGTACCGCCATCTCCAAATGGGTAGTTATTATTACCTATATGATGGTCAGAAAGTGGTGCAGTGGGGAAGATAAGATTAAGAAAATGAAAATGTTTATATGAAAAGAAATATATAATGGAAAAAGCAAATAGGTATATGAGGGGAACGTACATGTTAAAGTAATGTGTAAACAGTAATGATAATAAGAGGGAACGAAATATGTGAAGATATAAAAATGTGCAAAATTAATGAAAGAATTAAGTGAGACACATGGAATTGCATGAAAATAATAAAGGTGGTAAAGAACAAAACAAAAAAGTGGAGTGAATAAGTGTATGGTCATGTAAAAGTGAACCATATTTATAATATAATCGATGGTAAATACGATAAGTGTATGCCATAATGTAAATGACAGAAAGAATAACTCCAAAAATAGATAATAGATATGTATGGATGTGTAAAAAATTATACGTGAAAATAGAGTATCAAAAAACATGCAACAAAAATGGATCACATATTCAAAAGTATCACGTGAGAATGCACGAATGATGGGACCACAGTGTGCATGAGGTTCACGGCAAAACATACAAATCAAACATGAGTGTAAGAACAATATACAGTTTATATACTGTATAACAAATATATGAAAAAAGACGAACTGTCACATATGGAATGTGGAAGATTGAGTAATAAGATGGTAAAAAAGAAGTTGTGACAGTGAAGTGAAACAAATAATAATACGGAATGATAAATAAGAAATAAAAGAAGATATAAATAAGGATAAATAAATACAAAAATACCAGCATAGTGAAGATAAATAAAAAAATAGAAAGTACTAAATGAATAATAATTGGAGAATAATAATTGAATAATACAAATGCAGAAACAAAATACATGTGAAAGTAAAATTCTTGTTAAGATTTCAAATGTCAGATGAGTTGGTGAAGATTTCTGCTTCATATGGCGTATGGGACCAGCCCGCATACTGGAATATGGAATATCAGTCCCGCATACTGGCCACATAATAAGATAAACTGAGAGGGAAAATACAAGTAGAATGAGTGGTGGGAACATATACAATGATAATAAATGGTCAAACAGACATAACACACATGCCATATTAAAATATATAAAAAACAAGTTAAAAACAGATGAAACCAACCAGATGACTTTTGGTGGTCAGAGAAAGAGGGCATAGCTATTGTTCTCATTAAGGTCAAATGGGGGAAACAGTATTCAAGGTCCAAATCCATTTTGTTCTGTGTTGTGCAAGTTTACTGCTGATCTTGCCACCCCTTATATTAGTAATGATTCTGTCAATGGCACAGACTTTAAATAGAGAGGCATCACAATTATGGTGGACTTTAAAATGTCTTGGCGTAGTCTTCAAGACAGAGATATCATTTTCACTCTTGGCTACTGTGATGCCAAGGACGTGCTCGCGGACCCATACCTTCAGTTGTCTTGTGGTAAGGCCTAGGTATATCAATGAGTAGGGGCAAGTCACAAAGTAGATTACCGTCTTTGTTGTACATGTGATGGGTTGGGTAGTTTAGTAGGTCTGAGTACTGTTCGAGTTAGTGAAGGTATTGGCACATTCGACATTAGGGACATTCCACACACCTACTGAATGGTGAGCAGCCCACATTGGGGGGAGGATGGTCATTCAAGAAATCAGTCGGAGGGGTGGCTTGATAGTGACTTTTCACAGGGTGATCCTGTAAATTTCTGGCTCTGCAAAATGTGATCTGAGCTGTTGTCTGATAGGTAGGTGGATAGTGTGGGGTCCGCAAGTAAAATTGGCCACGATTTTGCAAGACTTTGTCTCATGGCGTTTGCTTGGGCATGGAATCTTGTAATAAAATGGATTTGGTTGATGCTTGGAGATTTTTTAGATGAGTTGGTTACGTGAAGAATGTTTCGACTCTATGGAAGGCTCTTTTAACCATACGGTGGCTGTAGCCCCGATCATGAAACTGGCCAAGATCTTGGACCTGTTTTTCAAAATCAGTATCGGAGGAGCAGATTCTTCGAAAATGGAGGAACTGGCCAATTGGGGACGGAGTTAATCATGAATGATGGATGTGCGGAGAGGCATAAGCAATGAATTAACTGAAGATGGTTTACGAAATATATCTGTTTGAAGGGTATTTGTAATGTCACATTTGATATTGACATCCAAAAATATCAATAGATGATTTATTAGCATGATGGGTCAGATGAATGTTATCTTTATTGTTATTGAGGGTAGATACGAAAAACGCCAGTGATTCATTGGTTACTCGCAGGTCAGGAAGATCCGACATGATAGGGTCCCTCTCCCACAGCACCAGTAACAGGTTGGCATTTCATGCTTGATATACATGCATGTTTCCAGCATGACAATGATCCAAAACACATATCTTATGGCCACTGTAGCATTTGTTGTTAGTCTGTGCTTGGCATCACCTGTATCCCTGCAATCGTCGGACCTCCTGCTTTGATTAATGTGGCTGGTGTTAATCCACAGAGTCTGTTTCGCCTGCGCAGCTTCTTGATCTCTACTGTTCTGGTGTGAGATTTGAATAATAAGTAAATGACATAGGGGACGTCAACCATGTCCATCAAGGCAGGAGGGCCAGTGATAGTGGGGACGGTGGAGATGTTTAGCACAGACCACCAAACCATCGGACTAGACAATGACAATTAGCGTAAGGCACTAGACAATTATTAAGGCTTATTCTGTGATATCCAGTGAGCTGGACTCTTAAGCTGGAGTCCCACGATCATATGAAAAAATTGCTCAATTACCAGCCCCGAGAGTTGTCAGAGTGAATTCCGCCGTAGTCCAGGCATTCCGCCATAGTCCACCGAATGAGCTGTAGTCCACAAATGAATACCTGAAAGACATAAAAAGAGAAAAATATAACTAATACAGTACAGTCTCCTAGTTCACCAATTTATTTCAAAAACGTTTGCCCACAGATTCGGCGCATTCCAGCGTTCCCCTTTAATCCAGTTGGGACTGGAATACAGGGAAAGATACAGCTATC